>OX376305.1:30920151-31634702 GCA_947369205.1 Cantharis rufa | reverse complement strand
CGTGTATTATTTGTGACTAACATTTGGCAAAAATTAAGTCTCTTGAAGCTGAATTCAAGAACGTCTCTAATAATGCCGTAGTAATGAATAAAAATAAAGAAACTTCAGACGGAAAATCAACTTCATAAATTTAAAGCTGAAGTATTTTATAAAAGAAAGAAACATGCAAAGTTATCTAGTCGAGGTAATGGTGATCGTGAAGCAATATGCATAGACTTTGCAAAAAATCTGCCAGTACCTAACATCACCACAAACGATGTATACTATAAAAGGTAATTATCTGTTCATTCCTTTAACATCCATGTATTATCAACCGGCCAAAGCATATTTTACATTTATCCAGAAACAAATGGACGAAAGGGCAGTAACGATGTTTGTTCAATGCTGCATCACTTCATCTACAAATTTCTACGTAACGATACATTCGAAGACTAGAAATATTTTGCGACTCTTGTGGTGGACAAAATAAAAACTATGCAGTGCTTCGTTACCTCCATCATTTGGTCCATATTCAAAAAAAATTATTAAAATTACTTTTCCAATTTGAGGACATTCCTTTATGGAATGCGACAAGGATTTTAGCTAATAAATCAAAAGTCTCGTGTGGTGAACTTCCAGGTGAATGAGCAGATGTTTTCAGGGCTGCTCGAGTGAAACCGTATCCGTTTGATGTTATAGATGTCATAAAGGTTATATAACCTTTTTAAATCTTAGAGTAGTCACATTACTTCGTTGTACAAACGAATTTGCCCAATAAAGACGAGCCCCATTCGAGAATTTGAGGTAGTCAAAAAACATCCTAGGCTTGTCTACCATCGTTCAACTTGGTTCATAGGATAGCGCAGCTTTCTTGATCCAAAGGAAAAAAATGTCGTCAAAAGAGTTTGAATTACCAGACATTTTATACAAAGGTAGATTTTATTTTTATTATTTTAACAAACTATTTGATTAGTTTAGACATACTGAGGGCCAGTTCCACCAACTACGATTAAAACTTCGTCCTCTGATTAAATTTAATAAGCCAATAGAAATCATCCGACAGTATAAATAGAATTTTTCTATTGGACTGTAAAATTTAATTAAATGATTACGTTTTAATCAGAGTTGGTGAATCAAGCCATGAGTGTTTGATTTCTAATCTGAAATAATTATTTGCTATTGACAGTATTTTTAAGAATTTAAATTTCTTGGCAGAATTGCAACTCATAAGTGTAGAAAAATTTCAAGATCTGCAGTACTTAATGGAGTTCTGCCTCAAACCACAAGCTGCTGATTATTATTCTTCACTGAAACACAATAAGAAATCTTCACTGTAACACAATAAGAAAAAGGGCAAAGACACCTTTTCTGAGCTGTCATTTCAAATATATATCGAGAAAAGTGTCTAAATTTTTGTATTTTGCTTTTGTAAGCTTTTGTTTTTATAAAAAAAATAAATTTTGATTTTTTTGTAGTGTAATAATATTATTTCATAACCTACTAAAATATAATTTTGTTTGTTAAATAATAACATGGCAATAATTTTAATAATGAACCAACTTATTTAGATAAATTTGCTTCTGAAGTGTATGACATTTTCTATTATCTTGCACGTTACAAAAGGTACTTATGTCTGTTTTAGGCCGTTACATAAAATTTAAGAAAACATTTCAAATAATTCATAATAGAACTTAAACTACAATTATTAAATAATCTACTTAATTTTTATGCAGACATTAATGAGTGCCACCCAGTTACAAAACAATGAGGTTTCAAACTTTAAAATCGCGTTCCTGAAAAATTATAAATTTTGACTACCCCCCTTATTAGCCTGCGCTCTTCATATAATAATTAGAATAATAATAATAATAAAATTATTTATATTCCGAAGAAGAAACAACGACAAATCTTTCAAATTTGAGATTTATTGGAGTCGCCAAAAACTAATATATTTAAGAAATATACTCAACACAATGTACCGTGAAAGTAAGCTTTATAATAATAATTTATTTTTTCTAATTATGTTTCAAAAAGTGTCACTTTGTGACATTCAAAAGTGTGCGGAAAAATACTACTTTTCCGCCTTAGTGCAGAAAAGTAATACTTTTCGTCTTGTCGTCTTTACTTGTCGTCGCTACCCCCAAAATTCTTCCCGGCCTTGCGTGTAAGTATCCAATTGTTTTCATTTTCATATTTTTAACTTCCATACACAGTGATTCACAAATTTACGTGCACTTTATTTATACAAAATTTATGTTATATAGTATTTCTTTTGTGCGAAATATTTTAATCTTTTAATAGAGTGCTAATAATTCGAATAATAACTTAATTTTGTTTTAGTAAAAGAAAAATCGTATGGAGTCCATGCATTTTATGAAAATTATATAAATGATAATAGTAAGTTTGCCAAGGTAGTTTTTTGCTTATAAAACTCTCCGTTATGCTTATGATTATAACGGAAAATTATAAGTTATCGTAAAATACCATTTCTTACGCTATTTTCGAAAATAGCGGAGCCAATAAAAAAATTCGACGTTAAGAATTGACACTTGCCGACCTAACCCGAAATTTATAAATTCGTTTCTATTGTTTGTTTGTAAAAGATATAATTAAAAATGTACTCTATGTCACCATGCATCAATATAGTTTCCGAAATATTTATAATTTCTCTCTTATACATACAACATAACATACACCTAACCTCAGATTTCTTTGGTTTTATTTGTCCCAACTACAACTGTCATTTATATTACAACATCATTACATACATATATTACATACATCATTTATATACATACAACATAACATACACCTAACCTCAGATTTCTTTGGTTTTATTTGTCCCAACTACAACTGTCATTTATATTGTCGTGTTCAAAATATATTTTAATAAGGGTTGATAATAATTATTTAATTTTTGTAAATAGTTTAGTAATAGTCAAATTTAATAATGGTAAAATGTGTATGTATGCTTTTTGATGGCCGACAGCCGAAAGAACGGACGTAATAAATTTGTCCGTTCCGATTCAATTTAATTAAAATTTTGATTTTGAAGTTTAGTGTGTTAAATAAAAAGTGTTTTATTTAATTCAAGTTAGTTATTTAAAAATTTACTACGAAAATAACATTGCATGAAATGGTGCCGAAACCAGGGGATATGTCGAGTTCACCGCGAGTTATTCGGTCTAATGCTAGAAGAAAGTAGTGGAGTTTATAAAAATTAGATTGAAGTAAAATAATAAAAAAACAAGAAAATGGACGAAATAAAGAGGTTTCTGAGAGAAATGGACAAAATAATTAAAAGAAGTACTACTGAAATAAAAGCAATTAGAGAGGAAATGAAAAATGACATGGATTAGATGATGGAGGATACTTTTGATAAAAAACAAAAAGTAATGCCAGATGGAAGAAATAATCACGATACTGATACCTAGGAACAAACTAAAAATTTAGAATTGAAAGATAAAAATTTAAAAATTAAAAAAGTTGAAGAAAATTTAGTTCAAGAAAGTTCGATTGGTTTTAAAATGAAAATTTAAATTTTGAAAGTAAAGATTTGGTCTTTGAAGATTAAATTAAATTAGATGTGAAAAGAGACATGGTTATGGTTGAAGAGAAAAGCGATAATGAAGATGAAAATGAAAAAAATAAACAGTTATAAATTACAAAATTGGTCAAATATGAGATAAATGGACATATGGAATTGATAAAGAAAATAAAAAATGAACATAATAGAAAAGTGAATTCTTGGAGGAAGAAATTAATTAAACCACGTACTTACGAACGTGCCCCGTGTTAGTTCTAGTACCTAGAGTAAGACAAGGAGATGCTCTGTCAGCGACACTATTCAACATAGTAATTGAGAGAGTAGCAAGAGAAATGGAAGTGAAAGGATCAAGCGCAACAAGAGAAGGACAACTTGTTGCATATTCAAATGACATCTTCATTGTGACTAGATCTCGTAAGAAAATTGAAGATATGTTTAAAGATCTGGAAAAAAAAGCAAAAGAAATGGGTCTATTTATTAACGAAAAAAAACTAAATATATGAAACGAGGTGAAATCACTTCACATGACAAGAATAAAATTGAGATAGACGGATATAGATATAGATTTATAGGTGGACAGTTTTAATTATCTAGGCATACACATAGACAAGAACGGAAACAGATAGGAAGAACTACGAAGAAGGATACAATCAGGAAGTATACGAATAAAGCTATACTTGAAGATAAAAATTTGGAGAGAAGGCCATGTGCTACTTGCAAACCGAAGCTAAAAGTCTCCGAGTATTTGAGAGAAAGGTCATTCGTACCATCACGGGACTAAAGAAAGACAAAAACGGCGAGTGTAGACCTCTAATGAACCACGAAATAGAAAACGAGATACAAGGAGAGAACATTACAAGGTTTATTAAGTCACGAAAAATAAGTTGGTTAGGACATATTATAAGGAGTAAAGATGACAACTTTGTTAAGAAAATAACAATGTTTTCTATTTCTAAATTAACTAGATTTTCACCTAGTGAAAGCAGAATACGAGGAAGACCGAAAGTAAGATGGTGGGACTAGGTAACGGATGACTTAAGATCAATGGAAGTAAGAAAATGGCAGCACAAAGCTCAGAACAGACAGACATGGAGGTATATTGTTAAAAAAGCAGAGACTCACACAAGATTATGAGAAATAAAACAGTAAGAAAAAGCTTGTTTAATCCTCACGTTATATGGGGGCTAATCTTCCCCTTCAAATGGATTTGTAAATCCCCGAACGGGATAGCGATATTCAAATGAATGTATAAAGCTGTAACTAAATAATAAATATATAAAAACACTTCAATAGGCCAGTCATATTTAACACTAAAAATTGCTGATATCGCAAGCAAACGGCTAGTTCTGATTTTTTAATGTGTTGTTAGGACCACAATCAGTAGTGTATATCCAAATTTGCAGCTTCGAAAGCTCTATCGAACTTATGTCATTAAAGCTAATTACATTTTCTACAACATTTTTCCTTATAATTTTACCCGTAAAATGAGTATTTCGCCCGATATCTGGGTCGAAAAATTACCAAATCTTAAAATTTCACTATTTTCTTCCTATATTTTGTATAGAAGAATAAAACAACAAAATCTGACTTCTTGGTTTTATAGAATTTTTAATGTTGGTGTCAGATTATCCGATTATATTTTCTATTTAAAGTTTTACCTTTTTATATTATAGATAGGATTCGTATAATACTACATAAAAATACTCACCAAACCATTTTTTGGTAACGATACATGCTCAAATTCCTTCTGAAAATCTACACATATGGGTTGTACGACTTCAGATGGCCGAAAAGATTCTGTTAGAAGTAAAAGTCCTATACCATTTTCAAAAGTACGCACATCAAAATTTGCCGGCACTTGTATTCGATTTATTACCTATAAATAAATTACGTGAATTAATGTAGTTTTTAATGTTTAGCTTATACTTTTGAGTATTGCTGAAATTTGTCTCTTTTGCTCAAATATTTTGGATAATTTTTCCCCGAAGCGACAAACACATCTAAAATTTCAATAGTTTCACCTGCCTTCTTCCTGTTGTTAGCAGTCACACAGTGTGTATCTAAAATATTTAAGAAAAACAACAAGGATTTTACTAATATTATACCGGAATTAAACATTTTATTCAAACTAAACAAAAGTAAGTTAGTTTAGTACTAATTTATCAGAGAGATGGTAAATGATTTCAATTAAATTTAAAAATTAATGACGATAGTGGTTTTCAATTAATAATAAGTAGTAAGTGCATAGAATTAATCTTAAAAGACTCGGAAAATCCTATTACTAATACCCTTCTTCAAAACACTTTCGCAAATTCAGTAAATTTAAAGGAACAATGATGTGTCTTGATAAAAATATCAAACCGGAAATATAATTTTTCAAATTTTTCCAAAAAAAAACACAAATTGAAAACTTTTTTGTTAAATTTATCGTTGCATGATGTACGAACGTGGCACAGTGGGGCCAGATCGCAAATCCGCGGCCAAAATATGAAGGACTTCTCTGATTTTTATGAAATTTGGAATACATAGGTTTTCGGGGTCGCTGATTACGAATATCATATCAAAAAATCCGGAAACAAAATGGCGGATCTAATATGGCGGACTTACATATGAAAATGATCTTTAATTTCTGCAGAACTTGGTATACATAGGTTTTTGGGGTCTCTGATTACGAATATCATATCAAAAAATCCAAAAACAAAATGGCGGATCTAATATGGCGGACTTACATATGAAAATGATCTTTAATTTCTGCAGAACTTGGTATAGATAGGTTTTTGGGGTCGCTGATTACGAATATCATATCAAAAAATCCAAAAACAAAATGGCGGATCTAATATGGCGGACTTACATATGAAAATGATCTTTAATTTCTGCAGAACTTGGTATACATAGGTTTTTGGGGTCGCTGATTACGAATATCATATCAAAAAATCCAAAAACAAAATGGCGGATCTAATATGGCGGACTTACATATGAAAATGATCTTTAATTTCTGCAGAACTTGGTATACATAGGTTTTTGGGGTCGCTGATTACGAATATCATATCAAAAAATCCAAAACCAAAAAAAGATACTAATTTGTATTTAGTTTTATTTTTGAAAGTAGAGGTGTTAAGAAAGCGTTACTAAACGGAAAAAATTTAACCAATTATAGTTGCCCATCTTTGTTTCTGATTTTTCATTTTTTTGAATTCACTGTATCTTTAATATGCTTGGTACTCAATATCTAGTATCAAATTCATCAGTTTGGAAGGGTATCATTTTGTAATACATTAAAAAAAAATTTTAAACTGAATGATGATGTAACAACAGAACTGAAACATGTAGTTTCGTTTTTAGTTCTAGTTTGAGTAACTAGCCGTAATATGAATGATCTACTTTTAAATTTTGACGATAAAAGTGGTTAGAATACAAAATACACTTTTTTTTTCAGAGCATGTAATTTGATGTATTTCCCAGCCCAGGGCATATTTTATTTGCAGAACCGGATTAAGGGGGCTGCAGCCCAGGGCCTCCAATTTTCTAAAAGCCTCAAAAAAACTGAAGCAACAAAATTTAAATCACCAAAGTTGTAGCTCAGATTAAAATAAATTAATTTATAAAACTATAATAAAATCTGTATAACAATAATTTTTATCTTTTCAAAAATTTTACATTATTTTGATCTAAGCGCAGTTGACCTTTCAAAATAAAAATCTTTTGCCTGCGGCTCATTTTATTAAATATGCAAAGCTATGGAGGGTAGAGGTACCTCTACCCTCCATATGCAAAGCCAATGGACCTCCAAAAAAGTTAGTCCCGGTTCTTACATATCCTTAATCCGACTCTGCTTATTTGTGTGTAATTTGGTAACTTGATATATCCCTTCGAAACAATAAAATTATTATTGTCGTTTTATTTTAATCAACTTCTTCATGCATTACGAGAATTACATAATATATGCATTATTGCATGTATTATTTTCTCATTTTTAATATTAGTTAATTACGCTTGGGGCACTCCGGGGCAGGATTTTTTTTCAGATTCTATTAAAGACAAGTCTTACCTACAATCTGAAAAAAAAAACTCCGCCCAACAACGTCCGACAGTGTACTTTAATCAACTTTGTTTGTCAATTTTTGTACGTATTTTTTACGTTATTTTGCATTTAAAAAATTGATAAAGATTATATTCATATATTACAATTATATAATTTTCTAAAGTACTAAATAATATACATACTTTCACCTAAAGATTCCATTTTGTAGATTGAAAATCGGACAAAATTTGCGCCTTTGGTCACGCTTTTTCTAGCGCTATGAAAAACTTGCTTCAAAGCTTGTACTACCTGCGCGTTCAAAGGTCGCTGTTCAATTGCTTATTGTGGGCCAGGTATATACATTCGACTCCTTTAAATTATGTCGTTAGACCCTTTGAATATTACTGTACCTAACTGTATATTTAAATTTCTTAAAAATAACACTTCATTTTTTCTATTTTGGCCGCGGATTTGCGATCTGGCCCCACTGTGGCGTGGTTTAGGTGGTAAAACGTTTAGTTCTAAAATCAACTTTTTTGATTATTATCAACTTAACGTCTTACGAAGATTTCTGATTAATAGTGTGATTCTCTAACTCGTAGCATTCTATAATAGTTATGTTACGCTGGCGCTGTAAGATTACATAAATGTTATAAATTGGTATTTTGTAAATAATTACATAGGTACCTGTTACTAACATTTCTAACTAACATTTTTCGTAACAGTGCAATTTACAGAATTGAAATTATCGCAAAATTATAAATTTATACCACTATGTTATGAAAGCTTTTACAAAGCTCTGTTGTTAACATAATGTTATCGTAACATTCTACTAGGTGGGTCAAAAGTAATCACTCGATGTTCTTTGGCTGTTATTTCTTTTATAATGAAACATTTTGGTTCTATTTGTGAAAGTTTATTTAATCCATTAGAATTTATTCCATCAAGTCGAAAAAATGATATCGGCCAAGTCGTCGCGGCCAGAGTTGATGACCATGCGGAACCATTTTATGGCATTTTCCATCACTCTTGCCTGAACTTCGAGCAACAGGTTCTCGCATTCTTGGCAAATATTCTCTTTAAGGGCTTTAAGAGTCTGAGGCTTGTTGAAATAAACCTGTGACTTCAAAAAATCCCATAAAACGAAGTCTGGAACGGTTAAATCGGGTGATCTGGCCGGTAGTGCAAATCACCAAAACGAGAGATTATCAACTCTGGCGGCGGCCACTTGGCCGATATCATTTTTTCGACTATAAATTACATTTAAAAATGTTAAACTTTGGCTAAAAAATTGTTTGCTTTATTTGAACTGAAACGTAACGTGTCTTGGCGCAATGTTTGCCAAGAGAATTTTGATTTTCAGTTCTAATAAACTGATAAAATATTATGGAATTACATACCAGTCAAAACTACATTCAGAGAAATTAATGTTCCCGAGCACAATAATTCTTGATATTTATTATAAATTCCTACATGCCAGGGGTACTTAAGAGGTAGGTCTGATTCAGGATGGAGAAACTCTTGAAACGGTTTGTTGTGATATCTTTCCAAGTCTAGTTTTCCGCAAACTTTATAAAAAAAATAAAATGCAGATATTAATTAATTGTTTTTTTAAATTTTTGCTGATCCGGTGTACGTTCCGGTAATTAATGTAAAATTTATAACAAATTAACCTACTCGGATAACAGTTAGGTATACGATCACCCCAACTGCCATTGTTGCATAAAAAGCATGGATTCCTTTGGATAGTGATTTCTTCATAAAACTGATTACAAGAGAGACATGCCATTGTTCCTTCAATTGGATCGATACAATCTTCTAAAGTTCTATTGTAGTAGTTGCATGTAATAGTTGTTGTTACAGTGGAGAACAAAGATGGGCAAGCAGCTGAAATATTGGAAATCGTTTGGTATTATTTTGTTTGAATTAAATTAATATACAATAGCAGTCATGCAAATTGCATAGCTGATGATTTTCGAATTAAAATAACAATTCCTAATGAAATTTTAATAACCTTACACAATTTAAACACAATACGCACATAAAGCTAGATTTTTCCAACCGGCGGGTCTGGGGGGGGGGGAGGTACGGAATACCCTCCAGTACACCAGATATTGTGCGCAGAAAAAAGCTTTATTGAGATTATGGATTTGAAATCAGAAATCTAACTTCTAAAAATCTAAAATCTTAGATTTCTGATTTAAAATTCAATAACACAATTTTTTTTTAAACAATTACTGATGTGCCGGGGAAGGGGGGAACCCAGACCTCCCGGTTTGTAAAACCTATCTCTGTGATTGTATCGAAAAAGAAAATGTATTTTTGAGCTTTGGAGTTTCAAACCAAAAATTTAACATTTTATCTATTTCTATTTTTTTTATATTATTAACCCGGTTTTTGCATTAACCCGTAAGTAGCGAGGTGGGTGTGAAAGCTCCCAGCAGATTTTGAAATTGCCACTAATTAAAGATATCGTTAGGTTTTTATTTGTTAGGTTTATCTATTATTTTTATTAGGTTTATTTATCGTTAGGTTGTTAGGTTGTTATTCGAGTGTCGACTCATTCCTACGACTTTGAAAAGAAACCGTGGGTTATCCAATCAAAGTTACAATATTGACCGCCCACTGGCAAAGGTCAGGAATAATTAAATTAAATCATAATAATCAAACAAAAAACTTTTTACATAATAAGTTGTAATACCCTTCAATGTTCTTAATTTTCAAATAGTAATCCATTTTTTAAAATCATCCATCTTAATGTTGAAATTTCAATAATTGTTGCCCAAAAATACAATTAATTTTTTTTACAAATTTTCAAATTATTTTCATGATACCATCATTAATCGTTACGTCTATTACCAATTTGTTAATCATACAAAACTCTTATTTATTCTTAAATAGTTGTTCTCCTTTTTTTTATTTTTCATCTTATCTATTACTTCCTCGATTTCTCGTTTTTCTGTTTCTTTTATTTCCAATATTTCTATTTTATCTTACAGTGCTATCCACGTGCGCTTTTGTTGCCGTCTTATGATTTTTACAATTAAAAATTGAATCCCAGGGTTAATAGTCCTATCAATTTATCTTGAGCCTCACGTTTTGGGCTACCAGATGAGATGTTACCAAAGTTTTCTTTAAAATTTACAATAACGTAAATAATAAAATTTAAAATAATTTGTTGGTACTATAAATTTAATTATATACCATTCGGCCATTTAACTAAAAATTGTTCAATTCTGGGCATGATTATTAGAATAGAATAATTAATGAATATTAATGGTTGAAGATATAATGACAAAAAATTTAATTAGAATTTGTATTTGGCTTATATGGTGAAATTATTCCACTTTTGAAAGAATCGAAAATTTAAATTAAATATTGTCGCACCTGGATCGCTTTATCTTTTACATTTTGTGTAGAAATTTTTATTTTAAATATAAATTTGGATTTTGATTTCGATTTAAAACAGCCGGACACGCATTTTTTAAGCTTTTCTTTTTCTGGGGGTTACGATGTTGGAAAATATGGGAGTTTAGAAAATATTAACTTAACATAGAAGATAGTTTACTTATAGCGGGTGACCGGCCAAACATTGTACATAGGGATTTTTTTTAGTTTTTTACATTTTTTTAAAAGCGCTACTTCTTAAGTTATTTTACTATCGGGATTTTATCAATAATTAAAAAACAAAATATCATATGTTGGATATTTTTAGATGCGGAAAAAAATCTCTTTAATTTAATACTTTTTTTATTCTTATCCGTTATAATGGGTAACAGGAATTTAGAAAAAATCAATTTCTCTTGTTATTTCCCTAGGTTTGGTTCGGCCGGTCACCCGATATAACGTGTATCAATGCGGTGTATTTACTTTATTTAATTGATACTTAAAAAAAAGTCTTACCATAGGAATAACAGCACTTCACAAATAAAATAAATAAAATAAACCCATGTCTTTTGTTGGCAATGTCCTTTATTTTAAAAATAATAGAAAACATTTTTATGATACACCCATTTAATTAATAAAAAACGCAGAAATAAGAATTTTTAATTTGAATTTGTGGTTTAGTACATTTATCATATTTTGATAAATATTTCCTGCGATAATTTGTTAATCATTCCTTAAATGTAAGAAGTTTTTTTTATACAAAATCGTCAGAAAAATTACGTTTTTCTGTTTCTTGTATTTCTAATATTTTTTTATATTTTATAAAATTTTTGACTTGAGATAGGTATTATCACAAATTAACCTACTAGGATAACAACTGCCTTTTCTGCGAAATCGATTTGGATTTGTTTTTATGCTTTTATGCTTCTTCATAAAACTGATTACAAGATAGAAGTGCGTTTGTTCCTTCAATTGGAGTGAGATAATTGTCTAAAACTGTTTCATTTATTTGCACGTAATATTTATATATACAGTGGCTCTCAACGGTGGACAGGCACCTTAAATAATATTTCAAATCATTATCATTAGGGGTGCGCTTATAATCGATTAATCGATTATCATAATCGATTAATCGATTATGTTCATTAATAAAATCGATTAATGTGAAAATTATCAATTATATGGAAATAATTGATTGTGAAAATAAATCCAAAAAAAGTGAAAAA
The DNA here is from genome assembly GCA_947369205.1 of Cantharis rufa. NCBI lineage: Eukaryota > Metazoa > Arthropoda > Insecta > Coleoptera > Cantharidae > Cantharis > Cantharis rufa. Next base: position 31,622,542 of record OX376305.1, on the reverse strand, counting down.
TGAAAAATAATCCTATAATAGAGTAACTGGATTATTTAGAATAAATAAGTAAAGAACTATATAAGTAAGAAAACTATTTGAAATAGCGCAGCCTTTAGAACCTTCAACAGAGGAGCCAGCAGCAAAAAAAGAAAAACAACGGCGATTGCCACGGTGCACTGCTCGGTAAAAGTTGTCCAAACCGACCAAAAACATCAGAAGAATAAGTAGATGAAGAATTGAAGAGGTATTTGGTTTTTTCAGAACTCGAATTAGAAGATAATCCTGTCGAGTGGTGGAAATCTAATTGAAAATTGTTTTCGCTACTGGCAGTTTTGGCACAAAAATGTTTATGCATTCAGAACAAGCGTTGCTTCAGAACGACTTTTTAGCCATGGAGGCCAAATTGTTACCGATTTAAAAAATTCCTTGACATCTGAACAACTAATTTTAATGTCCATGAATTCCAGCTTTGTTCCAAAACGTAAATAAATCAAATAAATTGTAAATTAATAAAAAATATCTTGTTTATTAAATTTTCTTATAATTCAAATTAAGTATAATATAGGTACGACGAAATAATCGATTGTGAAACTAATCGATTATGGAAATAAAATAATCGATTATAAATCCAGAATCGATTATCGATCGATTAATTGATTATTAAAAATAATCCATTAATCGACAAAAATCGATTATTTTTCATAATCGATAATCGATTATGAAATTTAATAATCGCGCACCCCTAATTATCATTATTCATAATACACATTTGTATTATTCTCAAAGATTTATTTATTGGTAGCATATATTTTGGGCCTAATAATATATTTTTAACATTATTTTATTTGGTACTTAGGCTTACCATAAGAATAATAACACATTACAATTAAAATACATAAAATAAAACTAAATCGTTGGTTCAGCATAATTATTCTATAAATGAAGAAAATCAATTAAATGCTACAACCGGTGTCTATATTACGTTATATACTTAAAAATAGAAAACGTGGTTTTAACGTGCGTCAATATTTCCTGTGATAACAGGATAACAGTCTAGTGAAATTTAAATGAAATACAGCGGATTTTTAAATTTAAAAGGTTTATCCTATCAAATGTCCTTCACGCCTTTGCTTGTTCCAGTTGAACTTGGGCACTTCCAATAAGAAATAACGAGAAAAACTAAAATAAATTAATTTTACCAAAAATCGTCATCAAATCAACAGTTCCCTGCTAATTTACGGGCAGGGAAATTGGATTTTAATGACTAGTCCGGTAATAATTAGTAATTGTAACAAAATAAAAGAGACGTCATTCTTTTCTTTATTTTATTACTTATTATTGTTTTGACAGTAGCTATGTATGGTAACTATGTAGTCTATACAAATTGACACACTTGCACTTTTGCTCATTTTAAAAATGTTCAATTAATGTTTTAAAATTTCAATTTTTTACGATTTTCTGTAAAATTTAATACCATACTTATCAGGAAAATAAATTTAAATATTTAAATTTCAAACTATTGATTCGTCAATGTGACCACCCCTATATTTGTGATGACAGCTTTGCATAACTTTGGCATTCTATTTAGTAATTTTTCTAATGCCTCACAAGAGATTTTTGCCCATTCTTGCTGAAGGAGTGACCAAAGGTGATTTTTGGATGTGGGTGCGTATTCACGCACTTGTCGATCGAATTGGTCCCACAGCAATTCAATCGGGTTTAAGTCCGGCGATTGAGGCGGGAAAACCATGATTTTTAATCTTTTCTAACGCTTGTTATTTTGAAGTTTTAATATTATTAACTTTCACAAGTTAAGAATTTATATAATTAAATATAACTAATAAAATATATATAAAATAAACAAAATAATACATGAAAGATTTCGAACGATTGTTGTTAGAAGTTTTTAAGATTTGATCTGCCAATTCGTCAATGTTCGACAATCTATAACTTGCTAAATTTAATTCATATAACTGAAGAGATGACAGAAGAATTCCTTTTTGAGCAAATAAAATAGCATTATAGTTATTGAATCTTATTCGTTTTGATATTGCTGTGCCAAAAATATTAATAAATTTAAGTGTTCGTCTATGACTTATCTAGTTTTGAGCACCGATAAAGTTTTCGATTCTGCGTTTACAAATATTTCAATTTTTTGTAAATTTTGATTTAATAATTGTTCATTTTTATTAAGCGAAGTAATAGTTTCGTTAAAATTTTTAATAGTAGTTTGCACAATCTAGACTGTTGCTTCATTAAAGAAACTTGAATTTTTTCATCACTACTGAAGGAGTTAATTTTTTCGTCATAATATTTTGTGTCGTCAACATCCATAGTGCCGAAAAGAATTTTTTTTATTTTGCGTCTAAAACAAAGTTATTTCGAAACCCAGTCGCCTATCGAAATGGACAATATTTCGAAACGTAATTTTTTGTTTTAAAGGGTTGGTAACTAAACGTCAGTGAAAATTAAAACTAATGTCACTATATTATAATATTATAAACCTATAAATTGATGCAAAGTAATGTTAATTGTCAATAAAATAATTAATAATAATAAAGAAAATTGTAAACTGCAAGTATAATTTCGTTTATTTAAACTTTTATGCGATCACCTAACCTGAAAATTTTTTGTTACCAACTATCACATAAATACAAAAAAAATTCAAATTTACTATTATTTAATAAAATGCACATTTTAAATATTTTTAGGGCTTATAAAGTTCAAAATAGAAAAAATAGTATAAGAAACTCGTTTTATAAGACGTTTTATCGCACTTATCCTTTAGAAAACTCCCCGCTACGCGGCTCGTTTTCTAAACGGATTGCGTGCGGTAAAAACGCCACTTATAAAACTAGTTTCTTAATATACTATTTGCACCTTGGCCAATAATACGTATTAAATAGCTATTTAAGTTGCTAGGAATGTAAGGACCTTATTAACATACAAGGACGGTTTATATAAACCGAGGCGGACGCCGAGGTTAATATTACCTTCCGAGAGTGTTAATAGTCTTTACATTCCGTGTAGATTATTGTATTTTTCCCGCTACCGTAACTTTTACCGTTTAATATAATAATTATTTTAAAAACAATACGGATGATTTGACATCGATTGTCAGAACTTTAATTCGAATTTCGATTTCATTATTTTTACATTCTAAGTTTGCTTTGGCCGTTACTTAGTAATATACAAACAATTGCAAATAATTGAGATAGTAAATAAAATAATATGGAAATTGACGAAGCCGCCAATATTGCTTGCTTAAGTTTGCTTCCCATTAAATCAAGAAAAAGGTATGAATATACCTACGATGTATTCAAAGAATGGTCTATTAAGAAAAATGTGGAAATTATATCACAAAACGTGATGCTTGCATATATGCTTGAACGATCGGAAAAATTAAAGTCACCAGCCAGCTTATGGTGTGAGTATTCCATGTTGAAGACAACCATTTCCTACAATGTAAACGTTGATATTTCAAAATTCACGAAGTTAATTGGTTACCTCAAAAGCAAGAATAAAGACCACATTCCAAAAAAGTCCAAAATACTGAACAGAGAGGATATCGTGAACTTTTTTAAAAATGCTCCTGACGACACATACTTATTAATGAAGGTAAGATTGCCATTATTTTCTCTGCATTTAAATTTTAAAATAATTTTTTTAGCCAGTAATGATTATGGGCATTGCTGGAGCTTGTCGGACAGATGAATTCTGTAAAATGCAGTTACAAGATGTTACAGATAATGGAAGATTTGTAATTATAAAAATTCCTAATAAAAAGAATGACGTTCCTCGCAGTTTTTCAATTGTGGAAAATTTTGAAGAAGATATTGACTATTTGAAAACTTTTAAAAAGTATTTGGCGATTCGCATGAAAGTGACTAATAATTCACGTTTGTTCTTGAGATATCGATCCGGGACGTGTATTAATCAGCCAGTTGGAAAACACACATTTGCGAAAATTCCGACAATAATTGCAACATTTTTAAACTTGCCAGAAGCGCATTTGTATACTGGGCATTGCTTTAGACGCTCTTCTGCCACTTTACTCGTAAATTCTGGAGAAGATATATTAGGTTTAAAACGGCACGGTAGGTGGAAGTCTACTACAGTAGCAGAAGGCTATGTGGCGGAGTCGATTAAAAACAAATTAGATGTCGCCAGCAAAATACTTTATGCCAAAAATACATTTGACTCCAATAATACAAGTTCTACATCAAAAATAATTCATGAAGATTATACTTCTTCTCAAGTGGCAACAATTTTAACATCTGAGAGTATCGCCGTTCCATGTAGTGACCAAGAGACCAATTTGCTCCAAAACGAACAAGTAATTATAAAAAATTCTTCGTTTTTAAATTGTACATTTAATTTTCACAAATAAATACCAAGTCCTAAAATGTTACTCCTATCATTATTTCATTATTTTCCTAGGATTGTAAGTGATTATTAAGTTTCGTCGTCAACCATATTTAAATGAACAAATGTTATGATCAACTTACGCCTATTGTGACTATGAGCGTAAGGCATACTTACATCAACGGTAGCGGGAAAAATAAATAATTAAATGTTTTGATAGGTAAATATGATTTGGTTGGTAAATAATTTTTGTATCATGGTTGGTAGTGTACTTTTGTTGTTCTTTTCACCTTATGTTTTTCTCACTTTGACTCACAAGGAGGGGACTTGTACTGTGGGTCACGGATTTAAAAACCCTTTTGGGGTGGAAAAGTAATAAGAGACTCTAGGACAAGCGGCAGCGCGCAACTCTTAAAAACAAAAAAAATTGAAAATTAAAATTTAAAATATTTTTGTTTAATCATGCTATTGAAACATGTCGTTTCTTACTTGGATACGGAACTAGAAACCTATTGTTTTACTCATTCAAATTATTTGTATAGTAACGAGTGGACTAAAAAATTTTCACCCACTAGTGAGTGAAAAATGCAGTCATTCATTTATTTTGTTGCCCGCAAAATGCGCGCTATAGATCTAGAATTTTGCATAAGACTTCCTACGACAAATTGCTATAGTGGGTTAGTATGAGCAAAGGGGGGTAAATTTTTTTGCTCCATTTTTCGATATCTAGCGCCGTTTTCGAGTTATTGCAATTTCAAAATCTCAAATTTAATTATAGATGACGCGAATTTTAATATAGCTATTATTACAACTAGGGGAATATGAATAGTATATTTCCCGATGTTGGCTATTTACACCCCGAGGGCAAAGCCCGAGGGATGTATAGACAACCAAGGGAAATATATTCATATTTTCCGTGTTGTAATCAATAGTTTTCTTCTGATTGAAACAATCATGTTCTGAAAATGAAAAATTATTGAATTGTAAATTTTTGAATTTATTGGATTACTAACGTTGCTAAGGGCCGTGTTTGTAAAAATCATGGTTGCTACTTTGATTTCCTGGTCTTGTCATAAATAAAATTGATGAAATGTCAGATTACGTGCTAATTCAAGCGGCGAAAGCCCGTGAATGTTTGGTTCCGGAAAAATCTAAAGCTGTTTACACTAAAGCGTATGAAGATTTTCAGGAGTGGAAGAGAAAAAAATTGGTGAATGGTGTCGACGAAAATATTTTGTTAGCGTATTTTGAAGATTTGGTATGTTGCTCTGATTCATGTTATTTTTGACGTATGTATGACTAATTCATTCTATCCGTATAGTCGCAGAAATATTCACCAAACACGTTGTGGCCAAAATTATCAATGCTACGGTCAATGCTACATTTAAAGCAAAAAACTGATGTTAAAATTTTCGATGAAGTGGAAGCATTTGTGAAGAATAAAAATAAAGGATACGTTCCTAAGAAATCAGAGGTTTTGTCCCGAGAGCAACTCAAAAAATTCTTGCGAGAAGCTGCTGATGACATTTTTTTGATGTATAAGGTAAAAATTTTATTGTGATTTTCTCTGTTGAATAGATTGTTACATCCGTAATTTTGAAGGTCGTTTTAATTATGGAAATTTTTGGCGCATGCAGAACGAACGAATTGGTAAATATGCTCTCTTCCGATATCGAAGATCGTGGGTCGGTGATCGTGATTAAAGTTTTAAAGACGAAGAATGATGTAAATAGGAAATTTACAATTATTGATGAAGAAGATCTGGGTGCTGCTCGTTTGGTGAGAGAATATTCAGCGTTGCGTCCGCAAGGCGTTCTTAGATTCTTCGTGGCTTATCGAAATAATAAATGTACTCTTCAGCCTGTCGGCAAAAACACTTTCGGAAAGATTCCGAGTAAGGTTGCTGAATGGTTGGGTTTGGATAATCCGAAAGCGTATACAGGCCATTGTGGAAGACGAACATCCGCGACTTTGGTGGCCGATGCGGGAGCCTCAATGACTACACTAAAGAGACACGGTGGTTGGAAAAGTTCGTCTGTTGCGGAAGGCTATCTAGCATGTATGTTAGACAGTATGTTACAGAAAAATAAGGTAGCGAAGATGATAGCTGGTGCGGAAAGAGAGCCATCTGCAGCATCTGTTACGGTTCCTGGTGTGTCGATGATGGCATCGCGTGTAGCACAGTCATCGCAATCTTTGGTGACGGTTTTTGGAAAATCGTTCAAGACTACAACTGAACGGAATGCTCTTGAGGAAATGGCAGTCTCATCGACGAATTGCGAACAAGATTCTTCATCATTTGTATCTGGTTGCAATCGTTTTAGCGGAAATTTTGAGAATTGCAATTTTTATTTTAGTTCTGATAAATAGCGTTAGAAATGCAAAAACTGTTAAATCATAAATTATTTTGTTGCTTTAATTAAAAAATAAAACATTTTTATGGCGAAATATTATTACATTTTACATTTTCCCTGGGACAATATGATATGACGTTTCATATTTCCCTTGGGAAATATTAGTGTGTTATGACATATGGTAACTAAGGCGATATTGCTCAATATTGTATCAATCAGAAGAAAAATTGTATTTCATACATTTTTATATTTATAAGTGCAGGATTAAACAAAACGCTATACATCACTCGTGGAGAAACCCTTTCGCTCACTTATTGCGTCCGCACACTCGCCTGACGGCTCGCGTGCAAAACTCGCAAATGCGTGAGCGAATCTTTCGGTTTCTCCACTAGTAATGTAATATACTATAGTCATATCATATGACATATCATATGACATATGACTCATATGTAAGCTGCTCGGTTGCATTGATTTGCAAGTAACCGCGATGGTTCCGAGGTTAGCAAAATGACTACTATCCGGTAGCTCCAGGTTCAAATCCCCCCCCCACATAGTACATTTTCTTTTTAAGTTTTTTTACTTCATTTTGCTACCAGTCATAATCTATCAAAAATTTTGTCAATTTACCTACAAAATGATTGAATTATAAAAGTTTATTATTAATAAATTATAAAATAATAAAAGTAAAAAAAAATTTTGAAAAAAAGTACTCTGTGAGGATTTGAACCTGGAACCTGATGGTGGTCGTTTTGCTAACCTCGGAACCATCCCGGTTACTTGCAAATCAATGCAACCGAGCAGCTTATGACTAAAATATTTTAAATTTTAATTTAAAATTTTTTTTGTTTTTGACAGTTGCGCGCTGCCGCTTGTCCTAGAGTCTCTTATTACGAAGTACTTTTCCACCCCAAAAGGGTTTTTGAATCCGTGACCCCAGTACAAGTCCCCTGCTACTTGTCAGTTAATAACGGTTCGGCTCAGCTCACTTCGTCTCAGTTGTGTACCTGAGATGGAAATAAAATAGGTGAAACGAATACGGCTAATATCAAAATAAGTAATTAGCTTCCATTCTTGGTTGCTTAAAACTAAATTTCCAATCTGGTCATAGTATATTTTATTCCAGGCGTATAATTAAATTTCGTTTCGTTGAAAACTTCATGAGTGAAAATGATGGTACCTTGGAAAAGAAGAATTGTTATTCTGAAACAAGAGAAACATATTATAAGAAAATTTAGGATTATGCGATAAATTTGATGGAAGTATAACTTTCTTCCCGTATATAAGTTCAAAAGGAATAAACTTTGTTGCAGAATGCGGACTAGTATGTTATTGTAAGAACACTGCAAAATCTAACCAATCGGGCCAATCCGTTTGGTCGGTATTTACAAAGTGTTTTAAATAATGTGCTAACGTCTTATGTAGCCATTCTAAAGCGCCGTTGGTTTGAGAGTGATACGCTGAGGTATTTAATTTTGAAATATTTAAAAGTTTGCAGACTGTTTTAAATATTGATGGCTTGATTCACCAACTCTGATTAAAACGTAATCATTTAATTAAATTTTACAGTCCAATAGAAAAATTCTATTTATACTGTCGGATGATTTCTATTGGCTTATTAAATTTAATCAGAGAACGAAGTTTTAATCGTAGTTGGTGGAACTGGCCCTGAGCTCATAATATTTAATCATTGGTCGGTAATTATATATTTTGGAATACCGTATTTACAAATAATGCTTTTTACCAAGGCATCAGCAATAGCTACAGCTTACTGATTCGGTAGGGCTATTGCTGTTGAGAATTTTGATAAATTATCTTGAAAAGTTAATATAAATTTAATGCCACATTCGGATAAAGGTAGTGTGGTCCAGCGATATCTAAAAATACCTTTTCGAATGACTCGTATGATGATGTGTAGTAATTTCCATTGGAATTTTGGTTTTCTTTCGTACAACCTTGTTTACGAGTATTTGACAACTTTTGCAACCCTTGATAAAGATTTTTATGTCCTTCCTTATTGAGGACCAATAAAATTTCGCTTTAATTTGTTTAGTTGTTCTGGAAATTCACGAATAACTCCCGATAGGAGTATCGTGGTATTCTTTTATAATTTGTTGAATTTCATTTGGGTCAGATATACTGGTAGTTTCATTTTTGCATAATAGAATTTCTATTTACGTGTTTTTGAAAAGATAACGTAAAACAATTCTGAACAATTCATTATCACGTTTATTGTAAAATAATTGTGAAATCGCAATCTTTCTAACTGTGTCTTTCACGAGATTAGCGCGTAGCTCTATAAGTTTGTAAAATAATATTTCTCTATTACAACGATCATGAGACGTTTCCGATGCAAAGAGATAATAAATGTTTTAATTACCTTGATTATAATAAATAATTATGTTTAGATCTTTGTTTTCAAAATAATCCCGATTATTTAATTTGTCGTTAAAAATTTTAAAGTCGTTGTGCACAGTTTTTAAATTTTTGTCAGTACACAAGTCTTTTGAAGTTATGCAAATTAGAGAATAGTCTTGATCGACATTAACAATAGATTCATCGGTTTCTTTAACCTTGCTGTTTTGAATAATACGATTTTGTTGGTATTCAATAAAATTGAGATAAGAGTTAATAGAGTTTAAAACTTGAAACAACTTGAAACAAAATAAATTGACTTTCATAAAATTTTTTAAAATATTCACTTTAATTTATAATGGAAATGTTGATAAAGACTGTTAGTCAAAACTACTCCAAATAAAATAAATATTTACTTGAGGAACGTGTTTGAATATAATATATTTTAATAGAGTTTGTTTGCAAAATTTTAAAATCTAAACTTAGAAAATAAACTCAAAAAGAATTTCAAGTAGATTTTGTGGTATATTAGTATGTATTTGTAAAATGCAAGATTTAACAGAACTAAACAAAACGTTAAAATAATAAATTTTAACAGTAAAGTAAAGAAATACAATACGTAGAAAAATCGTTACTATAAAAACCAAAAAGACATTAATTATCACTTGACAAATAAAAAAATATTTAAAAATGAAATATTTCCGTAAAAAGATTAAACATTAAAAAATAATGAGTAATACGATATAAGGCCTTATTTCACTGTTTTTGCAGATCTTCAGTTCTGCAGATCTGCAGATCATCAATAACAGAAAATTTTCTGTTATTATTCAAACTTCAAGATTCATGTTAGCACGTGGCTTCACTTATGTTTATTTTTGGTTATTGGTAAGTCATCGTCATTATTTTGAATATTTTAGTCATTAATTGTTAAATTTGGTTCAAATATTATCTTGTTTTTCTAAATATATTTTTTTTAATTTTTCATTCAATTTCGAGTTAGGTACGACTGAAGATCTGCAAAAACAGTGAAATAAGGCCTTATATCGTATTACTCATTATTTTTTAATGTTTAATCTTTTTACGGAAATATTTCATTTTTAAATATTTTTTTATTTTGTCAAGTGATAATTAATGTCTTTTTGGTTTTTATAGTAACGATTTTTCTACGTATTGTATTTCTTTACTTTACTGTTAAAATTTATTATTTTAACGTTTTGTTTAGTTCTGTTAAATCTTGAAATCTAAACTTGTTAGAATACGACTTAAAGCGTCTGCATTTACCTGCTCTATGAATAATTTCGTAATTGTATTCTTCTAAATACAATCTCATTTGCATTTGTCTCGATCCTAGATCTTTAGAACCAAAGAGTGTGGTGAGACATTTGTGATCAGTTACATACGATAACACTACAACCCAGGGTGGGTTTTGGCTAACCACTTCATTTTTCTGAAGGATTCTCAAGGCAGATTACCTCGGTGGTTTGCCATTGCCCGCCGAGAGAGGACGATTAGAATAACGTTCTTACCTCACTCAGGCTCGAACCAGGGTTTTCTGCTTAGTAGTCAACTCACTTAAGCATCAACCCGTAACCTTCCTCTATAAATCGTCTATAATAACCTGCTAAACTTTAGGAAGCATTTAATTGATTTAACATTATTTTGTAGGTATAGCAAATTCTTTTACCGATGCAATTTTTCTTGGATCAGGTCGAATACCTTCGTTTGTAATTAAATGACTTAGAAAAGTGACTTCCTTTCTTAGAAATTTGCATTTTAAAAGATTAAGTTTCAAATTATATGTTCTAAATTTAGTAAAAATATCATTTAATTTTTTATTACGAGCTAGTAATGATTCAGCGTAAACTACGATATCGTCCATATAATAAAACAAAGTAAACCGTGTAATGCAATCAATAGTCTTTGAAACGTTGCTGGGGTACTCCTTAAACCAAATGGCATTGCTTTAAACTGATAATGTACATAAGTTGTACTGAAAGCTGTCTTATGTGTATCTCCGGATTCATACCAATTTGATGGAACCCGGACGCGAGATCTAATGTTGAAAAATATTTGCAACCCCTTAATTGATCAAGTATATCTGCGATGTTATTCAAGGAAAAGGCGTCACTGATCGTAATATTGTTAAGGGCATGAAAATCTACGACCACTCTAAACTTCGTTTCAACGGACGCATTCAGCTTTTTGGGCACGATAAGTAAAGGTGCATTGTAGGGACTTATACTACGTTCCACAATATTTTGGGTTTCAAATTCTTTAACTTGACCTTCAATTTCTTCCTTTCAAGAGTGAGAAATCCTATAAGGTTTTATATTGATAGGTTCATTGTATACTGTTGGAGTTCTGTGTACTATTGTTTCGGTTCGACTTAGTAAGGTCTCTAATCATTTTAAACGATGGCTGCCTGAATTTTGATTATATAAAACACTTCTTTGAGAACCATTGGAATTTTTATCACTTACCTTCCGCGTATATTTCTCTATTGTAACCTCTTGGAATATTAATTTCCACAGACGCTTCGCTGAGATTAAGAACACCGACCTTAGCTATTTTATTTGTGCATTGAACTATAGGAAATTTACTAGAAAAATGTTTGGTAAAATTTTCTTAGATTCGACAATTCCGTCAAAATTTTAATTTTAATTTAATATTTTTACTTCAATAATAACTTCGGAACGAGGTGGTAATTTAATAATCTCGCTTTTGCAATGAATTGATATGGCTTGATCATTGATAAAAATTGTTTTGGTTGCATAATCTATATTAGCATTTAAGAAATTTAAAAAATCGCTACCTATTATACGTTTCGAGAAAATTGGAAATTCGTTTTTAACAACTTGGAATGGAAACTTCAGTTTATTGTTATCTTGATACAAAGTCTACTCACATAAACCTAATGTTTGAACGGACTCTTTTAATTACCGTTTAAATGTAAAATTTTGCTTGAATCTAATACAATATTTTTTTGGTTTAGATAATCAATCTTGATAATTCAAAACATCTGTACCGGAATCTATAATAAAAGAATTTGTCGTATCGATATACATTCTTTGACATTAAAAAAATAGAATTCAGTGGTTCGGAAAGAGTTAGAATTTTAGTTTTTAGGGTAGGTGGTACAATTGTGGATAATTTTGTTATATTAGGAGTTGGTAAAAATGTTTTGGATGATTCGGGATAATTTGAATTGCGTCGGAATTTTAAATTTGAGACTTCTGAGATCCGCTCAGAGAAGCCTGTGGCTCGTTTAAAAGTTTCTTTTTTTTTTCTTCGTTAAATTTTCGCTTTCGACAGTGCGTCAAAACATTTGACTGCATTGGATTTGAATGAGTAAATTTCACTCTGTTAATATTGTCTCTTTTTACCTTTTTATAAAAAGTACATTGAAAAGTTATATGACCTAACTTGTTACATGTAGAGCATTTTACAATATTACCTTCATTCACTCTCTGATATTTAAAAATTTCGTTTTTACTTAAAGTTCATTTTCTTCTGAAAATGCCAAGCTTATCACTTCTTCAAAAGTTGTACGATTTCGCGCTTTTACGATAGTGGCTATTGGATCTTTTAAACCTAAGACAAATACATGTTGGGCTTGAGTTTTAAGTAAATTTTCGTGTGCTAATTTTATAATTTGATTTTGTTCGCCTCTGTTTCTAATCTGTTTGCATATGACATAACATCTTCATTAAAATTTTGCCTACAAGAGGGTAATTCTAGCTACCATTTGATTATCGAACGTTTATCCGAAAAAACTTCGATTAAATGAGTTTTTAACTGCTCCCACGTATCAAAAGTTCTGTGGTGAGTTAAGTTATACGCGCGATCACTTAATTTAAATTTTATAAGCTTATAGTAATTCTTTATCATCGGGCGTACATAATTTTAATGCTGATTGGCATGCATTTAGAAATTTTGACAAATTTTCCCGTTTACCCGTAAATGTTTTTAATAGTTTTTTCAAAATTACTATTTTTAAATAAGGCATATTTGAATTACAAAAGATTACTTCGAAATTATTTAATAATTCGTAAAAATACAATTTTAAAAGTAGAATTGAGTTATTATGTGTAGACATAAAATAATGTACTTACAAAATTTTCATCATGATTTAGGAAATTGTGGAATGTGGCTGCCGGAAACAGTTGATGTAGACTTTGGTTGATGGATGATGCTGGTTGATGTATAGTATTGATGTATTGACGATGTGTTGAAATTGTTGTAGAAAGAAAATAATTTGGAGATTTCTAGTTTGTATAAATTTGAAAATAATAATTTTCACTTTATTTTTCACGTTATTTTTATTTTTCAAACACACCGCACCTGTCACCAAAATGTAGAGTGACCGCAAGCTTGCCTTGATTTTTTGGGTTTGATGTACACATCTTTGTAAAATCTTTGTAAATAATAATTTATTTTCTATTCTATACATTAAATAATCTTAATTGTTACCAGGTTAATACATAACGAGGCTGATATTTGTAGCAAGGTATTGATTTATTCTAAATAAATAAACAGAAACACAAAAACTTAAACACAAAATAAAATTAATATTGTAAAACTTAACGGAGTGCGATTTTGTTTTTAAATAGTTAGACAGAAATCGACGAGCTAGTCGAGATTAGCGAGTAAAATATTTGCCATTTGGTAGATTTATTAACTTGAGAGAAAACTGAATCTTATGTTTTGCTTGGAAGTGGATGATTTTGATTCTGGAAGAGCATTATGACCAGGCACAGTGGGACAGATTCACAAATTTTACCTTAAAAAAGTGTTATATAAATTGAAAGTTAGATAATTTAAAATTAATATTTACTAAAATATATTACAAAATATTTCAAAACACCTATTATAAGTTCAAGTTTATTTTCACTCAATCAATATTGGGCAGTTAACATACGATCCGGGGGCGAAACGACGGGGACTAAACGGTGGGGGCGAAACGTCCCTATGCCGTTAAAATCAAGGTTAAAAATCGCTATATGTTTTTAGTTTTTATTGTAATACAAATATAGAAAACTGCATTTAAGGACGAAGATTTAATCTTAAAAATTGATACCGTAAAAGTGTGTACAATTAAATTCTTTTTTATTTAATTGTGTATGTTCAGCCCAAATTTGGCTTTGCCTGACTGGCAAAGGTAGACTACCTGGGCGAAATTGAATATGAAAGTTTGGTTTTAACAAGAAAAAAACATTACAGTATATTACAAAAGTAGCAAATCACAGATGAAAAAGTATTTCCATTTTGTTAAACACTGCTCTTAAGATATATAGCATTATAATACAAAAATTTACCCAACTTGCATCTTTAAATCAGTAATCAGTGAATACTAAAAATTGTGTTGGTTAATAAATTCTTGATCACAAATGTACAGAAATTACATGAGATTAACTAAATATCCATTAAATCCAGATAAATATTTTCTTCTTCTTATGCCCGATTTAACCAACGTTCGTTAAATTTTGACGCTGATCAAATTTTGACGCCGATCAAATTTTGACGCCGATCAAATTTTGACGCCTTGTTAAGTCGTTTCACCAACATTGATCTTTCGTCAAAAATCAATCGTCAAAATTTTCAGTCATTTCTAACTTAAGTTAGAAGTTTTAAGTTAAATAAGGTAAAGTTTTTCTATTAAAAACTGCAAAAATGCAACACAAATGTCAATAGTAAATCTAAACTAACCGTTTATAGCTATTTACAGTCGTGTTGCAGAAAGTTGAACATTGCGGTTGAGTAAGCAATATATAGCTTACGAAACCGCAATGGAACTTTCTGCGCGAGTCACTGTATTTAGCTTTACGTTCAAGACAGGTTCATTCATTCATTCATATAGCATTACATTCAAAATGAATATTGCTTTCCCGTTTCCAGGAATCACAAATCCGATTAAAGGGGAGGATTAAGCCCCATGTTACATTATACATGTTACTCTATATACAATTCATCCAAAATTAATTATTTACACCTCATAAAAAATAAAAAATAAAAATTATTCCATTTCTTGCGTTTCTACAGTCCTGGGTGTGAAGCAGCGTCTTTTGCAATATCTCTCCAGCCTTTCCTATCTTTAACTTTTACCCTCCAGTCCTCTAACTCCATTGTCTTCAAGTCGTTCACTACCTGATCGTACCATCTTATTCTTGGTCTTCCTCGGTTTCGATCCTCCGCTGGTCTCCATGTCGTTATGCTTCTCAATGCGGAGCACTTTTCACTACGCATAATGTGTCCCAGCTATCTTATTCTTTGTGACTTTGCAAATTTCACTATGTCCTCTTCTTTCATTTCATTTTGGATCTCGTGATTCATCCATATTCGATATTCACCACTTTCATTTAGCTTCGGTCCCAAAATAGTGCGAAGGACTTTTCTTTCAAAAGTTCTTAATTTTGACGCCTCATACTTTGACAGGCACAACGTCTCCGCTGCGTACTGTACAACCGGTCTTATAAGTGTTTTATATATTTTAACTTTGGTTTCTCTTTTCAGGTGTTTACTCATTAACAGTTTCTTATTTTCATAGTATGTCTTGTTGCCTGCTTGTATCCTATTTTTTATTTCGTTTTCGTTGTTATTGTTACTGTTTATTTGCACTCCCAGATAACTGCAGCAGTTTATTTCCTCTATGGTGTACTTATCTATTGTAATGTTCTGCAGATTGTGCGTTTCGCTCTTACAACTTTTCATGTACTTTGTTTTCTTTTCATTGATCATTAGTCCCGCTTTCTTCGCATTTTCTCCAGGTCTTTGAATATCTCTGCTAGTCTTCCATATGATCTTGCCATAATGAGAATGTCGTCCGCATAAGCTATTAATTGTCCCTCTCTGTTTATCACTGTTCCATCCATTCTCAACCCTCTAACTATCTTTTCTAATATTATATTAAATAGTGTTGCCGACAGAGCATCTCCTTGTCTAACTCCGTTGTTTACTTCAAAGTTTTCAGTTTCGCCCGCTGTTGTCCTTATGCATGAGACGGTGTTCTGTAATGTAATTATAAACAAACTAAAATCTCGTCCAATGCAGATATATAGGATAAAACGGAATATCGGGTGTTGGAACGCAATCAAACAAACTCGGTTGTCAGGTCGACGTTTTGGAGGACTTTATTCACTCCATCTTCAGGACTAAAATATAAAATACAAGGCATGAAACATGGCACCAATGGGGTAAGCTCACACTTACCCAAACAACCTAAGGTGAAAGTCGTCTGATGTAATGCGTAACACGGGCAAAAAACAAAAACATGGCACATCCACTTCGTAGCAATCGGCTGCGTTAAAATTAAAAATATGAATCTCATATAACTTGAGTAGTCAACTGTTAATAATTATAAACTATGTAAAACAAATAAAATGTGAAAGCCAAAAGGCTATAACAAAATATAAAATTTAAATAAAAAATTAAATATAAATATAAAATGTTAAGCACGTTGAATTATAGTCCCAAATTTGGAAGACCGGTTAAGATAATACCCACATTGAATATTGTTAAAGACATAGAGGGTAGTTTACAGGGATTGAAATTAAATGAAAATGAAATAGATACACTAAGAGCTAAATGCATAAATATTGTTACCAATTACAGACAAAGAAAACAAATGATAACCCGTGAAAAAATAATCAATGAAAAGAATAAATTATAGAGACACATTGAAATTCGTCAAACAACATACCGAGTTGATTATTTCACGTTCTGATAAGGGTAATAACACAGTTATTATGCATAAAACAGAATATGATCATGAAATGGAAAAAATAATACAAAATAAAGAAGTTTGTAGAATTCTAACTAGAGATCCAACTAACTCTTACCAGACAAAGATAAATGCATTTATGATGAAATTGAAGAAAAGTAATTGTATATCTGTTAACGAATATAAGTCCCTTATTAGACATAATTCCGTACCCCCGAAAATGTATGGTTTAAGAAAAATCCATAAGAATAATATATGTTTGAGACCAGTGGTAAGCTGCATAAAGTCACCTACATACAACATTGCTAAGTATGTTAGTAAGATCCTTGGCCAGGTCATGTCCACATCAGTGTATAATATTAAGAATTCTCTAGATATAGTAAATTCCCTTCAGGGGAAAAAAATACCGACTAATTATAGATTGGTATCGTTTGATGTGGTTTCCTTATTCCCAAGTGTTCCGAAAGTAATGGTGTTAGATTACCTAAGTAAACGTTGGCACTTGGTAAAGGCGTACACAGAATTGTGCAAGAAGGATTTTCTGGAAATGGTGGAGATTTGTTTTGAATACAATTATTTTACACTTAATGGGAAAGTTTATAAACAAGTGGAAGGTTTAGCAATGGGTAGCCCTAGTAGCCCAGTACTTGCGGGTCTTGTGATGGAAGCTCTACTGGATGAAACATTGGGTGGTTTACCATTTGAGCTGCCATTTTTCAAATTATATGTGGACGATTCACTATCAGCGGTCCCATATGGGAAAGAAGAATACCTTCTCAACAAATTAAATAGTTACCATGAAGGACTGAAGTTTACCATGGAGATGGAAAACAACGGTGAGATTCCGTTCCTGGATATCATGGTGATTAGAAAACATGAAGGGTACTTGACCACAGATTGGTACACGAAAGCTATCAGCTCTAATCGGATAGTAGATTATCAATCCTACCACCATACGACCATAAAAATGGGACTCGTTACAGGACTGATTAAAAGAGTTCTGAGATCATCACATCCCGAATTCCAAAAAAAGAACAGAATAAAAATAACAGAAATCCTAAAGCAGAACAATTATCCGCTGTGGTTCATTAATTCCCAGTGGCAGAAAGTGAATAGCGTAAGAACAATAATTGATAACACCGATGACAAAGTGGAAAGTGTAATCCCATATTTTAGGTTTCCTTACATAAGGACTGACAGAACGAATACAAAATACACTGAAGAATCATTGCAAATTGGGAATATATAGCCTATACACTAACAAAAATCTTTTATCCAGACTTAAAGACGCTATCCCTAAAGATAATTTGTCAGAATTAATTTACGAAGTGCCATGTTTGAATTGTGAAAAGACGTATGTTGGTCAAACAAAACAATACTTGAAACAAAGAATGTACCAACATAAAAGAGATTGTGAAATAGCCAAGGACAAAGAAAATAAGGGAAGAGGAACTGGGGGTAACAATGATGATGAAAATTCCACTGCATTGGTAGCACACCATTTGGAGGTGTGTGGGGCATAGCTTCGATTTCGAAAGTGTAAAAATATTAGACTTTGAGGCTTCTAAGTTAAAAAGAAATATAAGTGAGATGTACTTTATAAAAATCAGCAACTGTGTAAACTACAGAGAAGACGCGATGAAACTTAGCAAAATTTATAGTGGTATTTTGGAATAATCACTTTAATTGGCCCGGAGTTTGTATTTGGTATTAAAAAAAGAGGAAGAGGGAAAAAGAAATAAAATAATAAAAGAAGGGAATGAAAAGTTTTTAATTATTTATGGTTAATTTATGTTAATAGATGGTTATTTAGATAGGTGAAAATAGATTATTAATTATTAGATAGATGGGAGCGCTAATGTTGTGCGAAGATATGGCTATAGGACATTATCGGCAGGTGATTTTGAATTTAAAATTAATTTTATCACACGTTTGTAGTTTGTATGCGTGGTTTTAAATATTTGACAGAGTAATTAGCGACTTAGTCTAATTGTTATTATTGAAATTTATTGTTGAGGATTGTGGTTCTTTTAAATATTCCTTAAATGTTCTCTCCTGAGATAGGAAATCTTGTATATTTTAATGGTTTGAAACTACTTTATTGGTATGGGTAATTATTGTCGGCGCTACTTGTTTATTGTAGATGAATGTGTATTTAAGATCCTGAGGAAGAAGACATAAAAGCTTCGAAACGTAGATCGATATCATTGTTTCATTTACACCTAGTGTCCAAAATTCCCCACTAATCTAACGAAATTAACTTTCTATCTATTTTTATTTTCTATTTTCCATTCTTTATTATTAACCAGTAAGTAGCGAGGTGGGGTGTGAAAGCTCCCAGCATATAACCACCAATTAACGATATTAATAGTTGGAATCACCAAACTTCATGTATTTCTCGAGCATTGTGTTTCACATCATCTAAGTGTATTTATCTCCTCTCCGCGCGGATAGTGTTCATATTAAGTAAGAATGACCAATTATTGGGAGTTCTCACACCCCACCTCGCTACTTGAGTAACTTGTAACTTGAGTAACTTACTTGAGTACTTGAGTACCGTAAGTGGCGAGGTACCTATTTACTTTTTTGTTAGTACCGTAAGTAGCGAGGAGGGGTGTGAGAGCTCCCAGCAGATTTAAAAACGCCGCTAGTTAACGATATCGTTAGGTTTTTCGTGTAATTGTATGTATTTCTTTTCCGTAGGGCTATAGTTCATATCAGGTAAGAATCACCAAATATTGGAAGTTTTTACGCTCCAGCTCGTTATTTATATAACTATTTTATGGTTACTGTTGTGGCGTTTTGCCCCACTACCTTTCATCCCCTTTCTTAGTGCAACGCTGCATTTATTCGGCATAAGCATTCTGACTGCCAAGATTCAAATACGTTTATTTTACCTATTTACAGTCCACTATATTTGTTTGTAGTTTAAAAATAAATTATTGTTTTTTATACATTGTTTACAGTCCCTGCTCAATTTATTAGACTCACTTACAGAATTTCCAACTTTGTGGAATTTAGCAAAAAATGGTTATGATTTGGTAATAAAAATACATGTAAATTGAAAGCTTTAGTTTATTATATATATAAAGTGAAAAAAAAATTGAAAAAATTAAAAAACAATTAAAAATTTCAGTATTTTGTCAGACCCCGGGCTTTGCAGCGATTAGCGCAGCGATTCTTCTGGGCATGCTATCAATGCAATTAGAAGCCATTTGCTTTAGATTTTCGTCATGGTTCCAGTGATATATTATCCGAGATTATTGATAGCATGCCCAGAAGAATCGCTGCGCTAATCGCTGCGCTAATCGCTGCGCTAATCGCTGCGCTAATCGCTGCGCTAATCGCTGCGCTAATCGCTGCAAAGGGGGGTCTGACAAAATACTGAAATTTTTGATTGTTTTTTAATTTCTTCAATTTTTTTTTTATTTTATATATTGTCGTGAAACGAAGGTCGATCTTATTTAAATTTAGAACGCGGTCATTTGATTTGTTTATGTGCTACAAATTAGGTAAAATTATTCAAAGGTAAATAACAGCTGATTTTGTTTTGTTACTTAAACACACTGTCCACACATTTTTATATCTTTTTATCTTTAATACATCAGTGTTTGTTTCGTGCTACGAAGATCTAAAAACAAAATAACAGTGAATTTCGAAACATCGTGTATGTTTATAAGAACGTACAAATTTTGCTTTTCTTAAGGTTGAAGCAGGTTCTCTCCGTCTACGTCAAGGGAGACAAAGACGTGTTTTTACAAGCCGGGCTTTTTGAAGCCACCCTGAGTGCTGTTTTTCACTAATTTCTGGGTGAAATTAGTGAAACCATCAACGAGTGTGATATTTTTGAGACGACGACCAAATTTGGGGTTGAATGACCTTTCTGGAAAGATACAAGTGTAAAATTGTCGATGGTGCGAGGGACGCATGTAGGACGCCATTTTGAAATAACGGAAGGTTTTCTGATCTATTTTAATTTTACTTACCTCGATGAAATTTGAGGACGAGGAACTTCAATTATCAATTAAGTGCATCAACAACAACCGTTTGAATAATCGTGGCTTCACCTTCGTTGCAATACAGTAGCATTAGGCAGCTTATCAACTGGAGGGGGCAATTGCATCATCGACGTCAGAGGCGTGCAAGGTACCGTTTACTTGAGTTTAAAAGATTGTGAAAATAAAAAAACATTTAATTTAATTTTTTTGAACATTTATTCTTTATTTTGTACAAATTTAAAACACATTATCACACTAGAGTGGCGAATGATCACAAAATTATTTTGAGTTCTTGCATAGTTTGATATAGCTCATCTCTCTTTATACTGTCATATACTTGCTTAAAGTCCAAAAATATTAGATGCGTGTCTAATTTACATTCCTGACTTGTCATCTGTATTTTTTTCAACGTAAATATTTGGTCGGTTACTGATCTATCATTCCTGGAACCACTTTGATATTCTCCTATGACAGACTCTGTATGGATTTTTAATCTGTTCTTGATACATCCTGCCAAGATCGTAGACATATCATTCAGAAATGCCTCTATAGTTGTCGCAGGTTGTTTTTTACTTTCCCCAATACGTTTTAACGTATGTTAAGGGAAAGTATTGTAATCCACCCAAAAATCAAAAATCGAAATTTTGGTATTAAAATGTTCCTTATCTTATCTAAACTTAGAGGCCAGATAAAAATGGTGAAGATCGGTTGAAAATTACGGAAATGATAAACAAAATAAAAAAAGTTTAAGTGTCAATTACTTTTAGGCCATCCTGTTTTTACTGTTTTATTCAATTTGTTTGACATCATATAAATGAAATGTTCGAACAAACGACATAACCTCTTTTTTTGAATTTTGACGAAATACATGGGGAAAGTTATGCGATGTTTACATAGCCAATTTTTCGCTTTTTCTGAATAACGGACAGATCAGTGCCTCACTCTATGATTTTGGCATTTCCTCTTTGCTCTATATCTTTTCTATTAGGTGGGTTATCGCTTTTCGCCACCATATTTAATCATTTCCAATTGAATTCCGTCTTTTCCTAAACTTCTGTTGTTTTTCATACATTTTATTATTTGCTGTATTTCTTCTTTACTTGGTACATCATTGGTATTTTGTACCTCTTCAATACGCTCTTCCTGCTATTGTATTCAATATAGGATATCGGGTTGAGTGGATTGTGTAATTCAAACTAGAATGTTTGAAAGCCGACGTTTCGATCGATTTATTCAATCATATTCATAGCAAACAAACGAGATGGAAAACGTTTGATAAACACTTTTACAGTTAAATTGGCGGAGTAACAGGTACCATGGCAAAAACAATTCAACCAAGTCGATAAAATTGTTGTTCAATTTACAGAAATACATTAACTTTCAAATACATTTTGCAAATGTATTTTGTATTTCAAATACAAAATACATTTTAAAATACAAAAGTACATTTTAAGTATTATTTATTGCTGAAGGTTGGGCCAATGAAAATGCATACTAAGGGTCCTGTTAAAAATGTCTATGCAAAATGTTCTTTAAATGCTTTGCAACGCATATTTTTGGATAAATGATTAAATACCTCAGAAATTTATAAATAGAATAATCTTTTCTGGACACTGTCAACTCTTTATAATTTCATTTAAAATTATAATTTTTAAATTTAAAATGTGCCATAAAGCACCAATTACAAACGTTTATTAGCCTTATCTTGTAAGATTTTCATTGGCTGTTTAAATTTTAAAATTTAAATTTTAAAACACACATTACATCAATACATTTTAAATTACAAAATACATTTTAAAATAAAATGTATTCTGTATTTTAAATACAATGTTAAAATAACATTTTAACATAATTTAATCAAATTTAAATTTTCAACAATTTAAAGAAATTAAATAATTTTAACATGCAAATGTTAAAATTTTAAAATAAAATGTATTTTGTGTTTTAAAATGTATCTTGTATTTTGTATTTCAAATACATCACATAAATGTATTTTGTATTTCAAATACATTACTCAATGTATTTTGTATTTTGTATTTCAAATACATTTTTACCTGTATTTTGCCCACCCCTGATTTACAACTCATTGGTGGTAAAGAATCTTCAATAATTATTAAAACGTCACTATACTGTAGGCTTTTAGATCAGTCTAACGGTAAAGTAAGTACTGACCGATTAAAAAGATTTATAGACAGTATAAAGACATATTACAGTACACCTTCCACAAATTCCCAGCCGACCTTGACTATGAAATGGACTAAGGGGCTGTCCATTAATTACGTAAGGGTTTAGGGGGGGAGGGGGTATTAGAAATCTTATGGACCCTTATGTGGGGGAGGGAGGGGGTCCGACGCAGTCCTTACGTAAGATTTTTAAACCACTTTCTTAAATTAAATTTAAAATTTAAAAATACCCAAAACTCAAAAAACAGGTTTTTAAATTGTAGATGTACATACCAATAACAAAAAATGATTAATAATTTTTAATAATGTAATGTAATAATGTGGGGAGGGAGGGGGAAAGTTGCCACAATCTTACTTGCCCTTACGTAGGGGGGGAGGGGGTCGAAAATTACAAAAATCGTTCTTACGTTATTAATGGACGGCCCCTAAACAGAAGCTACCCATGGATCAAGCTAGTGCCACCAGCACTGGCTGCTCCACTGACTCGGACAATTATAGAAACAAAAATTTTTTTTAAATCTGTAAGAAACACTTTAAATATTGACAATCCAATGGGATAAAAACTGCAATTCACCGAGTAGAAGGGGGCCTCAGTCCAGGGTCTGTTAATTGATGACTGTCTTATTTGAGCACTTGGTGTTACTTACGGATTAAAACGAGTTGCTTTAACGCAGAATCTCGCTACATATGAATTGCCGGCCAGCAGTCAGCGTATAACTTTCCCATTGCTAATCTATTTAAGAGTGTATGTAATTATTTTATTTCCAATGCTGTGTTGCTCAGTTACTCTAAATGAGAAAATCCTACAAAAGTTAATACTTCCATTTTAAAATCGATAACGATAACGACGTAATTGATAACCGTCGCTGAAAACTTACAAATATAATATAATTGATTTTTATTATTTTATTAATAAAAAATTCAAAGTATTAGCGTCGAACGCACAACAGCGATCGCGGTGGCGATAAAATTAATATAACCTATGTAAACTTACGTATAGTCTGACCACAAGAGCTCGAGTGTGAGTCATTCATAAAAATTATCCGAACTATATAAAATAAAAGAATAAAACGTTTGTCTGAGCGTTCTTCTATTGAAGTACAAACTAACCTCACAAATCCTTTCTTGTTAAGTTCACCCGTCAAATTTAATGAAAGTTTTTTTTAATTCAGAAAAGCATTTAGTGCAACCCTAAAAAGTAGATGTGCAGTTTTTGGGTGTTCTAAAATATTGATATGGTTAAAACATCAAAGCCTTGCAATAAATAAATTAGAATTTTAAATATGTACAGTTACGCCATCTACTCAGATAATTGCTAGTCCAAGTGATAAATTTTGACCTTAACAATAACAATGAGTTTGACAGCTAACACTACAATACGTAATCGACGTACGTTTCTACAATTTCCATTGGCAAGGTTGGAAGACATATTTTTTATATTTGCTCTCTTTTTTGTTAGTATTTTTGGTAAGTTTGACCAAGACAACCGAATAGTATGCGTTAATTCACACAGAAATAATCAATGAGTCATACTCGAGCTCTCGTGGAACCGACTATAATACCTTTGCACACCAACAGCGATCAGCGGAATTTTTGCTTGCGTTTGCCCGTGCGATATTGTATAGCGATCGTACTGGCTATTACATTGTAAATATAAAAACTTATACACCTTTGCATATTGATTACAAACGTCAGAATTTTTGCTCGAGTTTGTTTCTGCACGTTTGATGGTGCGATAATAAAAGAGAAAGTGGAAATTAACAATAATTGTTTTATTGCTTTTAAGTTTTGATTGAAAGTGTTATATCTTGGTTGCTTCGATAATTACAAGAATACCACGAAATGTTATAAGTAGGGTCCGGATTTGTAGGCACTAAAAAACTTGAAAATATGCAGGCAAATATGCTCTAAAAACTTCAAAATAAGCACCCAAATATGCGCTAAAAATTTTTATTGTGCTGCAAAATGCTCGATTGCAATTGGTCCAAATAATGGATGAACTACTTTTGTTAGATAAATTCAATTATTAATGAAATAATATATTGATAATAATAAAATATTGCTTAATTTTTTATTCTTTACAATTCCCACCAATGTTACAAACAAGAATTTTTTCTAAATTTTCGGATGTCAATTGGCGCCTGTTGTCAGTTAATATAATATTGTGTTGTTGGTACAACATTATCTTAAGTATATTTCACTAGTATATTTCATATATAAAATTAAGGTACAGTAGAAACTGTTTTAAGCCACCGAATACTTAAATTGGTTACCAAGAGCGCGTCAACTTAGAACAAGTAACAAGTTGCAAATGCAAATTGCAAATACCGCGATAAGAAAACAGTGTTAAATTACGAGTTGCAAAAATGTACATAATATTCATCTATCGTCAGCACAAGCATTAAATTTTATTTTAATCTTACAGGATATAGTTTTCAAAGGAATTATCAACAGATTTACCTAGCTTTTGGTAGCAAAATATAAGCTAACCAGTGGCGGCTTGTCATAAAGGGCACAGGGGCACGTGCCCTCCCATCCCAAAACCAAAAACAAGCACTATCTTAAAATAATTATCAAAAAAATAAATTTTATATTTTAAAAACTACTTCTTTTATTTTGTGCCCTCCCACTGGAAAATGTCACGAGCCGCCACTGAAGCTAACATAAGCAAATATGTATTTATAGGCAACAAATCACCAAATATGCACTTAAACTCAAAATATGCATTTATAAGCAAAATAAAAACTCATAAAACGATCCAGAAAGGTGTAAAACATGCTCTCCTTTTAAAATTTTTCACGAGCCTGTACGCAAAAAAAACATGCAAATGCCTACAAATCCGGACCCTAGTTATAAGATAATTTATTGGTTAAAAACTGTCTCCAACTCCTACTTACATGTTCTTATATACACAAAATTATCTTTTTTTTTGGTTGGTCGTTAATTGTTACGTACCAACATTCGTTGTTGGATGCAACGTAATGATGTGATGGTTAAGTTGAAAATCGCTGACACCCAGCATTTCTTTACCAATAATAGAATTTATTTAGCTATTTTTCAGGAACTGCTAATCATCAGGTGAGGGAACATCCAACATCTAGGCTAGCGGTCACAAGCCCAAGAATTGTCTTGACAGGAACAGGCATAAAGATAAAGAACAAAACCCTTGATTAAGCCATATACCTGCCATATTAATGACTAGGTTTCTTTCTTGCTTAGGAAGATTTTAAAATCTCACTTAAAAAAGCAACAAAAGTCATCAGGAATGCTTGTCCCCATTGAGGTCTCCCGCAATTCATGGGTAATGTCCTCACAACCTTTAAAGACGATCTTGGGTACGATACTCGTTCGAGTATCGAACGTTCGTCAGCATAGATCCTTACTTTCCTGATGAACAAACTTTTGCCGGACGGCATCCTAGCACCGACTCAATAGTGGATAACCATACTATGAGGTCGGAAAAATCTATCTTTTTCTGAAACCGATTATCCTAAATATCTACAATTCCTGCTTCAAGGCAACGTATTTTTCCCAGTAACAGTAGGGATCTGCCCAAAACCACAAACGGAGATATTATAATAATTAAAAATTCAAGTTCGAACACGATTATTATTTCTTGTCAATTTTGAATTTTAGTTTTTCAGTGAATAATTGATAAAAGTTCATGTACGAGTTAATATATTGAAACTTGAAACTACATTGTTTACTAATTTATGTAACGTTAATTTGATGGAAAACGTACTTAAATTTCAACAAAGGAATTCACTAAGAGAGAGGGAGAAAATAAGGACGTATTTAAGAAACAGGTATCAATAGAAATAAAAATACAATTTATTGCATAAATAACTTCAAATAACAAGTTTCGCTCTGATAGACATAATATTATGAATGTATTTTGTTGTGTCTTTCCTCTGCCACTGAATTACATTTTCCAAACTTTTCTTTTAGATATTTATGTTTTTTTAATATATTATGAAAATAATAAAATTTAAAATAAAACAAAAGTTTTTTTAAGATTTGTACAGTGGAGTATTTTTGTGAGATAACACTGGTCGACAGTGGTTTTGTTGCCCTGCATTTTTAGATTAATTTTTGAAAGATTTTATGTAAAAAACATTAAGGGTAGCAATATTTTTTCCAAATTGGCTCTAGTTATTTATTTTTTGATACTTTTATATTTGACTCAAAAATGCATTATTTCAATGAAAAATTCAATTTGTCTTTGTAATATGAAAAGTTTATCAATAAAACACTATTAATGGCTTTGGTTATACTCAATTTTTTAAAAAAAAATTTTAAAAATATAAAAAATTCTGGAACTTTTTTTGAAAGATTGTTTTTTATGAGATTTTTGAGTATCATGTCTTTGTAAAGTCCAGCAGTAATCTGCATTCTTATTCACATAAAAGTAGGTCACCCCTACCTTATGGCACTAACAAAAAATGAAAAAATGTTATGTTCAAAAGCGGTCATAAAGGGGGGGGGGCATGGGGCCATGGCCTCCTCCAAACTAACATATTACCGTAATTCAAACTAATGTCCTTACTAAATACTTAAATGTTTTTCAAGATTTTGGAAATTTTTTCGGAAATGGCCCCCTCAGAAACTAGAAATATGACCGCCCCCGGTTATGATGTGTTTGAAAAAGTTTGGATCTCCAGGAACTTTGGTTAACGATTCTTGAGAGATGATTTTGCAATTCAGTTTTTGTATAAAATTTAACATGTTTGGTTGCTACTTGTTTCAAATACAAATCGGCCTTAAAAATTGCATCACATGACCCAATTGAGAGTCCAACTTCTTTTGCGACCTCCCTAATAGTGCATCAGCAATTTACAAAAAAGCGTGTCTTTGATTTTCTAACGTTTTTATTGCTAATTGATGTGTTTGCATATGCTCATATATGCTCAAGTCTGGACCGATTTCTTGAAAATATTTGTAAGCTTTTGTATTTTTTGACCTAGCTTCTTCAACAAAAATTTAGTCAACATTTCTTATACTTCATTACACTTTTAAATCAATTTTTAACACAGAATTTAATGTAAATAACGTTTTTAAAACAAAAATTAATTCTGAACTGTACAACGATTATGGCTAAAAATTGATTACATTACTCATAGTTGTATCAACTTAGAAAAATTTTTTATCTTTTTTGGTAACTTACACCGTGCGAAATGCAAAAATTTACAATATATTTTGAACATACCTCGTATATTACAATAACATAAAAACTAGAGCCAATATTTGCCAACTTTCGTTATATTCATAACTTTTACGTACTTAATCTTCGAAATACAATGATAAAATCAGGGCAACAAAAAAAATGCTTTTTTTGTAGACCTGTGTAATCAATGGGAAACCTGTTTTTCTAACTGTGTAATACCTAATATTAACCTAATTTTTTAAAATGATTTTAACATTAGCACCCATGTTCATAATCAATTTTCATAAATTACTTGCATGAAAGTGAAGAACGAAAATGTGCTTTTGAGAATCTGAAAAAATTGAAAACTTATAATTTTTATAATGGAAATAAAGTAATGGAGTCAAAAGTATCTGCAACTGATTTACTATAAAAGTGAACAAATTGTACATTAAATTAGAAAAATGTTAAATACGGGAATATAAATTAATGTAGTACAATTGTAGTACTTTGTCGTTCACGTGATTTTTACTTGCCATTAATATTGGTGTAACAGTGTAATATTATCTAAAGTGAAAGTTATTTAGACGTCATTAAATCACGTCTTTCTCAGGTTAACAATGACTGATGTGCAGATACTTTTTTATCGCTTAGTAATCATATACCTAATCATATTACCATTGTGAAGGTTTGTAAATTAACTTGTAATAAACCACCAGCAGTTAATATTTCTGGTGTATTAGCACGACGCATTACCATAAGCAACGCTTTACGAAATTCTGGTTGAGTTTTAATCCACCACTTGCATTTATAAACTTCATTTGTTATTTCCATACTCTAAATATAATTTTTATTTAGTAATATTACCTGGAGAAAAATCTGGGCTTTACCTCATCGGCTAGTATGGATCCAAGAACACAAAAAAAGAACAATTGAATAAGGTAATAAATCGACATCATTAAGGACAGCAGTTTCAATGCATTATTGATAAAGCTGAAAAACAGTTTTTGTAAAAAAAATCAGCAAGATCACTAATTTCTGGCTATGCTTACCTGGAAGTAATAATAATCATTGAAAAGCACATGCCAAACATATTGGACAAAAATATAATTAATAATGGATTTCTGAACAAACGTTTCATTATTTTAATGCATCTACAAGAAAAACAAAAGTGATTAGTTCTAAGACATTTCGTTCTCGGACATTTTAGTATCACTTTAGATTTGTTATTACTAAATACTAATAATTGCCGAAATAAAATAATGATACAATTGCATAAATAACTTAAATATTTAAGAACCAACACATAATATAATATAAATAACATTTCGGGAGTGGTAGCGAATTTAACTTAAAATGCGAAAAGTAAACTTACAGTAAGATTAAGTTGTGGTGATCAATTAAATTCTTTAATTCGTCCATTGCTTCCTTGCCAGTACCAGGTACTAACGGATTCACGGTAAAATTTGGAAAGTGCTTTTTAAGCAATTTTAATTCACAAATTATATTAGTATTCAATGATATAAAAAAGAAATCAAAACAAAGCACTAATGGAATTACTAGTATTGCCTGAGAGATTTCATATATATAACACATTTTAAAACTAAACAATCGGGAACAACTTGAAACCCAAGGGAGTTCATTAGATTCGATAAAAAGTAACGGTTTTGTTATGTAAAGCAAGCAGATTATCAATAACAATACTAAATATAACCGCATGAACAATTTTATACAATAAAATACTTTTTCATTTTCTTCTTCTTGTTCCAAATAGAGACGGTTTGGTTTCCAAAACATGTTGGTGTTGTTAAGAAGTACTTTAAGTTCCATTTTGTTAAGAAAAACATCATTTTTGTGGAGATCTAAAGCAACAAAATAATTTTCGATTTTCCGAAATTTTAATAACATACCTGTGTAATTGCCACAACAATTAATACTTCCATGGTGGAATCGATTCCTCGGTAAGTAATAACCAAAATAATATAAGAATCGATGAGCGTGGCTATCATAAGACAGACAATAAAGTTTTTATAAACACTGTCAAAAGACGGATGTAAGCCAACGAATCTTAAAAGTTGAAGAGATTCTTGTATTAACGGTCTAAAATTCATCTTTCACTTTTAGATGTACGTACTTCTAATTTTGATGTAGGGCAACTGAATAACTGTCACCAATTTCAAAACTAAACTTTTATCAAATTATGCAATTACCTTACTTAGTTTTGTTTTAAAATTAGATCCATTTTTATATTTTTCAAGTTATCGCATGCAGTTAATTAGTACTTTAGAATTTTTTCAAGTTTATTCTTTTAAAAAGTACACGATATGTTTTCAGGTTTAAAGTTATGAAATTATGATTTTAAAAAAAACACAACTTTTTACAAAAGTTTTATTGTTTTAGCCAACTCTTCCATTCATCGTATCGATGGCCAGATTGCTCTGAAAATGTTACAGAATTCCTGCAAGCATTGTAGTGTAACAAACCACCTACATATAATGAAAGTTACTTTTAAATGTAATAATTAAAATAATTCAATTTAGCTCAACTCGTTGAAACTATTATTTTTAGTTAAATTTATTTTTAAAATAAAAAGAAATTCTTTTAAGAAAGATATAGTCCAGGCGCCAGAGCACCAAAAATGGTGCTGAAAAACATAAAATCCTGGTAAGGGAATTTTTAATTGGATTATATTAGTGGATGGCCCCTAAGTGTCAGCCGCCATCTTGAAAAACGCGTTTTTATTATTATCTCTTAAAATGATAATAATCTTTTTTGTAGGAAATTAAACTTCATATCATTTTTGTTTGAAGATTTTTTCTCTAAAGTCAATATTTTTCGAAATATAGTCAGTTTAAAAATTCCAAATGTAGTTTTTGTTAAATTTCTCGTTGACAATTGCATATACAATAAAATACTAGTAACAAAACTTGTAGAACACAAAATTGTCAACAAATTTCACCTAAAACATTTTTTCTTCAAATTAATAATTAATGAGATATAGTGCGCTGAGTAGTGATAAAACCAGATATTTTCGCTGAGCATAAAATATGAATAATCGAAAGGAATGGATGTTTTAGGAGAAAAATGTTAGTAAGTAGCCCCCAAGTGCAAAACCAAGTTATCGTCAGCAGAGGGCGCGAGCGTTAGTCGTCATTTTCAAAGAATTTGTATTGTAAAAGAATCA
This sequence comes from Cantharis rufa, assembly GCA_947369205.1. Taxonomy (NCBI): domain Eukaryota; kingdom Metazoa; phylum Arthropoda; class Insecta; order Coleoptera; family Cantharidae; genus Cantharis; species Cantharis rufa. The sequence continues at coordinate 31,591,264 of OX376305.1, read as the reverse complement.
TCAGAAGATTTAGAGAATCATTTGACGTACGAGTTTGCACCTTAGACCTTAGACCTCTATCATTATTCTTAGAATAAGGAATGCGGCTTGACACGAAATCGACGTTATATAGTTGTTTCCAGTCACTGCCAGCTGATACAAGCCTAGGGTCAAATCAAATGATAGCCGTGGAAGGAGGTTTTCTGTTGCTTTGGGTTATGTGGGGTCGTAATGACTCATTTCAAAATATTTGTCTTCAGTATGTTGAATACGTAAAAAAACATTTTGGTCTTAACACCGTGGTAGTTTTCGATGGTTATCTAGATAATGTAAGACTTTTTGGTACAAAGCCTTCAAAATGCCTTCGCCGGTCGAAAAAACACACTTGTCCAGATATCATTATCACCGAAAACATGATTTCAACAACAACGCAAGAAAAGTTTTTAACCAACGGCAGCAACAAATCTCAGTTGTTCGTTATCTCATTTGATAGCAATACTATCAAAGGAAGATGCTGACACACTAATTTATTGTACAAACAGCTATTCAGTTGTCTTCAAATTTCGATGCAGTCGTCATCGTCGGCGAGGATGTTGATTTGCTCATTTGATTAAGCGCATTGCCGCATAAACAAAACAAGATTTATTTACGCAAGCCAGGAAATGGGCGCACTCTGGAACCTTGTACAGCCCACGTTGTCTGAAGCCGGAGTATGATGAAAATGTTCGGAAAAATATTTTATTTCTACATGCGTTTAGTGGCTGTGACACAACATCAGCTCCATATAGAATTGGCAAAAGAAAAGCTCTTTCAACATTGAAGAGTAATGAACAATTACTGACAGCTGTAGCGATGTTCAAAGAAAATAAAATTGATTGCAATAATAATATGATTGCTCAAACTGGCAAGCGCTTCTTCATAGCGCTATACGGAGGGAACAAAACCGAACCATCCATTGACTCCTTACGGTATAAACGCTTTGGTACATTGGCTCGCAGCACCAAGCTAAACTGGTCACTTTTGCCACCAACGCAAGATACAGCACGCTACCATTCTTTCGGAACATATCTCCAGGTTCAAAGTTGGCTGAGATTTCAGCATGACCCGGAAGAATGAGGATGGAAACTGGCTGCGACCATTTTATCACCGATCTTAACCTGAAAAGCTTCCGCCCCGTCAAATCTGCTGAAAGTAATTTCTTGCAATTGCACAATAAATTGCGGGCCTTCCCGTTGTTGCCGAAAGAGCGGTTTGAACTGATTAATAAATAATTTGTTCAAATTGCATCGGTCAAACTTGTAACAACATACCACGAATATTAGACGACATCGATGATGACGAGCTTGATATTGATTACTTTGGACAGTCTTTTTCTTTAAATGACACAGACAAAACTCATTTTCAGAATAACGAAAGGGGGTCCTTCGTGTTCGAATCAAACAAAATTTTTTTAATTCACGACTCGAAATTTTCATAAATTAACTAAAATTGTTATCCTTGCATAATAAAAGTTTTTGATTCTTTTTTTTTCGTATACTCCAACGGACATTTCCGCGTATCGCTAATTTCCCTACGTTGTAACATGACAAAATGCATTTTGTCATTTACATTTCTTTTACAAGCTTCCCGACTGAAACGCCACTGTGTTTTTTTATTGTTTGTAGTTGGTAACTTGTAGAAGTTATCAATAGGAACGCCATTGCGCGTAGATTTCTACAAGGATTTGCGTGTAATCGTTCGAGTTCATTTTTAATTTCGTCATGTATGTGTTTTAATTTAGTTTTGCCGTTGAACGGGTAAATATAATTTTTCTGACTAATTAATTTGTGTTAACAAATTACTTTTAGCACCCGGGTTACGGGTTAATTCATTTTAATTATAATTATTCGTTGTTGGAGATATAAATATGGTCGTCGCACATGGTCATGTTATCAAAAGTGGAAATCTTTTCTGTATTCGACAGTTGTGGGTAATGTTGCGATGGCTTAAGAATTGAATAACCATCTGTTGGAGGATTTGAAGTGGATGAATTAAGTGGTAGCAATTTCCCGAGGAATGATTAGCTTTGTTATTTTGGTTTCGATGCCGATGGTTGGATTTTTGTAAAATTCGTAAGAGGCTTTTCCTTATGAATTTGTTTGCGCCTAAGGGTCGAGATCATTGTGGAATTGAAGAGTCAGACTTCGTGGACTTTGGTTGTTGCGTTTACGTTCGATCCTGGACACGGATTTATGTTTTGTTGGGATGCGAGACTTCGACTTTCAGCAGATGTTTGGTTTATGAAGATGCGACAGTAGAAATTAATTTGAATTTGCAGTCACACTTTCTCTATTGATGAGTTTTTGAATTGGCAAGCATGTGGATTTTATAATAAGTATTTTGTGTTTTCTAAATTGTAGATTTTATTCCTGGATGGTGGACCAACGTAATGATGAAGTAAGGATATTGAATTCGAAGGAGAGACACTTGCCTAGTCGTGAAATTGGTAGCATTGCATTCAGGATAAGTCTCTTAGAGATACATTTACTTATTTATTAATGATGCTGTATGCCAGGTTCTATTTTTAATATCAATTATAACCGAGATAATGAATTCCGGTGTGCAATTAATTTCTGCTATAGCATAACTTCGTTTTGTTGATTTATCCTCCTCAGGGATGATCAATTACATAACTGAATTTACCCCTCAGGTGGATGTTATTACACTATATCTCATTAACTACAAATTTTAAGAAAAAAAGCTTCAGATAAAATTTGTTGACAATTTTGTATTCTATAAGTTCAACTGTTATAATTTTTTTGTATCTGCAACTGTGAACGAGAAAGTTAACAAAAACTACATTTGGAATTTTTCAACTGACTATATTTCGAAAAATATTGACTTTCAAGAAAAAATCTTCAAACAAAAATGATAGCAAGTTTAATTTTCTACAAAAAAAATTTTTATTATTTTTATCGTCCGGCGCACCATTTACGAGATAATAATAAAAACGCATTTTTCATGATGGCGGCTGACGCGAGTGCTATCCTAGGCCGAAAACCCGGTTTTACACTTAGGGGCCATCCACATCCACTAACATAATCCAATTGAAAAATCCCTTACCAGGATTTTATGTTTTGTAAATACACCTGGCGCAGCGTCTGGACTAATACCATATGTTCAAAGATTCAAAGAAGGTTGTTATTAAATAAATATTTGATCTAAAGAAGATACAAAATCGACTTGACGTAAATAATCTGTCATCAATGTTTTGCAAAGGGCTAAGTTACCAGTTCCAAGGTTGAGATTAAAAGTTACATAACAAACGAGATTAGGACAACCACCAGCCAGTCGTTTGCCGCATTTTAATTAGGTTAAATTTACAGTCAAGTCATTTATTAATTTATTGAGTACGGCTCTGCACGATGTTAACGTGCGGTGTATGTAATAGTGCGACGACGAGATACGAAGATTGCATTCAATGCAAAATGAAATGTAAATCAAATTATCATATCTAGTGTCCAGTGTGTCGGAATGTCTATAGATACACTAAATAAAAGAGGCGAAATAGACCAGTGGAGTTGCTACAAATGTAAAGGTGACATAACCTCAAACGATACTGTCACTTCTGCTGCTGTAGCTAGCGATCAACAAAAACAATTACAACTACCACTAAAAGTTTCTCAGTTTGATCAACAAACAACTCAACAAAACTACCCCGTCTCTGCTGAGTTTACAGAACAAATTCTTTTGGAGGAAATCAAAAATAGTATACAAGGTGTGGCGGAAGAACTTGTTTAAGAAATCATTGGCGAACACAAGAAAGAAACCAATGAGTGGACAACAGTTACAAACACAAGAAAGAAAAAGCGTAATTCGCCAGATCCACCCAGAAATGTTAGGCAAAGGTCGATGACCGAGTACTCAAAGACAGTTAATCCAATTAACAAATTCCAATTGTTGGAAAATCTAGAGGAACCACAAGTGGAAAACACAAATAATGAGAAAACTGGTAAACCTACTATAATAAAACCACCTCTTATCTTTTTAGCCAAAATTAAGGATGTGAATGGACTAATTGAATTGTTGGAATCGGATGAGCATGTAAAACATAAATATTATACATTCAAAATACTACCAAAAAATGAAGTCAAGGTATTAACTAATGATGAAGCCTCATACAAGGCCGAAGTAAAAGCATTATCAGAAAAAAATGTTAAATATTGCAACATGCCAACTAAAAAACAAAAAAAAATTTAGAGCTGTCATTAAGGGACTTCATTACTATACAAACATTGAAAAACTAAAAGCCGAAATATCCACTCATGGACATGTAGTGAAGAACATTTACAACGTTAAAAGTCGAAGAGACCAGCAACCATTACCAATGTTTTTTGTCGATTTAGAACCTAAAGAAAACAACAAGGAGCAAAGAAGTATACGGAATACGAAAACTGCAGCGTAGTAACGTAAATCTTGAATCAGTACGTCAAACTAGACAAATTCCGCAATGTGCCAGATGCCAACGACTAGGACACACACAAAATTATTGCAAACGCCAACAAAGGTGCATCAAGTGTAGCGGATTCCACGATAATAAAACATGCAGTGTCTCCGAACGTAAAGATTTGAAATATGCACTCAATAGCGAAAATCACCCTGCCAATTATAAAGGTTGCAAGGTTTACAAAAGACTTCAACAAAACAATATCCAGCACTACGAAGCAGAACCAATCATCGACATAATACAAATACCTCAGCCGCTATAAAGAATGGTATAAACATCCCGATCCTTGCAAGGAACGTTACTGAGAGTACTACATTATGCCTCAATGACCGAAAAGAAAGAGGCCACCGCGAACAATCCCAGGGTCAACACCACGGATTCGTCAACTAATAAAGCAGAAGATCGAATTTCTCGACTAGAAAAGTTAGTAGAGGCGATGGCTCTACGCATGGACACGAGGTTGAATATTGTGTCTACACTGCTTATTAAAATAAATTAAATTAATGGATCCACACCTAAAAATAGCTGTGTGGAACGCTGACGGGCTTACTAATCATGGACCGCAAGTAAAATCTTTCTTGATAGAACACGATATTGATATAATGTTGATTTCGGAAACACACTTCACAAACCTCAGCAATTTAAAGATCCAAAACTACACCATTTACGATACAAAGCATGCAAATAATGCCGGTTGGTGCGGAAGTGCCATCATAATCAAAAACAAATTGAAACATCATGAATTACCAAAATATCGAACAGACCACATACAAGCAACAACAATTTTGGATCACGATATGAGTGGACCACTAGCCATATCAGCAATGTATAGTCCTCCAAGACACGCAATTAAAGAGGAACAATACAACGAATACTTTGCTACCCTGGGTAACAGATTTCTTGCTGGTGGAGACTACACTACAATGCCAAGCACTCAAGATGGGGTTCCTGCCTAACAACAACTGAAGGACGAGAACTGGTGAAATGTATAGACAAACAAAACCTAGGAGTTCTTTCCACTGGAAAACCCACCTACTGGCCTACAGATACAAACAAGATCCCTGATGTCATCGATTTTTGCGTAACAAAAGGAATCCCACTATATCACCTCTGGGCTGAACAAAGTTTTGTTTTATCGTAAATGTAAAATGAGCAATTATTGTGATTTTAACCAAAATTTTTGTGTTTGTTCTGTGGGCCGTAAGAAGTGTTTTTATAACATCAAAAGTCAAACAGAAATAGAACGACTTAATGTATTGAATGTGAACGAAAAATATCATTAAGAGAATTAAATAAAGTTTTGGAAGAGACGCTAAACAGAACTTTATCCTTCGCCAAATATGAAGATCCGGAAGTGAAGGAGGAATACTCTCGAGCCATTATAAAATCTTTAAGAGAATCATTGCAAAACTTGGTGGAAACCCCAATTAACTACTGCAAAAAGAAAAGTCGCAGCAATTCGTATACGGAAAAGAAAAAGAGAAGAATTAGCTGTTGAAGAGAAACAGAAGAAAGAAGAGGAATTGTAAATATTGCTTTTGAACAATCCTTACAAGAAGAAGAATTGAAAATATCGGTTATTGACAAAGGGGATGTACGTGTTTGTTTGTAATGGGCGCTCCAGACTATCGCGAGAATCTCGGCGAGAATAGCATCGGAGAACAAGGCAAGAGCAATGCGAGAACAAGGCGAGAAATGATTTTCGATCGTGTTACATCGAAAATTGGAAAACATCCACACTTACTAGGTTCTCAGTACTACAGTGCAGATTTTTTAAATACATTTCTATAATGTTTTCTAAAACGATTAAGAGTTCTTTAATTTTGTGATATGTCGCAAAGTTTAAATTTGGAATTTTTGGCCCCTTTAATGGATTAGTATCATCAAAAATTGTACTACATGTATCAGGATTTTCTGTTGCATTTACTGTCGTGCCAGTGATCATTTGCACTTCATTATTCCGATAATGTTCTTCTTGAAAGATAATATTGCCATTTTATTTCGTTTTATTTCGACTGTTGAAGCGTATTTTAGTTTGTATACACGCGCGCATATTGTGAGCGCAGCGAAGTTTGAACCCGGTTTGCGCTACAAGACCAGCGAGGTCAGTAATGTCACAGCGCTTGAATTATGTAAACGTACCAACACCCGATCACACGTAAACTACTTTTTATTTTGACAATTAATATTTGTCAAAATCACATCTTGAATGTTCGTAGGGCCTGGTATCATTGAGTACCTAGTTTAAATTAAATATCTGCTTAACCATAAATCTTCAAAATTATGTTCAAAAAAAGATAATTTAGTTTTGTATAAAATCGACATATAAATACGTCAAACTTCAAGTTTTCATTATTTTATTATTAATTGTGTTTTTACATTTTGTACTGTTACCAAGCAAGGAGTCCATAGCGCAAACCAAATGGACTTACAAGATCTCGTAGGCACGCTGCTCCCAAATTTACTGATTTTTCACTCTATTTTTATAACTTCTATAATTTGCAATCAGGGAATCTTTGTTTTTTCTTAATTCATCGACGGTTATTTACATTATTGTACTAATCCACACCCACTGGTTCCACAAAACTGGTTCTGCTTGAAGGCAATCAATAAATGCCAATTTTTGTTCGTTTTCCAATTTATGCTCATTTTAATTCACAATTAATTAACTACTATTTAATCGGTGAGTCAGGCGCTACTGAAGAATGTGCATGTGTGGGAGTGTTATCGTGATCTCGACTCCTTTGTCTCGCATCAAAAAACCGACAACAAGTGGAGAACAAGGCGAGAACTTATGAGGAACACAAGAATCAGCTCCACTCTCTCTTTTCTCGTGTTGTCCTCGTTTTTTCGCGATGTTCTCGCGAGATTCTCGCGAGAGTTTGGAGTGGCCTGCAAGGCGAGAACCTGAAAGTGAACACGAGAATCGGCTCCACACTCGTTTCTCGTGATGTTCTCGCGTTCTCGTGCTATTCTCGCAAGATTCTCGCGAGAGTCTGGAGCGCCCATAAGAGCTAATCTCCGGAACCGCTGGATCAAATTTAACCAAAATTTTTGTATGTTCCTATATAAAACAAAATACATAGAATAGAACGAACTGTGTTGAACATGAATTTAGCTGCTTAAATTTGATAATTCTTTGTGGAAAAGAAAGGAAATAGAAAGTTGGAACCTGATGGGTTAAATGCTTTCGTAAATTAACGAGGTTTAATATTCACCACTGATTGGTTGAATATAAATGAATACACCAATGAAATATTCACTTGTAATACCATTAGTAGTCGTAGATAGGTCGAATATTTTGTCGTGATATCACGAATATTCGAGTGCGCCAGCACGAAGTTTACATACACATAGGGGTATTTGTGTAAATATCACCTAAAAAGGATAAGGTATCACATACGGTCACATGGGTATTTTCTAGTCCATCTATCCTCTCATTTGAGGAGAGATGGACCAGTAATGTACAGAGAGATGGCTTTAGGGTTTTTGTTACAGAAAAAAAAATGCTAAGAGGCACTTGCACTTTTAAAAATTTAGATAACACTATTAATGAAATTACAAATGAAGTTTTAAGCAAAATTGATTATTATAGTTGTTTGGGCCAATTCTCACTTCAAAAAATATAGTGAGAATGAAAAAGTGGACTGTATATTAGGTTTATGATTGCGTAATAGATGTTAAGAATAATAGTGACTTACCAGAGAATTCTTCTTGCTTCTCCTCTCTCTTCGGATGGGAAATAACATATAGGGTGAAGGGAAAGGATAACAATAGGATGATCACCAATAAGCACTATTATAATGTAGCGAAATGTTCCTTGATTAATCAGCTGAAGGTTGGTTGTTGGTCACAAAACACTTGAAAAAACCGGGAAAATACCACAAAACTGATATTAGAACAAAATTGTTGGTTCTTCCAATATGGCGCGTGTTCTCGACTGTTGGCGCATACTCAGATCGCCTCGACGGGAAGAATTTGAAAAGTGGCGTAAACAATAGTTTTACGATTATTTTATAAAAGGGTTGCTTCCTTTATATAACACCTCCCCTGTTAGATATGAAGTTACACATTCATTTTAGATTAGTATGACCAGATCATTGATTACTTCTGAAATCCCAAACTTACAATAGTTTAAATCATTAAAATTCATTATCTTTTTGATACAAATATTTAAAATTTCTAATTTTTGATTACAAAAGTATAAATTTTCTAATTTTACACATTGTTTGGAAGTAGTCCATTGATTGCTTTTAGACTTCAATAAAAAGGTGGTACGTTTAAAAGTGTTTTGTTTTTAACTGGAATTGTTAGTAAATTGTAATATTTATTCTTTTCTGAAAATTTTGGTACTGATACGATAAAGATTATTAAATTATTTTCGATATGAACATTGCATGAAACTAATTGGAAAATTTCTAATGAGTTCAAAGGAATTTCTATATTTGCTTTTTCTAATAAATTTTGTTGCGTTTCTATATTTAAAATGGTAGGGTGTAAAACATGCATTCTTGCAAAATGGACTTCAGTAATTATTTGATCTATAAAGTTTTCAATTTCAAAAAATTCGTTTTGTAAATTAATCAATTTTGACATTATTGATTCTTTTCAAAATTTGTAATGCTCTTTAATTCTTGAAATAGTATTTCTTGATTTTTTATTATACTGTTGATTTTTGAATCGTAATTTAAAGTAACGTTTTCTAATAATATTTTGTTTTTAGTAAAAGAATCGTGTTATTTTTTGTTTTTTTTTATTTTTAATCATGATTTGAAGATGGACCTAGGTTAACTATTAGAAGAGACGCTATCGTTGCAATCATTTTCGTTTTCTGAAGCAAAGGTTTTCTTACTTTTAGCTGCTTTTCGTGAAATCGATTTTGATCAGAATGTACTAATTTTTTGTCTTGTTTAATAACATATAAAGATTTAAATTGAGGTTGAGTTTTTTTGACAGGTTTTTTGATTTTTGATTCTTCGTCGATTTTTTTTAATTCTGGTATTCTAGTTACGGTATCGCTTTCGTATCCATGAATAATTACAAATGGTTTCAAGTTTAACTTTGAGTGTATTGAATTATTATAGTAGATTATGCTTTTCAAGACTATTTCTTTTATTTTTAAATTAGGGTTTTCAAATTTTAATACGCGTACATTTTCGAGAGGTGTAGAATGAAATCTTTCAATTAATGCTCTTCCTTGTGGTCGGTTAGGTATATTAAAATGCCAATTAATGTTTAAATTATTACTGTAGTCCCTAATTAATCCGTTGTCAAATTCTTTGCCATTGTCGCTAGTTATGGATTAAGGAACATTGTGTTGTGTAAAATATTCTAGTAAACTTAATTTAATATCTACTGGATTTTTACTTTCTATTATCATGGCCTGACCATAGCGCGAAAATGAATCAATCAGTGTTAGATATATGATGCTATCAAGAGTGATAGTGTCAATATAAACATGATCGAATGGGTATTGTCCTAAAGGATTATGGATAATTGGTGTTCTTTCAATTGGTCGCCTTTCATTTTTTGATTCTAAACATACCCTACATTCGTTGATAAATTTGTTAACATGGTTTTGTAGATTGGGCCAAAAGTATTTTTCTTAATTTCTTTAACATTTTCTAGAATTCCTTTATGGTTTGAATTTTCGTGAAATTTTTTTATTATATCCTTTTGTTGGAGAGGGTTGGTGACGTTTATTAATTTTAGTTTACAAATTATAAATTCTAAAAGTTTTGTTAGATTATTTTGTACGAATTTAATGAATGGTTTTGTTAGAATATCTTCTATAAAATGGAGAGCATATTTTATTTTAGGTTTTATAAATTCTCTAGTTAATTGCATAAATTGATCATCTAAATTTTCTAGTTCATTAATTTTTCAGGATATTATCTGTTTGTTAAATACTTTTTGAGTTCGAGATTCTAAATTTGAACCATGCATATCTAAATGGATTTGATGAGAAAATTGGTTAATTGGTTTTTCGGAAATGGGTAATTCTAAAATTGTTTCTGAATTTGAATGAATAGTTGTTTTTTCGGGTTGTTTGAAGGTTTGCAAGGATTCCAGAATGGACATATTAGAACTTACATTGTCGATAGTTTCGTTTACGTGACATTCAGGTTGAGGGAGTCTACTTAAAGCATCTGCTACCAAATTACTTTTACCTTTGATATATTCTATCTCATAATCATATTTATTATGATTTCTTCCTGAGAGGTTCCTTTAAATTGAATAACCACGTCAAAAGTTTGTGGTCGCTTCTAAGCTGAAATTTGACTCCGTATAAATATGGTCTAAACATTTTACACGCCCAAACTATTCCCAAAAGCTCTTTTTCTATTGTGGAATAATTTATTTCAGAATCATTTAATGTACGTGATATATAGCTTCTGGGTAAATCGTGTCCTTTTTCATTTTTTTGACTTAATACGGCTCCTAATGCAAATTTCGATGCGTCTGTGGTAACGATAAACTTTTTATTAAAATCAGGATATTGCAAAATAGGTTTATTACTTAGAATTTCTTTAATTTTGTTTACCGAATTAATAAATTCATTTGTGTGAACTATCTTGACATTTTTCTTTAAACAAGCTGTAAGTGGTTTTGCTATTTTAGCAAAATTTTGTATGAATTTTCGATAATAACCGGCTAGACCAAGAAATGATTTAATATCTTTTGTGGTTTTAGGAATGGGATAATTTTGTAAACAAACCACTTTTGCAGGATTAGGTTCTATTCCCTTATTGGTAATTTTGTGACCAAGGAATAAGACCTCTTTATGTAAAAATTCACATTTATCAAGTTGAATTTTGAGTCCCTTATTAGCAAGAGTTTTTAATATTTTATCTAAATTGATAATGTGTTCTTCTAAACTGGTTGAAATAACAATAACGTCGTCCATGTAAACTAGACAAATTTTGCTTATAAATTCTTTTAATACATGATTCATCATACGCTGGAAAGTCGAGGGGGCATTACGGAGACCAAAGAGCATGCGAAGAAATTCATAATGTCCATCTTCTGTGCTGAAGGCAGTTTTCCTTATTGAGTTAGGATGAACCTGAATTTGATGAAATCCACTAGCTAAGTCTAAAGTAGAGAAGTAATTACATTTGCCTAATTTGTCTAACAAATCGGTAATATTAGGAATAGGAAATTTCGACTCGACGGTTTTTTCGTTTAACTTCCTGTAGTCTATTACTAAGCGTCATATTTGTTTATTGGATGCATCGAGTTTTTTTGGAACAATCCAAATTGGGGAGGACCAATCTGAAAACGATTCCCTAATAATATTTTTTTTTAACATTTCATTAATTTGACTCCTTACTTCTTGTTTGTGAACGAATGGAAATCTATAATTTTTTGAATGAATGGGTATTTCATCTATAGTTTTAATTTCATGCTTAATTTCGTCAGTAAAATGTAAAGGTCCAGAAGGGTTAAATAAAACTGATTTGTTTTTATCTAAAATTTTTAAAAGTTTTGATTTTTCTTCGTAATTCAAATGGTCTGGTCTAATTTTACTCATGTCCAAATCATATGATTGTTCTGAATGAAAATTAATTTCATCTGAAATAAAATAATTATTTAAGGGTTTCAATTTTAATCTTTTTAATTCTTCAGGATTTACTTTAGCACAAAAATTTTGTGAAGTCGGATTAGTTAATTGAATTTTGATTATGTTATTTTCAGCTGTGGTTAAAATTTCGTCAATATTACAGGTTGTCGATAACTGTCCTTTAATTAGATAATCTCCATCAGGGATGTTCATAGGAAGGTCGATTCATTTCGTGGAATTAGCAGGTATAACACACTGTATTATTGAATTTTTTTTTGATGATGTATAATATAACATTGGTATTTTAATTTGATTGTTAAACAAAATCACTTCTTTTGGATCTCTTAAAAGTTGAAACATTTTTAAGGACGGAAATCCTAAAATTCCATCAAAAAATGGATGAAATTCGTTAAGTAGGCTACTGATTTCTTTTTCAAGACCGTATTCTTGTAACAAAGCGATTTTAACTTGTTCATTAAGGGGCGTTGATTTATTGAATGATATTATTTTGATGTCATATTTAGAAATTTTTTGAGAAAAATATTTTTTTGCTAAAGAAGGTTTTATTATATTTACAGTGCATCCCGTGTCTATGAGAAATTTTGCATTTAAATGTTTTATTAGAATATAAGGCAAGTGAGCTTATGGAGAAAATCTAAGTTATATGATTCCATAGGCGTTCTCGATGAAAATTTATTTCCGTTTTCTTCCGAATTAAATTGATTTTCATCTTGTTCGCTTTCATAATTTTCGTACGATTGATCGTCATTAACATTAAATGAATCTTCAAAATTTTCCTCAAATTCTAATGTTTCTTGTTGGTTTTCGCACATTAAAGTTGTTTGTACCGACATAGGTTCTGGTTTACTAAATTGATTTTGAGGTTGCGTGCGTTGATTTGCTGGATTGAAATTTGTATTAAAATTATTTGAGTCAGGTTCTTTAAAATTATTTGAATTAAAAGGTAATTGGAAATGTTTACGTTGATTGTCTCTAATAGGATTATTTTGTTGAAAATTAGATGCAACTTTTAATGAATTACTTCTATTCATGAAGTTGATTTCGTCTACAGTAAAGATGATAGCCTGATCTAAGGTTGTAGGTTTTCGTAAGCGAATTTGACAAGAAATATGATATGGGATACACACTAAAAATCGATCTAATGCATTTGCGGTATAAAGTTTTCGTCTGATCTCTTTATGATTGGTTTCGTCACTTAAATTGATTTTTGCAATTAATTTATAAAGTTGAGCTACTGTGTCGACAATTGTTATGTCCCATATTAAACATTTTCCATGTGAATATGGAATTAAGGACATTCCGTCAGGACGTTTCCCATCAGTGCGAGCCATTAGTCCGGGTGGTTCGAGAACAGGATGAAGACCAATTGATGTTAGTGCTCGCTTGATGATGTTGTTGGCTTTTTGATGTCTGGTGCTACGTCCTTTGCCGAATTTGCATGAAAGACCATGAGTTCCGGTTGCGTCGACAAGTGATCCGCATCGACCTTTGACAATTGACCTGCTATCTAAAAAATGTTGCAGAATTGCTTGTTTTATTCCCTCCCATGTCGTCAAATCGTCACTCGGTGTTAATATTTCGGCTGCTTGGTCCCTGAATTTTGAAAAAATTGCGGCCCTAAGCGTACTTTTTATTTCATCGTAATTTGAGTATTTTTTACCTCCAATCAATTTTAAAAAAAAATTGGAGGTATGGTAATCGAAAAAAAATTTCAACTTTTTTTTTTTGCATTTTCGAGATCACCGTGTTCAGAAACGTAAAGATCTGCAAAAAGTAAAATAAAAATTTCTGTGTCGGTCTGTCTGTCTGTCTGTCGGTCTGTCGGTCGTCAAATTTTGTCGATCGATTTGCTTCCGAACCATCCAACCAATTACGACCAAATTTGGTATGGTGGTAGGGTTCACGGTGGAAAGGTGAAAATAAGGTTTTCGTCGCGATCTATCAATCAGGAGTGCCACCACAAGAAAATAATACGGGATTTTTAAAAAATATTTTGTCTTGCGATATGTTATTTTAAAGGCCTTAAAAGACTTTATCCAGAATAGGTAAAATTAATCTTCTATCTGTCGTCTGTCAAAAATCACAAGTTGTCAAAGTTGAAACTTTAAGAGTGAATAACTCAAGAAATGCTGAAGGGATCTTACCCAAATTTGGTACGTAGGTACATTGATCCTAATGGATATGAGAGCATATGTAATCCTTCGATAGAAATCAGTAATGCAACATGAAAAAAATAAAATTAACTTTTTTGGCAAAAACATGAAAAAAGTTTTTGTCGATCGATTTTCTCCGGCATTTCTACGTCGATTGCAATCAAACTTATTGGACGTATGCCTCGTGGGCTGGAATGGTGAAAATAAGGTTTTGCCAGAGAAATCTTCACCAGGGCCACCACAATAAAATAAATAAAAAAAATGTCGTCAGTCTCTGCCGCAATACCTCCAATCACCAGCACACCAAATTTTGTCCGGAGATACGATGACATAATGTTCATTTTTGTTTTCTATTGTGGTAGCCTTAACAAAGATATCGGTAGCCCTGGCAAAGATATCTATATGTATCACCCCCTACCCTAAATCTACCTATAAAAGTTTATTTAACAAAATCCAAAATGAAAAAAATTTTTTATTTTTGTACGCTACTGAATTTTTTCCAAAATTTTTATATACGTCACATAATACCGTAAGAAGTCACAAATAAAATTTCTCCAAGATTGGTACAACAAATTTTTTCGGTCATCTAGCGGATTTTTCGAAAATAAATTTTTGTAAATTACTGACTGTCGATTTACTGATTCTGAAAACATTTGCGACAAAATTTAACAAACAGCCTAAACTTGGTCGCTACCTAGTGGCAGAACCTTTTACTTATAAAGTAACGTTCCGTCAGTCCGTACGACGATATTATAAAATATTTCCCACCGAACCACCTATTTTTGTATTCTAAAATTAATTGTTACAAGCCCTAAACTCAATTCTTATGCTGCACTCGGTATACAAATCAACATTAACCTAATTTTGACACATATGTCACAAAATTATGACGTTTATTAAAATTTTGAATATATTGTTTTATTTTTGCCAGCCATCTGACAAATTCTCACAAAAAATATATAAATTAAGATTTCAGTTAATATTTTCTATAATTTTTCTGACCTGCCCCGCCCTGTTACAATTGGCTCGGTTTGTTTTCTCACCAATACTTATACTTTCAAAGCTCCATCGACACACCAAATTTTAGCTGAATCGGTTAAACATTTCCGGAGATACGACGACATTTTCATTTTTTTTTATTTATTTTATTGTGGTGGCCCTGGTGAATATTTCTCTGGCAAAACCTTATTTTCACCATTCCAGCCCACGAGGCATACGTCCAATAAGTTTGATTGCAATCGACGCAGAAATGCCGGAGAAAATCGATCGACAAAAACTTTTTTCATGTTTTTGCCAAAAAAGTTAATTTTATTTTTTTCATGTTGCATTACTGATTTCTATCGAAGGATTACATATGCTCTCATATCCATTAGGATCAATGTACCTACGTACCAAATTTGGGTAAGATCCCTTCAGCATTTCTTGAGTTATTCACTCTTAAAGTTTCAACTTTGACAACTTGTGATTTTTGACAGACGACAGATAGAAGATTAATTTTACCTATTCTGGATAAAGCCTTTTAAGGCCTTTAAAATAACATATCGCAAGACAAAATATTTTTTAAAAATCCCGTATTATTTTCTTGTGGTGGCACTTCTGATTGATAGATCGCGACGAAAACCTTATTTTCACCTTTCCGCCGTGAACCCTACCACTATACCAAATTTGGTCGTAATTGGTTGGATGGTTCGGAAGCAAATCGATCGACAAAATTTGACGACCGACAGACCGACAGACCGACAGACCGACAGACAGACCGACACAGAAATTTTTATTTTACTTTTTGCAGATCTTTACGTTTCTGAACACGGTGATCTCGAAAATGCAAAAAAAAAAGTTGAAATTTTTTTTCGATTACCATACCTCCAATTTTTTTTTTAAATTGATTGGAGGTAAAAATGAAAATGTCGTCGTATCTCCGGAAATGTTTAACCGATTCAGCTAAAATTTGGTGTGTCGATGGAGCTTTGAAAGTATAAGTATTGGTGAGAAAACAAACCGAGCCAATTGTAACAGGGCGGGGCAGGTCAGAAAAATTATAGAAAATATTAACTGAAATCTTAATTTATATATTTTTTGTGAGAATTTGTCAGATGGCTGGCAAAAATAAAACAATATATTCAAAATTTTAATAAACGTCATAATTTTGTGACATATGTGTTAAAATTAGGTTAATGTTGATTTGTATACCGAGTGCAGCATAAGAGTTGAGTTTAGGGCTTTTAACAATTTATTTTAGAATACAAAAATAGGTGGTTTGGTGGGAAATATTTTATAATATCGTCGTACGGACTGACGGAACGTTACTTTATAAGTAAAAGGTTCTGCCACTAGGTAGCGACCAAGTTTAGGCTGTTTGTTAAATTTTTTCACAAATGTTTTCAGAATCAGTAAATCGGCAGTCAGTAATTTACAAAAATTTATTTTCGAAAAATCCGCTAGATGACCGAAAAAATTTGTTGTACCAATCTTGGAGAAATTTTATTTGTGACTTCTTACGGTATTATGTGACGTATATAAAAATTTTGGAAAAAATTCAGTGGCGTACAAAAATAAAAAATTTTTTTCATTTTGGATTTTGTTAAATAAACTTTTATAGGTAGATTTAGGGTAGGGGGTGATACATATAGATATCTTTGCCAGGGCTACCGATATCTTTGTTAAGGCTACCACAATAGAAAACAAAAATGAACATTATGTCATCGTATCTCCGGACAAAATTTGGTGTGCTGGTGATTGGAGGTATTGCGGCAGAGAGTGACGACATTTTTTTTTATTTTATTTATTATTGGTTCAGCTTATATTACATGCTATACACAATACTTATAACAAAATTACAGGCTTAATATTAACTAATAATTTAATTTTTTAATTTTTACGGTAAGGAATGCTGTGTGGCAAAACTGTTATCATTTTAGTTGGCGGTTTAATTTTCTATTCCATTGTATTTATTGTGTATTAAATGTATTTAATGTGCTTTTGCAATTAGTACTAGTTATTAAGAGAAAAGTTAATTTTGTTAGAAAAGGTTAGTGATAGCGTTGCCACTGCAAGGGTGGATGTAAAAACAATAAATGTGTATGTCGCTCCAGCAAACAAATTTGCAATTCGGAATGCCATGGATCACTCTCATGCCAGAATAAAAATGCTTAATTTAAAAAATTAAATTTAATTATTTTTTTAATTTATAATTATTTCTAAAATTTTTGTTAAATTTTATTATTTAGTTTAATAAATGATTATAATACATTAGAATACAATACTTGCAACACACGTTGGTAAGTGTTACTTGCCAGTTGACTGTCTTGCTGTTCCTTATAGTATTTATTCTATATATCATCATTGTCCAATCCTTTTCGGTCAATAACGTCATTGACCGGCCAAAGACGTAAATATTATAATCAGATGAAAATATTTACATCATTGTCCACCCCTTACGGGCGTTGACGTCAATGGCCGGACAATGACGTTAATGGCCAACATAAATGGGCATTGACCATTGTCAATTTGGCCATTGACGTCAACGCCCGATTAACATCATTGACCGTAACATATGCATATGTTTCGAATTTAAAAGTCTCATCAGGTAGACCAAGAAAATATAATTAAATTAACCCGAACAGTGTGAACTACAAAAAAAATTAAGAGTCAAAATTTATTTGACATAATAAATAAAAATTCCTACTACTTGATACCAAAATTATTTAAAAAATGTAAAAAAAAATATATTTTTGAAAAATCTAAACTAAGCCAAAAAAAACAATTTAATGGCGTATAAAAACCCAATTCAATAAATCTAATCTCATGAGGGCATGATACAATAAAGAGAAGATATGATAAATGTGGTTTTCATTTTAGTAATTGCATGGCGCATGACGTCATATGGTAAGTGATATCCTGCGGGCTCGATCTCTATCTCTAGCTCTAATCAATGAGATGCTCGTTTCAAGTTCTAAACTGATCAAGTTCTGATACACAGAAATGATGTAGAAATGTATTCTATATACCTAAAGGAGTCAAATCCATCTTGCAAAATTAAAATCATACAATTCGCTCTTAAGATTTTGAATTTTAATTATATTCTAATTTAGGCATTTACATTGAAAAATTGTTACCAGAATAAATGCCAGAATATATATATATATACCCGTGAACTGTATCTTGTGACTTCCAAAATACATATACAAGATACGTTGTGACTTCATATATAACGTTGCGACTTCCAAAAATGGAAGTCATAACGTTTTTCAATGTATTTTATAGCAAAATGATCAAGATGTCGCTAGGAGCGTAATTTTAAATTTTACCTTGGAAGTCATAACGTAACTTGTAAGTCTGCAATATATAATTTCAGTTCCACTGTATACCGCTGGCGCTGACATCGATTTCAGTCGCACAGTGGACTGTTCGATGTGACTTCCGCGTTGATAATTATTTAAGTCGACTCTCTCTATCTTTGTTGCGCCTCCATATTTTGCAATTGTTACCGTTTTAATATGTTTAACTCAGATCTTTCTTATCAGCGCGGTGTTGTCAGATCGACACCGTCTATAATTAGACGATCTACCTAGGTAAGTATAATTAGTTATGTTTTATTGGTGTGAACGCTTCGACTTCCAATAAATAAAAAATATAAAAATGCATACAAGATCGCGTAAGATTCTTCGATTAGCTCTTAAAGAAGATTAATTATATTAATATTAATAATTATGATTTATTTAATATCATTAATTTTTCCATTGAAATTAAAACTCATAAAAATGTAGGATGACTTGGTTCTTTTTTGTTGTTAGATTTTACGAAATTGTACTGGTGCACTAACTCATTTCGTGATAAATATTCGCAAAAAGAGATTCATTTTTACAAAACACTCAGTTTTTAAAGCTAAATAAATGTTATCAAAAATGAAAAGGAATTTACCGTCGTTACATGAAGGTCTCAATCTATTTCAAAATTTGGTGCCTTAATAATAAATAATATACATACTTACTAACTGAAATCTTTTTATTGTAATATAATTCTAATTATAATTTTTTAGGCTGTAAAAAGCCGATATTTAAAAAAAAAGGACCAGCAAATCTTTTGGATCACCATATTAGTGGTTTAGAAGCAGAGGTTTCAATCGGATTTGCAAAGGCACTAGTAAGTTTTCAATAACGTAATCAATTGATACGTGGTTTAAATATTGTAACTCGAGATTAATCATTTCGGTATTTTAGAAAATCTAAAAGATTCACACGCACTTTTTAGAACTAAAATGTTTGAACTTATCACAAAATAATATACCCAAAGTATAATAATCTTAAATATTTTCCAATACTGTGGTAAAATCTTTTATTATTTATTATAAATTTCTTATCATTAAAAAAAATATCGTCACTTCTGCCGCAATACCTCCAATCACCAGCACACCAAATTTTGTCCGGAGATACGATGACATAATGTTCATTTTTGTTATCTATTGTGGTAGCCTTAACAAAGATATCGGTAGCCCTGGCAAAGATATCTATATGTATCACCCCCTACCCAAAATCTATCTATAAAAGTTTTTTTAACAAAATCTAAAATGAAAAAAATTTTTTATTTTTGTACGCCACTGAATTTTTTCCAAAATTTTTATATACGTCACATAATACCGTAAGAAGTCACAAATAAAATTTCTCCAAGATTGGTACAACAAATTTTTTCGGTCATCTAGCGGATTTTTCGAAAATAAATTTTTGTAAATTACTGACTGTCGATTTACTGATTCTGAAAACATTTGCGAAAAAATTTAACAAACAGCCTAAACTTGGTCGCTACCTAGTGGCAGAACCTTTTACTTATAAAGTAACGTTCCGTCAGTCCGTACGACGATATTATAAAATATTTCCCACCGAACCACCTATTTTTGTATTCTAAAATTAATTGTTACAAGCCCTAAACTCAATTCTTATGCTGCACTCGGTATACAAATCAACATTAACCTAATTTTGACACATATGTCACAAAATTATGACGTTTATTTAAATTTTGAATATATTGTTTTATTTTTGCCAGCCATCTGACCAATTCTCACAAAAAATATATAAATTAAGATTTCAGTTAATATTTTCTATAATTTTTCTGACCTGCCCCGCCCTGTTACAATTGGCTCGGTTTGTTTTCCCACCAATACTTATACTTTCAAAGCTCCATCGACACACCAAATTTTAGCTGAATCGGTTAAACATTTCCGGAGATACGACGACATTTTCATTTTTTTAAATTTATTTTATTGTGGTGGCCCTGGTGAAGATTTCTCTGGCAAAACCTTATTTTCACCATTCCAGCCCACGAGGCATACGTCCAATAAGTTTGATTGCAATCGACGCAGAAATGCCGGAGAAAATCGATCGACAAAAACTTTTTTCATGTTTTTGCCAAAAAAGTTAATTTTATTTTTTTCATGTTGCATTACTGATTTCTATCGAAGGATTACATATGCTCTCATATCCATTAGGATCAATGTACCTACGTACCAAATTTGGGTAAGATCCCTTCAGCATTTCTTGAGTTATTCACTCTTAAAGTTTCAACTTTGACAACTTGTGATTTTTGACAGACGACAGATAGAAGATTAATTTTACCTATTCTGGATAAAGCCTTTTAAGGACTTTAAAATAACATATCGCAAGACAAAATATTTTTTAAAAATCCCGTATTATTTTCTTGTGGTGGCACTCCTGATTGATAGATCGCGACGAAAACCTTATTTTCACCTTTCCACCGTGAACCCTACCACCATACCAAATTTGGTCGTAATTGGTTGGATGGCTCGGAAGCAAATCGATCGACAAAATTTGACGACAGACAGACAGACAGACAGACCGACAGACCGACACAGAAATTTTTATTTTACTTTTTGCAGATCTTTACGTTTCTGAACACGGTGATCTCGAAAATGCAAAAAAAAAAAGTTGAAATTTTTTTTCGATTACCATACCTCCAATTTTTTTTTAAAATTGATTGGAGGTAATAACAACCGCCCTTTTTTCGGTACTTACAAATAATCCCCCCCCCTTTGCTTGAAATAGTATTTGCGCTTGTTGCTAATATCTTTCATACCCCTACCCGTATGGGTAAAACTCTAAAAACTCATAAAGAATTTTACGAGTAAGTTTAAATAATTATTTGTTTTGCCAATTATTTACTCCATTGATTATACCATTAGACTTCCAGTTGATTCCAGGTTTCTAAAATACTTCTCATTATGGAAAATGGTAATCCAGCAGAATTTAAGGGAAAATCATTAGCAGTAATTAATTTTGATCCTAATTCAAAATTTCTATTAGAAAATCTAGATCAGGGATGGGCAAATTACGGCCCGCGGGCCATCTCCGGCCCCCAAAGAGTTTTAATCCGGCCCGCCAATGTTTATTCTAAAGTTCCAAGTGTATGGCTCTCGGAAATATATTTTAACAGCCTCGTTGGTACAAACAGGTGTAAAACAGATACGTAGATAAAACTGCAAAAATTGTTGCCACCCGCCTGAATGAATAGAAATAGTCAACCAATTTTGAAAAAATCGATTTTGAGAATTGCAGCATTTGTTTAACTTACCATGTGAAACAACTTAACAACAGCTTAGCCGTCTACGAAAATAAACAAGTTGTATTTTTTGGGAATTATGGCCCCCGTAAAATTTTTTAGGTTTTTTGGGCCCTTAATGAAAAAAGTTTGCCCACCACTGATCTAGATGGTACGCTCTTGATAAAAATATAGAAATGCGGAAAAATCTATAACTATTATTTTTTAACGCAGATCAGGCACGGAACTAGCCCTGTTAGACTAAGTGGGCCGAAGCCGGGCCCAGTTATTTTTAAGGGGGCCAAGGAAAGACCTAGAATGCTTTTTAAAAAAGTTAAAAAAAAAGTTAATGTACGTGACTAATAACAAAAAATAATGCAATAATGCGATTATCTTAAAAATACGCGTATGTAAAATATTTTAAACTTAATTATTCAGAAATAAATCACGAAATTATTGGAACGAAATTCTTTATTTGCCAGGGTGGGCACAAGGGTGGGCCAGCACAACTTTTAGGTGGGCCGTGGCCCACCCTGGCCCCCCCGTAGTTACGTGCCTGACGCAGATGGAGTTATGGCAAATTCTGAACAAAATTCGAATCCGATGATACAAAAGGAACCATCAATGGATGACGTCGAAACGCCGCCGCCGTCCCCAAAGGTGCCGTTGCAATAACACCGTGGAAAATACCTCGTCACAAAATGGCCGTTGCCCAATAATGCCGTATGGTAATACCGCCGTCACAAGATGGCCGTGCCTAATTACGCCGTCCGCCGTATAATAAGCCGTGAGGTAAAGGGACGCCTTTATATCTAGCTCAGGGCTTAATTCTAGATTAAGTATTATACAAGGTGGGGGAAAAGTAATCACCCGATCTTCTTTTGCTGTAATTTTTTTTTATAATAAAGCACTTTGGTTCTGCTTGTGAAATTTGTTTATTTAATTCATTAGAATTTATTCCATCTAGTCAAGAAAATGGTATCGGCCAAGTGGCCGCCGCCAGAGTTGATAATCTCTCGTTTTGGTAATTTGCACTGCCGGCCAAATCACCCGATTTAACCGTTCCAGACTTCTTTTTATGGCATTTTTTGAAGTCGCAAGTTTACTTCAACAAGCCTTAGACCCTTAAAGCCCTTAAAGAGAATATTTGCCAGGAATGCAAGAACATGTCGCCCGAAGTTCTGGCAAGAGGGATGGAAAATGCCATAAAATGGTCCCGCATGGTCATCAACTCTGGCGGCGGCCACGATATCGGCGGCCGATATCATTTTCTCGACTTGATGGAATAAATTCTAATGGATTAAATAAACAAATTTCACAAGCAGAACCAAAATTTTTCATTATAAAAAAATTACAGCCAAAGAACATCGAGTGATTACTTTTGCCCCCCCCCCTTGTATAATACTAACTTAATCTAGAATTAAGCCCTGAACTAGGTATAAAGGCGTCCCTTTACCTCACGACGTTATTAAGACGGCGTAATTGGGCACGGCCATCTGGTGACGGCGGTATTACCATACGGCATTATTGGGCAACGGCCATTTTGTGACGAGGTATTTTCCACGGAGTTATTGCAACGGCATCTTTAGGGACGGCGTCTTTCCCACGGCGTTCTTGAAACGGCGTCTTTGGAAACGTCGTT
This sequence comes from Cantharis rufa, assembly GCA_947369205.1. Lineage (NCBI taxonomy): Eukaryota > Metazoa > Arthropoda > Insecta > Coleoptera > Cantharidae > Cantharis > Cantharis rufa. Next base: position 31,567,871 of record OX376305.1, on the reverse strand, counting down.
TTGACGTGGAACCAATTTACAAATTAAAAAAGGTCCTGGGTAACAAAACAATGATGGAAAATGGGTAGCCTTACTTCAATAATAATTAATTAACGTATTATCGAGTGGTCCGAGCAACGTACGTCGGAGTCGGAAACGGTTCTCGAGATATCGTGCATGCAGTAAACCCTTCGAAAAAACAAACCCTGACGTATTTCTTTTGCTACACAATTTTGAACATGCTTGGCTTATGGTTCTCCTTTATCTGCCTGTGCATTAACAAAATAATATAGGTACTGTCGATACTATGTCAGTGGTTTTTGACATGTATGCAAAATAAATTTTTGAGTAGTCCGAGCAACGTACGTCTGAGTCGTAAACAAATTAAAAATATGACAATTACAAGAAATTCAAATAAGTATAACTTTTTATTTGTGCTAATAATTCATTAAACTACAAATAATTTATTTTCTGCGGAAAAAAAATCCGAAATAATCATTAAGTAGGTAATGAAACTATGGTAGAAGCTGAGTAGCGCACGTTTATTTGCTTCTTAATTACTATTAATGCAAAATTTTAAATTTGCAAGTCCCAGCTTCTCTATTGTAACCTGTTCTTTTAGAAAAATTTAAAAAGTTAGCATCTGGAAATTATAATTCAGAAACAGTTTTTACAAAGTTTTATAAATTTTAAATTTGGTAAAAATACCAAATACCTGCAGCAACATCAAACTAATGATTCTATAATTTTAATACTCAGTAATAGAAGTTAAACAACTCTCATAAATATAATTATTTCTTTATATAGTTTATAGTGCTTTGGAAGTAAAACAAGAAAGATAAACGCTTATCTTGACCAATTGATATTTGATACGGATACAAGATCCGGCAACGCTGCTGGAAGTAAGAACGCGTTAGCGCGTAAGGCCATATATATGCGGAAGTCACTTTGTATCTTCTATATAAGTGTATATATAGCAAAAAAATTTTTTTTAAATGTTACCCCTCTCTTGATAAACACATTATATATGTTCCCCTCAACAGTTTGCACCAAAATATATATACCTAAGATAACGGATAGACCCGGAGGTCAGGTCGCCACGACTACGTACCGGAAGTCACAAGATACCGGGCATACATATATATATATATATTTTGCTATGTTTATTCTTGTCCATAACACTAAAATCTTGAATTATCCATAGTTCGGGTAAAATTCATGTACAACGACTTTGGTCGAAACTATTGGGTTAAATAGAGAAATCATCTTAGAATTATTAGGCAACGTACCAGATATTTGTTATCGGAGAACATTCAGCTACGTTTGGTCTGGCATTGCAAGTTTTGTTATGGTTGAAGTCAATCTGGACATTCCAATATTGCAAAGTTGGATTGTTTCCACCATATAAAAAATCGTTGTGCTGAAAATTGAAAATATTAAACATGCTGGAGTGAAAATTGTATAAAATTTGTGTTTATTATTGTTAGGTTAAGAATAGATTTAAGTGGTTACATTTTGGGACGATTATTTTGACCAAACTATTATAAGGTGCGACGAAAGACGATTAGGTTCGCGAGTGTTCACGGGTTTGTGAAAAATTAGGATTTTTGTGGTGCAAATGCATGTAAAAAAGAAACCGTTGCATTGAAATTTTACAAAAAGTCGTTTGGACTTATGAAAGAAGAGTCTATTGAGAAATGAAAAACATCATCGGAAAGAGCAGGAAATTCTCTTTAATTTAGGACAATTTGAAGATCCGATGATGAGTATAAGAAGAGATTCCATCCGAGAATGTGGACGGATCTAGACAAATTGGACTTTTTAATTGAAGCTGGAGTCCGACCGGAAACATTTAGGATAGGAAAATTTATACCAAAAAGATGAAGGATTAAAAGTTAATGATTTTAGATAACTTTTAATCTCAAGAAAATTCTGTTGGTGGTTACACCAAGTTAAATTAAGTACTTTAGTTTATACAGCAACGCAAAATTTGGCATCCTATGGAACCGCGAATTATTATTGGTCGATGCGAAGATCATCCACCACCCTAAATTTTAATTTAGTGGATTTTTATTGGTAAATGGCATTATCGATGGACATTGGTCAATCAGCCATAAAATGAATAATTTGGTTCCGATTCCGTATAAAAGGAGGTGCGTTGGTAAAAATAAAGGAGTTCGTTTCCAATTTTTGGACTAATTGCTGCGATAGCTTCTGTCCGACAAAATGGCAAATTTTAATAAAGTATTTTCGGTGATAGAAAAATTTTGAAAATTAATTTTTCGGTGTTAGAAAAATTTAATGAAATTTTTTTTTGATAATTAAAAATTAATTTAATTATTCATGTAATGCAATTATAATTGTCGAGCAATGGCAATTTATATAAAATAATTACAAAAATTATTTACTGTTGAAAATTTACTTTCAACAACCAACAATTCTTCAAAGAAGACGTTAGAAGATATAGTCAACTATAATTTCAAGAGGATTACGTGCAAACTTACCTGTTGGTTATGTGATAATACCGTCCTGAAATTTAAGTGATTAGGTTGTGTTGTGTAGAAAGGATTACATAGAAGAATATAAAAGGTAGATAAAACTATTTGATTGTAAAAATGTTGTGTTTTTTTTAGGTAAAACTGTTTTTTTAATTTAAGTTTTAAAAATATGTGGGGTTAGGTTTATGTTTTTGTTTAATTGTAAGAAAATTGTACTTACGTGTGATATGCAATTAAACCAGATGACAGAAATTTATAGTATTTCAATTCACTCCACAGCACAACGTTTATAATTTATGAAAGAAAAGTTTTTAAGACTGTTACCAAATTTGCACAGGTACATCTGACGCAATCTGACGAATGATACGAATAATGGTCGTTGCTATCTTACTAATGATAATATGTTCAGTGGCGTGTACATGATAAAAGATAGGTAGGTCTGCTATAGTTTAATTTTTTTTTATTATTATTGTTATCAATAAATGATAACTGGCGCCGGGCAATTTTAGGAGACCATCGTAACTTATTTGTAGCGTAGCACAGCAATATATATGCAAACGGTACTTATACGCCTCCGAAAAGTATACAAATATATCTTGTTCGAGTCCGAATTTGCGATTTTGACTCCGAAATCGGAGTCGAAAACGTTCCCCCATTAAAAACGAGGGTTATCAATCGTAATCGCATCCCCAAACAAATATATAACTATAAACCCCGAGGAAAGAGAAATATAGGTCGACCTAGGAAAAGATGGGAAGACCAATAAAGAGTGACGTAACGGACTATAAGTCTAGAACGTGTTGATGATGATGATGATGATGATGATCAATCGTAACGTCATTAGGAGTCGAATGGCCAATTTTTGCCTGGAGTCCAAATGGTACTGTACACATATAGTTTCATACAGCAAGGTTCATACTAATGACCGCTAGGTTCGCTACCGTCGTAAACGATCATAAGAGAATATGTCTCACGGTCTACATGGACTCCGTACATAGACGGTACTTTTTGGCCTCAAAATTTATAATACTGACGGCAACAGCGCAAAGGTAGATCGCTTACGAAAACATGCATGATTAATAAAGCTATAACGAGTAAAAATAAATTACGCTTATAATGAAATTAATTTTCATTCTAAAATACTTGTTCAGATTATTATTTACAATAGTTAATATCAATTTTTACTTTATTTAGTTTCCTGTTAAATTAATAAGGTAAAATGTGTAAAATTTTATAAGGAAAGTAGTTTTGATGAGATTATGACTATGTAGGATAATAAAGAAAGATTAACCGGTTCTTCATTCGCCGATATCGATTTATAGAGATTTAAAATTTATTTTGTCTTATATTATCAAAACCGTGCAACTTCCAATTGTTAAGTTTTTCAATGTTATTATTTCACTAAAATTTAAACTTGAGTAGCACGTTCATCGTAAGGTAAAAGACATTTCGCACCCTCTCAAAAACTGTCGTAAGTGTAAAATTGTAACTTTTGAGTTATTTTAAAAAACTGACACAAATCTCTCCAAGAAAAATAAAAACCCAAACAGAACATAATTCACTATTTCATTATTAGTAATCTAAACCTTAAACTGAACCTTAAACTGAAACCTTAAATGAACTGGGTTCATTTATGAAAAATTGCAATTTTCTACTTACAATAGTATTTTAGTTGGGGTCCCATTTAACAATAAGTCGTGTTTGTTTTTTCTGAGTTCTAGGAAAAAACGCAAGAAGCAACTTGGACTATATTTGTTAAATAGTAGCGGAGTAATAAATATGGTTACATTTATATTTGCCTCTCGCACAATAATTTATTGTAAATCATCGAAACGTTGAAAAATGTTTCTGTTGATGGAATGTCGATGGAATTTTTTTAATAAATTAAATATTATACAAAAATATCTTTTCCTCATTGCAGTAGGTCATAAAGTCATACCTTTTGATCGCCATTTAAGTGACGAAAAGTCCCTTTTTGCCGGACTGCTACTTTCTCGGCCTCAAAATGAGTCCCAGAAAGTTTTTCCCGGACTCATTTTGCGGCCGAGAAAGTAGCAGCCCCAACTTATACAAAATAATCAAAAAAATAAGTTTATTTATTAATAAAATTAATTGTTATTTCCTTACAATTATTAAAATTAATCCCTTGTAAAGACGATCGAGGTTCAGGCTGCTCTTCTAAAACTTCTATATTTTGTTGATGTACCTTTACTGCAGAGGCAAATATTGAAGTAGCTTCACTGGCAGTAAATACCTGTGCAGCTATTTCAACTTTTGCACCTAGTATTTTGGAAGCCACTTGCAGTTTGTTCTCAACGGAGTCTTCAATGTAACCTTCTGCGACATTTGTAGATTTCCATCCATCATGTCGCTTGAGTGTCGTTATATCTGCCCCAGCGTCAGCTAACAAAGTGGCCGATGTTCTTCGAAAACAAACTTTCAAAGTTTCCTTTACTAATCGTAAATTCTCTTCTAACATTGGTTTTTGTGTGAGGGATGTTGATTAAAATGTACGAGCCTTGGTCTCGAACATTTTCGAGTAGAAGAGAAGTCAATTCTTCTCTTCGACATGCACCGCTGATTCCCACAATAAGCGCTACCTAAAATAATAAAATTTCAATTAAAATAATTTTTTAACCATGCAAGTTTTCAATTTATTACCTTCATAAAGAGATATGTCGTATCATCTGCTTCCTTTAAAAATTTTGCAGTTTCTGGCTTCGTGAGAACACTAGACTTTTTCGGTATTTGTCCTGTCGATTTCCTTTTAAGCAGTGCCACTAAAGAGGTGAACTTTTTGATGTCGATGTTTTTTTTAAGCTGGATTGTAGCCCTCAACATAGAATAAAGAGTCCACAACGTAGAGCTTTTAAATGTCTTAGATTTGAGTTCCAAATATGCCATCAAAACTGTTTCGTTTATGGCTTTAACCCTTTTTTCTGTGCAACATATCTCGAATTGGTTATACGCACCCTCATACTTTGCTTTCGTTTCGTTTATGGCTTTAACCCTCATACTTTGCTTTTGATTTTTCCGGTAGCAAAGATTTAGCAGCTACCGAAGCTAATTCTTCAATATCGGAATCTTCAGAAAGATCGCTCATTTTGTTATAGAAATCTAAAACATAAAATTATAAATTTGCATTATAAGTGTAAATAATACTAACCAATGTCAGAACGTTAGTTTATTGATTAATTAATTACACAAGCTAGATAACAAATGCTAATAAATAATAATATGTTGTCGTTGATAACTTCGCCAACTTACTTATTTAGCTTAAAGATGCCTAACGTTATAATAAGTTAAAATAAAATTAAATTTTTAGTATTTAATTTAAAAAACAATGAGGAAATAGTATATTAAGAAACTAGTTTTATAAGTGGCGTTTTTAACGCACGCAATCCGTTTAGAAAACGAGCCGCGTAGCGGGGAGTTTTCTAAAGGATAAGTGCGATAAAACGTCTTATAAAACGAGTTTCTTATACTATTTTTTCTATTTTGAACTTTATAAGCCCTAAAAATATTTAAAATGTGCATTTTATTAAATAATAGTAAATTTGAATTTTTTTTTGTATTTTTGTGATAGTTGGTAACAAAAAATTTTCAGGTTAGGAGATCGCATAAAAGTTTAAATAAACGAAATTATACTTGCAGTTTACAATTTTCTTTATTATTATTAATTATTTTATTGACAATTAACATTACTTTGCATCAATTTATAGGTTTATAATATTATAATATAGCGACATTAGTTTTAATTTTCACTGACGTTTAGTTACCAACCCTTTAAAACAAAAAATTGCGTTTCGAAAAATTGTCCATTTCGATACGCGACTGGGTTTCGAAATAACTTTGTTTTAGACGCAAAATAGAAAAAATCTTGTATGATACACGTAGGAAAGTATTCATTTCCGCACGCGGCTCTTTTTTACACTCGGCTGCGCTACGCTTCGCCTCGCATAAAAACCTATCGCCTAGTACGGAAATATTCAACTTTCCGTTACTAGTAACATAAATAGCTATTCTAGCTATTATTTTGAAAAATTTCGTTGTCCCCGTCATTGCAAATTTTTTATTACAGTTTGCACCTGAAATAATTGAGAAAACTTCAGAGTTTAGGGAGATGGGCTGAAGACAATTTTTTTTTATTTCTGATGCATTTAAAATTTTGGCGTAAAATTAATATCTAACGAGGGAGTTTAGTTTGAGATCGAATAAAAAAGTATTATTATAAATTTAAATTAATTTTTAACAAAATAGTGTGAAATTTCGGTAGCTCCGAGCAAGTTACACATTGTAAAACTCAAGTTAAATGTTTCCCTTAATATACAATTTTTAAGAGCATTTGCTTATTGGGAGTTACCAATTTGTACAGTAATTTTATCAAATTTTATTAGGAAAAATACTGAAAGCAAATTCGAAATTAAATCAAATCAAACAGTTTTGATCGCCCTCTCTCATTTGCAAAATTTAATATGAAACTGTTTTCCTGGTGGTTATTTAATTATTCACTGAAGCTTTATGTATAATTTATCATATAACTTATAATGGAAATGTTGAAACTGTGTTTTTTTACTGAAGAATTTCTTTCAAGTTGGAATTGACTGAAAAAATATGTATTTTTCAAAAACTTATGCGGGCTAGATAAAATCACCTGCCGGACTGGAGTTGGCCATCTCTGTTTCAAAAAATTTAACTTACAACATATTTGTGTTTCCGGTTCATAATAAATATTGTGATTGTGACATTCTGTAATAAATATTTTCAGATTTTTAAAATTGCATAAAAATCTAAACGGACCATAAATATTGCAATTACTCTTAAATAACCTGAAGTGGTTTTTCTCAAAATCCCACTGTTATTCTTCTTAAAATTAATTATTTTTTGTTTTGGCAGAATACTTTATTATGTCCACCAAATTTCATTGATTAATTATTATTTTCGGAAATATAATAATTTTTTATAAAATTTTTAATTAAAATTTTAAATAAATTTTTAATCTTAAAATTATTTGTTATAATTATTTTTTATAAGGTATTCTGTAGATCATAGACGTGACCTACCGCAATCGTAATACAAGCTGAGGTAATTATAAATTGTTGCAATTGCAGAAGATAAGCATTTTTACTACATAATATAAGTTTTATTTGAAGTTTGGCATAATTACGATTGATAAAACAATCAAAAGAATAAATAAAAAATAAAAATTTTATAAAGCAATAAATTTCTCTCTGTAGAGGGACAAACAAGTATTGTATGAGTTAAATTCTACTAATAACTAATTGAATTTTTAAAAAACCAAAAATGTTTATTACGAAAACTAAATGCAACTATTACATAAACTTATGCTAAAGACTACGCTACGGACTATATAATACTACTGTTTATAATATAAAGCTTATTCTTTTATGCATTTCTCCTGGATCTTCATATTTTAATTATCAGCGAAATGCAAAGAGTTCCCATGGAACTTATGGTGAATAACATCAGCAGATAAAAGGTGTTCGCTCTTATTTTACAATTCCTACGAACCAGTTATCTAATGATATTATATTCTTATCATAGAACATAACTTATGCACTACAATAAACAAGTGCAAATTTTTTAGTATCTTCAATTTCGACACTTAAAATTATTTAAAATTATTGGAGGTCTCATCTATGATACCTTGGGTCCTAAAAGGTTAATGTAAAGATTTTTGGATTAAATAATAATAATGTGCTAGAAAATAAACAAAAAACAACGTCATTTACACACAAAAATATTTTGCATAGTTAAAGGTTATATGGGGGTATAGGAATTAGTATTTTTAAAATACTTGATTTTTACTATTTCGTAGTTAAAAGTTAAGCACGTACTTATTTGGAATAATAAATAAGTATAGCAATGTTTCCAATATAATCATTATAAATACTTGAAATCCAATTTAATATGATAATACTTAAATTTAAGTAAGAAAGTTCTTAAAAACCAATTTAAGCATGCACATACTTAAAGTTTGAATACGATTACTTAAATTCTACTATTGCATACTTATTGTAACAATATAGGGGTTAAGAAATAGTATTTTGAAAATACTTAATTTTTACTATTTTGTAGTTAAAAGTTAAGCATCTACATAATTGGAATAATAAGCAAATGCAATAATGCTTCAAATTGGAATAAGTAAATAGTTGATATACAATTCAAGATATTAATACTTAAATTTAAGTAAGAAAATTCTTAAAAGGCATATTTAAGCGAGCACCATAGTTGAAGTTTGAGTACGAATACTTATATTTTACCATTGCATACTTATACCATACCGCCACTCAGTCAAGTTCATTCCTTAATCAAACCTCAAAGGTACAGTACATGTTCAATTTTGGATTTTCTTTCTTAATAGATGAGGGACAATTAATATATACAATAAATTATTTTAATCAATTCGGTATTAATATAATATCTTTGCAAAGTATTACGGAAGAACAGTTGTGTAAAGCGCTACCCCAAGATAAACTTGGAATTCGCATTAAATTACGATTTTTTATAAAATCATTAAATAAAAATTGGTGCATTATAAAGTGGTTGTGTGATCTATGAACAAGTGAAAACATTTTTAAAATGAATGAAGATGACCAATTGATCGACAGAATTTTAACAATTTTAACGACTCGACTGAAAACAATAATTTTGAAGAAGTTAAAAACCTTCTCATAAACTGGGGATTTGGACAAAACGGCATAGAAAATTTTTCAGGTAAGATGCGAATAAATAATTATTTATAATTAAATTAAATGGTTTTGTTCTTTCGAAGTTAACTATTATTGCATTAATTATGTACTTCTTCGATTAATATAGGAAAATAGATAATCTTTATTGTTAGACTACATGTTTCGTGTAAATGTTGTTATTATCAAGTCCTTTAATATTAAATTATAATTAAATTAAAATTTAATTTATATTAAAATTTTTGTTCTTATATCTATCTACTCCAAAACTAAAAAGACCTTTACCTATCACAATTAATCAGCTACTAATTAAATACAATTTAGACAAAAATACAATAGAACATCACGAAAATAAAAAATTCATAATAAAATCTAAAATATTAGCAAAATGGGAAGACGAGTGGCAAGAAATTCCTTATAATAAGCTAAAACTTTCAAAGAAGAACACGACTGTTTGGAAAACCTTAGGGGAACTTACCAAGAAACAAGAAATTTCCATTGACCGACTTCGTGTTGGTCATACTATGATTACTCACAGCTATATTTTTAAAAAAGAACAACCTCCCAACTGTTCTTGTTGCAATCTCTCATTAAGCGTTAGCCATATATTAAGACATTGCCCAAAATATCAAGCAGCAAGACTTTTTGCCGAGCTGCCTGATAGCCTAGAAGACATTTTATCCAACACGAAAACTAATGTACAAAAACTACTGAAATTCTTACAATCGTCTGGTTTACTACACAAAATTTAAAATTTTAACTTTAACTTTTTACCTCTCAACTACCTATACTTACATTGTTAATATTTGTAAAATTTCATAATTATTTACTGTTTATAAATTAATTAATTTATCCACAATTCGCATATTATGAGCCCATAATGATACTGTTTCTAATTGAATTATGACCCCTATAAAACACTAGTGTTTTATTAATTTAAATCGTAAATAAAAATTGGAACCAGAACTTTATTTGTTAATATTTAAATTTACATTGATATTGATGGATATTGTCTTCTTTGCCTCGTCGCTATTGTAAAGATTGATTGTGCTTGTAGATGGATGTACGTCAGTACCATCAACAGTGGGTTTCACAGCTAAAATTTCGGAAACGGATTCAGAAACAGCGCCTTGAATTTTTTTCGCTATATCAATTTTATTCGACACTGAGTCTTCAATGTAGCCCTCCGCAACACTAGAAGATTTCCATCCTCCGTGACGTTTGATGGTGGTGAGATCGCCACCGGCGTTCGCTAGTAGAGTTGCGGATGAGCGTCTCATGCTATGCCCAGTATATGACTCTGCGTCCGGAAGATTTAGGAAGGCAGCAACCTTTGAAGGAATTTTGGACATCGTGTTGATTCCAACCGATTGCACTGTGCATTTCTCGTTTTTATATTGCAAAAAGAATCTGACGTTGGAAACGTTTTCTAGACGTAAATGTATGTACTTTCTACAGATTTCAAGGGCGTTGATAGAAAATCCTTCCTCCATGATTGTAAAACTGCGTGGAACGTTCGTCTTAGTATTCGGCAATGAAATAAACAAGTACGACCCTTTATCCTGAACATTTTCGAATTTCAAATTCGTCAACTCATTGCATCGACAAGCTCCAGCAATGCCAAATAACAATGCAACCTATCAAAAATCAAAATAAATATGAAACATATTAAGGAAATTAAGTTTTAGGTACCTTCATCATCAAATATTTGTCATTAGGGGCCTTATCGAAAAATTCCTCAATATGTTCTCTTTCAAGAACCTTTGATTTTTTCGGTTTGTATGTTCTAGATTCGCTCTTCAGATATGAGGTTAGCTTAGCATATTTAGAAATATCTATGTTTTCATGCATTTTTAAAGTGGTCTTCAACATTGAATACTTCGTCCACATCGAAGACGCGGCAAACTTTTTCTTAACGTTCAAAAAATAAGCTAGCAGAACCTCTTCGTTTATCACAGTGCACAGATCTTCTTATTTTCCACTCGGAAAAATTTGTTAATTCTTTTTCGTAAGCTGCTCTAGACTTCGTTGGCAACAAATGCAAAGTCGCTTCTTGGGCTTCTTTGAGAATATCTTCAGGAATAATCTGGTTTTCGTTCATTTTCAGACCGCGAAATTATTTTTTCACAAATTTGACGCGATTCGAAAAATAATGAGGGAATCAACAACTGTCATAGAAACCATTACATGGCCCACCTTACCTGCTTTTATCGATGAATTTGTTTTGGCCCAAATCTAAATTTATAACGCCTTCATAATATGCGAATTGTGGATAAAACGTTGTATTACACACGTGTCTTATTGGCCTCCAAAACACTCAAGAAATTAAACACTCGACCTGCGGTCTCGTGTTTAAACTTTTCTTTCGTGTTTTAGGGGCCTAATAAGACACTTGTATAATAAATAACTATAATTGTTAATATTTTGTTATTATAGTATAATTTGCTTTTTTTTTTGTTGATATAATATAGTATATTAATAATATAGTATTAAGTTAGTGCTAATAACTTAATGTTGATGCACACATTTTATTTACATCTTTTGTCTTGTATTTGTTTAGTTTTGTATTCGATAATAATAATAATAATATTTCGGTAGTAATCTGTGAGTAATATATTATTATGGATAATTTCGGATAAAAAATTATTATATTTCTTTCCAAAATTATTCATAAGAATAAACTATAATTATGCTTTTAGTTATAAAAGTTTTCAAATTGTGTTAAAACCGAGTATGCTATATGCATATTGCATTATTATATGTACTTTTTGTTTGATATATACTTTTTTACTATTTTTTGATATTTTCTGATTTTGTTTCCAAATATTTTATATCTTTAGTGTTAAATTTAAATAAATTTATAAAACTATGTTTTTTGTATTAATTAGGATTATAAGGTTAGTTTAAGTATTATTTTATTACATTATGAAAATATTATAAATAAATTTTTTAAAATTGTAACAGTATTTCTTTTGATTTTTACTAGCTAATAAATATTTTTTTCAGGAAATATAAAAAATAATAACAATATCCGTAATACAATTATTAAAGGTAGTACTTGGATACTTCGAGAAGGTAGTACCTTCTAACGAAAATGATAATTTATTGGAAAACCAAAAAAACTTTACTTTTGCTAAATTTTAAACTTTTGTGTACTTTAAATTCCTATTTTTAGATCTATGGAGGATAAATACTTGATCGCCACCAAATCTGAAAAATGTCAGTTTATAAAATAGCCAATTAATACTATTGTAATATTAATTAAAATTAATATTTCTTTGGCTATTTTATAAACCGACATTTTTCAGATTTGAAGGCTGTCAAATATTTTTACCATATACAGCTGTAAGTTTTGAAAGTAACCCATCTACCAACCACGCTAATTGCTTGTTTTAAGTATATAAATGCTTAAAAGTCAACCCAGTTGAATGTAAAATTCAAGCACGTTGATTGCTAACATTTAAGTATGCAAATTCTTAAAAATTAACACACTGATGGGTTAAATTTATTTTTAACTGTTAAATAAGTATGCAATGCTTGACATTAAGTATGAAGCATACTAGGCTGGAATCGAAGCACGCAAATAGTTGATTTTAACATACATACAAAACCTTATTTTCTCCATTCCAGCCCAAGAGGCATACGTCCAATAAGTTTGATTGCAATCGACGCAGAAATGCCGAAGAAAATCGATCGACAAAAACTTTTTTCATGTTTTTGCAGAAGGGCCCAAAACAGCGCTACACATATTTTTTTAACGTAATTTTATTTTTATAGTGGTTATATTTTTTACATGGTAATTAGCAATTTTAGCATTCAACTCGATCTTATATTTATATAGAGCGGTGGCAGGCCCGTAGTCAGGGGGGGCACCTGGGGGCACGTGCCCCTCCCCCCCCCCAAAATGTTAAAAAAAACAACATTTGTTTGTAATAATAAAAATTCCCGAAAAGGGATCCGCCAAAAATGTTACTTTTTACGAAAGGTTTTTATGAGTGCCCCCCCCCCGAAATGAAATCCTGTATAAGGGCCTGAGAGGTGGTATCTACTTATAGTAAAGTAGTAATAAAGTTGTTGGGGTTGATTGGTGCTTGTAGATAAACAATTTATAAAAAACAATAATTTATTTTTAAACTACAAACAAAGAATATAGTGGACTGTAAATAAGTTAAATAAACGTGTTTGAATCTTGGCAGTCAAAATGCTAATAATAAAATGCAGCGTTGCACTAAGAAAGGGAAATTTAGCGGGGATGAAAAGGTAGTGGGGCAAAACGCCACAACATGCCGGCCGCCTTGAAAGGACTTGCCTTTAAAAAATGAACAAATATATAAAGTAAAAATTACAATATAAACATAAGCAAACAAGAACACAATGTACAAGATACATTTATAGAACAAATGATTAAATATTAAATAAATAATGCTGAAAGAAAATTAGAGAAAATTAAATTAAAAAATTAAAGAAAATTAAAAAGAAAATAAGAAAATTAAACAATTAGCACATAGAGATATATAAAAACATAAATAATAAGAAGCACTGAAATAATTAGTCATTTATAATTTCGCACAATTGAGTTACTGCTCTTTGAACTAGCCCGGTAGAGGTTTTAACTGACACTACACGAAGTGTTCCATCTGCACCTGGGTGGATATTGACTACTCGTCCCATACGCCAGTTTAATGGAGGTGTGTGATCTCGAAGTAGAACCAAGGACCCTATTTTTAATGTTGCTCCAGATTGAGACCACTTTGGTCGCTGTTGCAAAATGATCAAATAATCATGAGACCACATTTTCCAAAATTGTTGTTGCATTTGTTGCAATAGTTGGAAATGTTTCAGTCTATTGCTGTTAGCATCAAGTAATTCTTGCTCTGGTATGGCCAACATACTGTCACCTATTAGGAAATGAGCAGGGCTCAGGAAATTATAATCGTCAGGATTAGAAGAGAAAGGAATTAAAGGTCTGGAGTTTAGAATAGCTTCAATTTGTGAGAACAATGTGATTAATTCTTCAAAGGTAAAAGAATGATTGCCGGTAATGCGATAAAGATGCCTTTTGACCGATTTGACCGCTGCTTCCCAAATTCCACCAAAGTGTGGAGAACGCGCTGGTATGAATTTCCAATTAATAGATAATTGAGTTAGGAAATTTGATATTGCATTGTTGTGTGTTTCAGTTGAAGCTAAATCGTACCATTTTTTCAATTCTTTATTTGCTCCCACAAAATGTGTTCCATTATCGGAATGAATAGTTTGACATAAACCTCGTCTTGAAATAAAACGTTTCAAACATGCTAAAAAGGCTGAAGTGGTTAAGCTACTGACTACCTCCAAATGTACGGCCTTAGTAGTGAAACAAACAAAAACACCAAGGTATGCCTTAGCGGTCTTGCGCCCTCGACCCATAGACTCACGAATAGTGAATGGACCGGCAAAGTCAGTCCCACAAGTAATAAATGGACGAGATGATTCTGTAATCCTAGATTTAGGAAGGTCACCCATAATAGGCGTTATTTTTCTAGCGTTTAAGCGCTTGCATGTAACACATTGTCGCAATATATTTTTAGTTGTAGACATAATGGAAAGAGGCCAATATTCTTGTCTTAATGCGCATATGGTTGCTTGTGGTCCTGAATGAAAATATTTAATATGGAAATGTCGGACTAGAAGTGTGACAAAATGATGTTTTGATGGTAATAATAAAGGAAATTTTGTATTATAATTAAGATTAGAATGTTTTAGTCTACCACCGATTCGCAACATATTATTTTTGTCAAGAAAGGGGTTTAAAGATAATAATTTGCTGGTAGATGACAATTTTTTGTTATTTTTTAATTTATACATATATATCATCAAAAAAATATAATTCTTGTATAGCTCTTGCGAGCGTATTCGTACTTGTTCTTAATTCAAAAACCGTTAAAGGACCTGAAATTCTGGTATCATGAAGTTTAGAACAGTTGTTTATGAATCTGAGACAATAAGCTAAAATTCTTTGAATGTGAGTAATGTTAGAAAATTTTGAAATAAAATCATTAATATAGTCGTTATTTAATGATGTGGCGACGATAGATTTTGTCTCAGGAATATTGATTTGACTTAGATTTAATGTTTCGATTGGCCACAATGTAACATCATCGGCTAACCAAGATGGTCCATACCACCATAAATTAGACTCTGCTAATTTTTGAGGAGTAGTACCTCTAGATATGATATCAGCAGGGTTGCATTGACTTCGTACGTGATGCCAATGGTCTATTTTAGATAATCGAGTTATGTTAGAAACACGATTGGGCACAAATGTCTTTAATTGATCAGAAGATTTATTAATCCAAGAAAGGACAATAGTGGAATTGCTCCAATAATATAATTTATCAATTTTTAAATATAAACCTAGACTGACTTGATGCATTAATTTTGCGAGAAGATGCTCAGCTGCGCATAGCTCCAAACGCGGTAAAGATAAAGTTTTTAATGGCGCTACTCGACTTTTTGCACACCATAGTTTTACTGTGATAATTCCATCAGCGTTAGTAGATCGTAAATAAATACATGCACCGTAACCCTTTTCACTTGCATCTGCAAATCCGTGCATTTGTATCTCTGACGGCTGAGAACAAAACATATCTTGAAATAGTAATTTGATCTAAATGTTTGAGATCATTTTCAAATGTTAACCAAGAGGTAGAAATATCTATAGGAACTGACTCGTCCCATTCCAAATTTAATTTCCATAATTTTTGTAACATAAATTTGGCAGTAATTATAATTGGACCTATCAATCCTAAGGGGTCAAAAATTTTACTTATTGTAGATAAAATTGAACGCTTCGTAACGATATTAGAAATTTCTAATGTTACTGGATAATGAAAATTGTCGGATTTGGAGTTCCAGACCAAACCTAAAGTTTTTATCGAGTTATTGTCGCTAAATTGCATGACATTTGTCGTATTGTTTAAATCTTTTAATATTTGTGGGTCATTAGAAGCCCATTTTCTTAAAGAAAACCAGCTGAAGCTAACAATTTATTTATTTGATTGACCATAGTGATGGCATGTTCACGAGTGGAAGCCCCACTGATGAGATCATCAACGTAAAAATCATTTTTTATGATAGCTGATGCATCAGGAAAATTGGTTTCGCATTCAATTGCGATCTGCAGTAAGCACCTGGTTGCTAAGAATGAAGCAGAAGCTGTCCCGTACGTAACTGTGTTTAATTGATAACACCTTACATCTTCCGACTTATTATTTCGCCACAAAATGTTTTGTTTTGTTCGATCGCATTCATGGATCGTAACCTGGCGGGTACATTTTCTCACAGTCACTTGTGAATGCGTATAAATGCGTACGAAATCTTAACAGAATTGAAATTAAATCAGGTTGTGTTGTGGGACCAACCATAAGTGTATCATTTAAAGAAATTCCTGTGGAACTTTTACAGGAACCATCAAACACTACCCGAATTTTTGATGTCAGGCTATCTGCCTTTAACACGGCATGGTGAGGTAAGAAGTATGCTACATCTCGTTCCTCCGCCTTGTAACATTTTTTTGTCATATGACCTAAGTTTTCATATTCATTAATGAATGCGTGATATATTTTGTAAAGGTTTGGGTTATTTTCCAAACGTTTTTCTAGTGATAAAAATCGTCGAAGAGCAATGCTATAGGATTCGCCCAAATAAGAGCTGTTTTCCTTAAACGGTAATCTAACAATAAATCTACCATGTTTATCGCGAGTAGTAGTATTTTTAAAGAAAGTTTCACATTCAATTTCCTCGGTGGAATTTACTTTAGGTGTATTTAATTCTTCGACCGTCCAGAACAATGTCAATTGCTCTTAGATTGCGGTGTTGTCATCGTTATTTGAAGACGCGAGGCAACATGTAAGTGAATGAGATTTTGAATGACTTTGAAATGTATACATAGGACCTGATATCACCCAGCCAAAATGCGTTTTTTGAGCAATAGGCAAGTTCCTGCCTAATTTAATTTGACCGATGCACAGAATATTCCAGAATACTTCAGCACCTAATAATATTTGTACTTCACCGGCATTATTAAAACTAGGATCGGCGAGTATTAAGTTCGAAGGTAATTTTAAGTTTTCTTCGGAAAATGATTGTTGAGGTAGGTGCTGTGTAATCTGTGGCAAAACCAGACACGAAATAGAACAAGTAAAAGAACTATGTAATGATTCTAATTTTATTTTAGTTTCGCATGAAATAAGAGACTGTGCTCTGTTTATACCGGAAATAGGAAAATTTACCTTGTTTCCTTTCAGACCAAGGTCGCTATATAGTCGTGAAAATATGAAGTTGGATTGCGATCCTGAGTCAAGAAGAACTCGACATTTAATTTTTGAACCTTTGTTGTTATAAATATAAACAACTGCGGTAGGCAATAGAGCACGAGTAGTAGTATGCGAACTACTATTTAATCTTACTGTTACTGTGCTTTCTACTGCGGAAATGGGTGTGATATTCGAATTTGTAGGTTCCGACACATTAGACTGCCCATTTTAGTATTCAGTAGCTAAATGCAATAAAGTATTATGTTTTTGCTTGTACGTATGGCAAGAAGATGTTGATCTGCAATTTTTAGTAGTATGATTACTTCGGAAACAATTTTTACAAAGTTTCAGCTTTGTTATTTCGTTAATCCGTTCAGATATTGTTAATTTAAGGAAATTTTTACATAAATAAATTTGATGTTCTTCCTTACAAAATTTGCAAGAAAGTTTTTGAATAGCAATATGAACTGCACGTGTATTTGACTTTTCATTTAAAGACTGACGTTTACCAATTTGCAATGTTTCTAACAATTGACATTTTTTAGTTAGGAAACTTATCATTTCTTCTACTATAGGTAGTTCTGTAACTTCTGATCTTAGTTTATTCCATTCACGTTTAGTGACGGGATCAAATTTTGTGGTAATCAAATAGATTATTAGTGTATCCCATGAGGGTTGTTGTATCACATTAAGTGCACGTAAATGCTTTTGAGTATTGTTTAACAATTGCTGCAAAGCTGCATGTGATTCTTTTTGTATATTTTCTAACTCAAAAAGAGCTTTTACGTGATTATGAATTAATAATGATTTGTTTTCAAACCGAGTTTTGAGAAGTTCCCACGCTATTTCATAATTTTCGGAAGAAACCTCTAATGAATGAATAATTGAAGCTGCTTCACCTGTAAGAGTTGATCGCAAATAATGGAATTTTTGAATATCGTTTAATGATTCATTTTCATTGATTAACGATTTAAATGTATCGTAAAAGTTCATCCATTGATCATATTCACCAGAAAATTTAGGTAAAGATAATGTGGGAAGTATTATGTGATTTAAGTTATTAGTTCGTTGCATACTTGCAACGGAAGAATGATTACTGTTTACAGTGTGAATGCTTTCATTGTCCGAATCTTTAAATTGTAAATCCGCGGTTTTTAATATCGCAAGTTCTTTGCCTTTTAATGAAGAATATTTAGATTCGAATTCTGCACGTTCGGTTTCATGTGAATCCGAAAGTTCACTTGGGTCAAATTCTTCAATTTGATCTTGTATTACATTAAAATCGCCTAAACTTGATAAAATAATATCCAAGCGGGTACGCAATTCTTCTATAGCTGTTAAGTCGTTTTGATTTATTTGTTTATTATCTAAATAAGTTTTAAAACGCGTCAAAAGGCTCTTTAATTTGCCTCGACTTTTTATTAAAGTTTTTAATTCGTTATCTGACATGTTGAGTTAAAGTACTACAAATGTGTACGAATAAATATAAAAATGATAAATAATGTTGATTGCTAAATAGCAAAAAATGATTATAAACCCGTAAAATAACAGAGCAATTGTTCTCACAAAAGGTGGAAATATAGATAAGGAATATAAAGGAATGTGACTTACTCGATAGCGAAGAGGTCGACCATGTGTGTTGCGGTTTCTTCGTCGATTGTTCCTTGATCGTTTTTCTTTTTGCTATGTGGCAAATGTTTGTTGCATATAATAATTGAAGTCGTGGATGAAATCCATTAAAATGGTTAACGATAAAATCTTCATGTTGTTTAGGAATAGCTGTTATGATGTTTTGTTATTATGTTATGTTATGTTATGTTTCATCCAAGACTTCAATTTACTCTTGAAAAAGAAGATAACAAGGAAATAACTTTTCTGGACATACAGTTAATCCACGACAACAACTGCCTGAAATATAAATGGACACAAAAAACTACTTGGTCTGGAAGATATTTAAACTATAGCTCTTATCACCACAAAAGCCAAGCTATAAGCACAGCTATAGGGATTATTGACAGATCCATTAAACTAACTCATGGCGACTTCAGGAAGGAAACTCTAAAAATTGCCGAAGAAACTTTGTTCAAGAATGGTTATCCCGCACTTCTGGTGAAGAAACTCGTCAAAGATCGTGTTAATAAACTCTACAATGGTAACACAATGAAAAGAGAAGTATCTAATTTTACAGTTATGCCGTATGTTCGAGGATTAAGCGAAAAACTCAAAAGGATATTAAAACAACACAATATTAATATGACCTTTAAATCCTCCAACAACATTGGCCAACTTTATACTAAATTGAAAGACACGGTACCACTTGAGAAGAAATCAGATTTAGTATATAAAGTTCAATGTAATAACTGTAATTTAGTTTATATTGGCCAAACTAATCAATATCTTCTCAAAAGAATGAGTGGACATATTTCAAGTATACGCTGCAATAAACCAGAATCTACAGCTATTGCTAAACATATTCTGGTTGATGGACATCATGCTGATTTTAAGAATGCAAAAATTATCAAATCCGTTACCAACTATAAGGATAGACTTCTTCATGAAATGATCAGCATTAGAAGAGAGAAGAACGCTATGAACAGAAAAACTGATATAGACGGCCTAAGTAACATATCTACAGCCATTTACTAGTCTAATTTTGTCACGCATTGGAGTTAAGTTTTTCCTTTTTTGACGGAAACTCATTTTAGGTTGTTCCTTAACTCACGATCATATATCAAGACCACTTTCTTTGGATCATAGATCGTATCAAATGACAATGCGTTTATTTCGGTTTCCATGTATATATTTTATGTCACTAATAAACATTCTGACAAAGGCGATTACCATCGCTGAAAGCTCAATTGAATTTCCAATTATTGAAGTTTATTTAACTTGTTATATTTTAAAGTTTTATCTTATTATTAATAAACAAATATTAATTAAAGAAATTTAATATTTCGTATTCTAAATCATCCGATAAATTTTGTATCTACTATGTACTATAAATAGGTAATAAGTTTTTCTCCAACGCAACTTGCTAGCTGTCGAAACTTTACCACGTTTTCTTCCTATAATAATTGTACTTCTAGGCATTGTTTATAAAATAATTTGGTAAATTTTAAAATTTTGTAATTTTGTAATAATTTTTAAAGAAAATTGTTATAAAAAAATATCGTCACTCTCTGCCGCAATACCTCCAATCACCAGCACACCAAATTTTGTCCGGAGATACGATGACATAATGTTCATTTTTGTTTTCTATTGTGGTAGCCTTAACAAAGATATCGGTAGCCCTGGCAAAGATATCTATATGTATCACCCCTACCCTAAATCTATCTATAAAAGTTTTTTTAACAAAATCTAAATGAAAAAAATTTTTTATTTTTGTACGCCACTGAATTTTTTCCAAAATTTTTATATACGTCACATAATACCGTAAGAAGTCACAAATAAAATTTCTCCAAGATTGGCACAACAAATTTTTTCGGTCATCTAGCGGATTTTTCGAAAATAAATTTTTGTAAATTACTGACTGCCGATTTACTGATTCTGAAAACATTTGCGAAAAAATTTAACAAACAGCCTAAACTTGGTCGCTACCTAGTGGCAGAACCTTTTACTTATAAAGTAACGTTCCGTCAGTCCGTACGACGATATTATAAAATATTTCCCACCAAACCACCTATTTTTGTATTCTAAAATAAATTGTTAAAAGCCCTCAACTCAACTCTTATGCTGCACTCGGTATACAAATCAACATTAACCTAATTTTGACACATATGTCACAAAATTATGACGTTTATTAAAATTTTGAATATATTGTTTTATTTTTAAAAGCTTTATATTAACTTACCCGGGTATATATATTTATATTTATATAGAAGGTAAAAATCTTTCTGCTGCTTTTTAACAAACTTCTAGCCGTCCAATCAAGCTGAAATTTTAAACGTCGACTTGTAGCTCTAGACATTTTAATCTATCAAATTTTGAAACCGATCC
The DNA here is from genome assembly GCA_947369205.1 of Cantharis rufa. Taxonomy (NCBI): domain Eukaryota; kingdom Metazoa; phylum Arthropoda; class Insecta; order Coleoptera; family Cantharidae; genus Cantharis; species Cantharis rufa. Next base: position 31,546,391 of record OX376305.1, on the reverse strand, counting down.
GATCATTCACCGCAAAATTAGCACAGTTTCTGTGCAAATTTTGAAACAGATCTATCCACTACGAAATCAAGTAAACATATTATGTCAAAATAAAAATTTAATTCAAGTGTCAAGTTATTGAAGTATCAGGCTAACACATTTGCTATTTAAAGAATCTTATTATGAAAAAAGGTATTAAAATTAAGAAATTAATCTTTAATAGCACGAAAAATGGAATCCAAAATTAAAAATATTTAAAATTAAAAAAATATGTGAGTTTTGAAATCGATTTTAAAAAAAAGTAGAATATAGATAAGAAACTTTAGAAAACATGCAGTGATTTAAGAGAAAGTATGCTGTATAATATAATTTAATCGATTACACATTAAACTACTATAGTTGCTATAAAACTTAAAAAGCACAAAATAAAAATAAATTAAAAACAAGTTTATAAAAAAAAACTTTATATTATGAAGACCAATGAAAATACATTCTTCTATGTGTGCTCTTGCTTGGAAATGGTTCGAGTACCTATAAGTTTTTTGTAACATAATTTTCTTTTCAAACTTTAAAGCTTTGGTGGTGCCTTTCATATTACATACTTCTCTATAAGTAAGAAAAATGCATAGTAGATGTCGATCTCAACGAAAGTTAGACCAACACGAATTTCCAACAGCCAAAGCTGCTATGAATGGTGGTCAAGATATCTTTTCAATTTTATCACAAACAATATAATACGTAAAGCACCACCAAAGCTTTAAAGTTTGAAAAGAAAATTATGTTACAAAAAACTTATAGGTACTCGAACCATTTCCAAGCAAGAGCACACATAGAAGAATGTATTTTCATTGGTCTTCATAATATAAAGTTTTTTTTTATAAACTTGTTTTTAATTTATTTTTGCCACCCATCTGACAAATTCTCACAAAAAATATATAAATTAAGATTTCAGTTAATATTTTCTATAATTTTTCTGACCTGCCCCGCCCTGTTACAATTGGCTCGGTTTGTTTTCTCACCAATACTTATACTTTCAAAGCTCCATCGACACACCAAATTTTAGCTGAATCGGTTAAACATTTCCGGAGATACGACGACATTTTCATTTTTTTAAATTTATTTTATTGTGGTGGCCCTGGTGAAGATTTCTCTGGCAAAACCTTATTTTCACCATTCCAGCCCACGAGGCATACGTCCAATAAGTTTGATTGCAATCGACGTAGAAATGCCGGAGAAAATCGATCGACAAAAACTTTTTTCATGATTTTGCCAAAAAAGTTAATTTTATTTTTTTCATGTTGCATTACTGATTTCTATCGAAGGATTACATATGCTCTCATATCCATTAGGATCAATGTACCTACGTACCAAATTTGGGTAAGATCCCTTCAGCATTTCTTGAGTTATTCACTCTTAAAGTTTCAACTTTGACAACTTGTGATTTTTGACAGACGACAGATAGAAGATTAATTTTACCTATTCTGGATAAAGCCTTTTAAGGCCTTTAAAATAACATATCGCAAGACAAAATATTTTTAAAAAATCCCGTATTATTTTCTTGTGGTGGCACTCCTGATTGATAGATCGCGACGAAAACCTTATTTTCACCTTTCCACCGTGAACCCTACCACCATACCAAATTTGGTCGTAATTGGTTGGATGGCTCGGAAGCAAATCGATCGACAAAATTTGACGACAGACAGACCGACAGACAGACAGACCGACAGACAGACCGACAGACAGACCGACACAGAAATTTTTATTTTACTTTTTGCAGATCTTTACGTTTCTGAACACGGTGATCTCAAAAATGCAAAAAAAAAAAGTTGAAATTTTTTTTCGATTACCATACCTCCAATTTTTTTTTAAAATTGATTGGAGGTAAAAATGTAGCACTTTACTGACACTGCAATAAATATGATTTATTTCCTGCTTCTGCAATAACAGAGATAGTAATAGTATAGAAATGGAAACACGATACTAGTCGGTAATTGAAAACGTACAGTTTATATTTCTTATCTTAATTTGTTTAATCTAAACAAAATTTGAAAAAAATATTTTTTTGTAATAACAAATTCAGTTTGATAGAAATAATTTTGTTTAAATCGAAACAAAATTTCTTTCTATTGCATAAAATTATTCAAACAAAATTATGTATTAAATTCAAACAAAACGTTTTTACTGTGTATAAATTCAAATATGATATTTACAACCCGTATTAGTTCATTTGTCCGCTGTAAAGAATACCTAGCAAGGGAGCTGCTCGTTAAGAAATTCTTATGTTGGTGAAATGCAAATTTTCCTATGTATTATTTTAGGGAATACCAGAGATGTTACCCTGTAACCAGGTTACAACGTAAAAACGGGCATGAGACTAATACTGAGACTGTAAGATATACGAGTCTCGAGACTTTCTGTCTCAAGTGGACACTAGCCTTTAGCTTGCCAAGATCGCTTGTCACTTGAAGACCAGCTTTCTCACTCCCTTCTCCGACCGACCGCTACTGGGTATCCGAATCCCTGCATCATACCAAAATTTATTTAACCGAAATTTATTCCTAAAATTCACATTTAGAGAAACTTTTATGAACATTTAAAAAGGTGTAGACCGCAAGTCAGCAGTTTTATATAACTACCAAGCTTTGTTATATATAACCATTATTGTTTCAAGTTTTGTAACAATACATTAGGTTATTTATAGTACATGTTACAATGCTGAGAAAATAAGACACACTGACAAAATAATTTTTTTAAACAGGAACAGGACGGACTGGTAACCTACTTAAGACTTTAATTTTGCTCGATATTATCTGTCCAAGTGGTGACAAATATTTTGAGAAAAAATTGGTGACATTTTTAATCGCGTTTGAAGATAGTTCATCTCAATGTAAAAAACTTGCTCATGCTACTTTCCGACTTGTTCAAAAGTGGTGTAACGTCATTCGAGGTTAATAATCGACGCAATAAACTTCCCGGCGACTCCGAATTGACTTTTATTAATATATGTTTTGTTCGTGCATCAGGTAGTTTAGTAATTGGCTCGATTTTCAACCGCTGTTAAATTATTTGTGCCGTAATTGGATTACACGTTAAACTGTCTATTTTTCTGAGCCGTTTACAGCTTAAGCGCTCAATATAAACTTTTAAATCGTAATGTGGTCTTGGCGGGTAAAACAAAATTCAGTTACATTGGAATGCTTCAGAATAGTTATTATATTTATTGTTGTTGATTAAACAAATTAAACAAATTGGAATCTATCTGAACACGAAAAAACCAAAAATATTATTTACCTACATATACAGTTTAAATTAATTATTTATCGCGGAAATATGTCATGACCGCAATAAAACACTTAAAATCTCTCGGGAGCTGCACCAATACTATATTATTATTTGTAATAAAACTATAGGTAATTTTCACAATTATAGATTTTAGGATAAAATAAATTACATTTCGAAGTGTGTGTAGTGAATAAATTTAGTCAATTATTATTAGTAATAAAACCGAACGAAAACAATAATGTCGAATAATGCAGAAAAACTAAATTTTAATTTATTTTCTTGGTTAATTATTCTACTTGGTATTATTCCCCCTCATTATGAGATTACGGGTAACAAGGGCAGTATTTTTCAGCGTTTTTATAAAGTGTATGCCATTTTTCTCGTATTTATGATATTATTAATCACCGGAATAATTGCAATCTTTCACTCGCACGTATTTCTATCTGAAACAATTTACCTCACTTTGATTGTTACTGATATTACACAGAATATTGTAACCGTGTTGTGCAGCATTATCACGATTCTAGCACCAACGATCTTTTACTCATCAAGTTTTAAAACTATTTTACACAATTATACGCATATGTGCAATACCAATTTCATAGAAGACATCATAAAGATTACATCGAGCAAAACATTTGTAATCCAAATCTTAATATGCCATATAATATTAATAATTCTCCTCATATTCGACAACTACGTGAATATCATGGGATTTGGAATAACGGAATATTTTGCTTTAATTTTTCGAATATTTCAAATTTATCACAATTTTGCTACAATTTTTACGATCTATGTCTTCGTCAAGTTTATAAGAACGTATTTGGACAGAACAAACAACTATCTATCAGAACATCTTGAAAGGAGAGGTATCAGAGGAAGAAAGCATAATTTCGCTATCAAAACCAAATTACCCAAAGTTGACGACAAAAAAATTTGCTCTGGAATTCGGCATATTACCCAATTTTACGAACATCACCTCCAACAGATTGCACTCTTTAATAAAGTGTTTGGGTGTCAGTTGATGTTCCTAGTTTTATCTTTCGTCATAGGATTGATTCATTCCATAAATGTAATAATCTTTTTTACTGGTTCCGATACTTTTCAATTCAATATACGAGTTCAAATAATTCTGATGCACTTGTTATGGACACTTTGGCAATTAGTAAGTAACATTTAATCGTAAATCCAAGAAATAGCATTTTTTTAAGGTAATTGGTGGTTTCGCTGTGGTGATGTGCACAGAAACAGAAAGAGCTGGAAAAACAACTGGAAATATTTGCCTCAACGCTTTGACTAACTTACCGTACTCATGTGAAAACGACAAACTGAAAGAAGAACTTGTTTTGCTGAATTGTCTGGTAAATCAAATGAGTCCAACATTTTCAGCAGCTGGTTTTTTTTCTATTAATTATTCTTTGCTTCTTAGTATAATTGGAAGTATTACTTCATATGTAATTGTGTTAATTCAGTTTAATAAAATATAAATGCCAGTCCTGATCAGTAATAATTATAATAGTTATGAGATGAAGCCATGAATTGTTTGAATTATGTGAATTATGTGAATATATCCTGTTTGATATATTTTAATAAGTATATTATACAACAAGGGCGCAAAGTTATTAGTTTTATATACTATTTCTCTTCGGTTTCAATGGAGAATTTCTACCGCAGGTTTGAAATATTTAAATAATCTAAACTTGTTTAGTTAATTTTGGTTATTTATCCAATAGGAAAATTAATTTGTAATAATACTATTAAAGAATATTACTAAAATAAGCTCTAACAAACGTTACATCACTGCAATGAGGTCGCAAGCGAAGTATTGATCCAAAAGGTAACGCTATCCAAATAATAAGAATATTAAAAATAAATTAAAATAAAGTAATTAATGATAAAATGTGGAAACCCAGCAAATAATATAATTTTTAAATTATTAATAATTAATTAACGAAAATTATTTCAAGTATAACTTGAATAGTTTTTTTAAACAATTTAGATTGTTCCACGTTTCGGGCCGTTTTATTGACCCATTTTCAAGGATTGACTTTGACAAAATTATATTAAAGAATATCTACAACTCAATTTTTTTGTTCAGATTACATAGAAAAGTCAACTACCATAATTAAGTATTACTTATTCATGATTTCAATTATTACTGTAGAATCTAATATTAATGAAGCATTGCAATTACTAATGTAATATCAATAATAGAAATTAATGAAACGTTTATAATTAATTAAATGGGACTCGATTTAATATTACCTCAATAATTGACAACATTAATAATACTTATTTTCGTGGCGAGTTTTTATGTTGATCGATTGACGATTTTGATCATTTTCAACGACATTTTGTTTGAACACAAATTAAAGATTGATCCCCATATTTGTGTTACACCCTGGTATCGAATTGCGCAAGTGTGATTAGTCATTTTAAGCTACTGTCCACGTGTAAATTAGCCTATATTTAAAGTTAAAGTTAGTTTTATACTTTTAAAACTTTCGCAATTTTGGTGAAATAGGGTCAAGTAGGGGTAATATGGTACGATTTATGCAAGTTCAAAATCAATGTCAATTTTATTGATCTAATAACTGTCTTTTCAAATTTCAAAAAAGAAAACAGAAAAGTAAAAAGAAATTGTAAAATTTAGTAGAAATAAAATTTGGAAAATCCATGTCAGCCGTCTTCGGATGCCCTAACAACAAAATATATTGATAAAGTATTCTAAACGAAGAATTTTTCTAATTTAACATTTAACTGCTGTTTGGATTCAACAGTTCTAAACCAAATAAAATATTTTGGAATTTGTTAATTTTTGTTCATTATCAAGAATTTGCCACGTTATCGCAAGGTTAGCTTCTTAAAGTTAAGGTGGTGTAATGGCAAATTATTTATTTTAATTTTTAATTTTTTGAATATCAATTACATGACTAGTCGTTTTAATAAGATAAATATAAAACATTTCTGAAAATTGTGTATATTCCAAATTGACATGCAAGTTAAAAATATGTTAATGTTGTTGTATTTGAATTTTGGAATTTTTAGAAGCCCTGGTTCTGATGATAAGCACGGGTTAGTGCACGAAACTTGCACTTCAACCTTCAAACTTCAATTTTCAATAAACATAAACCTGTAGAAAAGTGTAAGCTTTCAATTAATTAAATATTTTGGGTTGGTATAGCAATTGACAATTAAATACCTCGTTAAATTAAATATTTAGACTTAAATTTTTTCCCTACACTATGAATTATTGCTTGTTTAATGGTACGATAATTAGGACACGAAATTGGAATTAACGCTCAAGAAATTGCAGTCACCAACTCGGATTTTTTATAGTAAATTTTAATTATTTGTCAACGTTGTTCGTTCGTGTACTTTACCATGATGAATAATGTTGTCTTTACTAAATGTTTTGACACTGATACTTTGGTTATCGGTTTAAGGGTGCGTTCTCAATTAAAGTTCAAAGTTGTCAAGTCCTTATTGGAAAACCCTTTATGAACACATGGTAAGAAAATGATGAGAAAGTCCCCGTGAAGAATAATTGAGATAAATTAGATAGATATAAAAATATTTAGGAAATTATCGTAGAAGGTAAAATTGAACGAAAAGTTTGACATTTAAACTTCAATTGCTTGTAGCCAAGTTCAACATGCATCAAATGCTAAGATATTTTTATGAAAACTCAGGAAAATATAAGGAAGCTTTCCTAAAAGTTTGAAGAAGATCTGAGAGATAAAAATTAATCCCTTTTTAATCCTTATTTGCTGCTGTGTGTTTTACACGTTACATCTTTTTCTCTTTACAGCTCTTCGTGCAACTTTGCCTCTTCCACGACTCTCCTCCACAACCGTCTATCCAGTGTCTTCGTTCTTCAGTCGCTCAACTGCACCGCTCTCAGATCCTCTTCAACCTTGTCCAGCCACCTCATCCTTGGCCTTCCTCTTGGTCGCCCAACATCTGCTTTCCATCTCATACGCTTACAATAATTGCACTATTATTTTCCGCTCTCATCACGTCACCCAACTTAATTAAAAAAAGTCAGCCGTTGATAAGAAAAAATCAAAATTGCATAGGTCATAATGACTGAAATATTTAAATTATTACTTATCAAAAGTCGCCTAAAATAAATTTTCTATAATTTCAAAACAACTTTTGTATTAGTTTCAGCTTTTTAGTAATTTTTTCTCATTTGAAGATTTTTTCTCTCTCATTTTCTCAGCTTTTCATTTTTTATTCTGTTTGACATTTCATAAATAGACAAAATTACATTAAATCTTGAAACTAATAATTATTATAGTTAATTCACTTAGAATTTAGTTATTTTGAATTTAATAAAATTATTATATTTCTTATGTATTTTTATTTAAAATCCTTACGAACTTGTTAAGTTCAAAATTATACATAATATTGATTATAATTGTACCTAAGACTGTAATTAAATAAATAATTTCTTTATTTATTTCTTGTAGGTCTCTAAAATAATATTTCTTATATTATTATACATAAAACCTCTATTACTACGAGCAGCTAGTTGTCTGTCTCTGTCTAATACAGCAGGGCGCTTTCGAAGGCCATGCGATCTACTGTTGTAAGCTCACCTCATCCGTGGTTCCAACGCTTTTTTTAAATACTTCGGTTACTGCTGGTTCGTCTTCCGATGCTAATAATGGGTTTGTTCCAACAAGCAGTTCTTTCCGGTTCTAGGACTGATGCGCATGCTCTTTATCGAAATTTGCAAGCATTAAAGATCATTTTCGTTAAAATTTTAACTAAAGAGCATGCGTATAGTCCGAGAACTGGAAAGAACTGTTTGTTGGAACAAGCCTAATATTGCTCTCGATGCTGATAATACTGTTTCAGTTGCTGATATTACTATCCAAAATTATGGTGAGCTGCCAGTACCACCATGCACTCCATTAAAAAGTATGTTTTATAATCATTATTATATATTACACTATTGTTGCTATGAGTACATTATTTGATATTAAATTTATTATTTTTTAGAGCCTAGCCTTCTTGGACAAGCGAACATTGGTGGAGTATCCCACCTTTCACCAAAAGCCAAGAAGTTATATTACGTAGCTACAACTTTAAAGAAGAAGTTAAGTTGTTTAAAGAAAAGAAACAAACAGAACATCAAACGTGCTATAGATTTTGTTAATTCAGACATTTTTAAAGATGTCAACAGTACCACTGCAAAATTTTTAATCGGTCAATTAAAAATGCAAAAAAGAAGTAGTTGTGGTAGAAGATTTGGACGACTTTGGACGACAAAGTTTTGGCTTTGTCGCTGATGAAACAAAGTGCGTCTGGCTACAGACTACTTAAAAAGATATTTGCATTACCTTCCAGAACGACATTAATAAATTTGCTATACAAACTAGATTTTAAAACTGGCATAAATTATACAATTTTGAAATCGTTAAAAACATCCGTGGAAAAATTGCACGAACTGGATCGTCATTGCTCAGTGATATTTGACGAAATGACGAAATGAGCCATCTTTACATTTTAACAGCAAAACCGATGCAATTGAAGGATTTGAGGATATTGGTGACCACCAGAAAGCCAAATTTGCAAACCATGCCATGGTATTTATGGCTCGTGGTATTCGCCGTAAATGGAAGCAGCCGGTGGCGTATTATTTTACAGCAGGTGGTATGTCAAAATCTCAATTGAAAACGGAATTAACCAAGGTAATTCGGGCACTTCAAGATATTGGTCTTCATGTTACGTGTACTGTATCTGATCAAGCGCAAGTTAATTCTGCTGCGATTAAAAGTTTGTACGAGGATACCGATGAAATGTATGCTCGTGAAGGTATCGAGAATAGATTGTTTGGTTACGTAATAGGTGGTCAAGAAATAATCCATGTATACGATCCTCCTCATTTATTGAAATGTGTAAGAAACAACTTTCTGGAAGGCGATGCAAATTTTAAATCTTTGACTGGGGAAACATCGGTGGCATCTTGGTCGGATATCGTCAATATCTATGAATTTGATGTTGGCGATTATGACACAAGAATGCTAAATAAATTGACTGACAGTCATGTATACAAAGAGAAATTGAAAAAGATGAAAGTAAAATTAGCTGCCCAAGTGTTATCGCAACGTGTTTCAGCAACAATACGTGGGGTAGTCAAGTTAGGTAAGACTTTGATCTTTTCATTGGTTATTGATTACTTATTAAAATTTATTTTAGGTCTTGGGACATTATCACCAAATGCCATAGGTACGGAGGACTTTTTGCTCTTCTTTGACAAGTTATTTGATTCCGTCAATGGAACAAGTATTAAACCTTCTGAAGGAAAATATCTAAGATGTGCTGTTTCGTCAAATTCAGCACATCACGATTTCTGGATTAAAGCCATAAAAGTTTTGGACAGTATAAAATTCCAAAAAGGGAATAGAACACATGTGCCTCTTACAATACGAAATTGGAGTTTTACTATTAAGGTAATATTTGTGTTTTAATTTTTTACATTTTCATAATGTTTTTGTTTTGATTTGTAGGCATTTCGTTATTTATGGAAGGAAAAGAAGAAACTTGATTTCTAGTTTTTTTCATTACGGAATATAAACCAAGATTCCCTTGAAAACTTTTTTGGCAGTATTCGCAGTCACGGGGCACGAAACATAAATCCCACCTGTCATTTCTTTAAAACATCATTTGCATCTTTAATTGTTACAAATTTTATGTCGAGTCATTCACCAGGTGCAAATTGTGAAAAGGATGACAGTGTGGGTTCGTTGAGTGCCTTAAAAGACTTTTTAACATCGGAATCTGGGGCCGATAATAAAAAAAGTACCGTAAATTTGATGCCTATTCCACTGCATCCTGATTTTGCATTTTCTTCGGATGATAATGTTACAAATGCTCACCCATACCTTGCAGGGTATATGGCAAGAAGGATTTAAAAAAAAATTGGTGCCTGCTCTAATAGCAAACGGGATTTCCTGAAATCGTCGGAAGATGAGGTTTTCCCAATTTTGGAAGAGAGCTTACAGTCCGAAAGCTTTGACCAGGCCAAACACAAGGTTTTTAAAACTTTTTAAAAAGTCCAACGATGTTCTACATTATTTTCTTCCAAAAGTTTGCACTAGTGGAAATGTAAAATCCAATTTGGTATCATATTTAAATATGTTGATACCAAACGATTTAACATGTAACAAACACAAAGGCTTTGAAATATTTACTAATATGTTTGTTATTTTTTACATCCATATGTGGGTAAAAAACGTAAATAAAATTTTAAAGGGCGTTGATAATCGAAGAACAGTTGTGAACGATCCAATAAAAAAAGAAGCTGAAATTGTTTGTTTGAAACAGGGCATCGAAGAAGAAAATTAATCAAACAAAACAACTTGTATAACTTTGTGTAAATAATTTAAATAAAATGTAATTATAAAATATATAAAATAGAAACAAAAAAAAATAGTGATTTTCTTACTACGAGTACTTAAATTTTATATAAATAAGGTAAGCTAAAAGCTTTTACGAGTATTTTGTTGAAAATGTTGAATATTAATGGATATTTCCTAGTTATAATTTTATAGCAAAAATTATACTGGGAAATTTTTTATTAATATTCACAACAACAGTAATTCGTTAACTCGAATACATATTTTCCTACATTCAAATTCCCGCCGATTTTTTCACGCGATTAACAGCGCTGCTAGTGTTACTGGTATAAACTATTACTTGGTCTTAAAAATAGGTGGGAGTTGTGTATCTATTACTACTATATATTCTTTATCTATGGTTCAAATCCTGGTCGAGTCGAATACGCTGCTGTGATCTAAAGCCCAAGATAAATCTGTGGGCTGTGGGGAAGGTAACGGGAAACCACCCCATTAATTAAATTCCCTGGTACGTCATCTTGGTTCAGCCAAGTTGATCGCCAACGCCTATCGAGGGTATGGCACATTAAGAAGAAGAAGAAGATTCTTATTCTATACTGTTCATCAGTTATTCTTCTGATTTCCATAATCGTTCTCATTATTTTCCTCTCAAAAACATGCAACTTGTTCTCATTTTTTATCAGGCACAATATCTTCATTCCGTATGTTACTACGGGTCTTATAAGAGTCTTATATATTTTTATCTTCATCTCTTTCCGTATGTCTTTACTTTCTAACAGCTTCTTGTTTCCGTAATATGCCCTGTTTCCTGCCATTATTCGATCTCTCATTATTATACCAAATTTGATTATTATAATTATTACATCGTTATTATATTATACCTCTTTCCTCTCATTATTATAGTTTATTTGTTCTCCCAGGTACTTAAAAGTTCTCACGTCTTCAAAGTTATATTCTTGGATCTAGATTGTTTTTCTTGTGTTATATTTCTTCTATAGCATCTCATAAACTTCGTCTTTGACTCATTTACGTCAAGGCCTGCTTTTTGTGCTTCCTCTGCCAACTTCACAAACGCCTCAACTAGAACTCTGTGCGTTCTTGCTATTATTACGAGGTCATCAGCGAATGCTACGATTTTCAATGTAAATGTACATTTAAATGTACCGAGATTGGTTCTTCTCATTATACCTTCCAACACAATATTGAACAGGTCAGCCGACAACGCATCGCCCTGTCGTACTCCTGTGCTTGTGCTGAATTCTTTGGTCAATCCTTTCGTACGTTTTACTACCGCTGTTATGTTCTTGATTGTCATCTAAATCAACCGTATAATTTTTGCAGGTAGTACTTTCAATTTTTTCATTTCCTCCATCAGGTGTCTTTTATCTCGATCAAAGGCCTGTCTGAAGTCCACGAATATCATCTCCAGCCGAATGTCGTGCTCATGACACTTTTTCATTATCTGGGACACTACAAACACCGCATCCACTGTTGATCTTCTATCTCTTGTGAATCATTTTGGTTGTCTCTTCTCCCATTTTTATTAATTCAGTATTTAGCTTAGCCCTGCCTGTACTCTATAGCTGTATTCTTTTCACCTATTTTAAGTGAGATTGTACTGAGATACTCAGTACAATGTACAAAACAGTTAAATGGGTGTTCTTTTTACCGTTTCAACAGATGTGCTGTGCCGTGCCGAACTGAGATTTAACTGAGTTAATCTCCTCCCACTCTATCCCAACTGATCTTGATTTTTCGAAGTGTTACAACTGAGCTAAATTGGGAAATAGCCCGCATTGGTTGGTTTAAAAAGGTTAACGTCTTATTTGATTATGTGGAGGTTATGCTTATAGTAATCATTGTCACGTTTATGTTATGTTGAGGTTATGCTGATAGTAAACATTTGTAAATATAATTTGGTTGGTAAATAATTTTTGTATCCTGGGTTGGTAGTATACTTTTGTTGTTCTTTTCACCTTATGTTTTTCTCACTTTGACTCAGTTAATACCTGTTCAGCTCAGTTTACTTCGTCTCAGATGTGTAACTGAGATGGAAATAAAATAGGTGAAAAGAATACAGCTTATGTATACGTCCAACTGTTTCTTTAGGAAGGTCTGTACTTTCTCATTCAATTGTGTTACATTCTCTACCTCGAGTCCTTTAATTATAACGTATATTATTTCTTCTTCTTAACTTTTCCTGTTTTTCGAATGCAATCTCCAGTTCCTTTATTCTGCTGGTAAGCATCTGCCTTTCGTTACTCCAAATGTTTTCTCTTCTCTTACTCTCCTCGTTAATCTCACTTATCTCGTTCTTCCGTTCTCAATTATCATCTTAGTTTTCCTTAAACCTCTCACGCATCTCTCCCCTCATTGCCACTATAGCTTTTAAAACCGCTTCCATTTGGGTATCCCGATCTGCCACTATTCCTTCACTCTGTTTTAGTTTCGCTGGTGATCGCTCTGTTTTCTTACTTCTTTGGAACAGTTTATGTCGTTCTTCAAAGGAATCTTCGGTGCTTGGATCTCTCTTTCGCTTTATGTATCCTGACAATTGGCTTTCGCTGTTTGCTCGCTCTCTAGCTTTAACGTTGATATTTTCAATGTATGGCTCTGTTGTTGGTTTATGCATCTAATCCTGTTATTATCTTCGTGTTGTATGGCTTTTCACTCCAGCCGGATTTTAAGTACACAGTATGTTGTATTCTATGTTTTTGTTCGCCTTAGTACTCTCGTTCGGTTCGACACCTCGGAAACGATCGCTCCATTTTTATTATTTTTAACTACCCTTTTATTTAAAAAAGCACTCTACCTTCTATACTGTTGCTATTCTGGCTCTTTCTCATCAACTTATTCTCAGCTTCTCTCACTACCACTTTTATTGTCACTATCTCGTATCATTCACTTGTCTGTCGTTTCTATATCACCACGATTTCTAAACGAGTATTCTGTTGCCGGTACGTGTGCTCAGATATACTCTTAATATTTGCGATTGAACTAGTATTTAATGAAAATAGTTGTTATTTATATAAATCCGGGATATTACCTCTCGCTCTGCTCGGCGTGCTACACGCTGTTTTGACTAACGTAACTATGGACCAAGCACGGATCCACTGTAAAAACTGGTTCTGCGTTTGTCTAAATAATATAATCTGTTGATAATAAATACTAGTTTAATGGCAAATACTAACAGCTGTATTCATAAAAATATTGTAAAATGCTCTCTAAACCTATTTTAGTTAGAACGTGTTTTAAGACTTAAGGTTGGTTTATGCAAAACGCCGACGCACGCACTGCACGCATGAAACGCACAAAACGCCGCACAAAAATATTGGTTTATGCAGTTCGAATGCGTTTGATGCGTTCTAGTGCGTTTTCTGGTTACAAATTAGAATAAATTCACATTACGGTAGATGGGGCTAATGTTATTTTATTTCATTATTTAAAATTTTTTTTAATCTTTTCATCGTGTTATTATTATTTCTAGAAAATATCACAATAATGAAAAATAAATTAAATACAAAAATATCAATTATAAGCTAAGGTAACAATTATAATTGATATTTTTATTTTTAATTTATTATTAATATCTAATAATTTTAATTTAGAAAAATAAATTAGTAAAATAAAATGAGGAACAAAAATTTACTTTACATCACCTGCAAAAATAAGATTTATAATTACTTTCGTAATTTTAAATTTAAAAAAATTGTACCACAACAATAATATAACTTGAAAAGTTCCTAGCGTTACGCGCTGCAATGAAAACCAAAGATAAAATAAATTTGGAGGTTATGCACGCACGTCAGCGACGTGCATAAACGCTACCACAGAAATTCAATGTTTCAACTTTATTTGCTTGCGTGCAGTGCGTGCGGTGCGTGCGTCGGCGTCTTGCATAAACCAAGCTTTAAAGAGCGTTTTAACTTTTGTTCATTCATAAACGGTTTCTAAACATATTTTAACTAGAATGGTGTTAAAATACCGATTCTATTGAATTTGGTGTAATTGAGTTGGTGTCTTCGAATTATATGAACTACTAACTGAATAAGTGAACTAAAGTATAACCTAAAAGTTGATTTATTGTATGTATAGCACGGGTAGACAACTACTGTATAAAATTTATGGCGACACGCCACCTGGTGTTACATTTTGTATATTTGAATATTTTTATTTAGAAGGTTGTAGCAACAACTATATGTGTCTTCATTTTTTATATAGAGTGTCAACTTTCCTTAAAAATGGTTTAAAATTGGTTTAAAGAAGGCACCATCCATTTTTAAATAATGTCAAGTTAAAATAGTGTTAGCAAAGGTTTGTTAAGTTAAAATACGTTTATGAATAGTGTGTTTTGACGTTTACGCTAAAATAGGTTGAGAGAGTGTTTTAAGTATATTCTAAATTTCTATGAATACAGCTGTAAGAGTATATCTGAGCACATGTGGGGGCAACAGAATACCCGTTGAGAAATCGTAGTTTAATCCCTATCTAAAATACATGTAAATTTTCGATTTTTAAATGCCGTTTTCTAAAAAACGAATTCATAATCCAGCTAAAATTCGTGGGATCAATTACGTGACAGTTCCCAAATTTTGAATCAGCACATTAATTTATTATAAACTAAAAGACGGAATAATACAACTAATAATATCAAATGATTGTGATCCACAAAAATTCCAAATAAATAAAAGCTACATCTTTTATCTATTATCTTAATATTAATATTTAAGCTAATATAATAATAATAATATAATAATGAAGAGCTTAAACATATTTGAAAACAAGTTTCAAAATTTGTTTATTATAAGTGATCTGTTATTCTACCGGTGTTTTGCTAATGTAGCGCTACGTTTTCTTTCTTTACTCCTCATTAAGAATTTCCATAAATAACTTGCACGAAGGTAATGAACGAAGCAGAGCTTCTTAGAATCTGAAACGAACACTCAAAATAATAAATTGATAAAAATAAAGTAGACGAGTCAAAAGTACTTGTGAATTTCATTTAAATTTATTAACCCTTCATAATCTGTATTGCAATGTGCAAAAAGGTTTCCCATTTCCCATGCCGATAAAATGCATCAATGGAGTAAAAGAAAATTTAATTTTATAATAAACAATAATTAATAAACGATAACAGCAGCCAATTAAATTCTCTAATCTGTCTCTAATCGAATCAAGATGATCACGATAAAGCCCCAATGCTCCTTTATTTAAACCAAAAATGTTCTGCAGATATCCCAAAGAGTTTAAGCACTTAGATACCACCGAGGGGAATAAGTAAATTATTCCTATCGATTATTTATATCTTTAAGCCGTTTAGGTTTCTTCTTTTCAATTTCTTCAACGGCCCGTGTATCCATCAGCCTGGTCAACATAACCGACCTTCTAACAGCCAATGCCGCCATCTATGTCAAACTTTACTAGCCTCCTTAAATCATTTTGCTGTAAACCAACAAAAAACCGAACCACTTTCAGATTCAAAGCACGAATCGGCGAGTAGTCTATCTTACTTATTTATTTAAATTAAATGCACAACTGCTTTTAGCTCGCTTGATATCAAAATTAATTACCATTGTAAACGTTTGCAAATTTACTTGTAATAATCCACCAGCAGTTAATATTTCTGCCTTATTGGAACGTCGGATTACCATAATCAAAGCTTTTCGTAATTCCGGTTGAGTCTTAATCCACCAGTTTGATTTATAAGCTTCATATGATATTTTCACGCTCTAAATTATATTAATAATAAGTTTAGTATTTGTTTCAAATAACGTAGATTATTTACCTCGTCCGTTAGCAGAGATCCAGAGATGCAATAAAAAAACAATTCTACAAGGTAAAACATGGTCATCATTGCGAATTGAATTTTTGTTGTACTATCAGCATTACTGGAATAATATAATAAAATAGTATTTTACGTCACGAATTGAAAAAAGGTAGATTACATAATATCTAAGCACGAACTACCACGCGAGTTGTATACAAGGTTTTATTTAATTTTGGGCAAAAAAGACGTCGGATCAATTTCAAATCAAAAATTAATACAAAAAAATCTTTTTTAATTTTATGAAATTACTTGCCCAATATTATGCAGGTTTTATTTTGTCATCTGGTAACTTAAAAATTATCTATATAGAGTAAATTAAATCTAAATAGAATATAGCAAATTAGATACTTACGCATTAGTCATAATAATCATGGAAAAGCACATGCCAAACATGTTCGACAAGAACAAGCCCAACAATGGAAATCTGTACACATGCTTCGTTATTTTAGTACATCTACAAAAGGAATACTGTGCTGAAATTACAAAATATGAAATAAATTCTTACTCTAAAATTAAACTGTGGTGATCAATTAATTTGTTTAATTCATCCATCGCATCCTTGTCAGCACCACCAACTAACGGATTAATCTTCAAATTTGGGAAACGTTTTTCAATTAATTTGAATTCGCAAATTATATTCGCAATCAATGATATATACAAAGTGTCAAAACCAACTTGAATTAAAACTAAAATTACGGCTTCAAGAATTTCAAGCACATAGCAAACCCCATAATTGAAAAATTTTGAAAAACACGATTTCCACGGCAGTTCAATTATTTCGGTAAAAAGTAAAGGTCTTGTAAAGTAAAGCAAGCAGATTAGCAATAGCAATATAATGTAGGATCGTATGCAAGATTTTACAAAAGAAAATATTTTTTCATTTTCTTTTTGTTGCTCAAAATCGCAAGGGTTTGGTTTCCAAAACATGCTGGTGTTCTCAATAAGTATTTTAATTTGCTTTTTGTATGACAGTAGAAACATCATTTTTATGAAGATCTAAATTGACGAAAAAAGGTTTTATCGAAAATTTTGTTTATTATAATAATTTTACAACCTGAGTCATTGCTACAACAGTTAATACTTCCATTGTGGAATCAACACCTTGATAGGTAAAACTTAAAAATAAAACCACATCAATCAATACAATCATCACTACCGAAGCAGAGCACATGGAAATTATGCCATTAATTAAATTCGTTGAAAATGGATTTAAGCAAACATATGATAAGAGTTGAAGAGATTCTTGTATCAATGGTCTAAAATCCATTTTGAACTTCTAAATTAACTTGATGTTTCGTAGATTGCTACTACCATACATCGTGATATGTATATGTCAATTACAAAAAAAAACTAATCCATTATCAAATTATGCTATTAACTTAATAATATTACTTTAAAATTGGTTCAACTTTCAAAGTTTAGTCAATCATTATAAGCAATCAATTAAGTCTTTAAAAGCATTGAGTATGTTAAAGAATTCTGTAAACTATAAATAAATATATTCGCTGAACGTAAAATTTAATTATAAATGAATATTTTTTTCCACTTTATATCAAGTGCTCTAATATATGGAAGATTTTACTAGAAAGGAAAGAGATTTTACTCTTATGAGTTTATAAGGATGATTTGGTTCTGAAAATTTGTAAAGTGTGGATAAAATTCTATATATTATGTAATAATTAATTTTATTTAAAATTAATATAATAAAAAAAACTAAAAATTCAAATTTCACAGTAAAAGTACAATATTTATATAATATAAATATGTTTAAAAAGTCTGGCAAAGTTTCACGTAACCTTCGTGCCTTAGTGCTTCGACCTAGTAGTTTAGGTGATTTTGATTTAATTTTTTTTAATCGTAACCTGTTATAAAGAGTTATATTATAGAGTTTATAAAGTTATAATAAAGCATATACTGTATGTATCTAATGATATCCAGTTTTTCGATTTCCATGAATTAATAATTTTTCAATTCATTTTTAAAATTTGACAAGTACTTCTTTATTTTAAACTTTCTGTTGTTAAAAAATTAATAATTGCATCATTAATTGCAGAACTTCAACAAACTACAGCCCCAATTCAATATCCAACTCAATCAATTGGACCCAATTGGACCCAACCCAATCAACCTATCCAAGAAAATTCACCATCGCAATTAAATGATATTGCAGAACTCAAAAACATGTTAAAAACATTAATGCAACAAATGGGAACGATGTTAAACCTACTAACGGCTCTGGTCGCTAAGACGGGTTAATGACAGAATTACTCAAGATTACAATATGGAACGCTAACAGCTTATGTCAACATGTACAAGAACTCAAATTATTCCTCGAAACAAATAAAATAGATATCATGTTAATTTCGGAAACTCACTTTACAGCAAAAAGTCATGTAAGAATACCCAATTTTGCAATATACACCACCCAACATCCAGATGGAAAAACTCACGGCGGTACAGCGGTAATTGTCAGAAACAACATAAAACATAACGAACTTGAAAAATACCAGTACGATTACCTTCAAGCTACCAGTATAGCTGTCGAAAATAGCATGGGCACCTTGGTCCTTTTGGCAATTTACTGTCCGCCTAAACACAATAATAAAAGAACACAATATGGTCACTTCTTTGGTACTCTCGGGAACAGATTTGTTGCTGGAGGTGATTTCAATGCCAAGCACATACATTGGAGCTCAAGATGTACAACCACTAAAGGAAAAGAACTGTATGCAGCAATGATGAACAATGGAGTATCTAGTCTATCATCGGGACAACCCACATATTGGCCCAGTGATCAAGCAAAAATTCCCGATTTAATAGATTTTTATACGGTAAAAGGTATAAGTACCAAGCAGTTCAAAATTGAGTCGTCACTAGATCTTACATCCGACCATACACCTGTACTATTAACGCTGTTCTCACAAATTCAACGGAAACAAAAACATCCAACACTATTCAGTAAAAGAACTGATTGGGATTTATTCAGAATGAAGCTAGATAGGCAAATACAACTGGATGCCCCATTGAAAACAGAAGAAGGCCTTGAAACTGCAGTTAAGAATCTAACTGAGGCTATTCAAAATGCGGCATGGGAAGCAACACCTGAGCAAAATGAAGAGTACATCAAAGAATAATGTCCAATGTCGGTCAAACAACTAATCGCCGAGAAGCGAGAGTTAAGAAAACGGTGGCAGAGCACAAGAACGCCAGAAAACAAAGCAAAATTCAATAAAGCTGCAAGAGAACTTAAAACGCTCCTCCTGAGACTCAAAAATCGGTCTTTTCAAGAATATCTTGGTAATCTATCGGCTACAAGGGCAAATGATTACTCACTATGGGAAGCCACAAGACGACTTAAGCACCCTCAAGAAGTGGTACCACCAGTCCGAGATGGGCAAGGTGCATGGGCTAGAAGTGACAAGGAAAAATCACATGTCTTCGCAGAACATCTTTTCAATGTGTTCAAGCCATTTACATCACAAACAGAAGAGGGAGAGGTATACAGATACCTAGATGCACCATTCCAAATGGACTTACCAATAAAAAACTTTAAAGTTCGAGAGGTCAAACGTGTAGTTCTTCATGAGATCAATCCTAAAAAGGCACCTGGCTTTGACTTGATAACCGGTAAGCTCCTACGGGAAATAACACCTAAATGTTTAAGAATGCTTACATTCATATATAATGCAATTTTGAGACTACAACACTTTCCTAGTCAATGGAAAGTCGCACAAATTATTGTCATACCGAAACCAGGTAAAAAGCCAGAAGAAGTAACTTCATATCGTCCAATAAGTTTGTTGCCAATTCTAGGAAAAATATTCGAAAAACTCTTTCTGAAACGGTTGAAACCAATTATAGAAGAAAGATCTCTCATCCCAACCCACCAATTTGGCTTTAGAAGTCAGCACGGCACAGTTGAACAGGTCCATAGAGTAGTAAAACAAATTAGCGATGACCTGGAGTGCAAAAGATATTGTTCTGCAGCTTTCCTAGATATAAGCCAAGCGTTCGACAAAGTGTGGCATAATGGATTATGCTATAAATTGAAAAAGAACCTACCGTATCTTTATTATAAAATACTG
This sequence comes from Cantharis rufa, assembly GCA_947369205.1. Taxonomy (NCBI): domain Eukaryota; kingdom Metazoa; phylum Arthropoda; class Insecta; order Coleoptera; family Cantharidae; genus Cantharis; species Cantharis rufa. The sequence continues at coordinate 31,525,848 of OX376305.1, read as the reverse complement.
AAATCCTACCTACATAACAGATATTTCTTAGTCAAATATGGGGAAGCTTACACCGATATATGTCCAATCTACTCAGGTGTACCACAAGGCAGCGTTTTGGGACCCATTTTATACCTACTGTACACCGCAGATCTTCCAACAACTAGATTAGCGATGACGGCAACCTTTGCCGATGATACCGCTGTGCTCGCTTCACACAATGATCCTGAAACTGCTTCGAGAAATTTGCAAAATAATTTGGATAAAATACAACAGTGGCTCAAACTATGGAGGATAAAAGCCAACGAAACAAAGTCTGTCCATGTAACATTTACAATGAGAAGAGGAAACTGTCCACCCGTAATTCTAAATAATTGTATTCTGTCCCAAGCTGAGGATGCAAAGTATCTAGGTATGCACATAGATAGGAGACTCACTTGGCGCAAACACATTTTCAATAAAAGAAAGCAGCTTGGAATCAACTTTAGGCAGATGTATTGGATGTTGGACAGAAATTCACAGTTAAGTTTGAAGAGTAAGCTCCTGGTTTATAAAATAATACTGAAACCAGTTTGGACCTATGGTATTCAGCTCTGGGGAACTGCGAGTCTGTCTAACCTAGAAATTTTGCAGAGATTTCAAAACAAGATGCTCCGGACGATTGTTTCAGCTCCATGGTTTGTAAGAAATGATGTAATCCACAACGACTTACAAATGCCCACTATTCAAGAAGAAATCAAGAAGCACATTGTCAAATATGAAGATAGAATATACTTGCATCCGAACGAACTGGCAAATGCTGTGCTGGATAAATCCAACGAGGTTCGTAGATTGAAACGCTTCAAGCCCACAGATCTGGCCACACGTTTTTAAATATCTACTTGTTTGTTAATTCTCTTTCACTGTTGTTTGTTAATTTGATTTAAATTAAGAAAAATTTTAATGGGAGATTCGTTGGATTTCTCTCAACATGTCATGTAACTTAGTCACACAATTTACTTATTGTTTATCTATAAACAGATTGTAAATATTAATAGAAATAAAAAAAAAAAATTAATTGCAGAATTAATTGGGTGCAAAAAGTAATGGACGTACAAACGTTAGTGATTTTAATTAATTAATTTATTTAATAGTAGATAATATAATCTATCGAAAATAAACGTTTCCCCAAATTGGTGACCCCGATGTGATATACAAAAGATGTATCAAACAAATCAAAAAATTTGTACAAAAAAAGTTTCCGTTTTAAGAACAAGACCCAAAAATAATATGGTTTGCTCAAATCTAGATGCAATTTGGGCTCAATGGTAACATGCAAGAAACCACAAAATCTACAAAAAATCTAGAACATCGACATCCCAAAGAAGTGCGGAACATAAGAAACCCTACAGCTACAGAAAGCTATATGTGAAATTAAAAACAGGGTTTATCACCAGATTGCCGGCATCGGAAGACTACAAAATAAATAATACAATTGAAACGTGAAGATGGCGTTCTATCTCCTCTTTTTTGTTTTAGTGTGGCCTTCAGGCCGCACAACCTGGGAAATCAGGTTGCATACCAATCAGGTTTTAAGTTAACGGACCTGGTTCCTCTAAATCTGCAAAACTACTGTAGTTACGCCGTTGAAAGGGTATAGAGCGGCATTTATTTGCCGATAAAAAAATAAATGATAAATTAAATTAAATACGCCAAGTACGCCTATGATAAATAGTACCCCGCTGGAACAATTAATTTGCTATAACATTTGATTCAGTAAATTTGCAGACATTTGTCAAGAAACAGAGATAGCGTTCTGTCTCCTCTATCTCAGTTTCTTTGTCACATCTGAACCCTCGCAAATAAGATACCGGATTCACTGTTGAAAACTCTATGCTTAAAGCACTCAGCAGGAAACACGCAAGCAATACTGGACAGCAAAAGTCTAGAACAAATAGGTCGAATAATAGCATCAGTTGGGGGTCTAGGACACCTCGCCGCGGCCAATTCGTCGCCAGATGGACCCTTTAAATGAACAAACGAATGAATAAATATTAACTAAGAGGTCTGTGGAATAACGTCAAAATCAATGCGTTTGTGTCATTTTAGGTTAAAACACGCAGTATAACACACAAACTTCAAATAACCGTTGGTTATGTTTAACAGGCCTCTTAAGTATTTAATGCGCCAAAATCGACGACTTAAGTTAAAACTCCATTAACTATCAGGTCGTCGTTAAAATTGATTATGAAATTCATTTTTGTTTTAAGTCGCCTTTTAACTTTAAGAGCCCTGTTAACTTTTATTATGAAATTGGCCCTAAATGATTTTAGCAAATTAGGACTAAAACCACAAAACCGATTTTAAATACCGAAGTACATCAGTTATCAACTGCGCCAAAGGAGGATAATATTTTAAATATTAACTTAAATAATGGCAGTGATCTCAACGGAAGAGAAAAACTTTACCGAGGTGAGGAATAAAAAGAAAAAGAAAAGTAGTCAACCAATGGCAAGTATAAATAACGTTTCAAATAATTTCAAAACCTCAAATGTGGATAGTACTAGATCTAGGAAAACGGTTTTAGGCTCGTCAGAAGGTACCTCAAAATTCCAAGGAATCACAAAAAATTCTGGTTCTACGTTAGTCGTGTTGCTTCTAGTGTATCGGAAGAAACTATTATATCGCATATGAAGTCAAAGCATCAGTCACACAACTTCTCATGTTCTCAGCTAAATTCATATGATAACAGTGCCTCTTTTAAAATTGGCGCCGACTTTACATTACATGACTCGTTAATTGCCTCTGAATTTTGGCCCAAGAAAAATCGGTCTACAACCTACTCAATGAGACAAAAAGTTTTGTGAACACAACATATAAAAATAACAACTCAAATCAAAGTATAAATTATATACGAAAAATAAACAATGTGGAATGGAATATACTACATCAAAATATATGCTCTATTGGAAATAAGGTGGGAGAAATCGAGGTTTTCCTGAAATGTAAAAATACCCCAAGATATAATGTACTGCGTTTCACTGAGCACTTTTTAATCAACGATGAAGCTTCTTAATTAAGAATTGAAGAATACAATGTTGCTTCCCATTTCTCCCGAAAAACAAGGAAACATGGCGGTGCTATAATCTTTTGCAAAAACAATATCGCATATAAGAGACTTGAAAATTTAATGAAATTAAATCTTGAAATAGCTGCAATTGAAGTGGTGGATATTAAAATGATTGTGGTGACTATTTACAGACCACCAGCAGGTGACTTTAATTTATTTCTGAATTATTTTAGTAAACTGCTCGATGCTCTGACTTTAACATTCATTTCGATCATTTCGAGTGCACGCAAAGAAATGAATTTTTGGATATCTCTAGATCCTATGGTTTTACCCAGGAAGTTCATAACAGTACTAGGGAAAATTCATGCCTAGATATTATTTTTGTGAATTTTAATGGCCAAATGAGTTTCTCCTCAAACGTACGAGACCTAAAACTGAGTGATCACTGTGCCGTCGAATTAAACCTTAAGTCAACAAGAAAAATTATACAAAGAAGGAAACAATGCAGCGGCCTATAACACAAAAAGGTCTAGTTACTACATTCATAATGTACAACTTACTAGATGAACAAGATTGGAGTTTTATTAACCCAACATCAAACGCAGAAAATAACTGTAAACAATTACATGACATATTATTGAACACATTTGAATCAGCATTCCCGTTGGTAATAATGAAAAGAAATAAACAAAAAAATATCCCGTGGTTCACAGAAAACTTGCAGAAAATACGAAAGGAATACATGCATCTGTCAAATAAAAAAGGTATGGATAGATCGCCAAATCAGGAAGAAAATCTAAAACGATACAGACAAAAATTTAGGTTTGAAATCAAAAATGCAAAAATGAAGGCAAACACGAAATATATAATGAAGGCTGATAACAAAATCAAAGCATCTTGGGAAATCATAAACGACTACAGAAAAAAGAAAACGGAGCCTGGTGAAAAAACTACCATGAAAACTGATGATCTCAATAACCATTTTGTAAACATAGCAAATGATATTATCGCATCTATGGACAAGCCCTGCATAGTGAGCGCAAATGTTAATAGTACAAAAACATCGTTCAATTTTAAAGAAGTATCACAAAACGAAGTAAGGGATGCAGTAAATAAACTAAAAAGCAAAAACAGTAAAGACATATACGGTATGAATGGTAAACTCAAAAAAAACTTTGTGAACCAATTAGTAAGTCCGCTTACAAAACTGTATAATGCCTGTATTAGAGAACAGATCTATCCTACATGTTTAAAAATAACAAAGGTAATACCACTTTTTAAAAAAGGTGATAGGTCAGATTCAAACAACTACAGACCGATCTCGCTGATTCCGATAATATCGAAGATTTTCGAATATCTTCTTGAGAATCAATTAAGGAAATATTTAGAAAACAATAATATACTAATCGAGTGCCAGTTTGGGTTCAGAAAAAATAAATCCACGACCGATGCGATAAATGCTCTAATGGAATACGTGATCAGAGGATTTGAAGACGGAGAATATGTTGGAGCCACTTTCTGTTACCTTTCAAAAGCTTTTGATTGTATACTACATGAACTGCTATATCACAAATTAGAACGTTGTGGTCTAAATGAAAAAGCGACAAACCTACTAAGAAGTTACCTAACGGACAGATTTCAAAGAACTTCATACGAGGGTAAACTCTCCGAGCAAAAACCAATAACAAACGGAGTACCGCAAGGTTCCATATTAGGTCCTTTGCTATTTTGAATATATATAAATGACATAAACAAAGATGTCCCAAGTAGCACATTAGAAAAATTTCAGTAAATTTTACCTAAACATGTAATTTTTACGTAATTTTTACATAATTTTCAGACCTATAAGTAAGTTTTGGTATTTTTTTAGGTAAACATAACTTGAGAAGTTTATTTGTTTACTAGGTCAACATAAAAGTAAAACAGACGTAATTTTACATTTATTTTTCGACTTCGAAGTTTATTTTACTTTAAAGTAATTCTTGGTTAATTTTGTAGTGAAAATTTACTTAATAATTTACCTAATATGTACCTTCAGGTAAAATTTACGTTTAGGTAAATATTTAGGTAAATTTTACCAATATTTAACCTAAACTCGACATAGGTAATTTATACCTGTAGATATAAAATAGGTAAAATGCACTGTTGGTCTCCAATTGTTTATTTATTAACTTGCAAGTAAATTAGTGCTTTAGTATCTTATTATAGGTATAATTTACGTCTAGTTTACCATTAATTTTACTTGTTAGTAATTTAACTAATTCGTAAGTTAAAATTGCCAATAAATAAACCTTATAAGTCAATTTTACTTTTTTGGTCGTAAAGCGATGAAAATTTTACTATTTAGTTGATAATTTAAAATCCGCCATTAATTATTTGATAAAAATTCTTTTATCTCATACAAAATATTCAAAAATGGTAAAAATGTTGTTTTTCTAAACATAAATTGTAAAATTAAGTAAAATAAAATATATATTCAAGTTATTATAAAGAATTATAAGGAATGTATATCTTCAGCGTAACCGAAATAAGAACATTATTTAAAAATTAATTAATAATAATACAGTTATCGGGAATTGGACTTGGTGTAAGAATTAAACCTTTAACTATTTGTCGACGTTTCGAGAATTTTATTTACCTCTTCATCAGGACTACAAAAAAGAGAACATATGGAAATATAATTGGCTACAAAGAACAAAAACTCCTACCTTTAGTAGTAGGTTACCAATAAAATAACATGTAGTCGGCATTACAAATACAAAAACACCCGTCATCAAGCACGCCTCTCGAACGCTTACAGAACCGAAATAAAAACAGAATTGTATTAAAATATCCAGTCAAAATATAAAAAATTTGTCTAAAAATTACAACTATTAAAACCAGTCAAATTAAATTAAAACTGCAGAAAATTTAAATTTAAAATATGAGGAACAAATTCGACAGATAACTAATCGCTTAGAGTAAAACGATAACTTTATTACCCGGTCTTACACTTATATTTAAATTTTCATCGTTAATTAAAACGGATACAATCAACCAAAAACACCTCTCCAATCAGTCAATAAGATCACCATAACATAAGCTAAGATTTTTTTTTTGTCATCTCTATAATTAACGCAATTTTTACTCGTCTTTATAAAATACATTTCACTTATGTTCCTCTTTAGGTTGTTAATTTCATAATCCAAAATCTTGCAATTTTTGAAGTCAAAATTATGGTTAGTATCCATATGATGCTGTGTCAAAAGGGAAAAAAGGGAAAAGGTAAACTACGTCTAAGGATAATAGTGTATAATTTTCAGGAATAAATCTACCATTAATCAATTCAGCAAATTCCCTTGAGCTCTTAACATTGTATTTTTTTCCCGAGTATTCCGATAGAATTAGTTGTACGAGCTATAAAAAGCAAGTGGAAATTTATCAGCTGCTACTGCAACTTGAGTCTCGATGAAATGCTACAACTTGTGGAACTATGCTTCACTACCAATTATTTTAAATTCAATGGTCAATTCTATACCCAGAAAGACGGTTTGGCGATGGGTAATCCAGCAAGCCCTGCTCTTGCTGGTTTAGTGATGGAATGCCTGGTGGAGGATGTGTTGAGAACAATTGATGTACATGTACTATTTTTCTATCTATACGTAGATGATTCCATTTGTGCTGTTCCTAAAAACTCAGAGAATATTGTTTTACATGAATTCAATAAATACGATAAAAGAATAAAATTTACACTAGAAAAAGAAAGTAAGAGAGAATTAGTTTTTCTAGATATGACGGTGGGAAGACGTAATGAAGAGATAGTGACAAATTGGTACATTAAACCTTACGCTTCCCAAAAATTGGTTAGTTACCAATCCTACCACCATCTTAACCATAAGATTGCTATCGTGGTGGGATTGATAAAGAGAATTAAAGCAATTAGCCATCCAACTTTCCAAAGAGAAAACATAAAGAAGGTAAAAGAACTCCTAGCTGATAACGATTACCCAAATTGGTTTATAGACAAACTTATAAAAAGATGTGAACTAGGTAGGAATAACGAAACTAATATGGATTGGATCGAGGATGGACCAAGAACGATGAAATATTACAAATTTCCATACATAAAAGGACTTACCGAAAAATTAACAGCGTTGTTGAGGCCGTTTTGTACCTTAGCACCCTACAACTTAAAAGACCACAGGGGGTTGTATACACAACTCAAGGATGCAACTGATAAAAATAAAAAATCTGAGGTAATATACGAAATTAAATGTAATGATTGCCTTAGAACATATATAGGTCAAACAAAACAGTGGTTGGAAAAAAGAATAAAACAACACGAATGGGATTGCAGGAGAAGTAATAGGAAAGAGTTAAAAACGGGAGCAACACAAGGGGAAGTTGAAAGGGATAGTAAGGAAGATGGGTGGGGGACCACAGCATTGACACAGCATCATATGGATACTAACCATAATTTTGACTTCAAAAATTGCAAGATTTTGGATTATGAAATTAACAACCTAAAGAGGAACATAAGTGAAATGTATTTTATAAAGACGAGTAAAAATTGCGTTAATTATAGAGATGACAAAAAAAAAATCTTAGCTTATGTTATGGTGATCTTATTGACTGATTGGAGAGGTGTTTTTGGTTGATTGTATCCGTTTTAATTAACGATGAAAATTTAAATATAAGTGTAAGACCGGGTAATAAAGTTATCGTTTTACTCTAAGCGATTAGTTATCTGTCGAATTTGTTCCTCATATTTTAAATTTAAATTTTCTGCAGTTTTAATTTAATTTGACTGGTTTTAATAGTTGTAATTTTTAGACAAATTTTTTATATTTTGACTGGATATTTTAATACAATTCTGTTTTTATTTCGGTTCTGTAAGCGTTCGAGAGGCGTGCTTGATGACGGGTGTTTTTGTATTTGTAATGCCGACTACATGTTATTTTATTGGTAACCTACTACTAAAGGTAGGAGTTTTTGTTCTTTGTAGCCAATTATATTTCCATATGTTCTCTTTTTTGTAGTCCTGATGAAGAGGTAAATAAAATTCTCGAAACGTCGACAAATAGTTAAAGGTTTAATTCTTACACCAAGTCCAATTCCCGATAACTGTATTATTATTGAGTGTATGGACGATAAGACCGCAATGGATAGTATTAATTAATAATTTTATTCAAAAACTTCATATTTATCGAGGGGCACTCTAATTTTTCGAAGTAAAACTGTTACCTTTATCAGTAATCTTAGTTGCGTTTTGAATTTTCCGCATCTAGTTTGTAATATTACGATTTAAAAATGTAATATATGTACATAAATATTAATCATTATTTGCTTTGCAGTGGTTGAAAACATAAACTTACTTAGTTGACCATTTTTTAAGTAGTACGGTATAGAAAGATTATACTTATGAAACAAAGGGAAACGAGATAGAGATACAAAAATTTAACCTGGGAAGTAATTTTACAACTTTTAAGTTCTTCATATGATATGCAGGTAAAATATTGGTCATTTTTAGTAAGGATTACCTTAACTTTACGTAAAATTTACTTACTGAATGTTATATTAACTAATAGGTTATTTACTTATTGGCCAAATTTACTTAAGATCACGTAAATTCTACCCAAATTTTAAGTAAATTTTTTCTACAATTGGTAAATTTTACGTAAAATTTACGTAAACTTTAAGTAAAACAAGTCGCCGACGTTAGGTCAACGACTAATAATTACGTAAAATTTACGTAAAATCTACCTTCTTGTGCTAGTTGGGGTTACCCTAGATATAAATGACGACAAAATAATTTTATTTGCTGACGATACAACCAAGCTGACCAAGGATAAAATTTTCCATACGGTAATGGAGAGATAAACATAAATACTCTTAGTAAGTGGTTCGAATCAAATCAACTATTACTAAACAAAGAAAAGACCCAAACCATGATTTTTTCATTAAGTAAACACAACCCTTATTCCAATCCAAATAGCGTACATTTTCTAGGTGTAGCTTTGGACCCCACCTTAAATTTTAATACGCATGTGGAAAATATGAGTCGTATAAAATATGCCAAAATATGTATGTACATACTTAGAAATCTGATAAATCGAGTTGAGAAAGCAATATGTTTGACAGCTTTTAATGCTTTGATACAATCCATCGCAAACTATGCTTTTTTAGTATGGGGTTATTCCAGTCATATGAAAAGAATTTTCAAATTACAGCGTCGAGCCATAAGAATATTGGAAAATATGGGCTACCGTGAGGATGTTCGGGACAAATATAGAAAACTAAACATTCTGATTATTCCAGCATGCTATGTATTGGAACGTTTAATGTTTGCAAAGAAAAACATACACAGATATAACCTCATAAACACAACACATGCGCACAATACAAGAAATAACAGGAACATTCAAAACACATACCTAAGACTATCAAAGTTAAGAAATTCGACACTACACTATGCTCCAAAACTATTTAATAAATTACCATTAACTGTTCGATCTCTGGATGAAAATACATTCAAAAAGCTAGTGCGAAGATACCTAATAAACGAGGTATTTTACAAGGTAGAAAACTTCCTAGAAATTCCTACATCAGGCGATGACTGGATTTCGCACTACGGTTGAGATGAAAAACAGCGTAAATACTGATCTCCGCCATTTTCACAAATCAACATTTTTTCCAAATTTTTTGTACTTTGTAATAGTGTTTTTCTGTTAAATAAAGCTTATTCTATTCTATACATTCCCCATTTGCTATATAAAATTAACTCCTTTCCTTCGTGCTCTTTTAGGTCATCTATTGATTTAATTGAAATAATTTTAGTTGCCGTATGATCCAAAAGAGACTGCAGTTTAACACAAGCACCTTTTTCTGTGACAGTGATATTTTCAGGGTAGCATCTCTTCTTTTCCTGTTGCAATTTCTTATATTCAGTAGATGTTGCATTTTTATATAGAAATACTGTCAAGTTCTGCGTCATCCAATGAGCATTATTCTTGTTGAATGCAGTCTTTAGTCTGTGAGCTTTTTTCCACAATGGAGAGTACCGAGTTATAAATTTAAGACTAATTGTACGTTTAATTAGATCCAGCTGCTGATCAGTAAAATTAGGATTGCTTTTTGCTCTTTGCGTAATAATTATCTATAGGTTTGATGTGGAAGAAATTGTCTTTTCCCACAGAATATTGCATAAGTCACGATTCGAAATGCTAAAGTTCGCCATTTTAAAATAGTTTTAAATTGTTTATAATATCTTACTGAATCATTCATTTAATTATAATAATTTTTTTTATCGACTATATTCGATAATAATTATTCATAGGACAAGTCTCAGTAAAAACGCTAGTGTGGTCGCATCTGCAAGTATACATATCTGCAGCTGAAATTTGGAGGGCAAGTATTAGAGATATCCACGATACCACAAAAAAAATTCGGTGATAAGCATGCTTAATTATACAACTAAAAGTTTAAGAGAAATCATCATTTGAAAAAAATGAGTTTTTTACAAATTAGGTCCTACAAACCGTTAAACATGTACAGCCTTATGCATAGTCAACTCAGTAGCTACTAACGCGCTACTAGTATCATTTTAGTATGTCACTTAGTAACCAAGCATACAATTTGTATGCATAGTCGAGTTAAAATGGTACTACCCTTAGTAGGACTACTAAAATCGTTGGGTTGCTGCTAAATATTACTGACAGTTTTGGGCATGTTTAAGACCATTTTAAGGTGACGTTTTAAAAATAATAGACAATTTTGAAAATTATACTGTCATAAAAATAGTCATTAAAATAATGGAAGATTATATTAACGTTGATGAAGAAATGGAAGAAGTTCAAGCTATTGAAGATGTTCTTAATATAAATAGGAGGCCAAAAGTATATATACATCATATAAATCCTTTAATTTATTATAATAATGCAAAGTTTCGCGAATATTATCGATTAAATAAAGAAGTTGCTCGTGTTGTGATAGATCTAGTGAGAGATCGACTAAATAATTTTAACAATCGTGGCCGTCCTGTATCTCCCGAAATTCAAGTTTTGGCGTTTATTAGGTACTTTGCCAAGGGTGCAGATCAAAACGAAATTAGTGAAAAACATGGTTTTCATCAAAGTACATTAAGCCGTATAATTAAACGTGTAGCTGAAGTATTGGCTGTGCATCGCATCGCAAACTTTATTTACCTTGAACTAACAATTCTCGTTGGACTTTCTTCCAACAATAATCTTTAAAGCGATTTGAAGAAGTCGATTTCTTTTTCTCCTCGATGATTTTAACATACGGCCTAATTGCTTTCACAAATATCCGTTTCTCCTGGTTGGAGAAAATTATCCCAATTTGCTGTTCGACCGCTTTTTAATTTTTCAGTCTAAATAATCATGTTATAACTACAAATGAATATATAACTTAGGTACATGATTTATTTACATTTACACTTCCATTTACACGAATATCAATAAAACATGACTACCTAGTTATGGCTAATTTTATAATAAAAATTAACAGGGCAAAAAAATTTGAAAGGCGACTTGAAACAAAACTGATGATTTTTATTGCTCTCTTTGTCTTAAGTCGCTTTTTAAATTTAAATACCCTTTTATGAAATTGCCATTTTGCTAGTTAAATTTTGTAATGTAACTTACCGACATATTTTTGACCTTGACATTGACCTTGTAAACTGTCAATGCTTTTAGGTTATCAGCTGAAAATTTGCAATGTTGCCTAATAAATATTTTGAAAATCATACTTTAGTATTCTACCAACTAAAATGATACTAACGTTCTTTTTAAAACAACTATGCATAACAAAATTTTATAAGCTACTAGAATGCTATTAATTAGTAGCTACTTAATTCATTTTAAAACCATTTTAAAAATACGACTATGCATAAGGCTGTATATGTTTAGGTAAAATTTACTGAAATTTTTCAAATGTGCTACTTGGGGTTGTTATTCTTATGTGCATTTAACCAATAAAGAGCTTTAAGTCCCGAAGAAGCCGTGAGAGACGGCGAATCGTCAACAATAGACTATTATTAGATTATTGAGTTTTTTTGTCCAATAACCCATAATCCTAATATCAATTGAAAATGGACGTGATTGATCATTTATCTGTTTATAATACAATACAATAAATATAGCAGGAAAAAGGGTTTAATTGAGAAAAAAGAAAAATTTATCTTTGGTATGCAATAATGGCCACACGGAGTTGCCAAATGCGATTGCATTAGCGTAACCCGCAAAACGCTTTAAACCCCCTCCAGTGGAAAGCAGGAATATTATTACCAAACAACCTTAATATATCTTATATTTTTTTATTTGATTTTCTCAGTATCGCTACTATACAAATATTTATTATGCTAAAATCTTGATCTACACAGTGGATAATATTAATTTTCAAACACCTGTAAATGAGTGAGTTGGATCATATTTGTATAACATGAAATTAAATCACAACATGAAAAAGTAATTACTATAAAAATTGCACAATCAAGAATGAACGGCAGATACATGCTTTAGATTCATTATTGCATTCTTAATTGTGCAAAAGTAGTGAAATTCTAAAACAATCACTAAATTAACTAATTTTATTGCTAAGATATACATTGCCAAGCTCAAGTGCAGTCTTAAGTCTTCTTATAAAATATGTAATACACTATTATGTAGTTATTGGTACTATGATGCCGAATATTTTTCATATAAGCTGGTACTTTCTATGTGGTATTCCCATAGATTACTTGCATAAAAGTAAAGAACGAAAAGTGCTTCTGAGAATCTGAAATAATTCCACCAATTTAGTATTTACTGTTGTTAAATAAAGATACTTGAAGTTAAGTATGAAGTTGACTTGAGAAAGTCAAGAAAAAGTTACACATTTTTCGTTTTCCTGCGATGTGTGAGAAGGACCATTTTCTAAAAATTGTAATATCGAAGGTTTTAATACGTCTATTTAAAGGAGTTTTGAGAAAAAATTTAATGAAAATTCAAAATATCGACGAAAAAGTCAAGTGCAATTCCCTAATTTTGTTTACAAATTCAGTTCGCTAAATTACTACATCCCACTGTTTTTTTTATATAAATACATGACTTACCTATTCTTTTTTTGGTTACTAATTAATTATCGATAAATGCAAAGGTTTATATACAGTAAACTCTCAATTATCAGACTCCCAGTTATAAGTCAACTCTCCCACAATTGAGGCTGTGAGAGCAAAAGTGGCATAACCCTCAAATTTTTTCCATCGGTTTTTTTGGTGTTACGCCTCTCTCTTAGGAATATCTTTGAAGTAAAATTGATGTAAACAATATCTCAATTTCTCATCTCAATTTCTTAATCTCAATTATCTAATAGTCCAATAGATGGTAGTGATATATAGTGTTTTTGCATTCACAAATTTAACGAATATTTAAAAATATTAATTGAATATCTTCAATAGTTGTATTTGAGGATTACACCACTTTTGCTCTCACGGCCGCCATTATAGTATTTAGAAATGATTCGCTTCAAACTTGTAATGCAAACATGGTATCATTATTACAACTTTCATCTTAATTATCTAAGCGTTTAAATTTCAGTTCACGTTGAGCCGGCAAGTTTCACATATTCTTGCATTTTGTTTAAAGAAATATAATATCTTAAGATATTATTACAAACTTATATTGTAATTTGGTTAAACGTATGAAACATTAAAGACATTAAATGTTCGTAAACTTGTAATATTTTTATATTATTATTAACCCATTCGAGGCCAAAGTTTCTTTTTCAAATTTTTTAACATTTTTATATTGAGTTTATGCCTTTGAATTACGCAAAAATTATTAAAAAAATTTAATTTAGTTTTCAGAGTCACACCATTAAAAAAAAGTTTTTTTCCATTAATCGGATTTGGCTGTGATTAGGCAAAATTTATTAGGTTATTAGATACACTTAAATAAAAATCAAAAATTAATATTTTATTTCAATAAAACATAATCAGCCTTATGCATAGTCAACTCAGTAGCTACTAACGCGCTACTAGTATCATTTTAGTATGTCACTTAGTAACCAAGCATACACTTTGTATGCATAGTCGAGTTAAAATGGTACTACCCTTGGTAGGACTACTAAAATCGTTGGGTGGCTGCTAAATATTACTGACAGTTTTGGGCATGTTTAAGACCATTTTAAGGTGACGTTTTAAAAATAATAGACAATTTTGAAAATTATACTGTCATAAAAATAGTCATTAAAATAATGGAAGATTATATTAACGTTGATGAAGAAATGCAAGAAGTTCAAGCTATTGAAGATGTTCTTAATATAAATAGGAGGCCAAAAGTATATTTACATCATATAAATCCTTTAATTTATTATAATAATGCAAAGTTTCGCGAATATTATCGATTAAATAAAGAAGTAGCTCGTGTTGTGATAGATCTAGTGAGAGATCGACTAAATAATTTTAACAATCGTGGCCGTTCTGTATCTCCCGAAATTCAAGTTTTGGCGTTTATTAGGTACTTTGCCAACACTGAAAGAAAAATTTACTTATTGATAGAAGTTCAAAACGAAATTAGTGAAAAGCCCTGTAAACAGGGCAAAAAAATTTGAAAATTTTTTTTTTTTAAAAACATTTTTTTAAACAAAACTGATGATTTTTATTGGTCTCTTTGTCTTAAGTCGCTTTTTAAATTTAAATACCCTTTTATTATGAAATTGCCGTTTTGCTAGTTAAATTTTGTAATGTAACTTACCGACATATTTTTGACATTGACATTGACCTTGTAAACTGTCAATGCTTTTAGGTTATCAGCTGAAAATTTGCAATGTTGCCTAATAAATATTTTGAAAATCATACTTTAGTATCCTACCAACTAAAATGATGCTAACGTTCTTTTTAAAACAACTATGCATAACAAAATTTTATAAGCTACTAGAATGCTATTAATTAGTAGCTACTTAATTCATTTTAAAACCATTTTAAAAATACGACTATGCATAAGGCTGATTATGTTTTATTATATATATATTATAAACTTAGTACAATATTTAAAAATTAAAAACACAATTAAGGAAAGAGCGGCAGACACACACTGCTTTCTTCGACTATCGAGCCATCATACCACGTATGTGTTTCTGACTCATTAGTAGTCATCAGTGCCGAATACTTCGTTGAAAAACACTTAATTGTGTGCACCAAACGACTACTGGTCAAAGCACATGCCGGACTACAATCTTGTGCAATCAAGATTGCACGTTGGCAGGGTCTTGTGCGTGTTTAGTGGCGTTGCGTATAGTAGTCCGGCATGTGCTTTGACCAGTAACCGTTTGGTGCACACAATTAAGTGTTTTTCAACAAAGTCTGCGGCACTGATGACGACTAATGAGTCAGAAACACATACGAGGTATGATGGCTTGATAGTCGAAGAAAGCAGTGTGTGTCTGCCGCTCTTTCCTTAATTGTGTTTTTAATTTTTAAATTTTGAAATTTATACTAGCAATAGATTGCGAGAACTTTTATCTTTAGTACAATATGACTACCTTCAACTTAAAAAATTTTACAATAAAAAAGTGATCTAAACCGTAATAAGTTTTTGAATAACACTATTCTATAATATATGAACTATAATATATGAACTCAACGACAATTGCAGCAGTTTTGATAAAAAATAGTATTTCTGTGTCAGCACTTTGATGAATCATTTTAAAACAACATATTAATTTTACAATAACATTACTAGTAAATTAATATCTATTAGGTAATAATGAAACTAACAAGTGTTCTAAAATTGAAACGTGGCTTCGAATGGGTTATTAAAAAAAAACTTGATATGTTATGTTGTAAGGTGTGTTTATACCAAAACACGTGCTTTGGTATTTTAGGAACTTGTAAGTATCATTTTAGAAAACTTATGTTTTTTCAACTATTTAATTTTGATTCTCGGATTGACATCTAGGTTTTATCGCCCGTATGTTTGGTAATAGTAGCAAATAATCTGACATTTGGATTGATTATTATATACCCCTAAAAAGGTCGAAACTCGTCGAAATATTTTGAAAAGATACAAGTACAGTTCATTAATTAATTTATTTATTTAATCTGAAGTAACCAAAGGATTTTTAGTGTGTAAAATTTTACGGACCTTCAAGTTGGTATTTATAATTTTTTTAAATAGTTTTGTGTATGTACATTGCATTGTACTTGGAGGTTAAATATCTTTTAATATTTTTTAAATATTTTTTGTAGTTATTTCCTCATCTTTACAGATTGTAATAGTTAAAAGGTTCTACTTTTAGTGGCAACATAATATCTTACCGCCGCGCCCGCCCTTCTGAAAAAAATGGAATAAAGTTTTCGACACAAAATTGCATCAAAATGACAACAGATAAAACTAATTGATACAGTAAACTCTCTAAATCAAATTATTTATTTGTCTAGAGTATCTTGAGTGTAAACATTTCTCTAACAAATTTGCCACGTCTGTCTATCTGATGTTTCAAAAGTGATTCCCTGCGTTTCATATGTTATATTGTGAGTACATGCACAACAATGTATAAAAATTACTTTTAAACAGTTGGTGTTATATGTATCTTTTATAGTAAGTTTATTATTGGTCATTACAATTTATTATTGGTCATTTCACCAAATATCCAGAGAAGTTGTACCGGGGGGGTCAGATAAGCAAATGACAAATAATACTTCTGAAAAGTCTATGCCGAAAAATGATTTCACGATATCTTTCAAATTTTTCTAATATTAAGTTCCGAAGTTATAGCAAGTTGAAAATACTGAATTTTGTAATTTTGGATTTTCAACAATCAAAAATTCGTTTCTAAACTACTGTTTTGAATACTGTCACAACACATTGAAGTCACAATTTTTGCCGATTACAGTGTAAAAGATCATTATTGATTATTATAGTGACAGAATATTGATTAAGACTAGTCAAAATTCAATTCTACTACACTATTGTATACAGTTTTATACCTGTTATATACAGGTAATCCATCAATGTTAACATTTAACGAAATTTCTTCTGAAATTTCATTAGTAGTTAAATTTTGAAAACATTTTCTTCTTGTACTATTGATCTCCATCTCGTGCGATCTCTGTAAGCCTGTCTCCAGTCTGTGACTACAATCTATCTCAAGTCCTTCATCATACCATCCGTCCCACCATTGTAGTCTCGGTCTTCCTCTGGGTCGGACTCAGGTCAGGTTCCCACAACTTCACTTTCATTGTCACCTCCCCGTCACTACTTCTCATAATGTGGCCTAACCATTTTGTTCTGTGCGCCTTTACGAACTGTAGCGCGACTAATTTGCCTTTCCTAAATGGAAAAGTACCCAGTAGCTGCGGGAGCGGGGTCAGGGCGGTCTAGGACATTTCGCCGTGGCCGTTTCGCCGTGGCCGTTTCGCCGTCGCCCATTTCGCCGTGGCCGTTTCGCCGCCGCCCATTTCGCCGTCGAATTTAATTTTATTTTAAATTTAAAAAAAATTTTTTTTACTTATAAAAAAAAACTAACATTTTGACTGCAAAAATTTTTATTTTCGGGGCTATGAAAAATTAGAAATTAGAAAAGCAAAAATAAAAATTTTCTTACAAAAGTGTGACACCCTGTATATAAGCTATAGAATCAATCAATTAAATTAAATTATTGATTGGAAATGTTCAAGTTGGTAACAAAATAATAGAACAGTACAGTTATAGTATATAAAAGAAAAGCGGGAAGTAACTTATTTTGAATAATTATTTTTAAAAAATTATTTTTTTATATATAATTAAATAAAACTTTAATTGTAACTTTTGATTTTACTATATTTTTTAATTAACGACGGCGAAATGGGCGACGGCGAAACGGCCACGGCGAAACGTCCCATTCCGGGTCAGGGGTTGGACTAACTGGTCGATGTTTCGTACACAAACTCCTTGAACTGGTTTTAGATTGCTCGGGCGCCAGTTCGATTACGTCGAACACGTTTAACTAAAAGAAAAGGAAGCGGGTGGAAATAAAAATAACAATTCTGGTTTCCACATAAAAATAAAGATTTATTGTAAAATAATGAAAACGTATTTACCAAAACTAAATTAATTAATAAATCCCTGCCAAAACTATAAGATCGCATGACACTGGTATTATATTTACAAAGCAAGTTTTGACAGCTATAGTGAATTTCATAGGTAGTTAGATGCGTGGTTAATATACTGACAACTACTTTAATAAATGTTAAATAAACTCCCAGTTACAGCCCACAACGACTTTAAAAAATAGGTAAGTGAAATTTACCTAAATGAATTACCGATTATTTCAAGTCTACTACTACTATTACAGGAGCTGGATTACGAGTATCTAAATTTGAAATATCGATTACCACTGGCTCGGTTATCTGGGATCTAACATAAACTACAACCACATCTGACTGTCGCTGCTACTGGTAAACAAAAAATAATGACTACTTAAACGGTTTCTCGCCGGTGGAAATATTTTGTAACAACAGGTAAGGTGATATCAAGTTTTTATGGGATAAATCTTGTCTCGCTAGGCTATAAACAAGATCTTTCAGGGTGGAAGATGAAGTCGTCACGCTAGGCAGCAACGGCTTCCGGAAAACAGGCAAAATGGAAACGATCGCTAGGCAGACAAATTTTAAAATAAAGATTAACAAAAAATTACTAGTTCGTTACAGAACCTTAACTACGTCTTCGCCGTTCATCTCACTCTGAATCTCGTAGTTCATTTTCGCTCTGTAATCGTTGTCCACTCTCGTTGGGCTCAGAATTACTCTCATTATTTTCCTTTCAAAGATTCTAAGGGCCTCTTCCTCTCTTTGCGTTAGGCACATTGTTTCCGATGAGTATGATTTGAGTAGATTTGAGTAGATTTGGATCTTCGCGTGTCTTGATATTTGCTGGTCTCTCAGTATCTGTCTATTTGCGAAAGATGCTCTGTTTCCAGCATGAATTTTTACCTTAACTTTCGATGTTCTGCTATTATTGCTAATTATTTGCACTCTGAGATAGTTGAACTTCGTGACTTATTCGAAACTGCAAACGCTTATTTTCAGTTCGTGCATGCTATGGTTGGTATTTGTTCTTTGGCTCTTCATAAATTTTGTCTTTCTCACGTTTACTACAAGGTCCATCTCCTCCGCCGTCTCTTTTATTGCACCGAAAACGTCTTTCAGTCCTCTTTCGGTTTTTGATATGATCGCTATTTCTTTCTCAATGCTATAATAATTCCTTCGCTCCATGCTTTTGGTATATTCTCCTGGTTCCAGATCCTTTTTTTACCAGTGAACTGATTTTGTCATGTAATGCTTCGCCTCCGTACTTAATTATTAATTATATATATGAGTAATATATTCATATAACTTCCTTGTTTCTTTTCTCTTTTTACTGTATTTGTCATAGTCTTCTTTGTCGCTCGACTCTTCACATTTTTGGTCAAACAATTTCTTGCGTTTTTGCTTCTCTCTGTATTCTATTTCTTGCTTACTTTCTGAAGTACACTCTGTTATTGTTTTCCACTGTTTCTCAAATTTTCCCCTCTAATTCACTTTTCAACTTTTCTACATATTTGCCTCTATCCCGTCGTGATTTAACTTTTCGGTTGCAGTTTTTTTTGTTGTTTGCTGCCTTATTCCCTCCGTTGATGACTTTTGTTTGATATCTGCGACCACCAGGTAATGATCGGTGTCAGCATTGGCTCCTCTGTAGGATCTCACATCTCTTATAAGAGATGTCTATTTCTATATAGATATCTATGCTATCATCTATAGATGAGGCACGCCTTTTTTTATCATTATATGATCTATTTGATTGCCTTCCATCTTACTTCCTCCTGGCCAGGTCCAAGATGATTTTATGTTGTTTTCTGTGTTTATACTTGGTGCTCGAGATTATCATATTCAACGCTGCTGCCAGTTCGCACAGTCTGCTTCCATTGTCATTTGTGCTTGAGTGGATTGTTTCCTTGCCGGCGACACCAGATATATGATCTTACTTCCCAATTTTTGCATTAAAATCATTTTTCTTAAATCATCATCAAAATCAAAATCATTAAATATTTCAAAATTCCACAATTTCAACTTTCAATAACTTCGAAACTCAATGAGAAAAAAATTGGAAAAAAATAGAAATTGTTTTTCGGCAAGTAGTTTTCAAAAATTTTATTTATTATTTGCTTACCTGACACAACTTCTCTGGATATTTGGTGAAATGAAATGGTGAAAGTAAATGGTTTATTACTTCTTTCCTAGATTTTTCATACTTTCTCTAATTCAAATTCCCCTTAATTCGAATAAATTTAATGCATTATGAGAATTTGATAAAATAATTAATCTGGTAATTTTTAAAATAAGTTTTCTGCATTTAATTTGGTAAATACATCAAACTTGTTTTAAAAATCGATTAAATCTCTCTGCTGATGCGCAGATTGTATTTTTGTCACTATCTGCAATAAACTATGACATTATAATAATTACCGTTGTGAAAGTTTGTAAATTCACTTGAAGTAATCCGCCAGCAGTTAATATTTCTGGTTTATTAGCACGTCGAATAACCATAATTAAAGCTTTTCTTAATTCCGGCTGTGTCTTAATCCACCACTTCGAATTATATACTTGGGCTGATATTTTTACACTCTAAATTATTATAATTAAATTTAGTGTAACGTTCCTTAAAATTACAATAATATAATATTATGCATTAACTACCTCGTCAGCTATCAGAGATCCACATATGCAATAAAAGAACAACTGGATAAGATAAAATATGGTCACCATTCCAAACAATAACTTCATTGCGCTGTCACTGGCACTAAACGATATTTACAAAAAATTGTAATTGTTTTGTTCAGAATTTTTGTCCATAATTTAAAAAGAAAAATCTTTGCGTGATACTTACTTGGAAGTAATGATAATTAGAGAAAAACACATGCCAAACATATTCGACAAAAATTGTCCTAAGAACGGACCACTGTAAACTTGCTTCATAATCTTGATACAACTGCAATAAAAAACTCTGTTTTAATGTATATATTTTCACCATTAAACTCACCACCCATCATAGAATTTAAACAATTCGTAATGACAAATTAATTCTTACCTTAAAATTAAATTGTGGTGATCAATTAATTTTTTTAATTCGTCCATTACTTCGTTGTCAGTACCTTGCACTGCCGGATTAATTTTTAAATTTAGAAAGCAAATTTCAACAAGTTTATATTCGCAAATTATATTAGTTACCAATGAAATAAATAACGTATCAAACCCCACTTGCGTTGAAACAAGTATTATGGATTGCAAGATTTCAATAGCAAAACAAACTTTATATTTCAAAAAATAAGAACAACAAGACCTCCAAGGAAGTTCACCTTCCTCAGCAAGAACTATTGGTTTCATAAAGTAGAACAAACAGATTATTAGTAACAATGAAATGTATAACCGAATGCAAAATTTTACAAACAAAAATATTTTCTTATTCTCGTTGTGTTGTTCAGAATCGTAAATCTTGGGTTTCCAAAACATACTGGTATTGTTTATAAGAAACATTATATCATTTTGGTGCTCCAAGAGATATAACATTTTCATGGTGATCTAAAATAATTACCATGTCTATCAAGTGTCTAAAATGTAAATGTCGGTAGAATACCTGAGCAATTGCTACGAGAACTAATACTTCCATTGTGGAATCGATACCGTGATAATTTAAAGTCAATTCCAAACAAACATCAACCAGTGTACTTATCGCAATCACTGCAGAACATATTCCATAAATGCGATTTCTTAAATTATTCGAAAATGGATTAAGACATACAAATGATAAAATTTGTAGTGATTCTCGTATTAAAGGTCTAAAATTCATTTCGTACAGTTTTTAACTCACTTCTTATTTTTATGCAAAGTATCTTAATTTACACAGCCAAGTTACCAAACTTCTATCGAATTAAATATGATTTAAGACTACAACCATTACCAAAACTTCTAAAGACAATTTAAACTAATTTTGTAATTACAAGAATTTTAAAGAAGATAATAAAAAAATGTTCATCACTGTTTTACATGACTATTCCCAGATTAAGAAACTATTTTTTATTAGATTGTAATTATATCAAAAAGTTTGTAAATTGTTCTAAATTGTACATAAAATTTAGTTAATTACTTAATTCGAGAGAAGTTTCGTTTTCTAAATGTATTGTAATATTGTTAGATATTCGTTTGGAAATACGAAATGGATTCCAGGCCGCTAATACAAGAATCTCTTCAAATATTATCTTTTATTATATGTCTTTTTCCGTTTTCTTCTAATTTAGTTTATTACTTTTATAGAAGCTGTTCTGCAGTGATTGTATTTGGAACTTTTATTGATGTTTGCTTATATTTGAGTTTCAACTATCAAGGTATCGATTCCACAATGGAATTATTGATTACTATTGGATTTTCTCACATTTGTTAACTAAATTTATTTTGTACAAACCTTAACATTATTTAATCAACTTCGCTAAACGTAATCATTATTTAAAATTTATTTTGTTGTAATGAATTGTTTGTTATTTTGGTTATTTCAGATTATCATGAAAATGGTATACATTCTTGCTTATGGGAAAGAACTAGCGTCACTTATAAAGAATACCAAGAAGTTTTGGAAACCAAAATTGAACCAAATTGAACAAGAAGAAAACAACAAGATATTTTCAATTGTAAAATTTTGTATTCGGTTGTATATTGGTTTGTTATTAGTAATCTGTTTCCTTTATTTCGTCAAACCTTTATTTTTAACTCTTCCTTAGAGATCTTGTTTGTCTACATTTTTTAGTTACGATGTTTGCTACGTGCTCGAATTGATTCAGCTCCCAAGATTGGTTTTTACAGAAATGGGATTTCACATTTTTTGTATAGCACTAATTACTAACATAATCTGTGAATTAAAATTACTTGAAACTCCTTTCCAAATTTAAACATTAATCCGCAAGTTTGTGGTACTGACAAGGAAGAAATGAATGAACTAAAAAAATTGATTGACCACCACAATTTAATTTTAGAGTAAGTAAGAATATTAATTTTCCCTTAATTTTACAGAGATGTCACACTTATTTACAAACTTAATTATTGTAGATGTGTTAGAATCATGAAATATGTATACAAAATTCCCATGCTAGGTGTATTTTTGTCAAATATTCTTGGAATGGGCTTTTCATTATGAAATAATGACTACACCTAAATAAGTAGTATAGAAAAAACATTTTCTTCGTGTGCTAATTAAAGAGACAACTGGTCTCTGATAAAACGAGACACGGTTTATGTATAATTTTGCTTCTTTGTGCAAGCTTCAGTTATGATGTTAGTTACGTCTGTAACTCCTCGCTTGCGTTCGGGGTACTACACGCGATTTTAAAGAAAGCAACCACGACAAATCACGGATTCATCCTAAAATCTAGTTTTGTGTTTCTCTAAATAAAAACTGTTTCTAAAATACTAGCTTAACGGCAAATACTAAGAGTATACATATTTACACACATGTACCAGTAAGAGAACACCCATATAGAAATCGTGGTTTGATTCGTAGCTAAAATGCAATTTAAAATTTTGATTTTTAAATGCCGTTTTCTCGATAACTAATTGATAATCCGCAATAATTTTTATTTAAATGTTCAGAAAATTGTCCTCTTTCCAATAGTCTGTAGTAAAAAGATCAATTTGTGGGATCGATTACGTGACAGATCCCTTATTTTGCTTCAAAGAACTTCTTTGTCGTTACTTTACCATTTTCTGTCGGGCCGATAAATCATTCCCTTTTTCGAATTCGTCACATTTTCAAAATATAAGGCAGTTTTGCTTATAACTTTATTAACATCTTCCAATTTAATCTACAATCTATATAATATATATAATTTTCCAATGTCGTGCCATCACGTGATCAACTCGATCGAAAGCCTTAGAAAAATTTGTTGAAACCGCATCAACGGCGATGCCTTCTTGGAAAGCTTGCATAATAAAATGCTCAAACTACAGAGATTCGTAGTAGTGGATCGCTTAGAAGTGAAGCCGTGCTGCCTATCACTGATAACATCTTTTACTGCTAGGGAAAAAAAGTCATTCACTATGTTTCGAAAATCTTAGGGATATGCGACAAAATTCCGATCGGGCGGTAATTCTCGACAGAGCCCCTCGAGCCCGACTTAAAAATTGGCACACTATCTCTATTATAAAAATAATATAAACTAAAGTTCTACTTTTTATAAGAAGTCTTTAACTTCATTGGGGAAAAATCGCGTAAAAAGTGATTTGTTAAATAGTAACCATAATGGGAACGCCAGCGATACCGTACAGTTCTTTTAAATCATGGAAAGCAAACCATCTGGTCCGGCCCCCTTACCACCATCCAAATCTTTCAATTTATTAAAACCCCGAATATCCGTGACCCGATAAGAGGTGATAAATTCACATTGTTGGAACTCAAAATCTTATAGGACTCCGCAGAGGGGGCATATGCAGAGCAGAAGTACTTAGCAAACAAATCGGCAATAGCCGTGCGATCATCATCAAGTACATTGAGCTGTGATAAGCATTACTACTATCTATGTATCTTCTTAGAATTTACACAGGGGTAAGCAAAATACAGGTAAAAATGTATTTGAAATACAAAATACAAAATACATTGAGTAATGTATTTGAAATACAAAATACAAAATACATTTATGTGATGTATTTGAAATACAAAATACAAGATACAGTATTTCAAATACAAAATACAGTATTTCAAATACAAGATACATTTTAAAATACAAAATACATTTTATTTTAAAATTTTAACATTTGCATGTTAAAATTATTTAATTTCTTTAAATTGTTGAAAATTTTAATTTCTTTAAATTATGTTAAAATGTTATTTTAACATTGTATTTAAAATACAGAATACACTTTGTTTTAAAATGTATTTTGTATTTGAAAATGTATTTTGTAATTTAAAATGTATTGATGTATTGTGTTTTAAAATTTAAATTTTAAAATTTAAACAGCCAATGAAAATCTTACAAGATAAGGCTAATAAACGTTTGTAATTGGTGCTTTATGGCACATTTTAAATTTAAAAATTTTAATTTTAAATGAAATTATAAAGAGTTGACAGTGTCCAGAATAGTATATTCTGAAACAAGTTTGGAATTAGGCATATTCCGCACGAGGGAAAAGTTTGTCACCCGAGCCGACAGGCGAGGGTGACGGTTCACGAGTGCGGAATAGCCATTCCAAACGTGTTTCAGACTATACTTTCTATACGACTATTAAAATAATTTTTTTTTTCCTGTGTCCAGACTGGGTTAATCCACCCAGCCAGGGAGTATATTATTGCAAATTGATACAATATTAAAAAAAAAAGAAATTCAAATTATAGAGTAAGTGGTATAACGTTAATAATAGGAGTAATAAATAACAATAATTAATATTTGATTACAATAATAAATAATAACAATAACAGTGAAAAAGGCAACATTAATAATAATGAATAACAATAATAAATAATAATAAAATATCAGGAATAAGTAACAAGAATAGTAATAATTGTACCATTTCAACGAAATTATGAAGACCAATAGTCCCTAAAATATTAAGAATTAAATTGGAAGTATTGGTCATCTCAAAATGGTGTTTATAAAATTTTAGATTAAAATAATGTACAAAATTTTCAAATTTAAAATAATAATTAATGCAGGGCCCTACAAGTTTATACTGTTCATTAAAAATTATATAACAATTTTTTTTTAAATTAAGGAATTACTGCTGTCTTAGTAATTATATAAATAAATAAAAGTTTTAACAATAGTAGTTTACAAGTTGATTACGGGATAAGAAAAGAAAACAAATTCAAACCGCCAAATCGCTCATGTTAGAAGAAATTGAAATAAACTTAAGAAGAACAAGAATATTTAAATGTTGAAATTTTTTAAAGAATTTATTATGTTTTTAATAAATTTTGTAAAAGATGATTTTAAATTTTTGTGTTTCAATAAAAGAATGTTAAAGGGATCTATATTGTAAAATGAACATAAAATAACATGAAAGAGTCGACTGCTCGAAAACTTCGTACATTCTTTCATTAAATGTTGCATAGTCTGCCTACTTTTGGAATCACAAGGGCAAACGTCAGTAGGACTGATCTTAAATCGGTGGAGATAAGATCTTTACTATTAAAATAATAAGCTGTATAAGTTTTGACCGTAATTAGAATTTGTAAAAATGAGAAAATTTTTTTGAGCGCGATCGATCTGAATTTTTGCACGTGCTTTCCTACCGTTAATTCACAGGGGGGTAGTTGAGGCGGGGGGGGGGCGGTTTTGCTCAGCTTTTCGATATCTAACGCCGTTTTCGAGTTATTGCTAATTCAAGTTTGTGTGGCGTGTTACTTACCAAAAACTCTCGCGGCCGGCAAGCTCATAGCCGGGACTTTTAAAATTTTAATGAGACTAGGGCGTGGGCAGCAGTACTTAACGAATCCAAAAGATTCGAAATAAAATTCATTAGAACAATTAACAATATAATTAAATTAATAAAGTGGTTACAGCCTCCTCTCATCTACTGATTATCCTGCAAATACACAAAATACACAATGCCATCAGGTCGAGTTCTACTCGAATACATCTCTATGAAATCGTCCGTAACTATACGGAATTATCGTCTCCACGGCCGTGGATCCTACATAAATCTTAAACTAATTACAAAAAAACATCTAACCTTTCACAATATTCCTTAATTTATTACACATGCCGACTTAGGAGCTCGATCATCACTTAATTCACCCAGACACAATTAATTTGACAAACTTCGCCCGCAACTAACAATACTTTATCGAAACTTAAAAACATTCCCAAATTTAGAATGAAATTAATCCCGAGTCCGAGTTGTCACGTCCGTCTCGTGTCGTGATTAACGCAGAACTACTTACTTATTTCTTTCTACCCCGCACGTTAATTATCACGTCTGCAGAATGTGCTGACAGTACCCAATCTTAGAATTCTTAGGAACGGAAACGCTCAAGGTTTCTTATCCTATAATTTTTCTGAACGTGAACTTGCAAATATTTAACCATAGGCGTAACACCCGCTACATAATCAAAATAAAAACAGAAAAAAAAGTGCTTAACCCAATCCGGCCTAGGCGTAGTATTAGAACAGAAGAATTACTCAAATCTTAACAAAAAAAAAACCTACCTCCCAAACTATCTAACCTCCCAAACTATCTAACCTCCCAGACTATCTAACCTCCCAGACTATCTAACCTCCCAGACTATGAAGTCAACCGAACTCAATATAAACAATATCAAACTATGAATAGGGACCCGAAGGTTGAAACACGGAAGCCTTGTTACCATTAGTAACAAGAGGCTGGCCCAACTCCACAAAAAGTGGGAGCCCAGTCAAGCCAACCCTTCACTACTTAGTCAGCATTAGACCCCAGTAGTATAGTATGGGGACCCACACTAAGGAAATAAAAAATTTAGACCACAAACCAAACTGGAATAATCTGTCCCTGGCAGGCATTCCGTACATTGACCACCTACGCTGGCCAACCGTTTCAGAAGTGACCCAAGATTCCACGGCGACCAATTGTGGCACCCGATGCGATCCCAGGTTACCCTCCACCAGGTGTCCCCAATTTGAAACCGTAGTTCTGGTATCCCCTTCATGAAACACTACGAGCGCGCACCAGAACGCGCAACTACTAAAGCGCACCAGAACGCGCGACTACTAAGCGCACCAGAACGCGCAACTACCAACGCGCACCAGAAAGCGCAACTACTTACGCGCACCAGAAAGCGCAACTACAAAAGCGCACCAGTACGCGCGACTACTAAGCGCACCAGAACGGTCCTCCTATCGAACGATAGAACGGAAACCAGCACCACACCATACTTCGCGGGGATTGTTGAGCGCCACTCATTTTTGGGGGATGGACAGGTTTTCAAGAAAAAAATGAGAAACTTGTTGCCTGCAAGTGAATGTAGAATTTATGAAGAAATTACACGGGGAACAGGGGTGAGGATGAAATCCTAGCGCGGAAGAGAAGGGAAGGGGAGGACAATTGAAATTGCCCTGGATGCAGTTTAACGTCCGTTGCCCAGGACGGGAAAGGGGTGAATAATTCTACAAACGCAGAGATTTAGTGGAATACCAATCCACGGAATCGCAGAGAACCGGACTCCCGACGATCCTAGCTCACGTCGGAGGTTGATCGATACAGGCAATCCCAATGGATAGTGAGGTTAAGAATCATATTTACAATAAAACTAGAACTAAAATTAAAAATTCCAACTGCAAGCCACGCACGAATTAGAGGACCGGGTTTTCCACAATCCGAGGTCATGTGGTAAACCTTGCCGATACAGTAACCTAGCTGACCGCAGAAGAGAATTGAAAAAGAATCACATTTACAATTAACCTAAGTCGTCCTATAATTAACAATGTACACACGTGGAACAAAATTCACCAGACAAATTCACCAGGTGGGGTTCCACAAAGAAATTTTTTTAAGAATATAAATTTAAAAGAAATTTTTGGATAAGTCAAATTCAATATCCTATTCCTAAATTAATTGAAATATCGGGTGGCCAACCCGTACTAATTAATATGCACGCCCATGGTACTGAGCTAACGGTATGCACGTATACCAAGTGTCGACGTAGCGTGACCTTACACACTAATGTACGGAATCATTCCTATGATACCTCGAACATTCTAGTTCCTACATTGAAAACCAAGTCGAATTAATTCTAACATCCTACGGGAAAATCTGAGTCCCACATTCGAAAACCGAGTCGAATAATTCTACCAACCAACGGGAAATTCCGAGTCCCGAAATTCAACATCAATCAATTATACCCGCCCTACATTGCGCTACTAAGGATTCACTTTCCTACCTACAATTAATTACGATTCCCATGAATCATTAAATACACACGATTCCAAAATTCAACATCAAATCAATCAAACCCGCACTACATTGCGCTACCCAGAATTCACTTTCCTACCAATAATCAATTACGATCCCAATAAATCATTAATTACATACGATTCCAAAATTCGACCTCAAATCAATTAAACCCGCACTACATTGCGCTATTAAGAATCCACTTTCCTACCAACATTTATTACAATTCAATTGTATAATGAATAAACCGGAATAATACTCCAAATTGTTTATTCTACAAGTTGATGACCTCACCCGAGATTAGCTCGAATTAATATCTCCTGACGCAAGGTGTAGGTCAGTGACGGATACCGTAACTAGGTCAATACCTTTAACTAAATAACCATGCAGGAGCGTAATCGTAATTATTTTGTTCTCACCTACCACCTGAATTCAATTATATTCCGACCATAATTTCGCAGCCAAAATTTTTTGTCGTGTAATTAATCTGGATTCATATTTACCAAATTCGTAATATAAATATTAATTAGTTTTACAACACTTTACCTAACGTAACTACGATTACTTAACCGAATAATTGCGTTCCCTACAAGTTCTTACCAAGCCACTCTCGATTTAGTTTTTCAACCCGAATTTTTACTTAACTTAAATTTCGTTGTACTGTTTACCTATCCCATGAAATTCAAAATTTAATTTCCACTGAAATCACCGAAGCCCAATAATTAGTTTACCTACCCAATTTAAAATTCAAAATCTAATTTCTACCGGAATTACTGAAACCAAAATAATTAGTGCAGTTTACCGACATGCCTAGGTCGCTAAATTTATGTTGACCTACCTGACCTACCCCAAAAGTAATTTAAGCCCCGCTCAATTTCTAGCCCATATAGATAATTCCCAAATATTCAAGTTAAACTAAGCGTTTCCCACAACCTGGTCAATTCTCCTGGACACGCGCAATTTCAGTGCCTCACTCCTAACTGTTCTAATACAAATTCGATCGTGGGAAGCTCGTCGGCTTCCTACGAAGATGTACGTGCGTCACATCAAATCATGAGGCCATTTGAACTCACGCGGGTCCACTACAACCTTGACCTAACTAAATACATAATTGACCCCCCTTGTATGGCTTCAAGTCCTTAACATGCCATACGCCTACATTTTTTCCTGCTTCATTGCATAACTCATAAGATAATTGACCCTTTTTCTTAATAACAGTACACAAAACATATTTCGGGGCTAATTTCGCGGAGAAATTCTTACTTGCGTCCGAGAGGACATAATTCTTTTTCCACACCTTCTCGTTGGCTTGGAAGGACAACGGTCTTTTTCGCAAATCGTAATGTTTTTTACTTTTGTCGTAGGAGCGTTTTAAATTTTCCCTAACCTTTTTATACAATTCAGGAATTTCTTGTTGGTCCTTATCCATGCGAATTTTTTCCTCAAATTCTGGAATCCTTTCATCATCAGGAACGGGGCCAAAGAAACTTCCATCTACTGGAACATAACGACCAAATACTAAATAAGACGGGGTAAACTCACTAACTTCATGTTTTGCCGTACGAATCGCTTGCGCTATTTTTTGGATGTTCTCGTCCCACCGGTTATGTTCCAATTTGTTTACATATGACGCTATGGCCGCTACAAGAACTTTATTTACACGTTCGGTTGGATTATGCTGTGCGTGGTAAGCGTTATTTTTCCAAATATGTTGAACCTTATAATCTTGTGCTAGCTTAGTAAATTCCTTTGAAACAAACTGTACGCCGTTATCACAAATTATGATTTGGGGTACTCCGAACATTAAGAAAACCTGATTTTCCATAAACCTAACAACAGCGGCCGCGGTGGCCTTTGCCAACGGTTGTACTAGCACAAATTTTGTAAACCAATCCGTAACTACTAATAAATGTTGATTGCCTTTTTTTGAACGCGGAAGGGGTCCTAGCAAATCTACGGAAATTAACTGGAATGGAAATGAAATCTTTTTATATTGGCCCATTAAACCTGGTCTCGCTTGGGTTGAGTTCTTATATGCCGCACAAGTGTTACAATTCGCTACGTACTTTTGAACATCTCTCTTTAATTTTGGCCAATAATATAATTCGGTGATCCTAGCAATGGTTTTAGCAGCGCCAAAGTGACCTGCCGTCGGTTCGTCGTGGCATTGTTTCAAAATTTCGGCTCTATTATCGGTGGGAACGACTAATTTCCACTCCGGAATATTTGACTTAGTTGGCAACAACGACGGGACAAATTTATATAACCTATCATCCATTACCTTGAAACTAAAATAATCTTCCTCCGACCGCCGAACCTTGTCAATCATATCTAAATACCACTCATCCGGGAGCAATTTATCAATATTTAAGGACGCGGTATCTCGAGATAAAGCATCAGGTACAACATTAAGTTTACCCGGACGATGGCGAACCTCGAAATCGTATTGCGCTAGATAAAGAGCCCACCTTGCTAGTCTACCGGACGGATTTTTTATATTGTTTAGAAATTGTAACGCAGAGCAGTCCGTAATTACTACAAACTCCGTACCATCAATGTAACCCCTAAACCTGTTTATACTAAACATTATACCTATCAATTCTCGCTCGGTGGCGGAATATTTTTGCTCGGCAGCCGTTAAGGCTCTACTAGCGTACGCAATCGGGTGTTCTAGCCCTCCTCTTCCTGAAATAGGACCGCTCCTACTCCCACGGCTGACGCATCAGTTTGTACATAAAATTTTTTGCTATAATCCGGGCTAATCAAAATTGGAGCGCTCGTTATTAATTCTTTAATGGTTTTGAATGCCGCATCGGCTTCTGAATTCCATTGCACGCTTTGTCCTTTCTTTTTATTTTTAATTAAGTTCGAAATAGGAGATGAAATGGAGGACAAATCGGGCAAAAATATACGATAATAACTTATCAACCCTATTAATCGCCTTACTTCCGTTGTGGTAGTTGGTGTTTTAAAATTATTTATAGCGCTAACCTTTTCTGGGTCAGTGCGTAGGCCTTGCTCATCAACTACGAAACCTAAGAATGAAATCGATTTTCTAAAAAATTCGCATTTATCTATATTAACCTTAAATCCTGCCTCCCTTAAGCGTTCAAATATTGCTGTCAGCGTAGCTAAATGCTGATCGAAGGTTTCCGACGCAACTATAATATCGTCCAGATACACGAAAGCATCACCTTGGTGTAAAATCGACCCCAGCGTGCGTTCCATTATTTGTTGTAATGTTTTTGGCGCGTTCGTGAGCCCAAAAGGCATGACCTTAAATTCAAATAAACCCTTCCCCGGTACTACAAAGGCCGTTTTTTGTTTAGATGATTCCTCCAGCGGAATCTGCCAAAATGCCTTTCTTAAATCAATGGATGACAAATACTTCGCGTTACGCACCCGATTAAGTATGCTATCCGGTCTAGGGAGCGGAAAAGCATTTTTCTTAGTGACCTTATTAAGTTGTCTCGCATCATAGCAAGTGCGAATTTGGCCATCCTTCTTTTTTACCATAATTAACGGGCTCGTCCACGGCGACTGCGATTCTTGGATGACCCCATCCGCCAACATTTGGTCAATTTCCTTATGTAATTTGGCTTGCATAGCCGGACTTAACGGATACGGCCTACTCCTGACCGGTAGCGCGTTGCCCGTGTCAATAAAATGTTCTACCCCCTTGACGCAACCTAATTCATTAGTGGCCAACGTTTTAAATTTATCTACTAATTTAATCAACTTGGACTTCTGGTTGTCATTCAACGTGGTTTTGTCCAATATTCCTATAGTCGCAGCTACCTTATTTACCCTTGGCGTTTGCCATGAAAAAGTTTTGAAATGCATTGTTAGTTCAAATTTTCGACAAAAATCTGCTCCCAGCAGGATTTCATATGACAATTCCGGAACAATTAAAAGTTCAATGGTTTTAACCAAGCTTCCTAGTCGAATTTCTAGAGGCAATACCCCCCTTACCTTACTTCTACCCCCATTAGCTACCCTAATTTCATGCACACTTGACAATCTAATGTTTTTCTGTTGCTTGGAGCTTAAATACTTTAGTCCTTCACTCCCGATTATTGAGGTCATCGCGCCCGTGTCCACTAGAGCCGTAATTGTCTTATTGTTTATCACGATTTCCATGTGTGGCCGATTGTCGAACGGTTTTTTTGTTAACACTGGGTCAATTTTCACGGCTGGTTGATTATAAAAATGGTTTATTGACCGAAGCCACGCACTCCACTCTTTTTTATTAATTGTTTTTTGAAAGTCACTTACATGGGTCTTCCTCGGCCTCTTTTCCAACTTGAACCGCGAAATGCCCCTCGCTGACGTATATTTATTTTTTCCAATTGTTGTTCCAGAGGGCTGGTCGATCGATCGAGGTCGGGGACACCCTCTAGTTCCACCACCTCCGTCGCGTTTCCCGAAGCCATTTCTTCTTTTACTTGTGCCGGCGAGCACTTTGCGCACCTTGCTCGTACTACGTCCGGTTGCCCGCACCCATAACAAAATAGTTTCCTTCTGTTTTCACAGTTGCTGGCGATGTGGCCATCTTGTTGGCAATTCCAACAACGAATTTCCTGGGTGGCTGCCGCTAGCGTTTTCACGGGTGCCACGATCGTTTCTTTCCCATACCTACTGGTAATTGGATATCTGGACCCGGTCCTGGAAATTGGTTGGTTTTTATTTCCTTGCGGGTATCGTTCACTCCTGTCCTTTAATTCTTGCACCCGCTTGCACCGTTCTTTCAACTTTTCCAGTTCTGTGAAGTCTTCCAATGCAATGTGATTTGCAAAATAGGGGTTCAAGCTTCGTATTATTTGATCGATTAATTCTTGTGTTGATACTCGATCATCCATTTTGTTATGTAATGATTCCATTTCTAGTAGGAATGCCATCACATTCTCATTGTTGCCTTGCATTCGGTCTTGGAATGCCTTCTTTTGTAAATACTGATAGTTCCGGGGTAGGAACTCTTTTTTCATCTCTTGAACTAGTTCGGTCCAACTAGAAACTTTTCCTTTAATATTTCGCAACCACTTCGTTCCATCCTCTGCGAATAAATCATGGCTGCTGGCAAATAATTCTTCTTCCGAAATTTGGCGGGCCTCTTTTAGGTCTTCTACTTTTTCTATGAATTCTAAAATTCCTATTTTGCTGTTATGCCCGTTGAAGGTGAGGTTCCATTTATGCAATTGTGCATGTTTCCTCGCGCCTACGCTCACGGCACTTCCTGTCGCCTGATTATTTGTTGTCGACGAATTTAACCTTGGCTTCTCGCTTTTAATTTCCAGCATCGCGCCTTCCATTATTTTTATTTCCGCTTCCAGCATAGCGACTACAAAGCTTCTTTCTTCGTCTTGAATGTGGGCTTTTGTTAATTCTAATCTGTTATCTAAATGCATGAATCGCGATTTTAACACGTCCCGCTTTGTTTCACTAATTGTTTCTGCGTTCTGTTCTAACACTAGCCCGATTTCTTTGATCGAATTTTGCATTTCTAATTCAAAACTGTCCCAATCGATTTTTTCTAATTTAATTTCTAATTTTTTGTTCATTAACGCGACGTCTAACTGCACTCTTTGCGACACTTTCGTAATACGCGGTTTTATGTTCCGGCATTCGAGTTCAAATATAAGTTCCCATTCACTTAAGTGTTTAGGCTCCATTGCAACTAAATTAATTACTTACGCAAAGTTTAACAATTTAATCTTTTTCCCCAAAAAAATACCTAATTTTTGTGTTGGTGCAATACTATTCCAAATCTTTTTTCATCGTTAAATTACTGCTTAAACGGCCCTTCACGTTGATGCGCCACTGTTACTTACCAAAAACTCTCGCGGCCGGCAAGCTCATAGCCGGGACTTTTAAAATTTTAATGAGACTAGGGCGTGGGCAGCAGTACTTAACGAATCCAAAAGATTCGAAATAAAATTCATTAGAACAATTAACAATATAATTAAATTAATAAAGTGGTTACAGCCTCCTCTCATCTACTGATTATCCTGCAAATACACAAAATACACAATGCCATCAGGTCGAGTTCTACTCGAATACATCTCTATGAAATCGTCCGTAACTATACGGAATTATCGTCTCCACGGCCGTGGATCCTACATAAATCTTAAACTAATTACAAAAAAACATCTAACCTTTCACAATATTCCTTAATTTATTACACATGCCGACTTAGGAGCTCGATCATCACTTAATTCACCCAGACACAATTAATTTGACAAACTTCGCCCGCAACTAACAATACTTTATCGAAACTTAAAAACATTCCCAAATTTAGAATGAAATTAATCCCGAGTCCGAGTTGTCACGTCCGTCTCGTGTCGTGATTAACGCAGAACTACTTACTTATTTCTTTCTACCCCGCACGTTAATTATCACGTCTGCAGAATGTGCTGACAGTACCCAATCTTAGAATTCTTAGGAACGGAAACGCTCAAGGTTTCTTATCCTATAATTTTTCTGAACGTGAACTTGCAAATATTTAACCATAGGCGTAACAGGCGGAAACGCAGCAATAACTCAAGAACGGCGCTAGATATCGAAAAACTAAGCAAAAAATTGTCCCCCCTCGTACACATCCCTTGTGAATTATCGGTAGGAAAATATGTGCAAAAATTCAGATCGATCGCATGCAAAAATGTTTACTCATTTGACAAACTTGACTTTTGTTGATGTGTAAATAAATTGAGTTCAAAAATTTGGTAATAGATGTCACTTCAAATAGTAGTCTATTCTTTGCTCTAATTGGTCTAATCTGTGTGAGAATAATTATTCTCGCACCGATATCGGTGTGAGAATAAAAAAAAGCAAGAATGTAGATATTCTGTATTTAAAAATAGAATCAGAATGCCCACATTCTATGATAGTCGTATAGAAAAGATTATTCTATTTATAACTTTCTGAGGTTAACTACTATTTAATCATTTATCCAAAAATATGCTTTGCAAAGCATTTAAAAAACATTTTGCATAGACATTTTTACCAGGACCCTTAATATGCATTTTCATTGGCCCAACCTTCAGCAATAAATAATACTTAAAATGTACTTTTGTATTTTAAAATGTATTTTGTATTTGAATTAAAATTATTAGATTTTTGTTGAGGTTTAGGTCTTTATTTTAACAAGCTATGTTGTCCAACAAGCAACATAAAAAATTTTTTATTTTTAAAAAATTTTTTATGTTGCTTGTTAACAATTTGACATAATTTGTCATTTTAGCCTTGAAAATGAGTCATTAACGACTCGAAACGTTGGACAACATAGCTTGTTAAAATAAAGACCTAAACCTCAACAAAAATCTAATAATTTTAATTTTAATAAAGGTCAACAATAATTTAAAATTTTGTATTTGAAATACATAGTAAAAATACAAAATACATTTGCAAAATGTATTTGAAATACAAAATACATTAAGTGATGTATTTGAAATACAAAATACAAGATACAGTATTTCAAATACAAAATACATTTTAAAATACAAAATACATTTTATTTTAAAATTTTAACATTTGCATGTTAAAATTATTTAATTTCTTTAAATTGTTGAAAATTTTAATTTCTTTAAATTATGTTAAAATGTTATTTTAACATTGTATTTTAAATACAGAATACATTTTATTTTAAAATGTATTTTGTATTTGAAAATGTATTTTGTAATTTAAAATGTATTGATGTATTGTGTTTTAAAATTTACATTTTAAAATTTAAACAGCTAATGAAAATCTTACAAGATAAGGCTAATAAACGTTTGTAATTGGAGCTTTATGGCACATTTTAAATTTAAAAATTATAGTTTTAAATGAAATTATAAAGAGTTGACAGTGTCCAGAAAAGATTATTCTATTTATAAATTTCTGAGGTATTTAATCATTTATCCAAAAATATGCTTTGCAAAGCATTTAAAGAACATTTTGCATAGACATTTTTAACAGGACCCTTAATATGCATTTTCATTGGCCCAACCTTCAGCAATAAATAATACTTAAAATGTACTTTTGTATTTTAAAATGTATTTTGTATTTGAAATACATAGTAAAAATACAAAATACGATTACAAAATACAATATACAAAATAAATTGTATTTGAAATACAAAATACAAAATGTATTTGAAATACAAAATACAAAATACAAAATGTATTTCAAATACGTATTTCAAATACATGTATTTTAATTCTGCCCACCCCTGAATTTACATAGCCCCATAATAGAGCTAACAGAAGCTATATAGTCCTGATATCAGGAAAACGCCTGAGCTTTACATCGAGATCTCAGAGTACTAAATTCCTGATAATCAGTCAAACATTTACCACGTTTATATGCAGCGGTTAGGTCGACGTAAGTGGGCTCGAGCTAGTTAATAGTCCTTTCATGTATGCACTCAGGTAGGGCAATCTAATCCGTCAGGCCGACCTAAGTTAGGTCGAGCTAAAAACGTGGGCTAAGACGTTAGCTCGACTTGAAATTTGAATGTATATTCCGGCTTAGCTCGAACTAAGCGCAATAAATTGTGCAAACTATTTGGTGGGTTAATAATAACAAATATTCTGTTATTATTACTTGTTGACGGTTTTCAAATTTTAAAGGTTAGGTATTCTTTGTGTTTGTTGTTAAATTTATTTGCAATAAGAAGAAAGAAAAGAAACGCATCACATGGAAAGATGAGGATATCTACGAAATGCTCAATATTATGCAGGAGCATAATTTAAACAAGCTATTAGACGGAAAACAATTTTGTAACTTAAAAGTTTACGAATGATAGGAAATTCTCTTAAACAGAAGAATATTATCAAAACAGCTGTTCAAATAAAGGTAAAATGGAAGCATTTAAAATCAGAATAATTATTTTAAAATAAAACAAAACAACAGTGTTTCGGGAGCGTCCAGGATGGAATCCAGTTACTGGAACTTGCTGGATGAACTGTTACCGTCGAGACTGGTTCTAGTATGTAGCTTCATCGTCATTTGGCATAGAACCCCAAAGCGATGAAATTCATTAAGGTATGTATGATTTGACCCAAAAAACCCACGAATTCCACCATTTCTCTGAAATTAAGGTATTAGATCAATAGAAATAAATCATGAAATCTAGCAGATGTCACTAGTTGGTTTATGATATTTTATTTTAGTCAAGATGCATACCTTTTAAAAAGGTATTATTGTAACGTTGTATTTTTTTTATCTATTTTAAGTGAGATTGTACTGAGATACTCAGGTACCCTTAAATGGGTGTTCTTTTTACCGTTTTAACAAATGTGCTGTGCCGTGCCGAACTGAGTTTTAACTGAGTGAATCACCTCATCACCTAACCAAACTGATCTTGTTTTTTCGAAGTGTTACAACTGAGTACGAACTGAGCTAAATTGGGAAATAGCCCGGATTGGTCGGTTTAAAAAGGTTAACGCCTCATTTGTTTTTGTGGAGGTTATGGTTATAGTAAACTTTGTTACGTTTATCTTATGTTGAGGTTAAGTTGATTTGGTTGGTAAATAATTTTTGTATCATGGTTGGTGGTGTACTTTTGTTGTTCTTTTCACCTTATGTTTTTCTTACTTTGACTCAGTTAATACCTGTTCGGCTCAGCTCACTTCGTCTCAGTTGTGTACCTGAGATGGAAATAAAATAGGTGAAAAGAATACAACTTATAGTTATACAACTTATAGTTGAATTCTTTTCAAAATTCAAAAATTCATATTCAAAATTTGAAAAATAATTTCAAATAAATTCAGAGATTAAACAAATACAACAGCTAAATCATTAAAACCAGATAAAGGGCAGCTCATAAATTACGGTAGCTCTGAGGGGTAGCTTATGACCACTTTATATTTTAACAATACAATAATAGGTGGGTTTGTGTCTTCACTTCAAATTTAAATGCCTCGCCACATAGCTTGTGATGTGCTATGCTATGCTATGCTAATGTAAAATTTTATCATAGCATGTCCAACGGGCAATTTCACTTTCCACCGATGGTCAAGGGTTCCTATAATCCCATATGCATATTTCACCGCTGCCGTGGGCAGGTAGACTGGTCATAAATTTAATCTTTTAATTGTTAAGTCTATAAGTCTATAAGCCGTTCTAAATCAGACCAGTTCTAAATATCGCAGATGCAATTGAGGTGGATCAAAATTATTTTTAGTACCAATTACAATATATTTACTATATAAACAAAATAACAAACATAGAAATACAATATAAATTATAAGAATACGAATAAACAACACCTACAGAAATTATGGCAGCGCTTCGAGAAATCTACGGTAAGCGCGGAAATATATTATTAGTGCGTAACGACTTCAAATTTTACAAGCAGGCAGAATTGCAAGATGGGCGGGTTAAGTGGGGATGTTCCAACAAAACATCGGAGAACAGGAAAATTGAGAGTAAAAATCCGCAACATAGCCACGAAGAAGATGTGCAAAAAATTAAACGGCAATCGGTTGCCGGTGTTGCCAAAAGAAAATCTGTTGAAGATTTTTCGAAAAGACCATTGGACATTCTTGAAAACGCCATCGCAACCACTAAAGTTGATCGAGTGGACATTACTTACCAGGATGCTAAATCAATTGCTACAAGTATTTATAATGCGAGGCGAAAAGAACTACCACCTTTACCGACTTCAATGTTGGACGTTCATTCCGCGTTAGATTCCATTGTCGTTGAAACAGAGAATAATGAAAATTTTTTAATGGTTAATTATTGGTTTAATTAAAATAATTTAATTATTTTTTCGTGTATTACTAACTTACGGTGTTTATGCTCTGTAGACAATATATACATGGATGGTTATTGAATATTGTTAATATTTCTTTTTAATTGTCAACTTAAACCTGCACGTTTGTGCGCATGCACGCACAGTTAGTCGAGTGTTGTGACTTCACGCGCAAGCATCATTTTTGTATTTACATGTTATTCTTACATTAAACCATTTATTACTACGCAACGTTTCTCTTTTATTTACACCACAAAACATTAAAATTCAGTTATTTTAATAGGTTATGCGCCCAGTGAACGCGAAAAGTAAATAAAAGAACTAAAGTGAAACGCGGTGAATCAGTTTTACACGTGGTAAAAATGGCCGACAGGATTGAAATGGGTTCCATAAACAAGTTCGATGGAAAGAACTACCAGCAATGGAAATTTCAAATGAAGTGCGCTCTACGTGCAAAAAGTTGTTACGAGGTCGCAGTTGGAGAGTCCATAAAGCCAAACTCCGGAGAACGAAAACAGATTGATCTTTGGAACAAGACGGACGCCCTGGCCATGTTCACCTTGACGTCGGCAATGGAGCTTGCGCAGATAACACTGGTAGAAAACTGTAACAGCGCAAAAGAAATCATGGATCGATTGGACACCATCTACCAGCAAAAATCAGAAATGAATAAGATGATGCACCAAGAACGTTTTCATCAGTATCGAATGGATCCAAATGATGGCGTTGCATTACATGTTGCGAAAGTTGAAAACCTAGCTAAACAAGTAAGAGAAGCAGGTGACGTTGTTAGTGACGTGGCAGTGATGACTAAGATGTTGAGCTCGTTACCAGAAAAGTTCCGAGGAGTAAGACAAGCTTGGTTATCAGTAAGCGAGGAACGTCAAACAATACAAAATCTAACTGCAAGGTTGTTAGACGAAGAATCAAATTTAACTGCAGTAGAACAAGTCGACAACGCGTTTTCAGCACAGGTAAAGCTGAAAACAACGACAAATGGAAATTCCAAAAATTGGAAAAATAAGATCACTTGCTACAACTGCCAGAAGAAAGGGCATTTTGCAAGAGATTGCTCCAATCCAAAGAAAATGAGAAACCAAAAAGGTGTCAAACCGGATGAAAATGGACCACAAGGCAATGTATCGGCTTTCACAACAGAAGACAATTTTGTCAATGTGACGGAGTCCAGTGATGACGTATGGACGCTAGATAGTGGTGCATCGGGACATATGAGTTTCAAACGCGAATTTTTCCATACATTCGAAGAAAACAAAAACGAGATCTTAGTCACTTTAGGAAACAATAAAACCCTTGAAGTAAAAGGAAAAGGAACGATTAAAATTCGAAAGCTGTTGAACGATGAGTGGCATGACGCGACAATAACGAACGTGTTGTACGTTCCTGACTTAAGAAAGAATCTTTTTTCAGAAGGTATACTTACTGCGAAAGGAATGAAAATTGTAAAGGAAAATAAAGATGCCTACATTTACAACAAAGAAAAATTAGAAGCTCATGCAATTCGCAAGAACAACAATTTATATCAAATGGAATTTAAAACCGTAAGCAATTACGAAGTGAATATTGTAACCGACGAGGACAAGATAATGCAGTGGCACGAACGCCTTGCACATATCAACTTTAAATTAATAAAAGAAATGATTACAAATGGTGTAATCCCAGATATAAATTTGA
This sequence comes from Cantharis rufa, assembly GCA_947369205.1. Classification (NCBI taxonomy): domain Eukaryota; kingdom Metazoa; phylum Arthropoda; class Insecta; order Coleoptera; family Cantharidae; genus Cantharis; species Cantharis rufa. Next base: position 31,484,493 of record OX376305.1, on the reverse strand, counting down.
AGAACGTGGACAAAACAATGTGCGAATCTTGTTTATATGGCAAACAGCATCGAATGACCTTTGAGAACGTCAGACGAAACACTACACCAGGTGAGATAATATATAGTGACGTGTGCGGACCATTTTCTACGACCTCAGTAAACGGCTCAAATTACTTTGTACTCTTTAAAGACGACCACTCGGGTTATCGCGTAGTATTTTTTATCAAACATAAATCAGATGTGCTCGATTGTTTTAAACGGTTTATAAAAATGTGCAAAACAAAATTCGAAAATTCGGTAAAATGTTTACACGTTGACAACGGAACGGAGTTTATCAACGCAAATTTTCGTGAATTTCTTTATACAGAAGGAATCGATCTGGAAAGAACCGCACCGTATACACCGGAACAAAATGGCAAAGCCGAAAGAGAAATGAGAACGATCGTAGAATCAGCAAGATCAATGTTATATGGAAAAGATATGCCAATGAATCTATGGGCGGAAGCCGTGAATACATCAGTCTATATATTAAACAGAACGCCTAACAGTAAAACAAAGATAAGTCCTTATGAATTATGGACAGGTAAAAAACCATCATTGAATCATGTAAAAATTTTTGGAAGCGATGCATACATGCATATTCCAAAACAAAAAAGAACCAAACTGGATTCAAAGAGCAAGAAGTTGATAATGGTAGGATATGATGGAAATTCCACAAACTACCGACTTTACGACCCCAAGACAAAACAGATAAGTATATCGAGAGATGTCATCTTCAATGAATACACAGAAAATGATACCAAAGAGGGGAACAACGCGGTGAAAGTAAACCACGAAACAAGTGACATTGAAGACGAACCAATCGAAATACACGACGGAAATGAACAACAAAACCCAAGAGATTCGTATAATTTCAGACAAAGAGAAAATATTCGAAAACCAGCAAGATACGACGATCTTGAAGCGAATTATGTTGAGGTCGACGTACCCGAAACGTACCAAGAAGCACTGGAAGGTAAAGATTCGGAAAAATGGAAAGAATCCATTGACGAAGAGCTCAAAGCGTTACAGAAGAACGAAACGTGGGATTTAGTTGAGAAACCAGCAGACAAAAACATAATCGACAACAAATGGGTGTTTAAAGTAAAACGATCGACGAATGGAAACATATCTCGCTACAAATCAAGACTTTGTGCAAGAGGTTTCAAGCAAATAAAGGGGCTAGATTATGAAGAAACTTTTTCTCCAACAATCAGATATGACACCATAAGAGTTTTACTAGCTTTGGCAGCAAAACACGACATGGAAATTCAACAATTCGATGTGAAAACAGCCTTTCTCAACGGAGAACTGGAAGAAGAAATTTTCATGCAACCACCTCTAGGTTTAGATGTCGAAGAAGGAAAAGTATGTAGACTCAAGAGGGCTCTGTACGGGCTAAAGCAATCGAGCCGAATTTGGAACAAGCGGTTCAATGACTTTCTCGAACAATTTGACTTTAAACAGTGTAATGCGGATAAATGTGTTTACGTAAGTGAAGCAAATAAAATAAAAACATATGTGATAATTTTTGTTGATGACGGACTCATCTTAAGTAAAGATAAAAATGCAGTTGAAAACTTAATTTCAAAACTAGGAAATGTTTTCGAAATTACGGTTAGTTTAGATCCAAATTATTTTGTGGGACTAGAAATAACACGAAATCGCGAAGATAAAACGGTGTTTATTCATCAAAAGAATTACGTGAAACAAATCATAAAACGATTCAACCTTGATGACGCGAAGCCATTAAATACGCCAGCCGACTGTAATGTGAAACTGTCCTACCCCAAGGAAAACAAGCAGATGCAATTCCCTTATCGAGAAATCGTGGGCGCATTAATGTTCCTTGCAATCGTAAGTAGGCCAGACATAATCTACTCTGTATGTTTATTAAGCAGATTCCTGAATAACCCGGACACATCGCATTGGAATGCAGCGAAACGTGTAGTACGTTATTTGAAGGGAAGCGAAGATCTTGGAATAAAATACAGATCAGACGACCATGATGGAAAATTAATTGGATTTTCCGACGCAGATTTTGCCAGCGATGAGGCAACAAGAAAATCAACCTCCGGTTACATTTTCAAATTATGTGGTGGAGCAGTAACTTGGACCAGTGAACGTCAAAAAACTGTCTCCTTGTCTACAACAGAAAGTGAATACGTGGGGGCCGCAAATGCAACAAAAGAACTGATATGGTTACGAAATCTCCTTCAAGAACTAGGTGAAAATGAAGAAAAATCGACTACTTTGTGCGTGGACAATCAAAGCGCGATAAAACTTATACGAAATCCGGAATTTCATAAACGTACTAAGCATATCGATGTAAAGTACCATTTTATACGCGAAAAATATGAGGAAGGGATCATAAATATTTTATATGTACCTTCCAAGCTCCAATTAGCGGACATAACAACAAAAGCACTTAATGCGCGACAATTTAACGAATTGAAGTTTAAATTCGGAATGCGCGATTTGAACGAAAACAATAATTAAAAATGTATTGTTTATGAATTTTTTTTTTTTTTTGTATGTTAAGCTAAACATTTATGTAATATTTTGAATATTATTTTTGGGTTAGTTAACAATTTGTGGGACTATTGAATATTGTTAATATTTCTTTTTAATTGTCAACTTAAACCTGCACGTTTGTGCGCATGCACGCACAGTTAGTCGAGTGTTGTGACTTCACGCGCAAGCATCATTTTTGTATTTACATGTTATTCTTACATTAAACCATTTATTACTACGCAACGTTTCTCTTTTATTTACACCACAAAACATTAAAATTCAGTTATTTTAATAATGGTACTTTTGAGTATTGCACCAAGTTCTTTAAGCAGCTGTTTACAATTCATGGTTACGCGAATGGACATTATATAGCACTGGCGTTTTGTCTTTTAAAAGACAAATCTCAGGAAACTTACCGGCATTGCCTCCAATCATTAATAGATATTTTTGCTCAAAATCAATTACTTTTTCAACCGAAAACGGTTACTGTTGACTTTGAATTGGCTGTTCATGATAGCCATAGATAGGCAAAACTGAATTTGACAAAGACAACCATGGCAATACACGGATCCACCATAAAAAATAATTCTGCATTTTTTAAAATTAAATGCCAAACAGTAAGCTTTTAACTTATTAAATCGCCCCATTGTACTCCTACTAATTCTCTATAAGCTGACTCTACCTTCATCGGTGGAATATGCTAGTGCTCTACGTTGACCATTTTGGGGTAGGGGATTAACTTTCAACCATCGGTGGAAAGTGGTGCCGTCCTGTCCAACATAAGCTGTATTCTTTTCAGCTATTTTATTTCCTCAGTTACACAACTGAGACAAAGTGAGCTGAGCCGAACAGGTATTAACTGAGTCAAAGAACAACAAAAGTACACTACCAACCCATGATACAAAAATTATTTACTAACCAAATTACATTTACCAATGTTTACTATCAACATAACCTCAACATAACATAAACGTGACATGCTTACTATAACCATAACCTGTAACCTCCACAAAATCAAATGAGGCGTTAAGCTTTTTAAACCGACCAATCCGGGCTATTCCCAATTTAGCTCAGTTCGTACTCAGTTGTAACACTTCGAAAAAGCAAGATCAGTTAGGTTAGGGTGGGAGGTGATTTACTCAGTTAAAACTGAGTTCGGCACGGCACAGCACATCTGTTGAAACAGTAAAAAGAACACCTATTTAACTGAGTACCTGAGTATCTCAGTACAATCTCACTTAAAATATGTGAAAAGAATACAACTATAGAAGGGCCATGCCATTAAGTTCCGCCTTCTTGAATATAAACTCAAATATTTTCAATTCTACTTTTAAAGTTTGCTATTGCGTTTCGAAAACTGTGGATATTAATATATTTTTAAAATGGATGTGGATTTTAATGAAATTTGTTTAAGGTGGCAAGTATCTATGTTATTTCGCCATAAGAACTTACACGGATTAAAAAAGGAGTACCGATAACGTATCGTGCTAAAATTTAGACATAATATTATTTGAACATTTCTTGATAATATAAAGCAATTAGAGGTAAAAAGCATTGAAGAGCATCTATAGAAAAGATTTAATTTTGAAAATCTATTATTAATATCATCAAAACCAAAATTGTTATCTTTATTTATTTGCTCATTAACCATAAATGCTTTTTACCTCTAATTGCTTTATATTATCGAAAAATGTTCAAGTAATATTATGTCAAAATCTTAGCACGATACGTTATATGTACTCCTTTTTTAATCCGTGTAAGTTCTTATGACGAAATAACATGGATACTTGCCACATTAACCCTCTCGGGCATGACCTTTTTCTATGCATGAAATAAATTAAAATCAATAAAAAAATTAATTAATGCATGTTGTTATTAATTAATGCGTGTTGTTGTGCTGTCTGAAATTTGGCTAACTGACTCTTTCTCAGATTCAGAAATCTTCGATAATCGTTACCATGTTTACAGATGTGATAGATCTTCCGTTGATACCAATAAGTCACGCGGTGGTGGTGTTTTGATTGCAACTGATGATAAGTCTCTAATTTCCACTTTGGTTCAAGTGAATGCATCGACTAGGGAGGAGATATGGGTTAGTCTGAGTATTGGAGACTCTCGTCTGATGGTTTGCGGGGTTTATATTCCACCTAACAGTAAGTCCGAGTCATATCTTAACTTTATATCTTCCGTCAACACGATCATGACTAAAAGCCCAAATTCTCTTGTTTGTATCGCTGGAGATTTCAATCTTCCTCAGATAAGGTGGTTATCGATGGGTGATAGTCTTGATATAACGCCGGGCCCTGGAAATTAATGTAGTCAGTTATTTTGTGATAATCTTCTCTCCTGCAATTTGATGCAACACAATCACATTAGAAACATATACGGAGTAATGCTGGACTTGATCTTTTCGAATCACAGTGGTATTGAGATTGTCAACTGTAGTGACATTACCTTAATTGAATGTGATTCATACCACCCGTCACTATTAGCTGTATTCTTTTCACCTATTTTATTTCCATCTCAGGTACACAACTGAGACGAAGTGAGCTGAGCCGAACAGCGGTGCGATTCTAGGATTTTTTACCGATGTCGATATTTAGTTATCGATCGACAACTACGAAGGTTGTCGACCAAAAGTTGTCACGCGATTCTCAAACATTGACTTGTCGACATCTATTGAGTATGTTGTCATTTAGTTCTCGATCGACAAAACCCAGCCATTCAGAGTTATCGACATTGAATTACTGTCATATTTTGCAGGTTAAAATATATTTGTTTTGGTTTTTTCTTGTTTGTAATAATTGGTTGTAACAATTTCGGTTTAACAGTGCGTTATCTGTTTGCTATTTGCATTAAAATAATTGATTGTGTTTATTTGTGACAATTTTTTTTCGTGGTTTTGTAGGTTTGGTTTAGTACTTGGTTTTGTATAACTTTTGTAGGCTATGTAGTTTCGTGTTGTTATTTCTTTAATTATAAAGTGTTTTAGATCTTTTAATTATGGCTGCTGAACTGATTTTTTTGGCATTGTATGAACAAGTGCAAGCTGCGGGTAATGTCAGAAGAGATAATAATCGGCTTAGATTATATCGACGCCAATTGAGGGACACTTTCAACCCTTTTGAGTATTCCAGCATGCTGGAAATTTTGTACAAACATGTAAAAATTTTGAAATAGGAAATACAATTTTGATTTTCGAGATTCCACACCTAACACCAAGAAGTATAAACCTGCTTAATAATATGAGATTTGTCGTAAAACAACTTACTTAGCAATTCTTTTAGGGAGCACCTTTCTCTTTTTCGTCGTATTTATTCCATTACATTTACAAAATCGTTTCACTTGCGATACAACACCTTTTGGAAATTCAATTTTTATGCTACAACCATTACGTATTTTTATCTTTTAAAGATCTACAGTCTGATAAGTTCCTGAATAATGAGACACGGAAACATTTTTTTGGCCAAATTCGGTTCAATTTCTTAACATACTTTCCTATTAGGTCGATACAACGAGTTCGTCGATTTTCTAACTTTTTTTTACCATCCAAATAGTAGTCAATCGGAAGTTCCATAAAATAAGCCTCAGTTTCAGATATGAGCTTCTCATTTGAGTAAAAACGTTTACCGGTGAGCCATTTATGCAGATTTAAAAACTGGTACTGGGGGGCCAGATCTGGCGAATCCGGTGGTTGAGGGATCAGTTCAAACCCGATTTTGCTTGTTCAACTAACGATGAATGAACAGGTTCATTGTCGTGATGATAAAAGATTGTTCCCTTCTTTAAATTGAGCGCTTTTTCGCGATTTCGTTTTTCAAATGATCCAATAATGATGAATAATATGCGCCAGTTATAAGTTTTACCTCTTTCAAGATATTCGAAGAAAATTATTCCATGCGCATCCCAAACTACGGAGGCCATAACCTTTCCAGCCCATTGTTGCGTTTTCAGACGCTTTGAAGCACTTTCACCCGCAGAAAGCCATTGTTTTAATTGTTGTTTTGGCTCTGGTATATACAGGTTTCATGAATTGTTACAAATCGGCGAAAAAAGTCTTTCGAATTACGCATAAACATGGTCAAATTCTGCTGTGAGCAAACGAGGCACCCAATGCTCGCAGAGTTTCTTCATGTCCAAAAGCGCATGTACGATATTGCCCACACATTCCATTGATATACTTACTAGCTCCCTTAATTTCACTTTGGGATCATTCAACATCGCATCATGGATGTTTTCCGTATTTTCTGGTGTAGTGACCTAATTTGGGCGTCCAGAACGTTCAGCATCATTGGTGCTTGTACGTCCACAACAAAACAGTAAACCATTTATAAATCGTTTCAATCGACGGTGCAGAGTCCGGGTAATACTTATTCAGCTTGTCTTTGGTCTCGGTTATCATTTTCTTGCTTAAATAATAGTGTTTAATCAAAACTCGAAACTCACTTTCTTCCATATTAAAATATACTGATTGGCTGGTTTCTTCTCGGTGCTGTAACTTGTAAATGAGTAATCGTAAATGGCTAAAATTTCGATAGACGTCATTTAAAGAATGAAGCTTGTCAAAAATGGTTTAAATTAGTAAATACTAATGTTATCTCTTAGAATTTTCAGGGACTTATCAAACCGCCAGGTACTCATCGGAGGTACCAATAGGAACGCCATTACACTGTAGATCTCTTCGAAGATTTGCGTGTAGTCGTTTGAGTTCATTTTTAATTTCGTTATGTACATATGTGATATAATTTAGTTTTGCCGTATAACGGGTAAATATAATTTTTCCATCTAATTAATTTGTGTTAACAAATTACTTTTAGCACCCAGGTTACGGGTTAATTCATTTTAATAATAATAATTCGTTTTGGTAATATAAATATGGTCGTCGCACATTGTGAGGTTATCAAGATTGGAAAACATGGTTGTTAATGTTGCGATGGCTTAAGTTTTGAATAACCATCTGTTGGAAGATGTGAAGTGGATGAAATTAATAGTAGCAATTTCCCGAAGAATAATTAGCTTTGTTATTTTTTTGTTTCGATACCGATGGTTATATTTTGTAAAATTCGTAAGAGGCTTTTCCTTATGAATCCGTTTGCGCCTAAGGGGTCGGAATTGTTTGGTTGAGGAGTCAGACTTCGTGGACATGTATGTTTTATTTGGGATGCGAGACTTCTACTTTCAGCAGATGTTTGGTTTATGAAGATGCGATAGTGGAAATTAATTTGAATTTGCAGTCACACTTTCTCGTTTGATGAGTATTGGAAATGGCAAGCATGTTGATTTTTTAATAAGTATTTTGTGTTCTCTATTTTGTAGACTTTTATTCCTGGATGGTGGACCAACGTAATGATGAAGTAAGGATATTGAATTCGAAGGAGAGACACTTGCCTAGTCGTGAAATTGGTAGCATTGCATTCAGGGTAAGTCTCTTAGAGATACATTTACGTATTTACTAATGACTAGCTGGAAAACCCGTAAACGGACGGGCCTCTAGAACCGATTGGTTAGAAACTCGATTGATGTGCAACTCGTCCCAGGGGGAATATCGTCGTCGGTACTTTAATATATTTTTCGGTTGGTAAAAAATGGCACGCCGTAGCAGCAGGAGCAGGAGCAGCAGCGAGCTGGCATTTTATGTATTAAGATGCTCTATGCCAGGTTCTGTGTTTTTAATATCAATTATAACCGAGATAATGAATTCCGGTGTGCAATTAATTTCTGCTAGAGCATAACTTCGTTTTGTAGATTTATTCTCCTCAAGGATGATCAATTGTATTTTTGCTACATGACTGAATTTACCCCTCAGGTGGATGTCAGTATTTTACTTGCCTTATATATTTTATTTTGTTTCCTGTTATTATAATCTTCAATTATAATATAACAGCTTATCTTGATCATTATGTGTACGTTCTATGTAAGACTAGTGAATTAATTAAACATTGTCGCCAACATCTTTCTTTCTATTTGTGTTTTTACGATAAGACGACTCTTCGTTTCTTTAGGTTTTATTAGTATTGACTGGCGTCCACATTAACATCAGGTTTTTCATTTAGCTGAGAAGATATCTGAGTACTTGGTTACGAATCCACTAGGTTTTTCGAAATACCCACGCTTCTCGAGAACTGCGTTTTAAGTAACAAGGCTAGCTAACACGTGTAATAACATCTACGATTAAGCAAGTGTGTTACGCCGATGGTTTTCTGAACACGAGTCACCGCGCAATGGTTCGCGCACAGCGTGAAAGTTAGCAGGAGAGGAAACGTTCCACTTATTTTTAAGACAGTCATTTTTAAGACCGGCTAGTTTAAGCTCTAAAATTTAGTTTTTGATTAAATTCGAATTAAATTATGGTGAAAGTTTCCGTTTTTCCTGGTGGAATTTCTGTTCTCGCGAGTATCGTTAGTGACGTTTTTGGGGAACGAACTTTGAAGAAATTAAGATAATTATTGTTGGCGACGCGCGTGTGATGTCATTCAATATTTTTGTTATTCAGAAATAAAATATAAGTACTTAAATTATGCATTATGTCACGCGAAGTTTTAAATTTGATATTTAAACTTAGATGCATTTATCCAAGAAAACAAGAACGTGACAAAATGCATAAATCAACAAAATGTTAAGTTCACCAGACGATGTTTATATTATATAAGGATGTAAAACTTAGAATAGAGTTAGTTATAAGTATGATCTAGAATCGACATATTTATGATTCAATAAATTGTTATATTCAATTGTGTTTTTTTTTAATAAGGGCACATTGAGATACGTAACTCGCGCCAGGCGATTCTCGACCTTAGTAAAAGCGGGAAATGTTTACGACGTGCAATTCGCGCATGGAATGTGGCGATACGACCACCTTGAATTCACCTTGAATTTTTGAACGAATTCCGACAGTGCGATTTTTTGTCGAACTATTCCAGATAACAACGTTATAATCTAGTGCAAAAATATTTAAATTGAAATGGTTTTCTGATACTGCGCGTTTCGAACTTATTCAAATATTATGAAGTTTTAAATTTTGGTATCGAAATGCTAAATTATTGTCATTTTCTGATATTGCGGTTTGTTTCAAACTTTCGAGTTTTGATGAATTTTCCAATCTGATGGATAATAAGTTATGCCGCTGAGCGATTCTGAATTGTGTTGCTGTTTGTCGTGATATATCTTAGGGACGTCGGGTTATTCTGAATGTTGGAGTTGCGTACTGCACGATGCCGACCTGCTTCAGCAATCATCTCCATGGACGCCTGCGTCTACTAATGGGAATTGAATTTGTAACAAGGTATTGTTATTTTTGTATTGTTTAGTTAGTACCTTCTTGGTGCTGTGTGCACATTTCTGTGGACCTTTCAGGTCAGTATCGGAATAATTGTCATATTGTTGTTTTTCGATGTATTCATGTCTGTCATCGTATTCGTCGAAGTTTAACGCGAATTGGTGTCACACCGTTATGGGAATTAGTTGTCCTCCCTTAGTGGACAATTACGCCCCCGTAATTTTTGTAAAGCTTGGTCAATAGGGGATTTTGCTGCGCCATTGACCCAGCTGGTAACGCTTTTCGTAAGCGGTCTAGGAGGACCTTTATATGCCTCTGATCAGGCTGGAGCCTTTACTTGTAGATGTTGATCGGTTGTATTTACGACTGTTTAAGTTCGTTACTGTCATGATGTCGTCATCATAATTTTAGTTATAATAAATATGGCATTTGTTGCCAACAATATACTGCTGTGTTGACTATATGTTTATCGATGTTATGTACATTGGTGTATTATTAAATGAGCTTGCTCGTTAAACCAAGATCAAAGGGAGAAATTCAATTATATATAAAATATTTTTGTTGTTTTAATTGTGTTAAACTTCCAAGAGTAGACCACGCCCATATTTTAGATCCGCTGAGCAAGTCGTTGGCCACCATAAGTTTACAGGTAAGGTCCTCGTAACAAGTGGCATTGAGGCAAAAATTTGAGAGCGATTGATGCTACATTATCTCGAGTGCTTCTGGTGCTGAAGTTACTGCAATAAGGACCCAAGTGCGAGTGAAGTTCCCCGAGCGATTTAATGATTTATTTTCCTCCAATATTATCTCCAAGCATCATGGTGTGGAACTGAAGAACAGCGGAGGCATCAAATTACTGCTGGGTCTTGTTGGATTGGGTGCAATTGTATAAGATATATTGTGTAATTACCTTGGCGGCCATTAGGGTGAGTTTTTTATATCTAATCTGACGGGCTTATACTTTTTTAAAGCAGTCTTGTATTTCATGTGTCACATTTGGTGATAATTTTTTTTACACTGTATTAGGACTACATGCCTGTTGCACTTGTTTGAAATCGTCTTTGTTTTACTCGAGCTCTGTCTGGGAGTTTTTGACGACTATACTTGTGTATTTATATCAGTGCGTTTTAATTAAAAGTTTAATTATTTCTTTTGAGTTTTCTTTCGGGGGAGCTGTGCTTGCAGAGATATTTGTTGTCGATCAACACCCTCGCGACCGCGCTAAATCAGTTAGCTTTAACTCCGTGGGCCTTTTCACAAAGAAAAAGCTGGTTATTAGTACCCAGCGTGAAGAGAGAGTTGCGGCTCCTCATCAGGGAAGTTGTAAATTTCGTTTCAGTTCTTCTAGCAAAATTTATTATTAAATATGTATTCCTTTAATACATCTTGAACTTCTTTCATATTCACAATTTCATTTCTGTTGTCGAAATCGATTGTTATTTTCTTCAATATTTAACCAAAAAGTAGTAAATCGTTCACCTCTCTTTTCCACAATATTGTGTAAAATGTAGCACGCACACACAAGTTTAGGTACAAATTTATAATATATATCAATTCTTTTTGATAAAAGAATTTTATTTATTTAATACGCCGGCGTGGTGTATTATGGCTAAAAACTCCCCAAATTGTAACGAAATGGGGAAGGCCTTCATCCATCAGTAGACTGACATAGGCAAATCGTGAAACATCTCCATCGCCCTTTCAATCTTACAAACGCATTTTCTACTGCTATTCTTGATGAACTCAAGTAAACACTAATAGATTCTTCTTTTTCGTTCACTTTTCCAACATAGCCTTTTATTAACCATGGTAAAAAAGGGTAGGCTGGATCTTCAACTAGCATAAAAGGAATGTGAATTTCATTGATAACTTTAAATTCCATGGAAATTGTGTTTTCGGCGTTTAAAAATAACTTGGAATTCTTAAAAACTAAGGCATCGTGACACGATACTGGAAAATTAATTGAATTGTCTCGAAATCTAAAAATAATTTTTCTCAATTAGCAAATAGAATATTATCATTTAAACAAAAAATAATCTTACAAATATTTGTTATTGCTTGTAAAATAAGTGACGGCCATTCTTTTCTTTTGATGAAATACTTATAACCCTCCGGAAGGTGGCAAAATTGGTATGTGCGTTCCTAATAAACATTACATGTTCTTAAAACTGTACAGTAAATAAAAAATAAAAATTACCGTTTATGAATCCAAATATCTGAGGAACTCCAGTTTTCCTTTCTACTTCATCTGCAATACTTGCCGCTTCGTCTAAATTTGGCAGTTGTATCATTTTGGTTGCAAAAATTATTTAAAGCAATTTCGTTGTATTAGGCTTTGTATAACCACTGTAAATTTTGAACAAAAAGTGTAAATGAAACTATGATATCGATGTATATCTACGTTTCAAAGACTTTATTTCTTCTTTCTCAGAATCTAAAAACACTCATCTACAATAAAAACAAATAGCGCTGACAATAATTACACTTACCAATACGGCAGTTTCAAACAATTAAAAATTACAAGATTTCCTATCCTAGGAGAGAACATTTAAAGAACATTTAAAAAAACTACAATCGTCAATAATAATTTCTAATAATGAGCATTTAAAGTTAATTAACTATATACTCGGTCAAATATTTAAAACGCACACATATAAACTATAAAAGTTTGATAAAATTAAAACCACCTGATGATATGTCCTTTAGCCATATTTTAGCAAAAGATTAGCACTCCTATCTATCTAATATGATTAATAATTATCATATATCTAAATAAGTGCCTGAATTATACAATCTGGGTCCAACAAAATTATTATTATAAGATACCACTGTAAATTTTACTGAGCTTCATCGCGTCTACAGAGAAGTAGTTAATAGTCATTAATTTTTATGAAGTACATCTCACTTATGTCTTTTTTTAATTTAGAAGATTCAAAATTCAATATTTTTACATTTTCAAAATCGAAGTTGTGCCCCTTCTCTATACGGTGTGCTACTAATGCTGTGGAATTTTCATCTTAATTATTTCTCATATAGTTCCCCGTCCCTTATTTTCTTTATCCTTAGTTACTTCGCAGTTTATCTTATGTTGGTATATACTTTGTTTAAGGTATTGTTTTGTCTGACCAACATACGTTTTTTCACAGTTCAAACACGGTACTTCATAAATTAACTCTGACAAATTTTCCTTAGGGATAGCGTCTTTAAGTCTAGACAAAAGTTTTTGGTTAGTGTACAAGCTGTATATTCCCAATTTACAATGATTTTTCAGCGTATTCTGTGTTCTCTCTGTCAATCCTGTTATGTACGAGAACCTAAAATATGGGATTACACTTTCCACTTTGGCATCCGTGCTGTCAAATCTCCTTACACCATTCACTTTCTGCCATTGGGAATTAATAAACCACAGTGTATAGTTGTTTTGCTTTAGAATTTCTGTTATTTTTATTCTGTTTCTTTTTGTGGAATTCGGGGTGCGACAATCTCAAAACTCTCTTCATTAGTCCTGTAACGAGTCCCATTTTTATGCTCGTATGGGACTGATAATTTACTATCCGATTAGAACTAATAGCTTTTGTGTACCAATCTGTAGTTAAGCATTCTTCAGGTCTCCTAATCACCATAATATCTAGGAATGGAATCTCACCGTTGGTTGTTCTCCATCTCCATGGTAAACTTCAGTTCTGCATGATAATTGTTTACACGATAGTCACAACAACTTGCTAATTTATACAAACTTATTGCAACTTTCTTCGTACTACATAGTTATATTGGTTGTCTAACTGGAGCTGGGTGAAGTTTCAGTTGTAGTTCCAGCTTGTTATATAAAAATTGAAATGTTTCCTTTGACATTCGAAAAGTTTCGACAAAATCTTCATCTTTATAATTTTTAAAAACGATTTCTTCTCAAAATTCCACACTTCTTGAATTTTTTCAATAACGGCCGTATTTTGGTTTGATAACTCTTGTAAGACAAGAATAATCAATTTTCTGGCTGACAAAAATCCTGTCTAAAATCGATGTAGATGTAGCTGTAGAAAATAGAAACCATTTTATTGTCAAAATCGAGCTTAGTATTTAGCTTTGACCTCTATAATATCCAAAATTGCAAGGTGTGAACGTAAAAATATTTCTAATATGACAAGTAATACGACAAGTCACATGAAAAATCGCATAGTGTGAACCAGCTTTTAAACATTCACTGCGTTTTTCTTAATATCATTATTTATCATGGTTTCTAAATAATTAAGCACACTTGAAAATATCAAATCTAACTAACATACCATTTGAGTTGTTTTTAACGTTAACCATATTCATTATTGCACCATACCACACCCGGTAGATGTACCCAAAGATGTACATATAATAATAATAATATTAATAATAGTCTTTATTTCATATGAGACAACAAACTACAAATAATAAATATCAATTTTGTTCATGAGGTACATGATTTACGTTAGTTGTGTCGCCCCACATGAAAAAGGCGAAGTTCAGAATGGCTCTCAATGAGAACCGTCTACTCTTCCACTCAACCCAAAAGCTGGCACGCGCACACATCCAAGTCCCCCCCGGCCCGACTGGCACCCACGCGACCGACAACCCTACACCGGTATCTTATAAAACTGATTACTATAAATTAACATATACAGGGAACCAAAGGTAACGAGCAACAGAAGGTCATGCACTCTGCTCCGCCAAAAGCCTCTCATAAACCTGTCTTCTGAATATTGGCAGAAGTAATACTTTGAATGAATCAGGACAGTTGTTATATAACGAAGAGATGTTATATACAAAGGATCGTTTAAAAAAAGTCAATTTGTGACTCGGAATAATTAGAAAGATTAAATTATGTACGTCCGTACGAAATGTAATTTTGTTGTACAGATAAGGTGGAGTTTTTGTTTTAATAATTTTATGAAATAGAACAAGGGAATGTAACTTGCGTCGATAGCTCATATTGAGCCATTTTGAATTTGCAAGGGTATGCGAAATTCTGTCATATTAGCGTAAGCTGTAAATCAGCCTCAGACACCCATTCTGAACCCGTTGAATCCGACCAGCATCTATAGCGTCTAAACAAGGGCCATAGACGACATTACAGTGGTTAAAGTGTGATAGGACCAAGGATTTCAGATAGTTCTTTTTAATTGGCGAGATAGAAAATGCCGTTGCTAATAAATTAATTTTAGATTCATGTACGCCTTCTGAATGCAGGTAGTGATGTGATTTTTAAATCTTAATTTGTCATCAATATGCAAACCCAGATTCCGCGTACACTCCGAAATTCCAAGAACCGTGCCACCCATGTGAATCCTTAATGACAATTTCATTTCATCTGAGCATTTATCAAAGAAGATAACTTTGGATTTACTCGAGTTAAGAGCAAGTGAAAATTGGTTGGAGCCGTTGTACAATGACTGTAGATCATCATTGATGAGTCTGCATGCATTCGTCACATCATTTTGGCCTGAGTGTCATCCGCATAGACATATGCATATTACAATGTTTTATAAAATTTGGCAATCTGGATGTGTAAACGGTATACAATAGAGGAGCCAAGATTGAGCCCTGAGGAACACCAGCCGATACAGATAGAGTGTTTGAAGATATGAGAAAGCTTTACTATAATCTAGCAGAATCAGTAGCGTCACCAAGCCTCCATCAGTTGCCCTGATTATATCATCTGTTACGTTAAGCATGACCGTAGTACAACTATGAGAAGGCCGAAATCCCGATTGAACGTAAAGTAGGATATCATTTTTATCTAAGAAGGATCTCGATTGTTTTTCCATAGCTCTTTCAACAATCTTAGAAATGACGTTTAATAAACTTATGGGTCTCAACTGAGACAGCTCTACAAGAGGCTTAACCTTGGGTAATGGAATAATTAGTCCTTTTTTCCATACCTCAGGAAACTCTCCTTCAAGTAAACATGTGTTGACGATGTGTGTAATAAAAGGATAGATAACTGGACTGCATAGTTTAAGTAAAGAAGCGTTGAATCCATCCGCTCCCCAGTAGCGTTAGTTTTGATAGATGTAATGAGCTGACTGACGTCGGATTCCTCAATTAGATTAAAATGAAAATCGGGCAAATTAGGTTTCAATTTATTGTTACTGAAGTATTCGATAAGATCATTATTGTCTACAGATTTAGTTGTAGATGCAAAAAATTCATTGATAGCATTACAATCTGCCAACGACTCCGGAATCTCATTAACCGGAGATCTACTCACATTAAGGCTTCTGAGTGTTTTCCACAACTGTTTAGAATTACGACCATCAGCACTCGACTGAAGATAAGCCCGCTTATCTGCACGGACCGATAAGGTAGTAAGATTTCTCAGTCGTTTGTAGTCGAGCCAATGACGTTGAAGCTTAATACTTTTAAATTTGGAGAAAGACTTATCGCGTAGACATAAGAAGTCGTACATTATCTGTTAGCCAAGGAGCCGGCCTCTTTGTGATTCGAACAGTTCTGGTAGGAGCGTGTATGTTGATTAAATTCAACAAATTTTCATTAAAGTAACTTACTTTATCATTAACATCATGCAACCGAAATATATTGTGAAAAGGGATCATATTTAAGTCAGATAGGAAACGATCATGATTAAAATGTCTGAAATCTCTGACAACTTTGAATTTTGGAACCCTGGATTGTTTAACACACAAGATAGAGCAAAAAATTAGTTCATGGTCCGCTATATGTACAGATCGAGTACCGGAGTCGAGTATCCTCTCAGTCCTGTCAGTTATAAGCAGATCTAACAGTGAAGATGAATTACCTACAATACGCGTAGGGGAGTTGATTACCTGGCAGAGATTCAAAGCATCCAGAACCGAACGGAGTCTGATTGTTTCGCTACGAGAGGGTTCCAACATATTTATATTCATATCTCCCATACAGTACATCTCATCAGAGACACTTTGAGCCTCGCAGAGCGCAACCTCAATTTCGTCAAAAAAATTGTTGAGATACAATCTATTCGGATTGTAAACACAACCGAAAGTGTATTTTGTGTTGTGAATAGACAGCTGAATCCAGATTTGTTCAATATTGGGAGAGGAGTGCAGAAGATTAAATTTTAAGGAGTTATGTATAAAAAATGCAACACCACCTCCGCGGGAGTCACGGTCCCTACGAACAACGACATAGTTGTCAATATAAATAATTTCGTCTAAGTCAAAGCTATTACGCCAAGTTTCCGTGATACCAACTACGAGTATGTCATATTCATGCTGGAGTACATGCTCCTTTAGTCTGTCAAAATGTTCAGGAGCAAATAATGAATGAACATTAATATGTGCCACCCTAAGGAACCTGTCATTCATATTTTCAAGACAATCACAGTTTAAGAGTAGCTATCACAGGGTCGGCCACACGAGCCACCGCGGGCGCGAGAGACCCATCAGACGCATAGCCACTACCAGCAAGAGAGAAAGAGTTTATGCAGTAATGTTAGTTAAAAAAAGGTTTCACCAGCACCAACCAATGCGACCCGAGCCCGAAGGAAACCCCGACACGCACGCGATACCAGCTGTCCCGGTTTTCATTAACCGGAGTCAATTTGTGTAAAAAATATATGTCAAGACTCAACGCAGTCTTACGCAATTTATCATCAAATAAGCGCAAATAATATACCCCGTGCATGAACAATCAAATAAATTAAGATCAAAGAAATTAAGATAATTAAAAATTATTATGCATTAACTATCAATAATTATAACATTATAAGTAATAACAGTATGGTATTAATTAATTAATTCAATAAACCGGAAGAAAAAGTGAGCTGAATAAACTGAATTGAATTGACTTGACCCTTCGTTTCATGATTCAGATAAAAGACAATATTATATAATATAATATAACTGCAGCATAAACAATCAGGAATCAATGAAAAGTATTACAGAATGAACCGAAGGGTCAAAAAAACAAAAGTGACAAAAATAGTTATTTTCTATACAAGACGATAAAATTGAATTTTATCGACTAGCGGAAATTGTTAATTTACGAGCGACGAAGTCGCTCGTAAATTATTTTTCGCGAGTCGATAATGAAATTTTATCGTCGTCTATAGAATTTAATTTTTTTCTATAGCATATGTTAAAGAAAACATTTATAAGAAATTTATAAATTAAATTATTGACAGTTTTTATTTTATTTTTAAAATTTCATATTCAAGCTATCGAGAATTTAATGTTCACTTTTTTTTGAAAACTTTTTATTTTTTTAATAATTTTTTTAATATATAATTTCAAGAGCTAATAATTTAATTTGAGTAAAAACAAAGTATTTTATCTACCCTTGCTGTTAAAATGCTACTTTATCTACTCAAATGCTATTTTACCTACTCTTGCTGTTAAAGTATCATTTTTTCAATTATTTTCAGTCGGACAAATCGCACTTTAACATCTGCTATAGAAAAAAATAAAAATTGAAACAGAAGTCCGCTATGTGCAGCGAGACCAGTGCCTTATATAAAACCATTATCCAAAGATTAAAGTATGTATTAAATATAGTTTAAATAAAATCAAATTAGAAAATGTAATAAAATTTAATTAAATTAATGTAAAGACCGATAATGTGCAAAACTAACAAGATAATTCAAAATAAAAGATAATACAATTTATGCACATTGACTGTAGTCGTACCGCAACAATAAAGTTATTTTCACAAAACTGAACAGAGATTTAAAGAAAACTGAAAGCAAATCCAAGACAAACATGTTCTTGCAGATTATTACGATTATTCCACGTTACAAAAAATTAATTTAACTCACTCAGTGAAGCAGCAGTCAACAGCACCTTGGAGTTTCCATCATCATCTGGAGCCGTCCTAACAATTACCAATCCATTACGGGTATTGACATTTCGGATCCCATATTTGTTTACTGCCTGCCCACATACCTCTAGCCTGTTTCTGGTAAGGTCTTCTCTTATGACGTAACTAGTACCCTTCAGGTTTCTTTTGTTATTGTATACTAAAGATCGCTTTTGATAGTTAGTGAATTTTATTAGTATTGCCCGAGGCTTCATATTATCGTTCTTCTTGCCTACACGATGCACTCTGTCTAAGTCGTTTAAAGTAATATCTAGTTTCAATTTAGAGCTGATTATTCCGATTACCAAACCATTTATGTCTTCATTTACTTGATCAGGTACTCCATATAAACGCAGATTGCTTCTTCGGATGTACTGCTCCAGATTATCCAATCTTTCCTCCAAGGCATCAATTCGCTTCTGATTCTCCGTTGAAGTTTTTTTTATATCGGCGAAGGAGTTTTCCAAGGAGTTAAATCTGTCTTCAATCCTCTTTGTGAATACGGAGAGAACTTTCTCACATACCTTCTCGCAGATGTCAATAATTTCAGCATTATTGTCGACATCAGCTGTGCTGCGTGTTTTACCCATGTCGCCGTTACGCAGAACTTCAACGAATCGTGAGAGCTATATTGTTTATGACAAATTGAAATAAAACTATCAAAGAAGTAGCAGATCAGCAGATGCACCAACATTCACAGCACCACCTCGATACGTAACTACGCCTTCAGTATTAGATATCGATACCATACACACACAAACAAGTTGAATATTTAAAATTTACACGGAGCAATTAAAATGCGACTTAAGCGGCCATGTTGGTTTTATTGTATTATCAATGTCATCGCTATACAACATGTCAAAAACGCACTCTACTGAGTCAGCATATGACCTGCAACATTCACTATCGCACTGTGGAGGCAAGTAAACTGCTTAAATCAAAAAATTTTTGTTTCTACACTTCACCAACAACCCATAACTGCTTGAAAAAACCGTTATCATATGGCGAGGGTTTAACGTAAGCACGAAAAGTTTTTTTTACAGCAATAAGAACTCCACCCCTCGAGATTTACTTGTAACAGCAGCGTTACGGTCAGATCTAAATATCAAAAAATTGTCATTAATACACAATTCACTGCTTAGAATTTCGGGCGACAACCAAGTTTCTACAAGAATTATTACATCATAATCTACCAAAGAAATAGACAAAATCAAAACACTTAATTTCGTGCGTAAACCCCAAACATTCTGGTAATAAACTGACAACAATAAGTTTATGTTCTCTGAGTTGTTGAGCCGCGCATGTAAAAATCCTGATTATTATCATTAGCTGTATTTTTTTCACCTATTTTAAGTGAGATAGTACTGAGATACTCAGGTACTCAGTTAAATGAGTGTTCTTTTTACAGTTTCAACAGATATGCTGTACCGTGCCGAACTGAGATTTAACTGGGTTAATCACCTCCCACCCTAACTCAACTGATCTTGCTTTTTCGAAGTGTTACAACTGAGTACGAACTGAGCTAAATTGGGAAATAGCCCGGATTGGTCGGTTTAAAAAGGTTAACGCCTCATTTGTTTTTGTGGAGGTTATGGTTATAGTAAACGTGTCACGTTTATGTTATGTTGAGGTTATGTTGATAGTAAACATTGGTAAATATGATTTGGTTGGTAAATAATTTTTGTATCGTGGGTTGGTAGTGTACTTTTGTTGTTCTTTTCACCTTATGTTTTTCTCACTTTGACTCAGTTAATACCTGTTCGGCTCAGCCGTCAACGATGTCTCCTCAAGGAGACAACGCTCAACCGAGCGGATCCCGTATTGAAATTTCTAGAGTTCGAGTTATTGTATCTTATTGGGATGTCATTCTGCACCTGTGAAACTTGAGGTATTTTCCCAAGAATCTGCGATTCTTCTCTTTGCATGCCTCTAGCTATAATTTCGACATTTGTAGGTTTCTCTGATGCCGATCTAGTTCTTAGCTTCTCAACTGGGTTTTGCACCATCTTAACTTTCCCAGGGTAAAGATGACTTTCTGCTTAGTACATTATTATATTTCGACACCGCAATATTTATAGACAGCACGGGCAGCACATCTGCTTGATTAGTAGTAACACCTATCTCATCCTTGATTACATTCTCAAGGTTAGATTTCAATTGACCTACGTTGGTTATCAACAGTTCACACAGTAGGTACTACCTAATACTAGCATTTTTCATCAAACAATTCAGTTTACTACTTTTCACACTGTAGCAAACCACTTCCAATAATTTAATTAATAGGTAAACGCAATATATACTTTATTCATATTAACTTGACTTAGTA
Organism: Cantharis rufa; assembly: GCA_947369205.1. Lineage (NCBI taxonomy): Eukaryota > Metazoa > Arthropoda > Insecta > Coleoptera > Cantharidae > Cantharis > Cantharis rufa. The sequence continues at coordinate 31,463,534 of OX376305.1, read as the reverse complement.
AAAATTCTTGTTAAAAATATTATTTAGATAAACACATGATTACGAAAATTTAAGAAAAATTCTTACGGTCTAAGTACCGGAGGTCTCAATTATACCGGGTGTTCATTAGAAAACTTTCAGCAATTAATATCTCCAAAACTACAAGTCAGATGAAAAAATGTTTCGGACAAAGTTGCATGACAGCGAGGAGGAAAGAAAATGACATGACAATAATTTATTGACCTTTAAAGGTCATTTGAAGGTCAACTTTATTTTTTTAAATGGCACCTTATAGTTATTTTATCATATTCATATTTTGCATAAGAAAATAAACAACTTTAGTTGGAAATTATGTTTTGTTCGGCAAAATATGAATCGGCTAAAAATATAATTTTTTTCTGCCAGGAAAGGAATCAATTCTGCTAAAAATAATATCGATATGCAATACGTTGAATACCATGCTACGTAAATCGGCATTATTATTCTAAAAGTTGGCAACCCTACGACACATATTTATATTGACTTGTGTTAGCCCTGGCAAAGATTTCTTTGCCAAAACCTTATTTTCACCACTAAAGCCCACCAAAAATACGTCCAAAAATTTTGACTGTTATCGACGCAGAAATGCCGAAGAAAATCGAGGGACAAGAACTTTTTCCAAGTTTTCGCAAAAAAAGTAATCTTTTTTTTTAATGTTGAATTCTTGGTTTTTGTCAAATGGTTTTTTATGCTGTCAAGTTCTGTGGGGGCAATGTTTCTACATACAAAATTTGGTTGAAATCCCTTCAATACTTTATGAGTTATTCACTCTTGAAGTTTAAACTTTGGCAGCTTGTAATTTTTAACAGATGACAGATAGAAATTTAATTTCACCTATTCTAGATAAAGCTTTTCAAGGTGATTAAAATAACCTATCATAAGACAAAATCGTTTTTAAAAATTTGTGCTAGTTTTTTGCAGTAGATTACAACTCTTTTAACTTTTTGAATTGTTATATCTCAAAAACGGTGGCTCTTAGGAAAAAAACTATTTAGACATTTTTTATAGATAATTATCTGATCTACAATTTTTGTCTAAGCTAATTTTATGATAAAAGTTACCGTTTTGCTGAAAATTGCGAAAAACCCGTTTTTGTGATCTTTGACCCCGAGTAAATTTTTTTCCAGGTGTCGGATCGATGAGGACTTTTTACATTTCATTTATAATAGTGTTTTAAACAATCCTACCAATTTTCAGCCGTGTGTGCGTTATTGTAACCTCGCCCCTATTTTTTGGTCTAATTTGACCGGACTATAATAAAAATATAAAATGCACAAATATACAAAAAATTATTGCTTAAGGGGGGAGCGCGATGAAAATTATGATTGAAAATTGGTTCGCAAATATCGAAGGGTTGAGAAACTCTGGTTTAACAATTTTATTATTTAATTTAATTTATTATTAACTTAGTAAATAAGTATTGTTTTTCTAGATTACCATACACATAATTGCTTAAAACTTGATTTGAAAATGATTGCTCAAGTGGAAACAATGTAATGATCCGTGTCAGCACTTGCACCTCTATACGTTCTCACGTCCTCTGCTGCCTTTTCACCCCTCTTTGACACCAACCGCTTTCGGTTTTCTCTATTTCCTGCTCCTCTGGGGAGGATGAAAGTTTTTGTAGTCGCTCTGTTTTGATGTTTTCTTGTTGTTTTAATGTAGTTTTTGATCAACGCCATTATTCTCAAGATTTAGAGTTATGGTACTCGTCGTTTCTACTTTTTAATTGTTTTGGTTTAATTTAATTTTTCCATAATTATTATGGTAAAAGTTTGTCGAGTAGTTTGAATTATTGTTTTTCAAGACGATTATGTTTCATTGGTGATGTGAAATTACCAACGTGAATCATAAATTTGTGTTTTGATGGCTGTACCGGACTCGAAAGCTTTATATTTTCGGGATGTGATTTTTTTATTCTTTTTAGATATTACATTTCAGCTTCCGAAGCAGGTGACTAGATTATGAGGGTGTTTTAGTGGAGGTTAATTGAATTTATTATCTCGTTAATATCTCGTTTCGCTCGATTCGTGAGTTCATGAAAGATGACATGTCAGACATGTCAATTTTGAAATGAGTTTGTTTTTGTTTCTTCTTGTTTTTCCTTTTGTAGAATATTACTCTTGAATAGACAAAGGAAAGATAAATGCAGATTCCTAAAATTGGTGGTACTGGATTCAGGGTAAGTCTCATTCAAATACATACTATATTGATTCATGATTTTATTTATTGATGATGTCAATGCCAGATTCTACGTATATCAATTTATCATCTATTATAAATTATCTAACAATGTGAAACTACATTGTTTTCATTACTAAATTTATAATATCAGAAATGTTCATAAGTTTATTTTTCAGTTTTAATACATTATTATTATAAAATTATAACAGCTTATTTTTTCTAAATTACAATTATTGGCAAATGCACTGTAAGCATATGGTTTCATTTATTAATTTGTATGAGTAAAATAACATATGAAGTAATTATGCCAAATAAGCTTAAAAACAATTTTCTATTCATGTTGAAAAGTCCAATAGCAGAGAAATGTGGACATTGACTCGTAGCTTGATTTGCCAATAACAACAATTCTTCTCTCAAAATGTGATCATAAGTCATATAGGTAGCCGATGATGATATGTTTGATACTAAATCATAGCAGGAGGTACTTATTTGTTTAACTTTGTTTGTTGTTTCTTCACAAATTAAAGTAACAGTTAATCCTAAAACCTAAAATTTGTAAATACTTAATTAGCTATCGGTGGATTAAGTGTAGTGATTTTTACACTAAATTTTAGGGAATAGAATCCTAAATGGGCCCACAACTTTAAAAATTTTTGAATGACAATATGGTAGTTTAGTGCATAAATTACAAATATAAAAATTAAATTTTATGGATCATTCAAAAATACGTCTAAAATTCAAGAAAAACTGGAAGCAACTATTCGATTGGCTATCTTTATAAAGTTCCCATCCCTTACAATTATTAAAAAATATAAAATTGAAATTCTGCAAGAATTTTAGTGATATTTATAAAACCTTGTGGGCCCGGTTAGGGAACTATATCCAAATTTTATTTTTTTCAAGTGAAGTGAATTAGTATTTCTATGATCATATTTACACAATACACACATATTTTAAACTATATTTGGTTGGTCTCTGTTTTAGATTTAATTTAAAATTTAAAACATTTTGTTGAAGAAATCAAGAATATTTATTTTAGAAATTTGTTACTACCAGCTTATAGTTTTAATTAAGGTTTTATTATAGATTCTTAAACGAATATTGTATTTTACAAGACGATGGTTAATTAACACTATGAATTTTGATTTGTGCTCTATGAATATGAAAGATATTTATTAAACTTGACTAAAACTTTACTTACATACATCAACAAGCATGAAATTCCAATTATAAGCATATCACCAAATTTATCAACAATAAAATTTTTATGAACTTTGCTTAGTAGAATTAGAATAATATAGTCAATAAATTTTAAAATTTTCATAAGAACATTAAAAACTATAAGAAGTAAAATCCAACCGAAGGTTTTATTGCAAATAACGCAAATTTTCAAAAGCAGATTGAACAGAATCCGAATTTTAAATACTTCCTTAAGCATATCCGTTGCTACTACCTCACATGTTCTCACAACTAGAACACTCATTTGGCATTTATTTAGTAAAGATGTTAAACGTTGGTTCATTATTTGTAAGCGCAGATTAATTAAGAATACATAATTGAAAATCAAAAACCCTGATATTATAAAATAGAAATCCGTTAATTTTTCCACAATATGTCCAATAATGGGTTGCAAGGAACTTACTTTAACAATAATAAAAAAATCGTGTATATGTATAATGATTACTAACAAAGTTATAATTTTAAAAATATTGTAAAACAGCCCAGGTTTCTTTAGAACATCGTCAGTATTTAAGCCATCATCAACATTTCTAAAATGCATTTTTAACAACGCAAACTCTCCGACGTTGCAAAAGGTTGTTGAAAAAATACTCATAATAACAATAATCATCGAAGTTGACATTCCAAATATATCCAAAAATATAAAAATGTAATTTTTTATAAAAGGATTCCTTAATTTGATATAAAATCCAAAGGAAGTAAAACTGCACATTAAAATTAATAACGCAATTGAATAAATCTTAAATTTAGCATCGTTACGTAAAGGGATTAACCCAAAAATGCATCCCAAACAATGCACAACTTTTATATTTTCTATGTAAGAATTTTCCATTATTTTCTTCAAGTTAAATCTATGACAGCGACAAGTAAAACAATTTTTTTATATTATAAACATGGAAAAATTTCAGCACTGTATTTGAAAAACAATTGTAATAGATTGTAAATATTATGTACTTGTATTTGATAAGTTAAAACACCGCTTCTTTGTTATTATAACATACAATTTATCGATGTTACGCCCTCTCGCCCTTTCGCTCCCATCTGCTTATTATAGCAGGTCGTATGTAAAAAGTAATTCTTAAATATTTTTTTATGAGGACATTTGTTATTTTCGGCGGCTATTTTTTTAAAATTACCGTTAAACAAACAAAAAAGTACAAAAATAGCTACTTATATATTTATTTTTATATTGTAACGAAATTAAAATGTTTACATAGGATACTTAGTATAGATTGGTTTGTAGTTTGTTTTTGCCTACATTTTGTTGACTTTAAATCCTACCGAATTTCAACATTTAGTTAGGCAATATTTCAGTACAAATAATAATACAGGGATAATATTTATCAAAAAATAAATTGAGTCGTTTGTTACGAAATTAAATCGCTCCTCTAATATAATCCTCGTTTGCGAAAGCATCTATTCTTCAATTATTCTAATGCTGAGAAATTATAAAGTAAAAATTATATTAAATTATATAAAAGTAAATTAATAGTTATTTTCTATACAAGACGATAAAATTGAATTTTATCGACTAGCGGAAATTGTTAATTTACGAGCGACGAAGTCGCGAGTAAATTATTTTTCGCGAGTCGATAATGAAATTTTATCGTCGTGTATAGAATTTAATTTTTTTCTATAGCATAATATGTTAAAGAAAACATTTATAAGAAATTTATAAATTAAATTATTGAGAGTTTTTATTTTATTTTTAAAATTTTATATTCAAGCTTTCGAGAATTTAATGTTCTCTTTTTTTGAAAATTTTTTTATTTTTTTAATAATTTTATTAATATATAATTTCAAGAGCTAATAATTTAATTTGAGTAAAAACAAAGTATTTTATCTACCCTTGCTGTTAAAATGCTACTTTATCTACTCAAATGCTATTTTATCTACTCTTGCTGTTAAAGTATCATTTTTTCAATTATTTTCAGTCGGACAAATCGCACTTTAACATCTGCTATAGAAAAAAATAATATTTTGTTTGATGTTGTCGTTTAACGAAAATATTATATTGTTACAAAGTACGAAATTGAACGGCGTCGATTACAGATGAAACTTTAAAAAGTCTCTTTAATTTGTTTAACAAATTTGTCGACAATTAATTTTATTTTCACTATTTACAACATAAGTAAACCTGTAAATGCAGATTTAACAAATTTAATCGTTGATTAACCAAAATAAATTTATTTTTCAAATTTTATCCCTCTTAAGACAATTCTGAAAATAACTTTTAAAGAAAAATAATTGCTTACCACCCCTAATGAGAATGTAGAAAGCAATCTTAGCTCACTCCCAAAATGAAAAACAAATGTGAAAGCAGAGGGCAAGGTCGCTCTTTCTGAAAAGTAAATATAATTTTTCAATTTTGATTCCCGTAGATACACGTAGTATATGTATGTATAGTCCGGTCAATTTAGACATCCAAGGTTACAATAATTCACACACGGCTGAGAATTGGTAGGATTGCTTAAAACACTATTATAAATGAAATCTAAAAAGTCCTCATCGATCCGACACCTGGAAAAAAATTTACTCGGGGTCAAAGGTCACAAAAACGGGTTTTTCGCAATTTTCAGCAAAATGGTAACTTTTATCATAAAATTAGCTTAGACAAAAATTGTAGATCAGATAATGATCTATAAAAATGTTTAAATAGTTTTTCTCCTAAGAGAGCCACCGTTTTTGAGATATAACAATTCAAAAAGTTAAAAGAGTTGTAATCTACTACAAAAAACTAACACAAATTTTTAAAAACGATTTTGTCTTGTGACAGGTTATTTTAATCACCTTGAAAAGCTTTATCTAGAATATGTGAAATTAAATTTCTATCTGTCATCTGTCAAAAATTACAAGCTACCAAAGTTTAAACTTCAAGAGTGAATAACTCATGAAGTATTGAAGGGATTTCAACTAAATTTTGTAGGTAGAAACATTGCCCCCACAGAACTTGACAGCATACGCATTTTCTAAATATGCCACTGCCAATTATATACGTTCATTAGCCTTATTTGTAAGGTTTTCATTGGTTAGCGATGCGTTTTAATTAAAATAGGTTTACAACACTCTTATATTAATTTTATGAATACGGGGGATAATATATTATATAAATGTCAAATTATTGCATGTGTGCAATTGTTGCATGTGCCAAATAGCGCATGCGTCCAATCGACGCGCGTCCAATTGTCGTACCTCAAATTGTCGCATGCGTCCAATTGACGCGTGTCCAAATTTCCGCGTCCAATTGTCGCATGCGTCCAAATTCCCGCGTTGTTTTGACGGGACCAATTTTAAGTCAGAAAATTTGTATTAATTATTTTAAGGTTCGACCCCAGGACTAAAGGACGCCAAATGTATTGTTAGTTTTAAGTTTTGTAATAATTTCAGGTCCCCGCTGCAGTGGGTCCCACTCTTGGGTTATTGAAACTTTGATTGTGTATATACACATTGCGATGAATTTCGCTATACCCCTGTAATTTTAATACAGGGCAATCGTAGCTAGATTCACCCATCTCTTACTCACGCAGGCTTCTTTATATTTGGAACGCCGAAGTATTTATTTTATGCCTGGTACTCAAAATTTTATTAATTTTTCCAAAATATTCCAATTACTTATAATAAATTTTTACATTTTACAATTTCAAATCGTGAATCGCTCGCTAAATGTGCGTGATAACAACCATGCGCTTCGCTCTATCAATCTTGCATTAATTTTCTTCAACTTTCAACTAATATACATCATAACTATGCAATTAAATCCAACATCCAATTCTCTTCCAAAAATACTCATCAAAATATTCAAAAATCATTTCAATATTGTTTAATTTTCGGACAAAACTCCCAAATCACTAAATAAAATTCTACTCACGCTTTCTAATTAAACTTTATTCGCACAATAATCAAAATCTTATATTTTAGGCTCAAAGAATATCAAATTTCAACGGAATCTCCCGCAAAATGCGTCCGTCTACTTTGACGAACCCGTCTCATAATAATAATAATAATATAATACTTTATTGACGGAATATTCCTTATAACAAACAAACAAACATTAATAACAAAAAAAAACAAAATGAAAAAAATTTTTTATTTTTGTAAGCCACTGAATTTTTTCCAAAATTTTTATATACGTCACATAATACCGTAAGAAGTCACAAATAAAATTTCTCCAAGATTGGTACAACAAATTTTTTCGGTCATCTAGCGGATTTTTCGAAAATAAATTTTTGTAAATTACTGACTGCCGATTTACTGATTCTGAAAACATTTGCGAAAAAATTTAACAAACAGCCTAAACTTGGTCGCTATCTAGTGGCAGAACCTTTTACTTATAAAGTAACGTTCCGTCAGTCTGTACGACGATATTATAAAATATTTCCCACCGAACCACCTATTTTTGTATTCTAAAATTAATTGTTACAAGCCCTAAACTCAATTCTTATGCTGCACTCGGTATACAAATCAACAATAACCTAATTTTGACACATATGTCACAAAATTATGACGTTTATTAAAATTTTGAATATATTGTTTTATTTTTGCCAGCCATCTGACAAATTCTCACAAAAAATATATAAATTAAGATTTCAGTTAATATTTTCTATAATTTTTCTGACCTGCCCCGCCCTGTTACAATTGGCTCGGTTTGTTTTCTCACCAATACTTATACTTTCAAAGCTCCATCGACACACCAAATTTTAGCTGAATCGGTTAAACATTTCCGGAGATACGACGACATTTTAATTTTTTTTTATTTATTTTATTGTGGTGGCCCTGGTGAAGATTTCTCTGGCAAAACCATATTTTCACCATTCCAGCCCACGAGGCATACGTCCAATAAGTTTGATTGTAATCGACGCAGAAATGCCGGAGAAAATCGATCGACAAAAACTTTTTTCATGTTTTTGCCAAAAAAGTTAATTTTATTTTTTTCATGTTGCATTACTGATTTCTATCGAAGGATTACATATGCTCTCATATCCATTAGGATCAATGTACCTACGTACCAAATTTGGGTAAGATCCCTTCAGCATTTCTTGAGTTATTCACTCTTAAAATTTCAACTTTGACAACTTGTGATTTTTGACAGACGACAGATAGAAGATTAATTTTACCTATTCTGGATAAAGCCTTTTAAGGCCTTTAAAATAACATATCGCAAGACAAAATATTTTTTAAAAATCCCGTATTATTTTCTTGTGGTGGCACTCCTGATTGATAGATCGCGACGAAAACCTTATTTTCACCTTTCCACCGTGAACCCTACCACCATACCAAATTTGGTCGTAATTGGTTGGATGGCTCGGAAACAAATCGATCGACAAAATTTGACGACCGACAGACAGACAGACAGACAGACAGACCGACACAGAAATTGTTATTTTACTTTTTGCAGATCTTTACGTTTCTGAACACGGTGATCTCGAAAATGCAAAAAAAAAAAGTTGAAATTTTTTTTCGATTACCATACCTCCAATTTTTTTTTAAAATTGATTGGAGGTAAAAATCATACAAGTAATTATGAAAAATATTACTATAAGTACCATAGTACCTATTGACCAATCAGTCAAATTACAAGGTTAATTTATTTCTTAGCTGTCTTTTAAATTCTTGCTTTGAAATATCAAAGAAAACAACAGTAAGCTGGTTGGCCAGGTTGCAGATTCTGGATAAAGGAGATTAATTCTTCCCATATGAGGTCTTGTGGTAGTTGATGGAAAACAGTGGTGGAATTCTCAATTCATAAGGATTGACTGAGAAGCTGATCAAATCCAGAATAGAAGAACTTTTAATATGCCCATTTAATAAATTATACAGAAAAACCAATTCTAGGTACGATCTTCTTTTTTCCAACGTTGATATGTTGAGATAACACAAAATGTTGCTATAGTTAGAGCTATGGTATAAAATATTAAATTTGAAACACATATGTTTAACATATTTCTTTTGAATCCTTTCGATTCTATTTATATACATATTTGTTGTAATGCGGATTCCAAGCCATTGCTCCATATTCCAACAGTGACCTAACGAGCGATACATAGAGCAAATTGATTACTCGAGGATCCTTAAATTCAACAGATTGTCTAATCACAAATCCTAACATCTTAGAAGCCTTCCCGACCAGCTCATTAATGTGTTTCGAGAAACTTAATTTGCTGTCTACAATTACTCCTAAATCTCTGATATCGGTAACCATCTCTAACACTGTCCCGGCCAGCTGATAACAGAAATTAGATGAAGTATGTTTACGAGAGAAACCTAAAACCTTGCATTTGGAAATATTGAAATCTAATTTATTTAATTTGCACCACGATTCAAGAGCCGTCAAATCCTTACAAATCGTAATCCAGTCCGATTTATCATTCACCTTTTTATAAATTTTGAGGTCATCGGCATATAGCAGAAACAAACTGTATTTAAAAACATTAATTATGTCGTTTATGTACATGATAAATAGCAGAGGTCCTAGATGAGAACCTTGTGGTACTCCAGAACTAACTAAAATCTCGTTGGAAAGTTTATCTCCAATTTTGACTCTTTGGGTACGATTGGAAAGGTACGATGCTAACCACTTAGTTATGGAGCTACCCATACCCAAGCAATTCAATTTAAATATTAACCTGTGCAAATCAACTCGATCGAACGCCTTGGAGAAGTCGGTATAAATGCAGTCGATATTTGAACCATCTTCCATGCAACGTATAATATATTCTATAAATAAAATTAGGTTTGTTGACGTAGATCTTCCTTTGTAAAAACCGTGTTGTTGTTCAATTATATTGTCCTTAATAGCGTTGTAAAGTATTTCAGTAACAAGAGACTCAAAAAGTTTGGGAATGCACGACAAAATACAAATTGGCCTATAATTTTCCACATTTGACTTACAACCATTTTTATAGATTGGAGTTACTGTAGATATTTTCCAAATATCGGGAAAAACTGATAACTGGATCGACTTGTCAAACAACATCTTTAAAGGCTTCACCAAATTATCGCAGCACCTGTTTAAGAAGATGGAAGGAATTCCATCATATCCAAGAATAGGATTTGAATCAAGGGCCCTTAATTTATTGAAAATATCGGATTCACTGATTACTAGCAGATTTAGATCGATGCATTTTTTAATTAAATTATCCCATGGAATAGTATCGTCGTCCTTATTACTAATAGTTACATTGATATCTTCGTGATTGCGATACACGGATTGAAAGTGATCTGCAAAGAGATTTGCAATGTCTTCAGAGTTGTTTGCTGAATTATTGTTGAAATACATACTTGCAGGAATGCCATTGCTTTTCTTTGAAGAGTTCACAAAAGACCAAAAACCTTTCGATGAATTTTCTAAAATATTGTTTTCAACCTTGTGAATATGCAACAGTCGATCGTATTCAATGGAGAGCTTGCATTGCTTTCTGATTCCGCAAAATAGTAAATAATCATAATAATTTCCATACCTTTTGAAAATCTTATGTTGTAATTTTTTGGAGGACATTAATCTCTTTGTTGTCGAGCTGAACCAACTTGGATAGTTATTTACACGTTTGGAGCTCAATTTTAAGTGTGAGTTAAAAATATCCTGAATTTTGTCATAGAATGCTGTAACACTATCATTCACTGTCTTATAATTTACCAAAAATTTCCAGTCAATTTTATCAAGTTGTGCATTGATAGCATCGTACGGCGCATTTTTGAAATCATAAAAATATACTGTTGTGTTATATCATACGACAAAGATGGGTTGCTAATTAAAGATCTAAAGAACTGACTTGCAACCTGAGGAACAATAATGGCAGGGCTTTACAATCCATTTTAATTTTACTTTGCCATTTTAATTCATTTTGTTCCATATTTTATTTGTTCGTTATGTGTTATATTGTTGATTTGATTAGTTTAAGTTGTTTGTATTTTTAATAGTTATGTTTGATTTTAGAAAGTTTAATTGTACAATTTTTATTTAATGTTATATTTTGGGACTTACATAAATGATGTCGGTCAAAACAAGCAGACCTGCAGCAAGTTTGATTTAAAAAAGAAAATAAAAAGGAGCAGAAACCAAGGCGATAGAAAAAATAACAAGGAGTTATAAAATTTTCCGAAAAGCAAAAAAATTAATTAAAGAGAAGAAATCAATCATTTAATTATTATTGAAGAAGGTGTCGAAATACAAAGTTAAATTTTGGAGAGCTAACGAGAGAAGTCGAAGAGAGAGAATAAATCAATCAGTTAATTATTATTGAAGAAGGTGTCGAAATACAAAGTGTTTTAACAATAACTTGTTTGGCCGACGAATTTATGTAAGTCCTGCCATTTGTTTATTTGATTTATTGTTAGACTGGTTGCAAATAAATTATTGTTCTATTTGTCAGTCTTTTATTGTTTTCAATGCGACAATTTTATTCGAGAACCAACGACCCAGATTCAGAAATAAGATTCACATTTTAGGCAAAAGAGCACTACATAAATAATTGGCGCCCAACGTTGCAGGCTCGAAAAAATAGTTGCATGCGAAGCAGTAAAATAATTTTAACATCAGATTAAATTAAATTAAATTATACAATATGAATACAAGAAGTAAGAATCAAGACTTGGTAATTAATAGCCAGGATGAAATCATAGTAGATACGGGGGAAACAGAGACGGAAAAGATTGGGAGCTTAGTCCCGGACAAAGAGAATACGGAAAGTCAATTAATAAAAATGTTAATGAATATGAATGCAAAAATGGATGATAATAAAAAAGATATGGATGCTAGTATGAAAGATATGAATGCAAATATGAATGCTAGATGGGAAGAAAATAATGCGAAAATGGATTATAATAAAAAAGAAATAAATGAAAAGATTGATGGGGTCAAGGAAATGATCAAAGAGGAATTGAATGAAAGATTTGATGCAGTGGATAAAAGAATAGATAAAATAGACGAACAGGTAAAATCAAGCGTTGATATAATAAATGTGAATAAAAATAGTATCAAATTGCATATTGAATCAACGACAAAAGACAGGGAGAATTTTGAATCAAGGCAAGGTAAAACGCATGAAAAGATAAACAAAATACAAATGGAAGTATCAGAAATTAAACGGAATACAAACGAAAAGGCAATGGGAGATATCGCGGAAGTGTTGAAAACACATTTGAATCGCGAATGGGACATCGAGAAATATACGAAATTTTATGGAGACAACCGTATCAATCCAAAAATATTTATAAAAAATATGAGTAATTGTATAGGAAAAATTAAGGATGAGCAAAGGTTAAAAAACATTATACGAGTCACCATGAAAGGAGAATCGGAGATATGGTACAGCATGGTTGAAGAAAAGTTCACGACGTTTGAAAGTTTCAAAGTAATGTTTCTACGCAAGTATTGGGGAGATGTCGAACAAAATAAGGTAAAAGAACAGGTTAATGGAGGACGATATAAAGGATATGAAAAATCAAGAGAAAATTACGCTATCAAGATGATTAATCAGGCTCAACAGGTAGAACCACCGTATGAGGAGATATTATTGGTTAAGGCAATGGCGGGACATTTTGAGAAGGAGTTGAAGGCAAGAATAGGAGTACGTTGGAAATGGAAACCGATAATCTAAACACTTTTAGGCCCAAGTTAGAAATAAATAATCATTTCCATTTTAGGCAAAACGTAGAAAACACTAAAAGTCAAACAGAAACGTCAAATATAAAAAATAATTTAGCAGGCAGACCAAAACAATCCAAAGTAAAATTAAATTATATAACAAACGTCAATAAAATTATAAATGAAAATGTTTACGAATTGAGACATGAAGGAGGAACTATACGTGGAAGATTCCACATAAACCTCATGTACCCATTCAAAAGACCACCGCAAGAAGAAGAAGAAGAAGAAGAAGAAGAAGACAACGAAGAGGAATAAATATTTTTAACCGGCAGTTTTTTTTTTTTAGGTTTGATGGATAAGGAAGAAATGGTAAATATCACCAAAAGGATATTAGAATCGATTGAACGACAATAGTGGGGATAAAGGGGTGCAACTTGGTAAAGCCAGTATGCAAGAAGAAGAGTCGGAAGCAAATGCCCGATGGAGGTAGAAATGGGGTTAAAGAGGTGCAACTTGGTAAAGCCAGTATGCAAGAAGAAGAGTCGGAGGGAAATGCCCGATGAAGGTAGAAGTGGGGATAAAGGGGTGCAACTTGGTAAAGCCAGTATGCAAGAAGAATAGTCTGAGGGAAATGCCCGATGGAGGTAGAAATGGGGATATAAGGGTGCTATCTGGAAAAACCAGCCAGCAATTATTAAAAGTCAGAAGCAAATGCCCGATGGAAGATTCGAAAAAACAATCGAAAGTTTACAGAAGAGAAGAGGTGATGGTTTACAAAAGAAGTGTCAAACAAGAAGCTGCTTAAAACAAGGTTAAATAAATAATTAGGTGGAAGGGGTGCATGAACGAAGAGAGAGAATGAGTATGAAAGTGTGTGTAAGATGTTCAGAATGAATGAAAATCCAATTTAGAAAAAAATTAGAATTCAATAAAAACTAAAAGGAAAAAAATGTTTATGTTGTACAAATTTACTTTTATTTACTAAAGATGATTTAGTGCTTTGCAGACAACTACGAATTCAAATTCAAATATTTTAAACAATTGTTAACCATCTAAATGAATAACGTTTTGTTGAAGAAAAGTCCGCGGAAATATTTATTTCATTCGACTTGACTTTTAGTTCAACACAACGTGGGGAAAATGTTGTGTTATATCATACGACAAAGATGGGTTGCTAATTAAAGATCTAAAGAACTGACTTGCAACCTGAGGAACAATAATGGCAGGGCTTTACAATCCATTTTAATTTTACTTTGCCATTTTAATTCATTTTGTTCCATATTTTATTTGTTCGTTATGTGTTATATTGTTGATTTGATTAGTTTAAGTTGTTTGTATTTTTAATAGTTATGTTTGATTTTAGAAAGTTTAATTGTACAATTTTTATTTAATGTTATATTTTGGGACTTACATAAATGATGTCGGTCAAAACAAGCAGACCTGCAGCAAGTTTGATTTAAAAAAGAAAATAAAAAGGAGCAGAAACCAAGGCGATAGAAAAAATAACAAGGAGTTATAAAATTTTCCGAAAAGCAAAAAAATTAATTAAAGAGAAGAAATCAATCATTTAATTATTATTGAAGAAGGTGTCGAAATACAAAGTTAAATTTTGGAGAGCTAACGAGAGAAGTCGAAGAGAGAGAATAAATCAATCAGTTAATTATTATTGAAGAAGGTGTCGAAATACAAAGTGTTTTAACAATAACTTGTTTGGCCGACGAATTTATGTAAGTCCTGCCATTTGTTTATTTGATTTATTGTTAGACTGGTTGCAAATAAATTATTGTTCTATTTGTCAGTCTTTTATTGTTTTCAATGCGACAATTTTATTCGAGAACCAACGACCCAGATTCAGAAATAAGATTCACATTTTAGGCAAAAGAGCACTACAATACATATATTATATATACATATAATATATAAAAAAATATTTCCAGATTGAGTAGATAATTGATCTATGTCCGTAATTGTTACTGCTAAAGGAGGATGATTGACATCCACCGGTGTTATTAATGGAGTCGATTTCTTGACACTAATACTAAAATCATTGAAAAATACTAGATCTAACAGAACATTATTAGCATTTGGTATAGAATTGAACTGTCGAAAACCTGCATACGATAAATCATCACATAAAGTTTCTTCTATTTGAGATCTGACATTCATAGGAGCAAAACTTGTGCCATCGTCAGGGTCCAGTTGCCAAGAAAGGCCAGGCAAGATGCATCATCTCCTTTCATTTTACAAAATTTTCTACCAACTTAAATTTTTGGCGCGCACATAGAAAATTCAAAATATTTACAATTACAACAAACTATTTACAAAATCAAAATAAAATTCTAAATCAAGCAAAATTAAAATTTCAAAATTTAAAAAGGATTATTTTGGAACACGACAATATGTAACTGATATTTTATATTATGTAAAATGTTGTATGTTATGTATGTTATGTTGATTTTTGTGTGTTTATTTTGTAGCCAACCGGCACAGAACTCCGTTAGTAGTTTGTATTATGTATTATGTAAAATGTATTATTATAATATGTATTATTATTTCAGTTTTTGTTTTTTGTTAATTTCTCTACCTGTCAATGAATTGTTCCCGCGACCCTAGCATGCTCGAAATTTGGCGGTAAGTAACTAGTTCGTAACAATATGTCCAAAGGTGCGTATAGGCACTGCAAGGCTGTACTGCTACTGCACTGCATCCATAGCATTTACCTTAAGGTTTTCTTAGTTCGGAAGGAGTAGAAAGCACTAACCAACAAAATATTTTTATTTCTGATTTATAAGTTCGAAAAGTTGCAGTAAATTATTTATCAGTACAACAATACTTTTCAAGTGTAGAATATTGTGAATATTGTGTACTATATTCAGTATATATATCCCGAGTGCATGCCAAATACCTGAATATTTTCGCGAGTGCGCGAAAGCGCACGAGCGGAAATATTCTGGTATGGCATGCACGAGGGGTATATTGGAAGAGTATTTCTCTCTGAAAATTTCTGTATCTTTTCCAAATTGTGGAAAAAAGTAAAGTTGAAAGTCTTTTAATTCTGTCAGTTTGACATTTGAATTTTAATAATGTAAATAAATTATGATACAATCCAAATTAATATGCATACCTGGAACTACCGAAAACAAAAATTCTAACTAAGCAACATAAACAGTAATAAATAATAAATTCGTAAATTTCAATTTGCGTTGTTAATTTATCTATTTAAAAAATGAGTTGTGAACGTTTCGGAAGTAATTCGTTGAAAGAAATTGATGTAAGTATTGAAAATCTTACTCCTGCAAATACTCGAAAATCAAACATTTCCTCGTGGAAACTGTTCGAAGAATTTTGTGGTGAAAAAGGTTATATATTGGATGAAAAAATGCCTGTTCCAAAAATTGCGGATTGCTTGAAAGATTTTGGCTTTAACATGAAAAAGCAAAACGGTGATAATTACAAAGAAGGAGTAATAAAAACACAGTGGAACAGAATAGCTAAAATGTTACAAGAAAAGTTTTACAAAGACTTTAACATTGCTTTTGATCCATTTAAGGATGTTTTCTTTCAAAATGCGAGAAATGCACGAGACGCCAAAAGAAAGGAACTACAGGCATTTAGTGATAAAAGAAAATGTAGTTCTGGTACTTTTAGCTCAGAAGAGCACGAAAAAATGATAAGTATGTGGGACGAAAACACTCCAGAAGGGTTGCAGCGTAAGTTTTACCATATTGTGTCCTATGAACTGGCTTTTCGAAGGGGTGAAGCAGTAAACTGCCTAACAACGTTCTTTAAGGAAGAAACCAACAACTTTGGCAAGCCTACAGGACGAATTATTTATAATCCAGTGTTTAACAAAACCGCTCAAGGTGGGGCGCGTCGATTGACTGAAAATAAATGGCTGGTTGAAAACAAGAAAAATTCTGATCGATGTCCAGTAAGGTACGTTAAATCTATTAAAAATTTTATTAACTTAATTTAATTGTTTGAAACTATTTTACAGATTATTTCATAAATTGATAGAAAAAAGAGGAAAACACATTACTACAAGTCGCCTTTTTCTAACTCCGAATCCTTTATGGGAACAAAAAAAATCAATTGGTTTCTATAAAAATTCGCCTGTCGGAAGGAATATAATATCCAAGTGGACTTCGATGGCAGCAGAGAGTATAGGATTAGATGCAAAAAGATTCAAAATTACAAACCACTCAAATCGTTCTACAGCGGTTTCAAATTTAGCGAAAAATGGAGTAGGAGAACATCAGATTGCAAAAATCACAGGGCATAGTAGTGTGAGTTCGATAAATTCGTATTTAAAACTGGACGAAGAACATCACACAGAATTAATTTTGAAAATGCGTCACCAAGAAGTAGCAAAATCAAGTACTAATGAAAATCCTGAAAGGGGGACTTCGAGAAACGAATTTGGCGTTACTTACAATAATTGCGTTTTTAATTGTACGAATTGTAATTTTAATAAATAAATATTGAATTTCAAAATAAAACTCCATTTCTGACGAAAATTGAATGACCCGAGTATTTGCACTAGTGCATGAATACCCGCTGATACTTCGCTGCCATTTGTTTAAATTAAAAAAATAGAGTGATTTCATTGGAAGAAATTTTCAGAGGGAAATACTCAAAAGTACAATAATGAGTTATCCGTATTACTTAAAAGCATTTGAAAATATTATGCAGTTACTTACAAAACAGCCGCCATTGCTAAGGTTTATTTCGCCCGGTTGCCTCCAACGGAAAATGGTGCAATATTACACACCTACCGAACTTACCACCAAGTTCAGAAGTGGTTGGGATGGAAAAAGCCGGTCTACGACGTTTCGGCGCAGCCGATTCGCCGCAGCCGGTTCGGCGCGAAGACATTTCGGCGCGAAGACGTTTCGGCGCGAAGACGTTTCGGCGCGAAGACGTTTCGGCGCGAAGACGGTTCGGCGCAAAGACGGTTCGGCGCGAGCCGGTTCGGCGCGAGCCGATTCGGCGCAAAGACTTTTCGGCGCGAGAATAAAATATTTTAAAAAGAAATAAAAAGAAAAATAATGTGGAAAAATGTAAACATTAATAGATAAATAATATATTGCCATGTTCAAAATAATTATAATAATGATGGTTGTTTAAATTTTGTAAATGGGTTTTGTGTTGTAAATTTTAATCGTCCTGTATATTTTTAATTGTTAATAATTTTAAGTTGATATTATTTATTGTTAAGTTTGATTATTGAAAAATGTGCATGCAGGCTTTTTGATAGCCGACTGCGATCAAAAGAAAAATCTCAATTTTTTAAATATTTTTTTACTTACTTTAATTCATAACTCGAAAGCCAATAAAATTAAATAAAATGAATTGGTAACACAGTAGTTACATTAACCTATTTTCTATACATGTATATTATAGTTTTAATAAATTTATTATTTATATTATTTATTGTATTAATGTATCAATTTAAAGTAGATCAAAAATTTTAAAATATTTTATTCTCGCGCCGAAACGTCTTCGCGCCGAAACGTCTTCGCGCCGAAACGTCTTCGCGCCAAACCGGCTGCGCCGAACCGGCTGCGCCGAACCGGCTGCGCCGAATCGGCTGCGCCGAAACGTCCCATCCCGGGAAAAAGCTGCCACTCAATACTCAATGGGGATGGAAAATGACCGAACAGGTGCTCATTCCAAGAACAATGATGAGCAAAGTGGCACCTACCACCCTTCTGAAATTTTTAACATGCGGTTGCCAAAAAGGCTATAGCGGAGGCGGCTCCGCTATATTTATTATATATTGTCATGTTATTTCTTGTTTTTGATGAATTTTTTTAAATTATCTCCAGTGTGTGTGATCTTTTAAGCTAAGACTGGCATCACGCATCTGCATACCCTTTTTATTAACTGTACATTTTGGTTTCAATTTCAGAAAAATAATATTGTTTCACAATTTCTAAATAAGATCCATTTTTTTTAGAATTGTAAAGTTTAGGTTGAGGGGATTTGAATCGGGTGAATTTTGGTTTAAAAGACGCTATTTGCCGCTGAAAAATTTAAAACAGTGATATGGTAAAATTTTAAAAAGGAAATAGTTGGTACCGAAAAGATAAGCTTGGTATCAAGAACATGGTGGAACTTATCAAAGTAAAACGTAAAATTTTTGGAAAATTAAATAATTTTTGAATATTACCCGAATTGTGTTGGAGAGTATTTTTGACTAGTTTTGGATGCAAGAGAAAAGTTCAAAGTTGTATAATTTGGATCGATTTGGATTTGAGTTTCCGATGCCAGATGGATGTTTTGATTTGATTGCTTTGGAAGATATGGAATCCGTAATAAAAGTATCCAGAGAGTGTGTAATTGTCAAAAAGCATCAAGCTTGGAGTTAAAAATTAGAACGATACCTGCAACACAAAAAGTTTTAGTTTGTTGGACGCCGCCGGTGAGTGAGACATTTTTGTTAAATTCAAAGAATGACTTGTTTTTGATTAGCGCAACAGAGAATAATTATTACGGGGTGGTTTTTAAAATTTAAATTTGTAATTTTTTATAAACAATTGATTTTTAGTAGCTTAGCAAGAATAAAGTCTAGTTAATAGACTGCAAAAAGTGTCATAGTAAATGCGGCTTTATTTTTGCTCAGTGAAGCAGATGTTGGATTCTTTGGCCAGAAGTGTGGCATTTATATTGATAGAAATTGTGAAAAATAAATCAATTCAATTTACGTCAGATTTATATTTTAATATAGTACAAAAGATTATAAAAAGAGGTAAGAGTCTTCTACTCTGGTGCTAGTCGAGGCGTAATAAATAAAAAAAATAAAAAGAAAGGAATTTGGCAAATTTTAAATTTAAAATAAAATAACATCTCATTCTTTTGACGCTCAAACGTGGGGCGAGATAATAACTTATTGATATCAATTTAGCTTATAATAAAAAGTTTTGATAGTTGTTAAACGAACAAATACTTTCAATAATAAAAGTATTTGAACTCAACTCCCTAATTTTGATTTTAAGTTTTAATTTTAATTGAATTTAATTAAATTTGTTAGCGTAAAAAGTTTAAAATGAATAATAAAGAAATAGGTAAAGAGAATGTACAGGGTGAAGAGAATGAACAGGGTGAACAACAAGTACAAACAAAGTAGAAGTTAACTTAAAAAAAATCTAAATGATTTTGAACACAAAGTAGTTGAGGAACTAGTAAAACACGAATACGAAATTAAACAAGCAAAGTTAAGTTACAATGAAGTGAAGAGCGACTTAACAGCAGAAAAGAAAAATCGTCTTACGGCATCAAAATTTGGCGCCGTGATGGCTAGAAGAAATACGACCAGATGTCATGGACTTGTAAAAGAAATACTCTATCCATCCGAGTTTCAATCAGAATCCACATCATTTGGAAAGAGGTACGAAGCAGTTGCTCTTACAATACTGGCAGAAAAGCTTGATATTGAAAAGGTGACAAAAGCTGGTTTGTATATTGACACAAATAATTGTTTTCTAGGTGCATCTCCAGATGGGCTAGTTGGTAATACACATTGTGTCGAGGTAAAATGCATACCAAAATTAAAAAGAATCTAAGACATAGAACAGAAAAGAAACTAACGTGTTTAAAAATAAACGAACATGGTCTTATGGAATTAAATCGGGATCATGCTTATTATTATCAAGTTCAAAGGCAGATGAATATAACTGGGAGAGAAAAATGTTATTTCGTGGTCTATGTAACCGACGACGATACTTTTATAGAGGAAATCCCGATAGATCGGAAGCTGTGGAATGACGTCTTGCTTCCTAAGTTGACAATATTTTATAACGATTGTATATTGGAGGAAATAGCCAGGAGAAGATATCTCAGAATTATGAAGTGTTACGATCCGCCGTTGATTGAGCTAGCTATCTCAGAAAAATCTGAAAAAAAATCGCAAAAGTCCAGTACAAAAAAACAAAAACTTTAGCAAAATAAATTACACATACACATACCGTTGCTGTTAACCAAAAGAGGGGGGGGGATTAATTTATATTATATCTTTTAATAAGTAGGTGAGGGGAGCAACATGCGCTTTTTTATTGGTTTATGTATTTATTATACTCATAAAAAAGATATGAAATATAATATATTAAAAATAACCTTGTAAATTACCTAAAAAAGTCCTACTCTGGCAAAAATGTATCAGTTTATTTTGCTTTAGGTAGATAAGATACTTATTTCATATTAGTAAAAGCGTTATTTATAAAAATTTGTAATCACAGGTACTTTCCTAGCTATGTATACCTGCCAGATAGGTCAGACCCTGGTCATAACAGGTATAGAAGTATAGAACTACTGTAGGTCAATTTATTTAAAATTATTTTTCAAATTTAAAATATATTACAATAATATACCTGTTTAAAAGGTGTGCATCTTGAATAAAATAAAATATCATAAACCAACTAGTGACATCTGCTAGATTTTATGAACTACTCCTATTTATCTAGCACCTTAATGGAATTTAAAAAAAATGGAAGCCTAGGCTTCGAGGCTATGCTCGGTGACATAGCCGTTAGGTTTGACGTGAATACGTCGTCCACGGATACCCGCTTTTGCCCAGGTCTACCGATCGGATAACATCGATTTGAAAACATGAAGATTTTGCAGAATATTGGCAATTATTATTTATTATTATAATTATTAATTTTAATATAATGTATTATTAGTAAATATTTTTTAAATGAACCGAAATGAACCCCTTAGCGTATCCCTGGTCTTCCTCATTGAGGCAACGAATACAACTCTATTATTGTCGTCGTCGTTAAACATCAAAGACAATTTTATTTATGATAGGTCTGTGGTAACTGAAATAGGTGACAAACGGCATACAGGATACGTTGATATTGCGGGTAAATGTAAGATCAAGGCAAGTATTGCCGAGAGTACTTGGAGAGTTCTGTACGCAGTTCATATTGAACTCTCGTTTCATGAATTCTGAGAAGTTCTTGTTCTGCGTCACATCCACGTTAAAGTCACCGCATAGCATCATTGGTGTCTCGGTGTCGGAGCACGTGGTTCTGATATGCTTCTTTATTGGGTCCGAGTACTGGTTTAGCATCATCGACATAAAGTACTGAAGAGACGACTGCGACACACCCGGATGAATATATATAGAACCCATGATACAACAAATTACAATAAATTAAATTTATTGTATCATGTATAGAACCAAGTAAGAACTTGAACTGGTTTTTGAACTCAACGCTTACCATGCAAATGTCTCTCACATCTCCCCAGTCGTTACGCACTTTGTTGTCGACTCTCGTTATGACTTTACAATTAGTTAAACTTCGGATAATTTTGTAGATGCAGACTCCGCCGGCTTTGCGCTTCGTAGGTGGTACCGTAAATGGGGTTAAATTGATAATTTTTTCAAGTTTTTGAATAATACAATCGAACCTATAAATATTTTCAGCAAAATAAAAATTCTACACGATTTGTATATCAGAATAGAATAGAATCTACCGAATATGCAACCATTTTTTGACAATACTGATCTTTAAAAGAATAATAACCATGTTATCAAACTAACACCTATATTGGGGTGACTTTGATGGGGCAATTTTTTTCGCGTGCTCTGTACTGGATTATCGCAATAAATTATCAATTTGATACCTAACAAATTTGGAGCAGATATTTCTTTTATCAAACCTGCACTGCATAGGGGTGACATTGATAATCCATATTCAGCATGGAATCGGTAATCAACTCAAAAATGACAAAAAAGTACTCACATTTTTTCCACTGTAGATTTAGCACCAAATAGAAGCACTATATTTGAGACTCCGTGAAAATATAACTAGGCTTATTTGCATCTGACCTAGTTCGAAACAACACTGTTCAAAGTTCTCTCTTTCGATTGAGCCCTAGCCGGATGTTCATAGATTGCTTTTGGCGCGTAGTTTGAATATATAATGAAATTCTGTCCAACTATCAAATTAACCCCACAAAATCAATCTCACCCCATCTTACGGTACGGTGATTGATTTGTCTGCCATTGACAAGCGTTTGTTATTATTATGAACCTCGCATTGAAAACCTTCAATGTTCACCGGTGGCAGAGACTCGTCCATCCACGTTTCGTTGCAGATTAGGTAATCGCATTCACTGATCAACGAGTCAGAAGTTATGTCGCGAGAATGTGCCACCAAACTCAGGGTGTTGAGACTGCACGCGATTATCTCAACCATACCATCATTATCGGCATAGGAAGTTGCTGCTGTTTCAATAAACCGTTTAACCCGTTCAGTAACAGTTTGCAAACGATGATTGGAAATTCTTACGTACTCGTTTCGTATCTCTTTGGTAGTGGGTGTTACACTACCATAGCCGTGATGGAACTTGAAATCGTCTGTAGGGTTGGTTATGTAGAGTCTTGCAAAGATGTCACTCGACTCATCGCCACATATACCAATTGGGTCTGTTGCGAACGATCATAGTGAAAGACAACTTCATCAAACGTTCCACCTTGTGATTTGTGTATGGTTAATGCACAAGCGGGCACCAGGGGAAACTGCTTGTACGCAAGTAATAAGCGTAAGGCGGAAGAGAAATTGACCGCTAAAGAAGCAAAAAAATTTAAAAAAGAAGCTGCAGAAGTGAAATTATGCTTAAAATGCTTAGAAGAAGATATTTGTAATGATGAGGCAGCAAAAACATTTAAAGAAGAATCTGCAGAAATAGAAATTTTTAAAATCGATCTTAATAATGAGGGGACGTCTTAATGAAATTTTCTTTTTTTCTTGTTTTTACTTATAATAAATTTTATTAAATTAATATTTACGAGTTTATTAGATTTAATAATAAATTATCGCCACCCCAATATTTTGTGAAATTTCTATTTCTGAGTTTGCATAATACTATTTTGTAATTGTGTCTGTAATTGATTAAATGATTGAAAAGGATTACCAATTTAAAATTATAACTGAAGATAATCCGATAAGTTTGTGTGCAAATTTGGAAATATTTCTATATAAAGCCCATTTGAGACGATGTCTAATTTTTTGTGTTTTTCACACGAAAATTTTCTAAAAAATATGCCCAAACTTAATCCATCGTTATTGTATAATTTTGTATAAAATTTTGTATAAAATTTAGCAGTAAATGGTAAGTAGCACTTTTTTTGTTACATATATTTTTTTAATTATTGAATATGTAGGGTGTACTTTTTGTACACACACACATTTTTCGTTACATATTTGTTTTAAATTTTTAAACATGTAAGGAATACTTCTTGTACAAACACACATTTTTCGTTACATATTTTTTTTAATTTTTGAACATGTTACCGATTTTATAGACGTATTCACGTCAAAAGAAAACAGACAACTAAATAAAAATTTGTTCTAGATATAATGATAACTAATCTGACAGGTGCATTTCGTCAGCCCCCCATTTTAAATTTTAATCCAAAGTACCTGTTTGTACATACTTATTTTGATTTTTAAATATTTAAAAATCCAAAATACGAAAAGGGAAGGCTGGCAATATAGCCATTATTAGACTAGAGCGGCTGGCAAAATAAACCTTAATCTGACAATTTGTTTCTAAACGTATTGTTACGGTGTAAGATCTAGGCCGTGTTCGACTTGGACGCTATTGGTACCAATTGGCACCAACGCTAACGCTTTTAGCG
This sequence comes from Cantharis rufa, assembly GCA_947369205.1. Classification (NCBI taxonomy): domain Eukaryota; kingdom Metazoa; phylum Arthropoda; class Insecta; order Coleoptera; family Cantharidae; genus Cantharis; species Cantharis rufa. Next base: position 31,438,857 of record OX376305.1, on the reverse strand, counting down.
TTCGATTTGGAAATGTTGGCGTTCACAGGGGCAACTGTAACGTCACAGATGATGTGCGTGACGTCACGGATTTTTAAATTTTTCACGCTCACAACGCAAATTTCATTTAGGTCGCGTTCGCTTTGGTACTTTCTAAGCTTCGAAAGCGTGACGTTGAAAGCGTACGAAATCTGCGTTCATTTTGGAATAAAGCGTGCATACGCGCTTTCCAAAACGAACGGGGTTTAAAACGTTGAATGCTAGAATGTTGGTAATGTAAAATTTACATGTGGTATTAACCTAATTTTTTCTAGTAATTACCCTTTAAATCAAATAACTTCTAAAATTATAGCAATTATTACTGGTAGTGAAATATTTAAATTAAAAATACTTTGTTAAAATTTAATTTAATTTTTTAAATTAGCAATGATCCCCGAAGAAAATGTGATTCTTTTTGTTGCGGTAGTGAAAGAAATTGCAAACGAAGTATTTTCTTCTAGTGAAGAGGAAAGTGACCATGATGTAACTCTTGAAATTCGTAGACATAAAAAGTTGAAATTAAATTAAAATTTAAATTCAAATTAATTTGCAATTTTGCCACCACAGCGCCACGCTTTTGCCGACCCACCTAAAAGCTATGAGTTTGAAGCTTTCAAAATGGGTGGAGCCAACGCGTATGAAAGCGCGCAAAAGTGCCAAAGCAAACGGGTAAAAAGTGTTTGTCGGCGCTTCGAAGCGAAACAAGTCCCAAAGCGAACGCGGCCTTAGGTAGTGCAGCATAAGCGTGGCGCTGTAGTGGCAAAATTTGAAAGTATTTTCAAAAAAATAAATAGTAACAAACCTACATTTTTAATTTTAAAAAACTGGTGTTGTATAATATTATTTTAGTTTTTTTAATGTGTTGGTGTTGGAAGAAAAATTTGGCCATATTTTAGATTTTAGATGATAGAATTAATCGATTTATTGTTTTTTTACCATCACTATAGCCATTTGAGTTTCAAAATTCATGATAATATTGTCTTCATATCTGCAACTTACGAAATAATAATTTAACCTAAATAAATTAAGATAATGACTTTTATCTTGTAATGACTCCTACTCTGCACTATCATGCACAAGGTGCTAACGCGTCGTTCGACTTTGAAAATAGCGTCAGCGTGTATATGCGCCCATTGTCCAAATCGAACGGCAAAATTTGAGTCCTATTAGCGTTGGCACCAATTTATACGAAAAGCGTGTAAGCGTCCAACTCGAACACGGCCCTAATATTCTCTGTACCTCATCCTTGTTGCTCCCTGTTGCTTGTCTTTGTTGGGCGCTAATATCTATCTAACAAAATTGTTTACTTTTCTTAAATTCAAAATAAAATTGTTGGTTTGGGAAAGATTTAAAATTTATTGCTTGAACAGAACGTTTAAAATTTGCGTACAAAGCTTTCCTTAATTTAGTTAAAATTGTTATGGTATGTAGATGTATGGCGCGTGTACTTAAGACTAGAATCGCTAATTACACAAAAAAATTAAATTTGAACATAAGATAAAGTTGAAAATTATAATGTGGTAGAAATATTAAATGAAGGAACATAAAAATAGTTAACTACCTTTGGTTTCGATCGATGGGGTTTGTGTTCGCACTGGTCTACCTTGTGAAAGCGTTAACCCAAACACAAAACCTCGAAGCACTTAATTTCCGGTTAACTCACGCAGCGGTTTACTCGATATCGAATCGTAGTCGATCGTTGATGTTTTCGACGACATTGAAATTTTCAAACTTATAATTTTTTAATAAATGCCAATTTGTGAAGTTGTAGTAATACGATTAATTCCTTCTTCAGATACAAATTAAAGACAATAAAATCATCCAAATAAATATATTTGCAGTATTAAAAAATATATCTTCATGCGTTTCTATCAAACAGAAACACTGGGGATGATATATTCATTTTGAAATATCTCTTTTAGTTATCGAGTTCCCCATAAGAAATTAGCCCACACTGTATGTATTATATTTGTTTTCAAATAGTTTTTCTTCCTTGCCTCATATATAAATCAGTCCCAATATATAAAAAAAAAACCATTCGAGATTTAGTTACCTGTAATTTACTTTATAAGTTTGAAAATTGTTCCAACTTAAAATAAAGTTAATTGAGTAATTTGATAGAAGTTTAGTTTTGTAAGTAATTTCACAGTATTAATCTGAGCTATATGGAAATTAGAAGTTTATGTTAAAGAACAAAATGAATCATAGACCGTTATTACACGATTCTCTTCAAGTATTATCATTAATAAGTCTAAATCCGTTTTCAATTACATTAATTAGTAATTTTTATGGAAAATGTGTTTGCGTGCTTGTGCTGGGTGTACTTATGGATGTTTTGTTATATTTGAGTTTTAATTATGAAGGTAGCAATTCCGCAATAGAAGTATTGGTTATTATAGGATTTGCGCAGGTTAGTTATTAAATTTTAATATAATTAACCTTGTTAAAATAAAATCATGGTTTTTCAATTTCAAGATAACAGTAAAAATGTTGTTTCTTTGGACTTATAAAAATGAACTAATATTGCTTATAAAGAATATCAGTATGTTTTGGAAAACCAATATAGACGTATTTGAGCAGCAGGAAGAAAATGAAAAAATATTCGCTGTTATAAAATTTTGTATGCGGTTATACATTGCATTGATAACGACAATTTGCTTGCTTTATTTTATAAAACCCTTATTTCTCGGTGAAGTGATGGAACTTCCTTGGAAGTCATGTTATTCTAAATTTTTCCCTTACAAAGTTTGCTATGTGTTAGAAATCATTCAAGCTCCAATTTTGGTTTTAACACAATTGGGTTTCGACACGTTATATATATCACTAATCACTAACATAGTCTGCGAATTCAAATTGGTAAAAAATCGTTTTGTGACTATACCGATTAATCCAGCTGTTAATGGTACTGACAAGGAAGCAATGGTTGAATTAGAAAAATTGATCAATCATCACAATTTAATTTTAGAGTAAGAAATCAGTTTTAGTGTTACATAGATATACGAGTACTATTAAGCCAAATTACTCTTATTTATTGCAGATGTATTGAGATTACAAAGCAAATTTTGAGAAATCCAATGTTAGGCTTATTTTTGTTGAATATGTTTGGTATGTGCTTTGCTTTGATTATCATTACTTCCAGGTAAACATCACGTAAAATATGTATAATTATGTTGTATTTATTCACAAAAATTATGAATCGCGCTTTTAATGTGTTTTTAAAATGGTTTTTTAGTAATTCCAATACTTCAATTAAATTGCTATTTGGAATGGTGACGATATGTTATCTTATGCAGTTGTTCTTTTATTGCATATTTGGATCAGTACTAGCCGATGAAGTATGTTTGATATATCCGCTGCTGTTGGAAATAAAATTGTATACGTTATCTATTTTAGAGTGTACAAATATCAGCCCAAGTTTATAGATCAAAGTGGTGGATTAAAGCGCAGCCAGAATTGAGAAAAGCGTTGATTATGATTATTCGACGTGGAAATAAACCAGAAATATTAACTGCTGGTGGATTATTGCAAGTGAATTTAGAAACATTTACAACGGTAATTAATCGAAGAGTTAAAACTCGCCGAATGTCTTAACACTAGTGTCTCCTCCACGTATCATTGATCATTCACCGTAGGCTAGGCATATTAGAAAAATAATGGGGGTTCAGAGGAAAGTTTTGCTATAGTTTTCATTTTCTCACCCTTTATGTTTTTGGGTAATTGAACATTAATTTAAAGTTTGCAAGCCAAAATTTGTCCCAATATTTTATTTTTTCGCACTTTTCGCTCAAATTTTTGCATTTTTTTCAGTTTCTGGTCTATATCTCAGAAAGGAAAGGTTTTTTAGACAAGCCCATTCTATAGAAACTTAAAGTAGACAAAATTTACCACATTTCTAATAAAAACAAACTTAAAGTTTGTAAAATTTCTCACGAAAATCCCCTACCTTGCCGATGTTTAAAGTGTATTCAAAACCCTGAAGCAACTCCAGGGTGCCGCAGCAGGGGAGAGATTACCGCTAAACGTGTACGGCTACACAGGAAAGACTGAACCGTCGATAAAGTGTCTGAGGTATATAAACTATAGAAGGCAACTCCTCAGAAGGGCTAAAAAATAGCTGCACTACCACCATCAGCTGCTGCAGCCACACAACACAGTTTTAGAGCGTATCACCAGGTGCAGCAATGGATAGAAGTTGAAAAATTGGCGAAAATTGGGATTGAAAACGAGCAACAAATTGCCTTGAAGCGATCACCTCTCTACAAGCCCCAATCCTCCCAAACTGCTGCATCTGGTGTCATGCAGATGCGTCAAGACCTGCAAAAAAATGTAGCTGCAAAAATACAGGTCTCGATTGCACCAATCTGTGCATCAACTGTGAGGGATCGTGCAACAACATGGCAATCGAGACAAAATACAGGACGAACTGGGTTTCACTTTCTTCCCGATTGTCACCATCGAAGAAAGTGTGGACAAGGAGGACAAAGGCATGAACATTTCCTTCCTGGAGTACCTGTCTGAAGTAGTTAATATTAATGTACAAGCTGACCCATATCTTCTGTTTATTACAAACCCCCCCCACAACCTGAAAAACTTAGGAGTATAGATAAACGAACTAAAGAGGATGTGACAGTTCTTTGAAGAACGAAAGTATGTTCAACAGATTTTCAACAGTAAACATGTGCAGATTACTACTTACCTTGTCTATCAATAAATTAATAAAATAACATCTCCTATTTGTACCAGATGATAAATGCTAGTGGCGTAGCCAGAGGGCTGGGCTACCACCACATTATTACCACATTATTTTTTTAATGTAATTTTCTAACTTTCTATTAAGCGTTTGACCTTGAAAATTTGAAAAATTTTCTTCTGCGGCGCTATTACAAGACTCGCTTTGTTCGTGGGCCGCCCGAACTAAATTCCTGGCTACGCTACTGATTAAAGCAGTCCAATTGATAATCGCAGCGACAAAAACTGCAACATTTATTATTATAATGATAAGTATTACATTATACTAACTATAAATAATATACTACTGAAGTACATACAGATGAACTACGCTAAGAAAAGCCCTGAAAGTGTGTGGCTGGCGCTGGTATATTTAAATATTATGTACACTCAAAAGATAATTAAAATGCATTCTAACCTGAAAAAGTATCCACTGACCAAATAATGTTTAATTAAATTGATTTATTAAATATAGCTATGAAGATTTGTTGTAAAAAGAACACTTTTCTGTAGGCAATAAAGCTCAAATAAATGAATAACGCGAAAAAAAAACAAGACAAAAATCAGCACATTGACAATTGACATACAATGATTTGTAACTTACAACAAAGTATAACTCGATGTTCATTGCTTCATTCAAATTTTTATCAAATTAGTTGACATATTTTCCGGTGCTTTTCTTAGCTTGGAAGCATTACTACTTTAGTAATTATTGCATTTTATTCATTGGTCTCCAGTTTTTCAATTACTATTCATTATTCATGAATATCCGCTCTAGCAGCGGAACGGTTAGTGTTACAAAAAAGTAAAATATAAAAATTTTTGAAAATTTTTTATACTTTAATGTTGTATGGAACGAGCTTGTCGTAAAAATGCTTCCTTTTTGAGATATAGGCCAAAAACTGAGAAAAATCTTAAAATTTTTGCCTGCAAGTTCAAATTTGTGTTCAGCGACGCAAAAACAAGGAAGGTATAAAAATAAAAACTATAGCAATACTTTCCTCTGAGAATCTTAATATGCCTAACCTACCGAGCGACATTCGATTTTATTTCACTTAGCTGATTTGTGGTGATAGCAGTGGTACTATGGGTGTTGTGATAGCTGGGTGGGCATACTATATTATAATGGATTAATTATTATTAACGACGAAATTAAATATTAAATTTCATGTAAATATTTAAAACATAACTGAAGAATTGAAAATTTCGAAGATTGTAATTAGCTTTTTGCTATTACTCTTACAACAAAACAAGTTTATAATAAAACTTAAAAATAAATTAATAAAGCTTGTTTATAAAATGCAAACTAAATTAATCCAATATAAAATAAATTCAAATATCTGTCAATTTTTTGTGTACTTATTGTATTCGGCAGATTTTTTTCAGATTCTCAGAAGCACCGCTTCGTTCTTCACCTTTATACAAGTAATGTATGATAATTCTTAATAAGAACACACAAAGAAAATAGTCTTGAATAAATAGAAGAACATTTAGTCAAAAAATGTATGTAATAATACATAGTTATTAGTAAAAATGCAACGATAGAAGACAAAACTTAGTATGTATTCGTTAGTTCAATTTATATTTTACGTAGGCATTCAATAATAAAATAATTATGATTTGTCGATCGAAGTTAATTTATATTATTTATTTAAAAATGTACTATACTTCGTTTTATAGGGCAATTTCACTTTCCACCGATGGTCAAGGGTTCCTATAATCCCATATTATGCATATTCCACCGCTGCCGTGGGCAGGTAGACTGGTCATAAATTTAATCTTTTAATTGTTAAGTCTATAAGTCTATAAGCCGTTCTAAATCAGACCAGTTCTAAATATCGCAGATGCAATTGAGGTGAATCAAAATTATTTTTAGTACCAATTACAATATATTTACTATATAAACAAAATAACAAATATAGAAATACAATATAAATTATAAGAATACGAATAAACAACACCTACAGAAATTATGGCAGCGCTTCGAGAAATCTACGGTAAGCGCGGAAATATATTATTAGTGCGTAACGACTTCAAATTTTACAAGCAGGCAGAATTGCAAGATGGGCGGGTTAAGTGGCGATGTTCCAACAAAACATGTTCAGCTAATATCTATACCATAGGAAGCAGAGAACAGAGGAAAATTGAGAGTGAAAATCCGCAACATAGCCACGAAGAAGATGTGCAAAAAATTAAACGGCAATCGGTTGCCGGTGTTGCCAAAAGAAAAGCTGTTGAAGATTTTTCGAAAAGACCATTGGATATTCTTGAAAACGCCATCGCTACTACTAAAGTTGATCGAGTGGACATTACTTACCAGGATGCTAAATCAATTGCTACAAGTATTTATAATGCAAGGCGAAAAGAACTACCACCTTTACCGACTTCAATGTTGGACGTTCATTCCGCGTTAGATTCCATTGTCGTTGAAACAGAGAATAATGAAAATTTTTTAATGGTTAATGATAGCCGAAATAATTTAATTATTTTTTCGTGTATTACTAACTTACGGTGTTTATGCTCTGTAGACAATATATACATGGATGGTACTTTTGAGTATTGCACCAAGTTCTTTAAGCAGCTGTTTACAATTCATGGTTACGCGAATGGACTATAGCACTGGCGTTTTGTCTTTTAAAAGACAAATCTCAGGAAACTTACCGGCATTGCCTCCAATCATTTATAGATATTTGTGCTCAAAATCAATTACTTTTTCAAACGAAAACGGTTACTGTTGACTTTGTATTGGCTGTTCATGCTAGCCTTAAACATATCTGGCAAGATGTGAAACTAATTGGATGTCGGTTTCATTTAAGCCAAGCCTGGTGTAGAAAATTTCAGAAACATTATCCAGAAGCATCCATCCATCGCTATATTTATTTTTAGACAAATTGAAAGGGATGCAAATTTACACTTATATCAAGATTAATAGTATCGAGCTACCTAACGCGGACAATAGCGATACCATCAGAAAACAACAAAGTTTGCAACACTATATTACCTCGTACTCTACTAACGCAATGAGTAGATTAGAGTTTTTGAAAAACATTTCCCATCATTTTACTCATATTAATGATCATTAATAATAATATTTGCCCCCCCCCCCTTCAAAAACCCTATTTTTTGTTACATTTTTGCTTTTTTTTAATAAAAATTTTAATTATTACCTATTGCATAATTTTGTAGAATGTATATAGATCGGCGTTAAAAAAGTACATTTTTTTAATACCAACGATCCGTCCGCAGGTTACTGTTAGAAAATTTATATTTTTAATTAGTTTAATCTTTGGCAAAACTGAATTTGACAAAGACAACCATGGCAATACAAGATCCACCACAAAAAATAATTCTGCAGTTTTTAAAATTAAATGCCAAACAGTAAGCTTTTAACTTATTAAATCGCCCCATTGTACTCCTACTAATTCTCTATAAGCTGACCCCGACCTTCATCGGTGGAATATGCTAGTGCTCTACGTTGACCATTTTGGGGTAGGGGATTAACTTTCAACCATCGGTGGAAAGTGGTGTCGTCCGTTTTATATTATTAGTTAATTAGTTAGACGACATGTCGTCTAACTAATAAAAGAAAATATAAAACGAAGTATAGTACATTTTTAAATAAACAGTAATAAAATGTTATTGTTTTAAAATACCTATTGAATGATCTATTGAATACCTATTGAAAAATCCTTCTCCTTTCGCTATCATACATCACTTACTCTTCTGTTTGTTAGTTTAAAAACTGCAAATATCTGTCATCGGGAACGGATAATGTTGACTTAGCCGAGTGGTGACGTATACTTGTTGCAACTATTAGGATCATCCATCCATTAACTCCTAACCGGTGTAAATTTCCGAACAATTCGAGAAATTTTCAGAAAATCCCAAAGATTTCTAAGTAATTCCAAAGATATCCAAGAAATTTTTAAGAATATGCCAAGACAAATAATACAAAATATTTGTGATATTCAAATAAACAAGGTGGAACTCGCTTTTGCGACAGTTCTTAGGCTTCTATACATCTACTTTTTCGGTAGGTTAAATTATTTGGGCTTTATTTTATTCCAATTTTTAATGCCTTAATCTTTTAATTAGGTAGATTTTTTTACTATATAAGGAAAACGCTAACATTTTAATATTTTTTTTTTATTTCGACCTTTATAGGTAAATATTTGCAATTTTCAAACCACAAATAAAACACAATTCATAATGAAATATTAAAATACCCGAAACACGTACCGAATACCGTATTAGAAACACGTAAAATACCTACTCTAAAAATACAAAATAAGAATATCGGATTAAAAAATATATATGTAAATAATCTGAATAATTAATACCAATCTAAAAATATTCTATATGAATATAGAATATAGGTTTTGAATTATGCGGACAGACGGACAGACGGACACGGAGCTAGATCATAAGGCTTCTTCCTATACGTTGTATAGAAGCCTAAAAGGATTACTCTTCACATTCAACCCTCCTCCCTTTTGAATATTTTTGATATGAAATAAGAATTAATATTAATTGCTTAAAGAAATGTATTGATTGATGAGGGGTTTTTCAGGCTTTTCGGCTTTTCGGTTTTTCGGCTTATAAGAATATACAAATTTAAATACAATAATTTAAAAATCAATTTTTCTATAGCTTCTGTTAAGGGGAATCGCGGGGACATCTTGTGTACCAGTCAAAGAAAATTGAAGAATTTCTATGTACAAGTTTTCAAACAGATTTTCAAGGAATTCTAAAATTTTTGCAGAAATGGCCGTGATATTCAAGAAATTCTAGTAATATGCAAGAAATTTTTCTAAGAATTGAATAGATTTTCAAGAAATACTAAGAGTTCTAATTATTGTAAGAAATTGTAGTGATTTAAAAAGGAATTTCATTATGCTTGTGGTAGATAGAAATTTTTATCAAAAAGGTGTTGTAAAATAGTTATTTTTATTTGTATTGGCAATGGTTTTATTTCATTTTAAGTATTAGCATTTATAGGTAGGTATTAAAAATTATTCTTTAACTTAGTTTATATTATAATATAGTATGTGTTGTGGCGTTTTGCCCCACTACCTTTCATCCCCGCTAATTTCCCTTTCTTAGTGCAACGCTGCATTTTATTAGGCATTAGCATTTTGACTGCCAAGATTCAAACACGTTTATTTAACTTATTTACAGTCCACTATATTCTTTGTTTGTAGTTTAAAAATAAATTATTCTTTTTAGGCTTCTATACAACGTATAGGAAGAAGCCTTATGATCTAGCTCCGTGTCCGTCTGTCCGTCTGTCCGTCTGTCCGCATAATTCAAAACCAATCAGAACGCACGTTCTTAAAACAATTTTACTTCATATAGAATATTTTTAGATTGGTATTAATTATTCAGATTATTTACATATATATTTTTTAATCCGATATTCTTATTTTGTATTTTTAGAGTAGGTATTTTACGTGTTTCTAATACGGTATTCGGTACGTGTTTCGGGTATTTTAATATTTCATTATGAATTGTGTTTTATTTGTGGTTTGTAAATTGCAAATATTTACCTATAAAGGTCGAAATAAAAAAAAAATATTAAAATGTTAGCGTTTTCCTTATATAGTAAAAAAATCTACCTAATTAAAAGATTAACGCATTAAAAATTGGAATAAAATAAAGCCCAAATAATTTAACCTACCGAAAAAGTAGATGTATAGAAGCCTAAGAACTGTCGCAAAAGCGAGTTCCACCTTGTTTATAAATTGTTTATCTACAAGCACCAATCAACCCCAACAGTATGTATGTTGTTTTGGACATGGTACAACTTGATCTATTATTATTTATAAAAATATTCAATTTATTTGTTCCATGTCCATTTTGAAAATCTGCTTATTTCAATAATTAAAATTATTTCTTAAAAAAGCTTTTAATAATAACTACAAATAATAGAAAATACTACAAATAATAAATTGTTCAAATAGATACTATTCAAATCTACTATATAAAAAAAATAAATTGGTTTGAAACTTTAATTTATTGCGATTTTCTCATAATTAGATTTTTAGGACTTGGTACAAACCAATGCTTGACCGACGATTTGCAAGTTTGCCTTGAATTAATTAATGCACATCAGATGTCGCTCCTAAATTATTAATCTCCGTGGGGGTGGAGCCATAAAAATTTAATTTCTTTACTTTTTTTTGTATTGTCATCGGGGAAGAATCGATGTTCAAAATTTCAGCTTGATTCGATAGCGCCAACTGGATCAATTATAACTCTCTAAGTTTTGGCGTAGAAAGGTGAAACTAATATAAAATATTTAATAATACTTAATAATAAAAAAGATTTATTTTTTAAATTAAACTTACAAGTTAATTATACACTTCTAATACAAAGTGTTTATCAACAATTGTGTGAAATTATATAGAAGAAAACCTGGATTACGTATATTCTAATTTTAATATTATAAAAAGTATTATAAGTATATAAATAAATTACATAAAAAATAAATTATATAAATTTATATAAAAAGTATGGTATTGTAAGCGTTTACAAAAATTATAAGTATTATGTGAATCTTAAAAAATAAAAAATTAGATTAATTTAAATTACATTTTTTTCATCTTCTCCCAAATATCAAGCTAACCCAATATGGTAATTCTCTATAAATTAAAAATAATGCTTGTTATAGAATAAATTTTTAAAATAATAATTAATTTTAACTTACATGTAAGGATGAGAATAGTGACGTATCTTCATTATCATCGATATAATGATCGTTTGAATTGCGGATCTCTTTGAAATTTAGATCGTGTGCAAAGGTATCCCCACAATATATTCTCAATTCAAAAATACTCATCAAAAATAACTGATATTAAACCACACGCCGTGTAGCAATATATATGTTCACAATTCGGATGGTAATACCCGTAACTAATTCATCATTTTGACTTTATACTCTGAAATATTTTTTGTCTTTTACATATTGCCTTACATATAAATAATAGACAAATTGTCAACAAGCAATTTTTTTTTGACTTTATAAACCCTAACAATATATTTCTGTACAAAATTAGATAAATCATATATTAATTAGATAAATATCAAATTTATGAATGGAAATTATGTTTTTAAAAATTAATTAAAAATTAAAAAATGCCGCAAATAATTAGTAAAAAACTTTAAAATCCCGACTATGAAAAAATTCTAAAAATAAAAGTTAATAATAAAAGCACCTTACTATAAAAACTACTGTTCCCTTTGAAAGGAACAAAATAACTTTTTCTTCTTCACAACATAAATTCTCGGACACTCGAGGCTGGGATTTTGCGTTGCGCTCAAGGTTTTTCACTCATTTCAAAACCGTCTAAATGGATTCTTTTGAAATTTTGGAATTATATTTATCAAAGTGATACCGAAAGCATCTCCTATTTTTAATGGCTCAAATTTTTTATTGTTTAAATATCCCACTCGTAATTTTTTAGCGAAAATCAAACTACCTACAAATAATTAAGAATGAAAAATTATTAATTAATAATTTTAAAAATTAAAAATAAAAAGTAAAAAATAAAAAAAAACGAAAAAGAAATTTTGAAATTTGTGATGTTATGAGAAATTTCGGCATCTATTTTTAAACACCTAATTTTTTTTTTATAACCTTATTATTAATTTTTAAATTGTTCATAATTTTCCATTATTAAAATTTTGTTTATTTAAAAAATATATACACATATAAGGGAATGCATGTGCAAAATTTTGCGAATTTATTTTATCTAAAACATATTATAAATATAATTACAAAAAGTACAAAAAATTTGATCGCTCTTATATATGTATTTCTTTAATGTTTAGGTCAGTCGTTATCACGTAGTTGGTTCTACAATCGTTGTAGATGTTACGTCCGTGAAGTTGGCCTCCCATCTATCAAATTTTGATATAAAAAAATATGGAATCGTTAGGTCATCGTTAGGTCACCCGGTTTTATCGTTAGGTTGTTTCTAGTTTTTCCACAAAAAAATATTCAAATTTGGAAAAATTTTCTTGGTAAGTTAACCTCCCCTTTACACGTTTTCGATGAAATAAAAATGCCAACCGGTAGGAAATCGACTGAAAAGGTTAGGTCACGTATGTATTTCTTTAGGTCATCTTTAATTTGCTTATAATTAATTAAAACTCGATGTCCCTATTGCGCATGCGCGTAACAAAAATATTGTGTGGCGTACAGATGAAAATTTATGAAGGGCTATTTTAAGGTAAAAAATAACTTGTTGTAATTGTTTTCTCCCATCGGTGAGAAACCATTTCTAACCTCAAAACTACTTACGTGAAGTTGGCCTCCCATCTATCACATTTTGATATAAAAAATATGGAATCGTTAGGTTATTGTTAGGTCACGAAAGGTCATCCAATTTCATCGTTAGGTCACTAACGTGTTGTATCCTGTTTGACAAAAGGGTAAATAATTGTAGTGGCAAACAATAACCAAATATTTGCTTAAAATATTTTAGGCAAATTTATTTGGTCAGTACACTATTTGGTCTATTTATTTGGAAAAATAAGCCAAATATTTGACCGTTGGTCAAAGAGTGTACTACTAGCTTTACACGTATACACGGACGTATCTATATCTTTTGGGTAGGGAGGGGGTCTTCAAACCTTTACTTTACAAAGATAAACTATAGCTTCTGCCAGTGACTTTGTTCACGTCATAAAGTCAGAGCTGTAAACCCCAATAAAATCATTCAAATGGAAATTAAAATGTAATTTATTAAATAATAATAACTTTAATTTGAAATATTAAATTTAGCCACACTAAACGCATAAATTATGACCTTAGCAGTTACCAGGTACCTTAGCAGTTAAGTTAGACAGTTATAATTTTACTAGCAAAAAGCCCACCCACGGACAGGCATCTAGACCCGATTGGTTGGAAACTTGATTGATGTGCAACTCGTCCCAAGGGGAAGTACCGGCGGTGGTTTAATATATTTTTCGGTTGGTAAAAAAATCGACCAATCAGATTGCTTCTTTTTTCACCAAAAAATTACACGCTGGAGGAGCCGGAGCAGCAGAGTGCTGGGATTTTATATATTAAGATAACAAGATTTTTGTTATATACATAAAAATTTAATAATGTAATAGAAATTTGATCACAAATTGTGACGGAATAGAACAGTGCAAGAGCACGGGATACAGATTGTTTACGATCAATTTCAAATGTATTTCAAATCCAAATAAAAGTCAAGAATTTTTCAAAAACCGGAGATGATTTTTATGGCGAATATATTATGGCAATTGGATTAACAGGAATAGAAAATAAACAAATGAAACTACAAGTCAAACATTAAATTGACAATTTATTGAATTAAGCAGCTTTGAACAACAATTATGAGTAGTTCCATTTATTGTATTTTTAGTAAGAATATACAACTTTTAATAATAAAACTATTGGTTATATTGAGATACATTTGTCCTGCCATGGTACTGCACCAACTGCTGACTTTAAAATTAATGTTTAAACTTTGTAGTGGGAGGGGGGGAGAGGACGATAAGTTAATTTTTAGAGTTGTCTGCAAATTTATGTTGATGAGTGAAGAAGAAAAAATTATTTTGTTCTTTTTAAAGGGAACAATAATTTTTATAAGATGCTTTTTGAAATTTTTTATTTTTTAATAATAGTAACAATATTTAATAATAAAAATAATAAAATATATTTTCATGTCGAAAATATTAGTCCTCCACGATTTTACTTAGTGATACCCTCCCTTCAACATGAAATTATATACAAAGGAGAATACTACTTATTGTGTAATAAATTATACTCACGTTATTAACTTACATCCACATTAATCAAGGTTCCTTGAAATTGACCGCGGTATAAACTTGACGATCGCAGTTTTTGTCATTGATGATATAACTAAAACATAAAATTAATTAATTAAATTATTAGCTATTAAAATATATATAAATTAATTATTAAGGTATAGCTAAATAAACAATAACAAGATTTATTTTTTCCAAGTTATCGGACAAATGTCAATATAATTTACTCGTAACTATGTATTGTCTTTCATTCAATAAATTTTACCTTGATAAAGAGGACATAAATCCTCGAAAGCTTGGAAAAAATAAATCTTGTTATTGTTTATTTAGCTATACCTTAATAATTAATTTATATAAAACATAAAATTTGTATTTAAATATTTTGTATAATTATATTAGTATATTAAAGCAAGGTTGAATAAGTCAGAGCATGTTAATGTCCTCTTCAACAAATCGTCAGAAGCAGAACTGGTTTAAAATCATCATAAACAAAAATGTGTTTTTTTTAAATATTAATGACAGAAACAATCAATCAAAACAGATCTAAGAAATCAGAAAACATTCTCTTCGATAAATAATCAGAAGCCGAGAAGTGGTTTAAAGAATCGTCATTTAGGGACTAAGCAACTAGAGTGTCGATGAGGCATCTTTTCTTCGCTCAGCATTTTAAATAAAATTTTTAATTCAGAAAGATATCCGTAACATTTTTCTCAAAATAATGAAATTCAAAGGTTTTGTAAAAATATTTTTTGCTGCCAAAAATGTTAGTTATCTAGCATTACCAATAGTGTTACCCTCCATTAATCATAAAATAAAATGGAAAGGAAAATAATAATATAATTTATATTATACTCACGTTATTTTCATCCACATTAAACAAAGTTCCTGGAAACTGATTATTAATTAACATCGCGTTAACTTGACGATCGCAGTTTATGGCATTGATGATATAACTAAGAGATAAAAAGTTCTATTTAAATACTTTATATTTATATTAAGTATATTCAAGAAAAAGGTTGAATAAGTCAGAACATGTTAATGTGCTCTTCAACAAATCGTCAGAAGCAGAACTGGTTTAAAATCATCATAATCAAAAATGTTTAGAAACTATTAAATTAATAATAAACACGAAACTTACCTCTTCAAGTATTGTAAGTAGTAAGATCAGCTGTTTCCTGAAACAATGCGTTGATTAATGATTAGTAGAGTACGGATTTCTAGAAATTTTGCTATACAGAAATATTGATAGCAGAGGTGTACTTGATATAATGTTCATGAATCTGATAAAAATAAGTCATTTGGCGCTATTTTTTTGATGCTTATATGCTTATTTTGATACTTTTATGCTTAAATTTAGTTTTAAGCTTTTTTGGTGCTTATTTTAGCACATTTTCGATAAATTAAAAAAAATTGCAGTAGATACATAAATTAATACTTACATTTTTTCTATTTTGCTTACTGTAAATTTAATGTTTAGTAGACAAAACGTTTTGGGTTTATAAACAAATAAAAAGACGGCAAATAGTAGCTTCAAAACTTAATGATATTGATATTTAATGATGTACGATATAATAGGAGGTTGAGAGAGGTATAATGAAAACTTATGTATTTTCAATGGAAATTTTAGTGAAGAAATGAAGCTTGAACTACCACATAGTGTCGAGGTAGAACGTTTTTTTTATTGTGTTACTTTTCAAAAAAATGTTATTAAAAAAGTTTTTACCTCGAATCAAAAAAAATTTTTTTTTAATTGAAATAAAATTTCAATTTTTTTTTTACTTTTTTTAAGTGCTTATTAATTATTATGTTAAAGTTTAATGCATATTTTTATGTATATAATGACAATTTTTTGTGCTATTTTAAGCTTTTTTATTGCTTTTTTATAAGATTTTTTATGCTTAAAAGTCCGTACTCTAATGATTAGTTAAATATTAATGGCAAAAATAATCTATTAAAGCAAATCTTAGGAATTAGAAAACATTCTCTTTAATAAATAAATCAGAAGCTTATATCTGGTTTAAAGAATGGTCATTTTTTAACAACGGCGACTAGTAAGTGTCGAAGGGGCCCGACCACTTTTTTTCGCTCAGCATTTTAAATAAAATTTTAAATTCGAAAATACATCCGTAACATTTTTCTCAAAAGCATGAAAATTTCAAAAATTTCTTAAAAATATTTTTTGGTGCCTAAAACAGTAGTCATTTATTCATTAACATTATTCTTAGTATTACCCTCCCTTAATCATAAAATTTAATGCAAAGGAAAATAATTATATAATAAATTATACTCACGTTACTTTCATCCACATTTCCAAGTTCCTTGAAATTGATTATTAATTAACATCGCGGTAAACTTGACGATCGCAGTTTTTGGCATTGATGATATAGCTAAAACATAAAAAATTGAATTTAAATATATTGTATTTCAATTTAGTATATTAAAACAAGGTTGAATAAGTCAGAACATTTTAATGTCCTCTTCAACAAATCGTCAGAAGCAGAACTGGTTTAAAATCATCATAATAAAAATGTCCTTTTTTTAAATATTAATGACAAAAACGATCTATCAAAACAGATCTAAGATATCCGAAAACATTCTCTTTGATAAATAATCAGGAGCCGAGAGAGAACTGGTTCAAAGAATCTTAATTTAAGGACTAAGCGACTAGTGTCCGTGGAGCCCGATCCTTTTTTTTTCGCTCAGCATTTAAAATAATATTTAAAAAAATATCGTCACTCTCTGCCGCAATACCTCCAATCACCAGCACACCAAATTTTGTCCGGAGATACGATGACATAATGTTCATTTTTGTTATCTATTGTGGTAGCCTTAACAAAGATATCGGTAGCCCTGGCAAAGATATCTATATGTATCACCCCCTACCCTAAATCTATCTATAAAAGTTTTTTTAACAAAATCTAAAATGAAAAAAATTTTTTATTTTTGTACGCCACTGAATTTTTTCCAAAATTTTTATATACGTCACATAATACCGTAAAAAGTCACAAATAAAATTTCTCCAAGATTGGTACAACAAATTTTTTCGGTCATCTAGCGGATTTTTCGAAAATAAATTTTTGTAAATTACTGACTGTCGATTTACTGATTCTGAAAACATTTGCGAAAAAATTTAACAAACAGCCTAAACTTGGTCGCTACCTAGTGGCAGAACCTTTTACTTATAAAGTAACGTTCCGTCATCGTCAGTCCGTACGACGATATTATAAAATATTTCCCACCGAACCACCTATTTTTGTATTCTAAAATTAATTGTTACAAGCCCTAAACTCAATTCTTATGCTGCACTCGGTATACAAATCAACATTAACCTAATTTTGACACATATGTCACAAAATTATGACGTTTATTAAAATTTTGAATATATTGTTTTATTTTTGCCAGCCATCTGACCAATTCTCACAAAAAATATATAAATTAAGATTTCAGTTAATATTTTCTATAATTTTTCTGACCTGCCCCGCCCTGTTACAATTGGCTCGGTTTGTTTTCTCACCAATACTTATACTTTCAAAGCTCCATCGACACACCAAATTTTAGCTGAATCGGTTAAACATTTCCGGAGATACGACGACATTTTCATTTTTTTTTATTTATTTTATTGTGGTGGCCCTGGTGAAGATTTCTCTGGCAAAACCTTATTTTCACCATTCCAGCCCACGAGGCATACGTCCAATAAGTTTGATTGCAATCGACGTAGAAATGCCGGAGAAAATCGATCGACAAAAACTTTTTTCATGTTTTTGACAAAAAAGTTAATTTTATTTTTTTCATGTTGCATTACTGATTTCTATCGAAGGATTACATATGCTCTCATATCCATTAGGATCAATGTACCTACGTACCAAATTTGGGTAAGATCCCTTCAGCATTTCTTGAGTTATTCACTCTTAAAGTTTCAACTTTGACAACTTGTGATTTTTGACAGACGACAGATAGAAGATTAATTTTACCTATTCTGGATAAAGCCTTTTAAGGCCTTTAAAATAACATATCGCAAGACAAAATATTTTTAAAAAATCCCGTATTATTTTCTTGTGGTGGCACTCCTGATTGATAGATCGCGACGAAAACCTTATTTTCACCTTTCCACCGTGAACCCTACCACCATACCAAATTTGGTCGTAATTGGTTGAATGGTTCGGAAGCAAATCGATCGACAAAATTTGACGACCGACAGACAGACAGACAGACAGACCGACACAGAAATTTTTTTTTTACTTTTTGCAGATCTTTACGTTTCTGAACACGGTGATCTCGAAAATGCAAAAAAAAAAGTTGAAATTTTTTTTCGATTACCATACCTCCAAATTTTTTTTAAAATTGATTGGAGGTAAAAAATATAAAAATAATAAATAAAATTAAATGCAAAACAAATAATTATACAATAAATTATGCTCACGTTATTTATATCCACATTAATCAAGGCTCCTTAAAATTGATTATACATTAACATCGCGATAAACGATAAACTGCGACGATCACAGTTTTTGGCATGGATGATATAACTAAAAGATAAAATGTTGTATTTAAATATTTTGTATTTATATTAAAAATATTATAGAAAATGTTGAATAAGTCAGAACATGTTAATGTCCTCTTCAACAAATCATCAGAAGCAGAACTGGTTTAAAATCATCATAAACAAAAATGTGTTTTTTTTAAACATTAATGACAAAAGCAATCTAGCAAGACAGATCTAAAAAATCAAAATACGTTCTCTTCGATAAATAATCAGAAGCCGAAATCTGATGGTTTAAAGAATCGCGAAACTACGCGCCTAGTGTCGATGGGGCCTGACCTCTATTTTTGGCTCAGCATTTACAATAACATTTAAAATTCGAAATGATATCCGTAACATTTTTCTCAAAATGTGAAATTCAAAGGTTTTGTAGAAATATTTTTTGACGCCGAAAATGTTAGTCCTTATAGGTCCTATTTCTAGCATTATTCTTACTGTTGCCCTCCCTTAGTCATAAAATTAAATGCAAAGTAAGGTAATTATATAATAATAATAACACTGTACAACAAAAAAACAAAAAGTGGGCCCTCAGGGAAATCCTTTGGTGGAAACATTTTACACTAAAAACAATGACGTTTGCCATTTACCGTTTGATTCTAGCAGGTGTAGATTTTTTTAAATTAATTTTTAAGGTTTTTGCCATTTGTTGCCGTTTTTTTCCATAGTCAAGTTAGTTTTTGTGCGAAAATCAGACTTTTAACTAATATTGTGTTTTAATTGCTACCTGAGCTTATACTATATTTGATAATTAATTTAAAATTAAAATTTATTAAAATTTAAAAATATTTTAAAAATTACAAATTTATTTTTATTTATAACTAACACAAATAGCAAATTTTATTTAATTTTTACAAACTTACATCAAAATTTTAAAAACTTACATCTGATTTGTCGAATTAAAATGAATCAATTTAATTCTCAAATACAAAAAAAATTTGAAAATTTCCAATAAAACGGCAAAAAATTAAAACAGATTTATGAAATCGAAAAACATTCTCTTCAATAAAATATAATCAGAAGCAGAACTAGTTTAAAGAATCGCCATTAACTATCATCCGTGTGAACTGTTATTACGCTCTTATGGAGGACACATGTTTAACTGTTCCTTAAAAGAACCAGAGTTCAGATGCAGAATTAAAAAATCGCGCGACTAGTAGTGGATATGACCTGACCTTTATTTTCATATGCAGTATATTCGTGCTGGTGTAACCGGAGATAATTAATCTGGAAAAATGTTCCTGTCCCCAGGTAAATAAAATGATGTTATTTATGTTTCAAATATTGTGTATTTCACCACACTTATTATATCCTAAATGACAGCTGCAAAAAATTCATATGAAAACCACAATTTGGGCGATTTCTGAGAAGTGAACTTACTGCAATAAATATTCGATTGATTTTGATACTTGAAGCCCAATGTGAGCGTCAAATAATCGCACGTGACAACCAAGTCATTAACGGCCGGATTCATAGACAAGTATTAAGTGCTAAGTAAGGCAAATCGGACTGCATTTGTTTTTATTGCAACCTTATTTACTCGGTTGATAAGGATCAATTTTAAAAGGGGCGTTCTAAGTATAAGTAAGGCATCGTCTATGAATCCGGGCGTTACATAAGTTACGTTTTTGGGGGGTTGTTAGGTTGTGAAGTGACACTCTAGTTTTCCAATATATGACAACACTGCTACCGGCCGGCCGGCATCGGTCTACTTTTTTATTTAATCTGTTTATTTCCTAAGTTTTGTTTGCCGAGTTTATCGAAGTTTTGTTCCGAAGGTATACAGTATGTGGCCCAGATATATTATCGGACGTGTAAATTGGTCCACAAGCCCTAGTGATGTTCACGTTTTTATTGAACACCGTATAAGCTACATAGCTGACATAATAAATCAATCTAGAACGGTAAAAAAAGGTCAAGGCATTGATTGGTGCTATGATTTAATTTAAAAAAATTAAAACAATTAGATATTAAAACACGGCTCGTCACGTTGCCATAAAAATTCTAACTAATATAGAAACCGTCGATATTAAATAAATATAATCATGAGTGAAAAACTAATCTAATCAACATTGATAACTTCAAACTTTGTAATAACGTTATCTTAAGATGACGTTAACTTATCAAATTTTAATAATTATATTAATGTTATCTATATTCAATTAATGTAAAAATATTAATAAGGGTGCAAACCAACAAATAGTTCAGTTTAGATTTCTAGATGTTTCTATTAACTTGGATTATTTGAACCCCTTTTTTCAAACTGGTTGAAGCAGTTAATTTTTAAATGTGTGTAGATAAACAACCAAATATTAATTAACAAATAAAAAAATTCAAACTATTAAAAGTAAAATAAAAAGTACATTTACCCTTACCATAATCTTTTTTACGTGGTTTCACAGTGCTATTATTGTCAGTTTTGAATGCTTGAAATCGTGCCCCACGTGGCACATGTTGGCGATTAAAAATAATCTGTAATCTTCATATTAATATTAAATCAATATAATTTTTAAAAATTTTGTGAAATACTTACGTTTATGATGTTAACTGTTTCAAAATTTGCAATAATTTATGATTTTCTTACACCAAACAAATTATCTTACAACAAAAAAAAAGATGCTACTGATTAGACGACTGCCCGAACACGTGGCTGAAGTTAAGCCCGCCTCAGACGATGCTTGTTTTACTGATGGATTGCTTGCTCACAGAACATTTATATTGAGAAGCGAACCTTGCATGTTAAATCATCGCAACACGACCCTCTCGTGGCCGTAAGGCAGTACTAAATATTTGCCCGACGTTTAAATAGCATTTTATTATTTCGTAATTTAATTTAATTTAAATTTCAAATTCTTAAAAAATTTATTTATACATTTTCTATAAGAGAAGGTAATTATAGAAAATGTTTAAATAAATTTCTTAAGAATTTGAAATAATTATTTGTAATCTGACAAAGGTTGGTTAAAAATTCATAGCCAAATTCAACTAAAAATGAACATCGTATGTATATTAATACAAATTCAAATACATAAGATATGTAAATATTATAATTTTATAACAATAAATATATACAAGTGGTAGATAATCTATAATAAAAAGCAAATAAAACAAAAATGTTACATTTTAACAAAGATCAATAATACATATTTTCTATAAAAAAACTGATTAAAATTAGAAATTTAAAAAACGGTAACAATATCGGACACGGACAACTCGGCTCTGGACAACTCGGCACCGGACAACTCGGCACCGGACAACTCGGCACCGGGAAAACTCGGCACCGGGAAAACTCGGCACCGGACAATTCCGCACCGGACAACTCGGCACCGGACAACTCGGCACCGGACAATTCGGCACCGGACAACTCGGCACCGGGAAAACTCGGCACCGGGAAAACTCGGCACTGGACAACTCGGCACCGGACATCTCGGCACCGAGACTAGGGTGTTACGGTTCAATTATGCTATAATGGGATTTAAATTGTTTTGTAATAATTTTCGAAAGGTGGCATGTTAATTCACTTTAAAAATTTTAAATTTCAACAAGAATTATTATCAACAATGATAACATGCACATTATACATTATTGAATTAGCGATCTTCAGAAAACTTACAAATTTTTTATTTATATTTGGACGTTTTAGTTTATCAATTTTTTTGTGAAAATTGTGTTATATTTCATCCAAGTTTATTTGGGATTAATATTTTAATCATTATCAATAATTGTTATTATTTTTATTTTATGTCGATTTTTAAAGGTAGCAAAGGTTCCGTCACATTTTTGGAAAACCTACCACCTTTCATGTTTTTAGCTATCACAAAAAATTTTAAATCAAAAAAGTTATTTAAAAAAATTACATATTTATTAATTAATCCATAACATAAATGTGGGATAAACCACGCAAATATTCCCACATATTTGCTGGCTCATAGTTCGAAACTTTGTTAAGGATACGGTCATCTGCGTCCTCATAACGTTTTCGTTTTCGTGTCATGGTGTCATGGTGGCTGATGGATAGTTAAAGGTGTCATGGATACGTAATGAAAGAGTGGAAAAGTTTCGTAAGACGGAACACACGCTAGTTTCGGTGCCGAGTTGGCCCGGTGCCGAGTTTTCCCGGTGCCGAGTTGTCCAGAGCCGAGTTGTCGCGTACCGAATTATGATACCTGTGATAGTAAATAAATATTTAATTTAAAAATAAAAAATTAATTTTTTTAAAATTTTTAATAAATTTTAGTACTAAATAAATTTTCCGTCGCCGAATCGACGTAGTCGAATTTTCTGCCGCCGAATGAGAATCGCCGAAATGCCGGTTCCGAATTGGAATCGCCGAAAGTAGCATAGCCGAATTTCAGGTCGCCGAATATACGTTGCCGAATCGCTTTCGCTGAATTGCGGTCGCCGAAGCGACGTGTACCGACGCGCGACGCCATCCCTGGACCGTGGAACAAATTACCAAAATGGCGGCGGTTGGAATAATGATGCGAGTATGGAGGGTAGAGGCCTCTACCCTCCATAGGTGCGAGAGAGATTACCCAAGCTTGCTATCTCTCTCTGCGTAAGAACATACCTGTATAATAGTAGCATGACTAAATCCAGCACGGGAACCAGCAAGCAAGCCAGCAGTGACGTCATTTTCTATGCACAGCCAGCACGCGCCAGCCAGCAAGGCTCCCATCAGGCAATCCAGCAGCAAAACAAGAATCGTCTGAGGCGGGCTTTATACACGAACTCATAATCATAATCGCAAATATCAAGGTTGGTTTATGCAAGACGCCGACGCACGCACCGCGCGCACTGCACGCAAGCAAATAAAGTTAAAACCATGGTATAAGGAAACAAGCTTCCTTATGAAACCATGGTATAAGGAAACAAGCTTCCTTATACCATCGTTGAAACATTGAATTTCTGTAGTAGCGTTTATGCACGTCGCTGACGCGCGTGACGTGCATGCATAACCTCGAAATTTATTTTATCTTTGGTTTTCATTGCAGCGCGTAACGCTAGGAACTTTTCAAGTTATATTATTGTTGTGGTACAATTTTTTTAAATTTAAAATTACGAAAGTAGTTATAAATCTTATTTTTGCAGATGATGTAAAGTAAATTTTTGTTCCTCATTTTATTTTACTAATTTATTTTTCAAAATTAAAATTATTAGATATTATTAATAAATTAAAAATAAAAATATCAATTATAATAAATTGTTACCTTAGCTTATAATTGATATTTTTATTTTTAATTTATTTTTCATTATTGTGATATTTTCTAGAAATAATAATAACACGATGAAAAATTATCGACCCGAAAGCTTAACTTTCATGCTTACCATATTTTGGGTCGAAAATACCTACAAAAGAAACCAGTCCATCTTTCTGATTTATTAAAAGTCAAGTCAAAAAAATCTTTATTAAAATCAAATAAATTTATCGGATACAAATTGGTGTTGATTTTACAAGTCCGCGCTTATTGTTTTTGAAGCAATTTATCAGACTGTTGTGGTGTAAATTACAGGTTGTGATTTTTTTTATGTTAATTGAAAGTAAACTAGTCCAGGAGAAAAATAGAGTACAAAAACCCAGCGTCATGAGGTAAATAGATTAAATTTTATATTGTCTTGATATGGTTGAAGAGGATAAAATCCAATTTACATGAGAATATTATGTATGAGTTTGTGTTTTATTCTAAAAGGAGCGCTGGAATTGCGAATGTTTGTAATGCTTTTCGTGAGTGCATTTCGTGTAATGGTTTCGGTAAAGAATTTGATCGCAGTGTGTTTTATTTCAGCCTGTAGTGTGGGTGTGTTGTTTGCGTACCTGTGTAGTTCGTAAATTTCGGTAGTCATTGGGGATTCGGTAATTAGTCTGAGACATTTGTTTTGTATCTTTTGAAGATAGTATGAGTTGGAATTGACTGTTTTGCTCCACACCGGTGAGGCGTAAAGCAGAATTGGGTGGATCATGGAATTATATAGCTGCAGTTTGGTTTTGAGCGGTAGTTTGTTTTGGTAATGAAGCAGGGGGTAAAGTGAGTGGAATGCCGAATTTGATTTTTTGGAAGTTAATACGCAGTGTTCCTTGAACGTGAGTTTCTCATCAAGCGTCACGCCTAAGTACTTAACGGAGGCAGTATGTTTAATGTCGGTATTATTGATTTGTAGTTTTTTGGTGGGTTGGTCGCGTTTGTGGGAGAATGTAGTTAATGTGGTTTTTCCGGCGTTTAGTTTGATTTTCCAGCGGTGGTAGTAGAGTTCAAGTTCGTCGAGATGGCGTTGTAGATGCGAGATGGCGTGGTTTCTTTTTTTTCCTTCCGATGCGACCGCGGTGTCATCCGCAATGACTGCAATTTGAGTGTTGTGATGTTTTGGGATGTCGTTTACATAGTAGGAAAAGAGCGTGGGAGCAAGGACGGATCCTTGCGGAACCCCGGCGGGAATTGGGTAGGAATCTGATAAGGAGTGACTAACGAGTACTTGGAATGAGTTTATAGATTAGACCGTCGTGCCATATTGTATCGAACGCTTTCTCGATGTCAAGTGTTGCGACTGCCGTGAATTTATTGAGGTTAAAATTAACCGTGATAATATTGACGAGCCGCGCGAGTTGGAGTGTCGTACTGTGGTTTGACCGGAATCCAAATTGTTCGGGAAGGATGAGGTTATGCTCAGTTTCGTGCTTTTTCAGCCGTGCGAGAATAATTTTTTCTAAAACTTTGGAGAGGGTTGGCAAAAGACTGATTGGACGGTAACTGGATGGGATGTTTTTGGGTTTTGCTGGTTTGAGGGTTGGAATAACTACAGCTTGTTTCCAAGCGGACGGAAAGTATTGATTTTGAGGCACTGGTTCATGATATAGTAGATTTGGAGGATTGATTTCTTGGGAAGCCGTTTAAGAATTTGTGATGTTATTATATCGTGGCCAGGGGCTTTGTTTTTCAGTGAATTGATGTATTTTTTAATTTCCTTAGGGTTAGTCAATTCATCGGGAGGTGTTGGAAAAGATGTCTGTTGGAAGGAGAGTAGGGATTGTTGGACCATACCTATGGTTTGGGGATTCGAGAAGTTTTCGGTGAGAGTATAGTTTTCTAAATAAGTGATAGCAATAGCGTTTGATTTGTCCATATTGGTACTTTTGGATCTTGAAGAAGTTTGGAGAGGTGGCATTAGAGTACAAGAATTTTTACCTTTGAGAGCTTTGGCGATAGCCCAAAGTTTTTTGGGATTCTGGGGAGTGATGTCAGAAAGCATTTTTTCCCATTTAGTGCTTTTGATTTTAGAAATAGAGTTATTGATATCGTTGGTAAGTTTATTTATTTGGATTTTGATGGCCGGAAAGCGATGTCGTTGATAGATTTGCCGAAGTTTATTTTTGTTTTTAATTTTTTGGATTAGGTGAGGAGGTAGGGTGAGTTTGAGGGATAATGGGGTTTCTTTAGTATTATTGTTATAGATTTTTGTTAAATTTTTTGTAAAGGTGCTGATGGCTTCGTCGATTTCGGCATTTGTTTGGATTTTAGAATTGAGTGGGATGTCGAGTGTGTCGCGTCCAAATTTTTGCCAATTAGTAGTATGCGCTGGTCGTGGTGGAAATATTGGGAGTTGCAGATTCCCTATTTCGATTAATACTGGTAGATGGTCGGAGCTGAGTTTATTTAGCGTTGTCGCATCGTGAATGGCAATGTTGGTGGATAGTGTTAGATCTATTGTCGAGGGATTGTGTAGAATATTGTAAGGGTAATGCGTGAAGTTATTTTTGGGATGCGTTAATAAAACGGGGTTTGCTTTAATGTAGTCGTGAAGTCGGGTGCCGTTAGGATTCGTGGATTGGTTGTTCCAATCGGGATGTTGGGCATTAAAATCACCCACGATTGCTACTTTGTTTCCGAGGTGCAGTAATTGATCCAGTTCGACTGGGTCAATTGTGTCACCCGGCGAGATGTAGTAATTTATGATAGTGAGGTCGTGTATGGTGACGGCTTGTGTTTCCGCGATTGTTGTATTTGTTTGTGTCTCGGTCGCGTTTAATTCGTCCGCTACATAGATTAGTAATCCACCGTTGCGGGTTTTTGGCTGATTAATGGCGGTATAGAGAGGGACACGTGCAGGGACTTGTTTATTTAGCCTTGTTTCCTGGATAAGAATGATGTCGGGATTTATTTCTTGGGTTAGAACTTGGAGTTCATTAAACTTGTTGCGCAACCCGTTTGCATTCCAAGTTAACAGTTTGAGGTTAGGTCTGGTTTTAGATTTGAATTTAAGGATCGTATTTGTTTAAGATTTCTGAAAGAATTTGAATTTGTGACATAATGTCATTTACGCCAGCGAGTCTGGCTTTCATTTCTCGAACGATGGTGATCAGTTTGCTTATATTCACAGTTTCGTTGAGACTTTTGATTTCCTCGAACAGGGTTTTGATGTCATTTGGATTTACATTGGCGCCAGAGTTGACAATTGGTTGACGTTGCTCGGGGGGGCTTAGGTTACGCGTGTATTCATCGGAGTTAATTATGGATGTAGCAATTTTTGGTGCTTGACGTTGAGTGGGAAGTCGAGGAAACCATTGGTTTTGGATGTTGAAGTTTGGCTGATTTAGGCTATTTGGATGTTGCTGAGGGCTGAATTTGGTTGAACGACGCTGGATGTTTGTACTTACCCTTTGTGAATAGTTGAGATAGGTTGGACAGTTTTTGTAATTGGCGGCGTGATTCTCTCCACAGATACAGCATTTGACGTTCTCATCCTTCTCCTTTCTTGGGCAATCTTATGTGGTGTGATTACCTGTGCATTTCACGCACCTCGGGTTAAGGTTGCAGTTACTTGATCCGTGCCCGTAGTTCTGGCATCGGTGGCATTGGGTTGCGCTGTGATGTCCGATGGAAATTGTAGTAGGAAAGAGCCTGAATTTAACCCGTACTTCGTTTTCATGTTGAGGATGTGGATTGGGATGAGCTTGTGTAGAGCTAGTTCGGTCTTGATCATTTCTTCGGTAAGATACTCGGATCCTTTGAGTACCACCTTTTTGGTTCGGTCTTCGGCGGGAGTGTAAGTGCACCCTGGTATGCCTCCTTCAAATAAATCGGTTTTCAGTTTTCGGAAATCTTCTATATTTTGTGTGTGAATCCAGGTTTCACCACGTCGTGTTTGAAATGTGGTCGGATTATTGGTTAGAGATTTGTACTGAGTTTGGAACTTCCTTGGATCGCCAATGCGATGGGTGAGAATGATGGGTGGGGGTTTCAATGATTTTGGATTAGTTGCCAATGATAATTTGGCTGCCATTGGTTTGGATTTGATTGGCCGCCTATAATCGACCGTTGTCCAATTTCCTTCATTTGCATTTTTGGGTTCTGGGAGAGTCGCTAAAATACCGTACAGGTTAAAGGTTTCGATTGAAGTGATGGTGGGAGGATCTTCTTCCATATTTTCGTCAGGATGCTTTGATTTATCAGGGTTTTGAGCCTTCCCTGAGATTGTAGACTTGTTCTTTGGGATGTTTTCCATTTCACTGATCTGGTTATAATCTTTACTTACCTGTTTTAGCAACCTCTGGACAGCAGCATCGTGTTGGTGTGAAATTTTAATTTTGGCTTTGGTTATTTGGGAATTCAGATTAGCCTTAATGTTGATCGTTCGTTTGTTCGTCTTTGCAGCAATTTCACCGTTTTCTGATTTTACTTCTCGTTTTTTGATGTTTTCGATTTTTTCGATGTTGAAAATGCACCAATCGGGTATTCATTCCCGATCGCCTAAACCCCCCCCCCCCTAAATTACTCTACGTGAGCTAGGCTTTGCAGCGTCGCTGTACAGGAGCAAGCAGTACAGGTAGGTGCAAAGAAGATATACCTATAGGAATTATTATTGAATTAATTAATTAATTATTGAACATTACTAATTAAAATTTAAAAAATTAAACACAATTAATTATTAATTTAATTTAAAATTATTAAAATTAATTTAAAATTGTATGAATTTTAATTTATACTAGCAAGATTGCGATAACCTTTTATCTTCATTACTAATTAAATTTAAAACACTTCAAGTATTTAACCCCCGTATTCATAAAAATTTTAGAAAATTGAAATAGGTGTACAGGGCATTTATAAGGTGTATGTCATAAAAATGAATTGTATACAACTGTTCAAACAATTCGGGAACGACTTTGAAAATTCCGTCGGCATACCAATGAGCCGAATTCGTCATCAGTTTAAGACTTTTTTTAGTGCCAAAAATTAATATTCGATCGTCTTCAGCGCCACAAAAGCAAAAACTGTTTGTTACTTTCAATTGTTGTCGAAAATTCATCTGGAATAATCCGTTCACGTCGGGTTGTCGGATTAGCCGGAGCTGCTTCAAGCTTTTGACGTAATCGTCAAATTGTGCGTTTTATTGAATCAGATGTTGGAATTTTAGCAGCAGCAGCTGAAAGATTGATTGTGCTCTCTGCCGCGATGCGGTTCGCGCGATTCTAGGACAATTGTTCGCCGCAAATTGTTCGCCGGACAATTATTCGCCGGACAATTGTACGCACAGGACTTTTATTCGCCGGATAATTGTTCGCCGGACAATTGTTCGCCTAGGACATTTGTTCGCCGGACAATTGTTCGCTATTTGTTCGCCGGGCAATTATTCGCTAATTGTTCGTTATATAAATGTTTGTGTTACCATATCTCCCAAACGTTTATAAGTAGCGACGTACTTTTTGGACAGGATGTGTGTAAAGATCAGGAGAATGTTCCTGTTCCCGGTCAAATACAAATTCAGTAATCTATATATACATCTATAGTTGAAAAATTACCTCAATGTTTCGTCTCAAAATAAAATTGAAAATTTTGAAAACCTTTGGCTGTAAAAAAATTCCAAAAACAAAAATTAGCAATAAAAGCATTGTTCCATTTAAAAGGAAACAAATAATTTTTTCTTCTTCTCTCAACAATATACTCTCGGACACTTAACTCGAAAAATTAACTTTAACTAACCCCCCCCCCTACAAAATTTAAGTTTTTTTTATTTTTTTAAACATTTTATTATTTTTAAACGAAACATTTATTAACTTGATTGAATTTCTTATCTATATATGAATATAATATAGAACACGGTATTTTTTTTAAATTAATAGAAATTCTTTTTTTGTTATATTTATTGTTATTATTATTTTACGTTATTATAATTTCTTTAAGTTTTTTTTTAAATTTAAATTAAAAATTTTTTTTTAAATAAAAATTTAATCTTCAGCAAAGTTTTAAATTGCGTCTATTGTAGTATTTTTTTCAAACAGTTCTTGGTATATGGTATATTTCATAAGGTAAATTATCTATAAACAAAAAATCAGACGAATAATTATCCGGCGAACAATTGTCCTATGCGAACAATTATCCGGCGAATAATTGAACTATTCGAACAATTGTCCGGCGAATAATTGTCCGGCGAACAATCGTCCGGCTAACAATTGCCGGCGAACAATTGTCCAATTCGCGCCTTCTTGCAAATTTTTTTCTCGATCTCTCATTTCATTGACAATCTTCGCCGCTGTAATACATGCTGCATCTCCTGCGTGATTGTATTCTTTAATATATTTAAAATTTCGTCGTTTTTCGTATGCAAACAGGCGTGACATTTGAAAGTGGAAAATTTTTCGCACTTCCAGAAAATTTTATCCTCCGTACTCTTATCTTTCTCGTACAAATGGCCGTTAACGGATAGTTTGTTTTACCCCTTTTCAGTTAAAACGTTATGACAGTGGCAATTTTCAAACAATCTATGTAGTATAATTATTTCTTCATACGAAAACAACCAGGATACTCGAACTTGAAGAATTTCTATTAATTTAAAAAAAATACTGTGATATTCACATATAGATAAGAAATTAAATCAAGTTGGAAAATGTTTCGTTTAACCTTTATGTGAAATAAAGGTTAATATAAGAAATAAAACACCTTCTAATGACGGCATGGGTAGCCGGGTACCTTCATACATTACATGCACCCATCGACCCATCCGTGCCTATCCAAAGTGTATAATTATGTACGATAGTAGTAAGACTATATTTTTATTGTGCTTTATGCCTAGCAAGGTTAGATCATATAGACCTATCTGATTTTTAGTTAAAAATTACAAGTATTTTCAGTTATTATAAAAATTAAATTTATAATTTCAACTAATTAGTATGTCTCATAATGAGTCTACTGGACCAACTCACGGATCTTTTCGAAAACCAAGATTGCGGAAAATGAAGTAAAATAAATTACAATAAGTAATTTTTTCCTTTTTGATAATATTTTTCGAGCGCCGTATTAATAGAGACAAATATAATCCAAATTAATATTTGTTTAACTTTCTGTTTGCAAAATATGATTTACAATCATATTTATGAATTGCTACGTGAAAACTAGGGGGAGGGTGTCTTTGAATATACTACAGGTGGTCAACGAGAGGGGGGGGTAAAAAATTGCAAAAAAGATGGGTCACGTAGTATGGGTACGTTCCCTTAAGTGTTTCTGGCATCAATCTTGAAAATCCATGTTTGTCACATGACCAATTGTATGTGGCCTGTTCTCGTGTCGGAAAACCATCATCATTATTTTATTTACGCACCAGAAAACAGTATTATGTATCAAAATGCATTACAATAAATATTATGATTTTGAAATTTATTTTTATTATTTATTCCAGTTCCAAGACAGGACAACCTTTGTCGGGTCAGCTAGTGTTTCTAATAAAGTAAATTATTATTATTTTTTATTAATCAGGCTAAGACAGACCTAAAAATCTTCAATTTTTGATGTATTTCAAAATTATTCCGATAGATGGCGTTACTGGTAAAAAGTATCTAACCAAGTTAATGTGACCATTGCACTTAAATCAAAAAAATACCAAAAATAATCAAGATCATACTTCACAGGATCATTTCTGTAGTATATCTTCACATACTCAGTATTCAAATATTGAGTAGTAGCAACCACGATGAGGAGTTGGAACTCTGCATTCTGAGCGTGAGACGGATCGAAGATGTTACAATTTTTTGAGCATCTGGAATCAACGATGACCGTTCGCTTTTAGTCAAACTAAAAGCGTTGAATGCGGAGTAATCTGAGTGGCTTTTTTATATTAAATAAATATAATATTATGGTTAGTGGGAATTGAAAGAAAAATCGTCATTGGTAGCGGCTAACGAGGGACATTCCTATTGTTTAGTTTACAATAAATTAGCCATCGAATTTTTCTATTTCTTAAATTTCAATAATTAAATTAATATAGTCATAACAATGAAAATTCAATAATTTTCAAATATAAATAACTTTTATACTTTTTAGCACATGTAAACAAAAGCATATTAATAAGTAGTTGACAAATTACTAAAGGCCAATTTCATATTAAAAGTTAACAGAACATTAAAATTTAAAAGGCTACTTAAGACAAAACAGAACAATAAAAATTATCAGTTTTGTTCTAAATCTCCTTTTAAATTTTAATGCCCTGCTAACCTTTATTATGAAATTGGTCCTAAGCACTGCAAATTTAATTGCTTTAATTTAATTTTCTTTTTATTACTACAAGTCCTATCTAATCTATATATTGAAGTGCTATTTTCTAGGTCCAAATTTTCCAATTTAGTTCTTCCAAAAAAACACACTTCTTAAAATCTTGCCCGTCTCTATTTAAAATTTGAAATTAAAATTTTCCAATATAAAATGGAAGGATAACGACCAATACGATAACCAGACCCCAAGTCGCACTATCGAATAATTTCTCGGCACCTTGAAATTTAACTTCAAAACTATGATTCTTAAAATACTCAATTAATAAATTTTTATTTTGAGTCTTATTAATCGAAGTCAATTAATTCCCATAAAATCCAGATCTCCAATTCCTCTCAAAATACCATCAAAAAAATATCTTCAAACAACGTCCAAACTAAATCTCAAAAATAATCGCAAATATCACTTACAGAAGTATAAATTAATTTTATTCACAAAATTATCAACT
Organism: Cantharis rufa; assembly: GCA_947369205.1. Taxonomy (NCBI): domain Eukaryota; kingdom Metazoa; phylum Arthropoda; class Insecta; order Coleoptera; family Cantharidae; genus Cantharis; species Cantharis rufa. Next base: position 31,405,793 of record OX376305.1, on the reverse strand, counting down.
CATCTATAATATAAAAATTAGCAAAACATAAAGGAGACTATTTGCTCCTCAACCGCGTAAGGCGGCCATCATCGGCAAAAAGCAAACGTTATCAAATTTTTCGTGCCAACTTATAATTTATTGGCGCGAACAATTATTCAAAATTTGAAAAATTAACAAAAATTAAAAAAAATATAAAAACTTAAACCACATTAAAATTCAAAATTTTATTCGGTAACACGACAATATATATATATAAAAATGAATCTCCTTTTTCTGTTCGTGCATCACGTGAGAACGGCTCGACAGATTTGGCTGATTTTTTTGTGAGTTGATGTCTATATCTTCGGCAAGGTTTATGTGAAAAAAAAGTTTAAAATTCGAGAAAAAATTTTTTAACATTACCGAGAACAAAGAGTTTATCGGTACTTAAAGATAGGTACTTAAGAATAGAAGACCTTAATATAACCTGCAAATATTAAGGTAGGTACCAAACACGGGTGCATGTAAACTGCCCTAATCCCCTAAAAACGGAAAATTGAAAAAGTGTAAACTCCCCTCCTAACAAAATGGTAGTCACTAATCCCAGATGTAAACTGCCCTCCGAACAAAATGATGTAAACTCCCCTCCAAGCTAAAAGGTTGCCACTAATCTGATTAATACAAAGTACATGGTGATACGGCAATTAATTATGTAATTTAATTATTAATTAAAATTAGCAATTAAATTTATTTAAATTAAAATATATTTTAAAATATGAAATTCCTAAAGTATTATTAATAATAATATAATATTATTATAATTATTATAACCATTTTCACTGGCCCTTTCAATGAAATGAAATATATTTTAAAATATGAAATTCCTAAAATATTATTAATAATAATATAATATTATTATAATTATTATAACCATTTTCATTGGCCCTTTCAATTAGATCCGATGAGATTTCACCTGACCCCCCCTCTCTTTGAGTATTAAAATTATTAATAATTAACATAAAACATTTTAAATTTATTAAAAGTAGGTATTTATTATAATCACATTACATAACATAATTTAAAAAAAAGAGAAAAAAAAAAGAAATTCTTAACATTTGAGGTGACTGTACAACGAGACTGATTTTATAAACTGCAACCACGATATTTCTTCCAGGTTGTATTTTTGAAGCAGTGCCTCAATAGTTTTCTGTTTATTTTTAGATTCTCTGCTTTGTGTAGGTGGCTTTCCAACACTGTTCAAAGCAATATAAACTTGGTTCTGTTCCTGTTTCAACGCATTCAAAAATTGATATACATATGTTGGGGTGAGGAGAATTAAAATTCTGTTTGACAGCCGCATGAAAAGATTCACAGCAATTTGTAGTCGAAAGTAAATCTGAAGACGCCTTGGCCCATACTCTGGGAGGAAATACCGCATTGTCCCCCACATAATATGTAAACAGATATTCTGAAAACTTATCGAGATTAACATGGGCTGGTTTTATCTCAAGTAGATCATTATAAGTTTTCAAGACATCTCCAGCTTTTAGAAATTTCAATCCAAAGCAATATCGCGCCCATCTACCAATTTCGGAATTCATATCTCTGTATTCAGAAGCCACACCGTTTCTTTGGAGAGATCGATACCATGCTTGGCCCAGATAAAATCTGCATCCTTCTATAGACGCGTGTGGCCATTTAATTTCACATGCGTTTCTCAGCCCCACTTCAAAGTCTGTATTTTACTTTGGAATCAATGTTTTATTTCTAAGTGTATAAAAGTAAATGTTTTCATCGATAGTTGCACTAAGCAAAAAAAATAAATTTTTACTTAGTTTAAAATGCGGGTTCACCTATCATTGAAGACACTGGTTCAATGCGTTTAGAACTAAACCTAATCACATTTTTCCTATAAAAAGTTCAACAATAATAATAAACAGTGTAGACGCAAATACAGTAGAATCCGAATACTACGACTTCGTTTATAACGACCGACCGCTTTTATCGACGGAAGTGCAACCTCAAGTTTGGTTTTCATATAACGTTTTCAAAATACAGTTTCAAACCGTTTTGTGTGTCGTCTGGTTAATACGACGTAATATCACATAATATCGTAATATCACATCAATATCACTTGACCGTCGCCGTCGCTATAACCGGATTCTACTGTAAACTGTAAACAGCTCTGAGCGCGGCAGAACTCAAAAAGGTGAGACGTGAGACTCGGTTGGGGTGAATCTAGTAGGTAATAATAATTTTGTAACACCCTGTACTGTAAATTAACCAAAATTATGGGATTAATAAATTAAGCCTCAGGTAGTTTGGAGGGCAGTTTACATGTGGGATTAGTGGCAACCTTTTTCTTGGAGGGCAGTTTACATCTGGGATTAAAGGGATTACTGACCTTTTCGTTCGGAGGGCAGTTTACATTTTACGGTCAAGTTTGGAGGGCAGTTTACAATTCCCCCCAAACACCACTTATTGTAAATTGGTTTTAAATCTATGTTTTACTTTACACCCCCTACCCTGCTCTGTTACTACCTAAAAAATGTGAGGCGTCCAAATATCGTTCAGTTATCGTGGGTTCAGTTGTGACCGTGTTCAGTTGTCAGGGTGGTCACTTGTCGGTGTGTTCACTTGTCGGTGTGGTCACTTGTCATGTGTTCAGATGTACTGTGGTCACTTGTCGTAGGTTCACTTGTCATGTGGTCACCTGTCCGGTCACCGATCAATTCGATCTGGTGTAACGTTTGCAATCAACCAAAAATGTGTGCATGTGGCAATCCTCTTTTTTGCCATTCAATGGAATACATCCAACAGCGGGTTTTCCCAAAAACATGACGCTTGACAATAAAATCCACGAAAGACTTCAATTTTTGCTTGAACACACGTGCAGTAATATCATGGCGATCCGAAGATGATTGTCCAGGTAACAAAAGTTCTTTTATTTTATTCCACGCAGGATTACACGTAAATGTAATGAACAAATCTGGGCGGCCATAGGCACGAACATATGTCATTGCATTTTGAGCATATTCGTGCATGTGCCGTGGACTTCCTGTAAATGTGGCCGGTAGTATGACCATTTTCCCCAATTCATTGAGATTCACATTGCCATCATTGCATCATTAACAACTGCATCACGCAAATGAATGTATTCTTTGGAACGCAACTTGGTTTGATTTAATCGAATGTAGAGTAGTCGTTCGGTTTCGATTTTCGCATACATATCATCGACAATGTATTGATGGAACAATTTTCGACATTTTAAGATGATTTTCAGCGTTTTCGCGAATCATCAATCGATATGAATAGTAATTCATGGCACTGACTTTCTTATTCGTTTCCTCATTTGTTTGTGGATTTCTCAATTTGATGTTGTAATGATATCCATCTTCTCCTTGCCAAAATAAAATCGGATATTGTAATCCGTCGTATGAGCGATGAGTTTCTGAGACTCGCTGAATATCACCATTTCTGCGAGAAAGAATTATAATTCTTTATTAGAATTATATCACGCGAGTTAAATTCTTCGCCAACTATAACAATCGCCATTTCATCAATTGTTGGTGCATTGTATTGTCTTTCGTGTTGGCCAGCAGGTGCTTTGCCAGCCCTAACTAGAACTTTCTAGTTATCAGCTGGCATTTGTTCTAGAGCCGTTCTGAATAATCCAATTAATTCGTTGTGTTGATCAAATAAAGTATGTAAAGCGACAATTGCCGACTTAATCTCAAGGTTGCAAAAAAAGTCGCAGCGCAGCGTATTCAAAAGCGAAAAAGTCATGAAGAATTGGCGGCTGACTATGTAAAAAAGCAAAAAGAAGAGCAGGAGGAATTGTCAACGTCGCTGCGTGCTTTCGAAATGTTATTAGAAGAGGAAGACGAAGGGGCGGAGAAAGGGGAGTTGGAAGTTCAACCTAAATTGTTAAAACTTTTAATAAAATAATACACAAATATATCGTAAATGTAAAGTGAGTAATTATTGTGATTTCATATAGCAAATTTCAATAGTATATTACATGCCGAGGTGAAAAATGCTTCATTACAGCCGAGCGCTAAGTTAGTTGACTGAGGCGCAAAGCGCCGAAGTCAACTATAAGCGCGACGCTGGAATGAAGCTTGACACCTAGGTATTGCTATGTCCTCCCCTATTAAATTAGTCCTTCCTCGTCGTTAGACAAAATCAAAGAGGATGTTTAAGGGAACACAAATTTTTAATAACAAAAATAAATATTGAACGAAAGCAACTTAAACAAATTAACAAAATTAACGTGTCGTGTAATGTTCGTGGTCGTGCGTGTACTTAATTCTAGGAATAACACACAACAAGTAAACAAAAACACAACTAATAATAATAAATAAATTGGGTGAGTCCGGGTTAATAAAACTTTAAAATATTTGTACGACCTTAATTGTTGTTTGTTCGTACTCGGTTTGGGCTTCTCGTCAAGACTTGCTCGAAACTTCCAGGATGATATCCACACAAACACAACTTTATGATTTTCAGAAAAACTCCTTATTAACTCTTGGGTCCTTTTATTATAATAAAAGCTGTATTATAAGAATGGCTGTCTTATTAGGGGGCAATTCGCACTTGCCTAATCTGCTTGCACTATTTCTTTAATTTTAAATTTTAACGAATTTTTCGTCAACCGTTTCGCTCTGTGTATTTTCTCGACTGGCCTTCCTGGCCGTTATTATTCTCTTCATCCCCTTGGAGATGTTTAATTTTGGCACGCTTATTACATTAAGTTTTTCATAATAATTTTCCAAAACTTTTATCTTTCTTGATCTAGTTTATTTGTTTGTTTTAAAATATTTAAAAACCCAGAAAAATTTGTTAGTCATTAAAAACTTAAATTTAGGAACATGGCAACTTAAATTATTTATACAAAGATTAAAGTTAAGTTAACGATGGTAATTTGTTGCTCGATTCCCAGTATCCTATGAACAAATTGTAGGGTCATGGGAATCCCTCTCACCAAGAACTTTCTTCCTTGACCGCGGTGGACATCGCATAAATATCCCCCTTAATTGAGATAACAAAAAGGAGATTCTAAGTAATAGTTGAGGATTTTTGATATCGAAATTAGCATCCTACTTCGCACCGCTGCTTTGCTTGGCTCATGTGTGTTTAACTAAAATCACCCTCGCTCTCCTTACTAATCCTATATAAATTAATCTTTTTCCCCCCATTTCCTAATGTAACATTAAGCTAAAACGACCTACCATTAACTAAACTAACTAACTAAACTAACTACTTAATTAAAACTAATGAAATTAAATTAAAAACCCCTCTCTGTGTTTTGTTGATGCTCTCGTATGAGGTCTTGATGCCACAAACTTGCACCTAACCTTGTTCCTTCGTTAAAACCCTTTATATCGAAAACTATTTACTCCTTCTATCGTGCCAATCAATTTGTCACCCCCTTATCACATTTTACCTCTTGTTTAGCGATGTCAATCTTAATTAATCACCAATTTGTACCTTTTCGCTCTTACTGCTTTGTGCAGTGCACTTCATAACCGTAGTTACCTAAACTAATCTTCAGAAAACTTTTCTGAACCACTTTATTAAATCTTCAAGCGCTATGCCTGAACCACTTTACATCTTTCCTCAAACCACTGAGCGTTAATTTAGTTCATGCTTCGGTCTTTGCCGGAATGAACCACGCCTATTCTCAGTCATTGCTTGAGCTTCTACTATTCCCCATTTTTCGGATTTTAACCGTTAAAAACAATTTCCCCATTTCCCTTAGCCATCAGCTATTCGCTGGAATTAAATTGGTTTGGTACTTTTTGGTGTTTACCTAAAACTTCGTCTTCTATTTTCCCCTTCGACATCTACCTCAACACTACTTTTGACGCGCATTGATTGCACAATTGTTTTCTACTCTATGTCTTCGTTCGAAACATTTGCGTATGGGTAAATTAAATTTATGTGGAACTTTCCACGGATTCGGTCATCATCTAGGTGATGCAACTCGTATGCGTTCTCGTTGCATACTCGTCCGACTTTGTACGGACCCTCATACGGCAACATCAATTTTGCGCACCTATTCCGTGTTCTATTCGCCACCCGCAAACTTTTCACTACTACTAAGTCGCCAACATCGAGTCTCAACCTTTTCGTGACCCTACGGTTCATCTTTCTTTCATACCTTACTGAACTGCGCTTCGCATGTTCCCGAGCCTTTACTAAATTTGTGTGATAAATTTGGTTGCTCATGTTGACTGTCCATGGTCTCTCAGGTGGTGTTCCCTTCATGAGATACCATGGTGTGAAATTCGTTTTTACACTGGGTGTCCAGTTAATAAAATTTTCCACATCGTCTAGTCTGGCTAGCCAGCCTGGGTGGTGCTCGTGGGTTAAAATTCTCAAAAACTTTAAAACCTCCTGCAAAACGCGCTCGGACGGGTTTCCCTGAGGATGTCTAATACTACTGAAACAGATATCTATTCCCTGGTCTTCCCAATGCCCAATAAAACGTTCGTTGTTGAAGTATGTTGCATTGTCTGCAAGGATTCTCTTTGGCCTAATTACGTTTACTATAAAACTTTCAATGCATTCTAATGTGGTGTCGGTATTACAATGTTTTGTCGGGTAAAGTTTCACAAATTTTGTGCAGACATCGTAAATAACAAATATATTTTTGAATTCTTCGTCTGTTTCAACTAAATTGCTCAGGTAGTCGATTGCTATCAACTCTCCTGGTTCGTTTACTTGAATACTTTTGATCGTGTTTTGGTTCATGTGGTTCTTGTACTTAGCCAAACAACACAATGTACAGGCGTTTATTGTGTCCTTAATAATAGATAAATCCCTCGTACAAAAGAAGTTTTCCCTAAAAACCATCCATGTTTTTCTAATACCCATGTGTCCATACCTAACGTGTAAATCTTGACTTATTTTCCTAACTGACTCGCGATTAATAACATACAGTTCTTCCCCTTGAATTGTTTTAATTAAAAATTGATCCTTTAAACTAAATCCCCTGAATTGTGGTCCCTGTTGCAATCTTTCCCTGATTGGATCAAAAATATGGTCATCTTGTATTCCTAAAATTGATTCCTCCGAGTAAATTCCCTCTTCGTCATTTAACTGATTCAATGCGATTAAAATATCCTGCAAGTGTCTCCTTTTATGCTCGTCTTTCCTGCTGAATGCATCCGCGATCAAATTATCTTTACCCGGTTTGTGTTTTATATCAAAAGTGAATTCTTGGATTAGTAGTGTCCACCTGTATATTCTGTTGTTAGTAAAGTTCGTCTTCATCAAAAACGTCAGTGCTGAATGGTCGGTTTCTATTGTGAACTTATTTCCCATTAAATAAAACTTTAGTTTGGTTAAAGCAAATACTATTGCCAACATCTCTTTTTCTGACACAGTATATCGTAATTTGTAACCTCTGAGAACCCTTGATGCAAAGTGGATTGGTACCTCTTTGTCTCCATGCATTTGTACTAACACCCCTGATACAGCGTAGTCGCTTGCGTCCGTCTTTAAAATGAATTGTTTGTTAAAATCTGGATGCACTAATAAAATATTTTTATAAAATGTAGTCTTTAACTGGTTAAACGACTCCTGCTGTTTTAACTCCCACTTCCACTTCGTTCCTTTTTTAAGTAATGAAATTAAACTTATCGTTTTGTCGGAATACTCGGGTATAAATTTTTTGTAATAATTCATGACGCCTAGGAAGCCCCTTAAACTCCTTAAGTTCCTTGGTGGTGGGTAATTTTTAACTTCCTCAAGTCTCTCAACATCTACCGTCATCCCTACTTTATTTACAATATAGCCTAAATACTTCACCTCTTCCTTTATGAACTGACATTTTTCAACATTTATCTTTAGCCCTGTTTTCTCTAATCTTTCCAAGACTAATCTAATGTGATTTTTATGTTCTTCAATATTTTTGCTAAAAATTAAAATATCGTCAACATAATGCATGCAGAATTCCTCATATTCTTGCAAAATTATTTGCATAACCCTGACCAGCGCAGATAGCGATGTGGACAAACCGAATGGTACCACCTTAAATTGGAAAGTGTTTCCATCTAGGCTAAAACCTGTATATTTTCTTGATTCCTTACTTAGAGGAACCAACCAAAATGAATTTTTGAGGTCCAATTTTGTAAATACTGCATTGCAACCTATTTTCCCCAATAAACTGTCTATGTTCTGCGGTGCCTCGAATTGTGGAGTACATAGTTGGTTAATTTTTCTTGCGTCCAGGCAAATTCGAATGGATTTGTCCCGTTTGCGTACTATTACTAATGGACTTATAAAAGGTGTTGATGCTCGCTCAATTATGTTGTCTTTTATCATTTCGTCGATTGCCAACCAGACCTGATCCTTATATGCGTAAGGGATTGGATATATTTTGCACTTAAAAGAAGATTCGTTTACAATTTTTAGCTTGTGTTCATACCCCTTGGCTACTTTTGATTCCTCGTTAAAAAGCGTCTCATGTCTTTTTAGTAATTGTCTGATCTCGTTCTGATAAATATCTGCACAGTCCAAAATAATTTCGTCAATATTTATTGCTTTTTTTGTTCTGTCAGTTGAATGTAATCGAATGTCTTGGGTTTCTTGGTTATGGATGTAATTTAATTTATTGCAAGTCGCCTGTTGTTTTTTGAAAATTCGTCCGTCCGTCAAATTAAAATTTATTTGTCTGTCAGTTGATTTAAAATTTTCATTTAAACTCATGGTTTCAAATGTTGGTCTAAACTGGGTAAGGTTGTTAATCAAATAATCGTTGTTACAATTATTCTTTTGTAGGTTTGCCTCATAGTGGACTCGACGATATTTGTAATTATTTTGAATAAACTTAATTAAATTTTGATGTTTGATTTTTTCTAAATTGGTTCTAAAATGGATTGTCGCGATTAATTTGTCTAACTTAGACAACTGCCAAGCTATTTTTTCCCCGTTGACCTCGATTAACCTTTCTCCAGTATGGATTTTAGCTTTAAATTTCTCCAATAAATTTATGCCAAGAAGACAATCGACTTTTAAATTTGGCATGATTAAAAGACCCTCTAAGCGTTCTACATTCCCTAATTTTAAATTAGCCATCAACATTTGGTTGACCGACGTAATCTTTCGGCTATTTGCCGTAATTAAGTTGACTTTCTTAATTGGTAAAATTTTGTCCCTAAAAATGTGAAAATGTTCCTTAATTTTGCCTTCGTTTACCAACAAAGTTTCTGCCCCAGTATCGACGAGCGTTAGAAGTTTTAGACCTTCGACTTCAAGGTATATCTTTGGAAGTGTTACTGCTTCCTCCGGTGTTGAGTCGATGTTGTCGCCAGTAATGAACTCCCGCGGGTGTACGTACGAGTTCACTCTTTCTAACCCCGTCATTGCACAAAATCCACCCCCTGGTTAGGACCTTGCACGGTTGTCGGCGCCTGCTGTGGGGTAGCAGCCCCGACTATCTGGTAGGTCGCTATTGTGCGAGTGTTCGGTTGTCCCGTGTCGTCGCGATTATCGCCTCCATATCGGCCTCTGCCGTTTCCCCTACCGCGAAAGCCGTTTCCAAAATTTCCCCTGGGATTACCGGTATTTTCGAATCGGTTCCCGTTGCGGTTGTCCTGAGTGGAGTAATGCTCCCCCTGGTGCTCTGGTCGTCTTTGGGGCGGAGCCTGGTGTCCATTGAGAGCCTCGTATTTGAATTCGACGGTTTCGTCGAATCGCTTTAGAAGCTCGAGGAACTCTTCCAACGTCACCACGCGCTCTATCCCAATACGGCTCTTTACCTCCCGCTCGAAGTGTCTGGCCACTGCTTTGATTAACTCGCGTTCTTCGTATTTTGGCTCGACTTGTTGAGCCAGGTTGATGAGTCGGATAGCGTAGTTTTCTCTAGAACGCTCGTATCCCTTGTACCTACCCCAGTTAAGGTTGCCCCGTACCCGGTCTTGCTCGGTCTCGCCCCAATATTTTTTTAAGAACGTGGTCTTAAATTCTTCAAAGGTGGTGACGGTCTCTTCCACCATCGAAAACCACACCTCTGCTTCTCCCTTCATAGTGCCACGGATTATATGTTTTATACGTTGAACTTTTTTAATTTTTCCTATGGTTTGCTCTATATTTTTTATAAAAATTTTTGGATTACTACGATTGTCGCCGTGGAATTTTGGCAGCTTGTCGCTGTCAAAATCTCTTGACAGGTGTAGTTTTAAAACTTCTTCCAAATCATGCACAGGCCAATCTTCGAATTTAGTCTTCAATTCTTTCGCTTCTTCCTTCATGGCTTCGATTGTGGCTTCTAGCTGCCTATCCTTTTCGTCTTTTTCTTTTAATTCATTTCGAACAATTTTAACATTGTCTTTGACCCGTGATACTTCCCCGGCTACCTTTCCTACTTCTCTTCCGCATTCATCAATCTGCTCTCTTAAGACGTTTGTTCGGGCTTCAGCTTGATCGAATCTGACTTCAATTTTAGCCTCCGCCACTTCCAACCGCTCATTTACAACTCCCATAATCTCCTCTTTCATCCCTTTCATTCCTTCGTTCATTTCACTTCTCACGCAATCAATTTTTTCATTCAATTCCCTTTGCCCTTGACACATTCGTTCATTCATGGTCCTCAGGAAATCCATCATGGCTTCGTTGCTGCTTGGTGAATGGGTTTGGTGCACGGTTGTTGCCGCCAATTCTTCTTTTTCTAGCACCTCGCTCGCATCGATTGTTTCTTCAACCCGTTGGTCGCTTTCTTCGGCAATCGCTGTCTCTTCCACACGTTTCTTGCCTCGTGTTTCCATTTAAGCAACGTTCTTAAAAAAATAGGTAGAGCATGAGACTACTTTTACCCTCAGGAGTCGCGAGTTTGATGAGCGCTGTTTCACCGTTCCAGCCCCTACACGTTGGGATGCCAATTTATATGCTATGTCCTCCCCTATTAAATTAGTCCTTCCTCGTCGTTAGACAAAATCAAAGAGGATGTTTAAGGGAACACAAATTTTTAATAACAAAAATAAATATTGAACGAAAGCAACTTAAACAAATTAACAAAATTAACGTGTCGTGTAATGTTCGTGGTCGTGCGTGTACTTAATTCTAGGAATAACACACAACAAGTAAACAAAAACACAACTAATAATAATAAATAAATTGGGTGAGTCCGGGTTAATAAAACTTTAAAATATTTGTACGACCTTAATTGTTGTTTGTTCGTACTCGGTTTGGGCTTCTCGTCAAGACTTGCTCGAAACTTCCAGGATGATATCCACACAAACACAACTTTATGATTTTCAGAAAAACTCCTTATTAACTCTTGGGTCCTTTTATTATAATAAAAGCTGTATTATAAGAATGGCTGTCTTATTAGGGGGCAATTCGCACTTGCCTAATCTGCTTGCACTATTTCTTTAATTTTAAATTTTAACGAATTTTTCGTCAACCGTTTCGCTCTGTGTATTTTCTCGACTGGCCTTCCTGGCCGTTATTATTCTCTTCATCCCCTTGGAGATGTTTAATTTTGGCACGCTTATTACATTAAGTTTTTCATAATAATTTTCCAAAACTTTTATCTTTCTTGATCTAGTTTATTTGTTTGTTTTAAAATATTTAAAAACCCAGAAAAATTTGTTAGTCATTAAAAACTTAAATTTAGGAACATGGCAACTTAAATTATTTATACAAAGATTAAAGTTAAGTTAACGATGGTAATTTGTTGCTCGATTCCCAGTATCCTATGAACAAATTGTAGGGTCATGGGAATCCCTCTCACCAAGAACTTTCTTCCTTGACCGCGGTGGACATCGCAGTATGTATACTATTTTATTCACAATCAGATGGTAAATAACAAATAATTAAAATTTGTATTCAATTATACGCTGCTTTATTTCATTTTTGAAAAGAAAAAATAGTTTATCAAGTTGGTATAAAAAATAAGCAAATTGCTGTTTATGTCAAACAAAATGATGGTAAATATTTGAAATTGTACTTTAATCCGGCAAGACAACGTCTGCCGGGTCAGCTAGTATACTATAAATAAAGTTAGTGCTTTATTCTTAACATCTATTGTGTTTACTGTAATATTGTTTAAATATTAAATTAATTAGATGGCTCATATGTAAAAATGGGATAAGTAGGGTCGACCTATAAGACGACATGATAAATAAAAATAAATTACGGAAAATAAAATAAAGTGGGAAAAAACTTTCTTTCCCATTAAAATGTTTCTACCTATTAGGCTTCTATACATCGTATAGAAAAAAGCCTTATGTTCTGGCTCCGTGTCTGTCCGCATGTTTCAAATTTAAGAAAATCTTAGAAAGATGTATAGAAGCCTAAGAACTGTCGCAAAAGCGAGTTCTACCTTTTCAATTTAAGATATTCAAAATTTTTATTTGAAAGTTTTTTTCTTCTTTTTAACATTTCGGGGAAGGGTCACGTGCCCTCTGGTGCCCCGCTTAGCTACTGGCCGGTATTCTCAATTTAATATAGAAATTTGGAACACTTGTTTGTACCGTCACTAAAATAATTTAGTCAAACATTTGAGAGGGTACAAGGTCAGCTGCGCCCTCTACAATGTTTTGATCTGGTTTCTACAGATATTATTGGGCGGTTATGACCTTAATACTCTGAATTTAATTATGAAATTTGGAACACATGAACAAAAATTCCGTCGACATTGTTTTGATTTAATTTCAACTCACGTTAGTGGGTATAATTTATTTATATATAAAATATAATTTATTTACTGAATAATAGATTATGATAGTAATAATTCTATAATTTTATGATAGATAGTTTACATACAACATTGTAATTTCATTAATTTGCTCAAGACTGTCAACATCAAAATTTAGACAGAAATGGAGAGAATTAAGGTACATTAAAATAGAGCCGTTTTCTTTGGTAATGATGACGAATGTCTAACATGTTCTAGACAGATTGAGCAAAGTATATCAAAAAATATCGTCACTCTCTGCCGCAGTACCTCCAATCACCAGCACACCAAATTTTGTCCGGAGAAACGATGACATAATGTTCATTTTTGTTTTCTATTGTGGTAGCCTTAACAAAGATATCGGTAGCCCTGGCAAAGATATCTACTATACATATGTATCACCCTAGCCTAAATCTATCTATAAAAGTTTTTTTAACAAAATCTAAAATGAAAAAAATTTTTTATTTTTGTACGCCACTGAAATTTTTCCAAAATTTTTATATAAGTCACATAATAGCGTAAGAAGTCACAAATAAAATTTCTCCAAGATTGGTACAACAAATTTTTTCGGTCATCTAGCGGATTTTTCGAAAATAAATTTTTGTAAATTACTGACTGCCGATTTACTGATTCTGAAAACATTTGCGAAAAAATTTAACAAACAGCCTAAACTTGGTCGCTACCTAGTGGCAGAACCTTTTACTTATAAAGTAACGTTCCGTCAGTCCGTACGACGATATTATAAAATATTTCCCACCAAACCACCTATTTTTGTATTCTAAAATAAATTGTTAAAAGCCCTAACTCAACTCTTACGCTGCACTCGGTATACAAATCAACATTAACCTAATTTTGACACATATGTCACAAAATTATGACGTTTATTAAAATTTTGAATATATTGTTTTATTTTTGCCAGCCATCTGACAAATTCTCACAAAAAATACATAAATTAAGATTTCAGTTAATATTTTCTATAATTTTTCTGACCTGCCCCGCCCTGTTACAATTGGCTCGGTTTGTTTTCTCACCAATGCTTATACTTTCAAAGCTCCATCGACACACCAAATTTTAGCTGAATCGGTTAAACGTTTCCGGAGATACGACGACATTTTCTTTTTTTTTTTATTTATTTTATTGTGGTGGCCCTGGTGAAGATTTCTCTGGCAAAACCTTATTTTCACCATTCCAGCCCACGAGGCATACGTCCAATAAGTTTGATTGCAATCGACGTAGAAATGCCGGAGAAAATCGATCGACAAAAACTTTTTTCATGTTTTTGCCAAAAAAGTTAATTTTATTTTTTTCATGTTGCATTGGCGATTTACATATGCTCTCATATCCATTAGGATCAATGTACCTACGTACCAAATTTGGGTAAGATCCCTTCAGCATTTCTTGAGTTATTCACTCTTAAAGTTTCAACTTTGACAACTTGTGATTTTTGACAGACGACAGATAGAAGATTAAATTTTCCTATTCTGGATAAAGCCTTTAAGGCCTTTAAAATAACATATCGCAAGACAAAATATTTTTTAAAAATCCCGTATTATTTTCTTGTGGTGGCACTCCTGATTGATAGATCGCGACGAAAACCTTATTTGCACCTTTCCAGCGTGAACCCTACCACCATACCAAATTTGGTCGTAATTGCTTGGATGGTTCGGAAGCAAATCGATCGACCAAATCCAACGACAGACAGACCGACAGACAGACCGACACAGAAATTTTTATTTTACTTTTTGCAGATCTTTACGTTTCTGAACACGGTGATCTCGAAAATGCAAAAAAAAGTTGAAATTTTTTTTCGATTACCATACCTCCAATTTTTTTTAAAAATTGATTGGAGGTAAAAACAAATATTAATATTATGTCATCGTAACTCCGGACAAAATTTGGTGTGCTGGTGATTGGAGGTATTGCGGCAGAGAGTGACGATATTTTTTTTGCTATTTTTTTCATTCGTTATTGATTCCTAATACGGTCGTAACTACCGATGTCCTGCTACGAATTTGTATTTTGAAATTTATCTATTTTGTTGATTATAACGACCTCTATCTCTACTATTAATTTTTTATTTTTAGTTTTTACGGTCAACAAAAAGGTTTTTATTATTTAACTAATAAATTATTACAATCTATCCAGAGGTAATTAGTAATATTTGTGTCATTTTTTTTGGCCTGTAGGAAGTGTCCAGTGACTCTTCCTTTACAATTATTTAATCACATGCTATGATTATCATTGATTTACAAAATGAAGACTAATGTTAAAATCTCTTTAACCAATCGTTGATATTTTCCCGTTTCAATCGATTGTTAATGTTGTCCTTCGTATACAGCTTTTCAACCAGTTTATTGGGATGTACATTTAATCTTGCATGGTAGGATTTACTAAAATTTATAATTTCTTCCATAACTTAACATTTGAAGGTCTCGTCGAATCACTTCATTTGGAACAAACCCTTGATCATTCGTAATGTTTTAGACTGAAATCTTTTCAATATTTCTATATTCTAGGTAGAGGCTAAACCCCACAGTTGAATTCTGTAAGTCCACACAGGCTTCAAAATTATTTTATAAATTAATAGTTTGTTTTCTAGGGTCATTACTAAATTCTTGCCAATAATCCAGTATAATTTACTTAACTTTAACCCAAGTTGTTTTCTTTTAGTAAAAATATGCTTGCGTCAAGTCAAGCGCCTATCAAGATGGATGCCTAAGTACTTGGTATCGTCGGATTAGGGTAATTGTTGGTTTTTTAATCGAACTGGAGGACATGTGTTTAGAATTGCAATATGTTTTATTTGTTTATTATCTGTTATTTAAAATTGCCGCTAATTTAATCACATCTCGAATATTTTATATAGCCCTGTAAATTTAAAGTTTGAAAAGAAAATTATGTTACAAGAAACTTATAGGTATACTCTAACCATTTCCAAACAAGAGCACACATAAAAGAATGTATTTTCATGATCTTCATTTTATAAAGCTTTTTTTATAAACTTGTTTTTATTTTTTTTCTTATTTTGTGCTTTTTAAGTTTTATGGCAACCATAGTAGTTTAATGTGTAATTGATTAATAGTATATTATCTACGCGGGAGATATGAGATGCATTACCGGCGAAGGATTTAAAAGCCAGAGGGCCGTAGTCTTCTACGGTAGCCTTCTACGGCCCTCTGGCTTTTAAATCCTTCGCCGGTAATGTATCGTTATCTCACAAGTTTGATATACTATTTTATCTACTTCCTTGTTTAAATAGCATTTAATAATAAATAATAATTAAAATAATTTACACTTGACAAATGAAAACATAAAAAGCTGTTGATCTCGAAAACGAGACAAGATATCGAAAAAATAACTCAAAAATGTCCCCCCAGCCTTCACACCTCCCCGCCGAGGGTAATGTTCTCGCTACCAGATGCATTAATTAGCGCGCCCTAACTCCAAGAAATATTGATGAAAACTCGATTGAAACAAATATTTTTAATATTAATATTAATATTAATAATATTAATATTTTTATGTGTAATAAAAATATTACACATCATATTTTTTCTTAAAGCACTGCATGTTTTTCTAAAGTTTCTTATCGATATTCTACTTTTTTTTAAATCGATTTCAACACTCATAGGGTTTTTTTAATTTTAAATAATTACATTGGATTCCATTTTTGGCGCTATTAAAGAATAATTTGTTTATTTTAATACCTTTTTCTACAATAAGATTCTTTAAATAGCAAATGTGTTAGCCAGATACTTTAATAACTTGACACTTAAACTAATGTAAACTAATTTTTTTTTACATATTATGTTTAGGGGCTGTCCATTAATTACGTAAGGGTTTAGGGGGGGGGGGGAGTATAAAAAATCTTACGGACCCTTATGTGGGGGAGGGAGGGGGTCCGACGCAGTCCTTACGTAAGGTTTTTAAGCCATTTTTTTAAATTAAATTTAAAAATACCCAAAACTCAAAAAACAGGTTTTTAAATTGTAGATGTACATACCAATAACAAAAGATGATTAATAATTTTTAATAAAAAAAATTGACCCCCTCCCTCTAACCCTAATAAAAAGGGGTAGGGGGTCAATTCATTTTTTTTATAATCCTTACGTAAGATGTGGGGGGGAGGGGGTCGAAAATTACAAAAATCGTCCTTACGTAATTAATGGACGGCCCCTTACTTGATTTCATAGTGGATAGATCTGTTTCAAAAGGGCATAGGAGGATAAGCATGGTGAATCTGCCCCCGAAGAATTTTAAATCGCCACTTTGGGGATATGTAGGTACCCATGAAATACTAAGATCCTGAAAATTTTAAATCTCTAACTCAATGCCTTTTCGAGAAAATCAAAAAATACTGAAAAATATAAAAAAAATTTTTCCTCAGGAACGGCTTAATCGATTTAGATAAGATTTTAGTATGTTATAAGGGTATATAAAGGCTATTTTAGAACAAAATAACAGCTGTATAAGATTTCATTATCTAATAAAAAAAAATTTTTTTTTCCAAAAATATTTTTTTAAATGAGATATAATTTTGGCAAAATTATGAAATAATTTTTTTAGAAGCTCGAAGCTCCATAGTTGTTTATATAATATATATTTTTTTCAATTGATTGAAAACTAGTCTCGGTGCCGAGATGTCAGGTGCCGAGTTGTCCAGTGCCGAGTTGTCCGGTGCCGAGTTGTCCGGTGCCGAATTGTCCGGTGCCGAGTTGTCCGGTGCCGAGTTGTCCGGTGCCGAATTGTCCGGTGCCGAATTGTCCGGTGCCGAGTTGTCCGGTGCCGAGTTGTCCGGTGCCGAGTTGTCCCGGTGCCGAGTTGTCCCGGTGCCGAGTTTTCCCGGTGCCGAGTTGTCCGGTGCCGAGTTGTCCAGAGCCGAGTTGTCCGTGTCCGGATAACAAGCACATCTCCTTTTAGGCTTCTATACAACGTATAGGAAGAAGCCTTATGATCTAGCTCCGTGTCCGTCTGTCCGTCTGTCCGCATAATTCAAAACCAATCAGAACGCACGTTCTTAAAACAATTTTACTTCATATAGAATATTTTTAGATTGGTATTAATTATTCAGATTATTTACATATATATTTTTTAATCCGATATTCTTATTTTGTATTTTTAGAGTAGGTATTTTACGTGTTTCTAATACGGTATTCGGTACGTGTTTCGGGTATTTTAATATTTCATTATGAATTGTGTTTTATTTGTGGTTTGTAAATTGCAAATATTTACCTATAAAGGTCGAAATAAAAAAAAAATATTAAAATGTTAGCGTTTTCCTTATATAGTAAAAAAATCTACCTAATTAAAAGATTAACGCATTAAAAATTGGAATAAAATAAAGCCCAAATAATTTAACCTACCGAAAAAGTAGATGTATAGAAGCCTAAGAACTGTCGCAAAAGCGAGTTCCACCTTGTTAATATTTTTTTTTTATTTCGACCTTTATAGGTAAATATTTGCAATTTACAAACCACAAATAAAACACAATTCATAATGAAATATTAAAATACCCGAAACACGTACCGAATACCGTATTAGAAACACGTAAAATACCTACTCTAAAAATACAAAATAAGAATATCGGATTAAAAAATATATATGTAAATAATCTGAATAATTAATACCAATCTAAAAATATTCTATATGAAGTAAAATTGTTTTAAGAACGTGCGTTCTGATTGGTTTTGAATTATGCGGACAGACGGACAGACGGACAGACGGACAGACGGACACGGAGCTAGATCATAAGGCTTCTTCCTATACGTTGTATAGAAGCCTAAAATTGATGTTTATATATTTTCGATTGAGGGGGGGGGGGTATCTCATCCATTTCCCTTACCCTGGATCCGCCACTGGTTCGTTTCGGGTTTATTAACAAAATTAAATTTTATATTATAGATTTTCAAGGTAAGTAAAAGAGGATTAATTTACAAAAATTGTGGAATTAATATAAATAAAAGCCGAAACATCAATCACATGGGTAAATAAAAAAAAGGATTCATTTACAAAATTGTATTTAAAATTATAGATTACTACGAATAAAAAAACTATCATCAAGAATTTAAATTATATATAAAAATAAAGTTGTAAAATAAAATTTGTCATTTAAAAAATATTTTTTTTTTAAATTCGATTTATTTACAAAATTTTAAATAAATTACGGCTGCTATAAATAGCTAGCAAAATTTTAGCAATTTTAGCAAGATATGCTGACTGTCAGCTAGCTGCCGAAGCCCGCTATTAGCTTAAAAATATCTCACTTTTAGCAAGCAAATTGCTGGCTGTCAGACAGCTGGCGCAGCTCGCTGTCAGCATTAAAAATATATGGCTTTCTGCTAAAAAAAAAGTGGGCCATTTTAGCCAATATGCTGCAAATATGCTGCATTTTAAGCGCTATTTGGCTAATTGCCGCAGCTGTGCGGAAACAAAGCTTAAGCTTTATTAATAATAAAAGCTTAATAATTTTACAGCCAGCAATTTGCTGTTTTTCAACTTCAAAACTTGCCTTGGTAACACCTGAAATTTGTTATACTTATACTTTTAAGTTTTGCCTTAAACTTGATTTTTAAATGTCGATTATTAGTAGCCAAACCTCGGCAATTTTTAAGAGTTATTTCAGCTTTTGCTGCCAGCAAGCTATTTTTAAGAACTATTAGCGCGCTTTCAGCGCATCATTTCAGCTTGCTACCAGCAAGCTATTTTTTAGAGCTATTAGCGCGCTTTCAGTGCGTCATTTTAGCTTGCTGCCAGCAAGCTATTTTTAAGAGCTATTATATAGCTGATTAGCAGCTATTTTGCTAAATTGATCACCGCTGGCAAAATAGCAATGAATTGCTTGCTTCCAGCAAGCAAATAATCAAATTTCAGCTAGAAATGCTGCTTGGGCAACTTATCTAAAAGAAGCTCGTGATTGATTACATCGTACGCCTTGCTGTAATCGAGTGGCACCACAACGGTTACTTTCGAGTTGTCCATATTACGAATAATATCATTCGATACCTTGGCCAATGGTGTAGATGTACTAAAGCCCGCACGGAATCCAGATTGAGTTTTGGGAAGAATGTCCATCCCTTAGATGCATTCCAGCAGCTGCCGATGCATAAACGATTCGAGAACCTTGGAAAGCGCAGGTAAGATGCTGATAGGTAAAATTAAATGTATACAAAATATTTTTACTGTGTAGTAATGTAAAATCAACTGGTAATGTGTTTTCATTAATGGTCGACTCTGTTACATCTGCATGTCAAATTATTTATATTATAAAAAAATGCTATTATAAAAATTTGCCCGACGTGGGGTTCGAACTCACGATCTCCAAACGATACTTAATGCATTTTGCCATAGAAAGTTGTCCTAATGACAATATTTGGGTGCTAGCTATATAGATTCGGGAGTTAAATTTTAGAGCCGAAATAATAACGGGGGGAAGCCAGCGCTACTTTATCCCCACTCGCTTTGTCGAAAATCAATTAGGGGTTTAATGGAATTTAAAACCCCAGGCGGCATTTTATCAACTTCGTCAAATATAAATAATTGTTTAGGGCACAGGGTCAGGTTTCCTACGATCCAATTGTAAATTGGAGGTTGCTAAAAAATATAAATTAAATCGTGAAAATGGTTGTAAGTGGTAATAAGTACCTTGTGCTGCAGGAAACAACCCTCCAATCCGAAGTCTCTTCTACCGACAAAGTAATGAACGAAATTACTTTCCAGACCATTCTTGTATAGGCTTTCTGCTACAAAATTAGCCACGTAATTTTTTCCACTACCAGGTAAGCCGTGAAACGAAAACGTTAGCGCCTTTCTAACTTTGGTTTCTTTGTCTAAAAGTGCTCTCAGGGCATTAATTACCGCATCTATTGCAATATGCTGGCCAAACACATTTTCATTAAGCATCAGCTCCAATCCTAAAACGAAAATCATTATATTTGTACTTTTTTGTCCAAATTTTTGTTTTTTCTTACTATCCACATGGCCAGAAATTTCGTATTCAATGCAGCATTCTTTAAAATGGCACACCGTATTTTCGTACACGAATGACCGAGCATATGTCAAGATTAGCTTTGCGGAAACGTGCGGTAAGCTAGAAACTCCCAAGAAAAGGATAAATAATATTATCTTGAAATTTCTCATTTTCGTTTTCACTGCTGTATATTTGATTTACCAATATTTCTTTTCGCTATTCTATATTTGAATTTGAAATTAAAACTTTTGTGTATATAGTATAATATATGAAACTATATCAACATACCAATTAAAATTTGCTAAAAATTTAGTTTATAAGCTTTGTACTACTTCTGCCACTAATTGATTATTTTTCGGACTCCCTGAAATATTCTTTTTTTTCCACTTTTTTCCCACTACAGCACGAAACTTACTCTGCACTACCTAAATGAAATTTGTTAAGTTAAAAATATTGAAAATCTTACTGTTAAACAAGGTGGAACTCGCTTTTGCGACAGTTCTTAGGCTTCTATACATCTACTTTTTCGGTAGGTTAAATTATTTGGGCTTTATTTTATTCCAATTTTTAATGCCTTAATCTTTTAATTAGGTAGATTTTTTTACTATATAAGGAAAACGCTAACATTTTAATATTTTTTTAGGCTTCTATACAACGTATAGGAAGAAGCCTTATGATCTAGCTCCGTGTCCGTCTGTCCGTCTGTCCGCATAATTCAAAACCAATCAGAACGCACGTTCTTAAAACAATTTTACTTCATATAGAATATTTTTAGATTGGTATTAATTATTCAGATTATTTACATATATATTTTTTAATCCGATATTCTTATTTTGTATTTTTAGAGTAGGTATTTTACGTGTTTCTAATACGGTATTCGGTACGTGTTTCGGGTATTTTAATATTTCATTATGAATTGTGTTTTATTTGTGGTTTGTAAATTGCAAATATTTACCTATAAAGGTCGAAATAAAAAAAAAATATTAAAATGTTAGCGTTTTCCTTATATAGTAAAAAAATCTACCTAATTAAAAGATTAACGCATTAAAAATTGGAATAAAATAAAGCCCAAATAATTTAACCTACCGAAAAAGTAGATGTATAGAAGCCTAAGAACTGTCGCAAAAGCGAGTTCCACCTTGTTAATATTTTTTTTTTATTTCGACCTTTATAGGTAAATATTTGCAATTTACAAACCACAAATAAAACACAATTCATAATGAAATATTAAAATACCCGAAACACGTACCGAATACCGTATTAGAAACACGTAAAATACCTACTCTAAAAATACAAAATAAGAATATCGGATTAAAAAATATATATGTAAATAATCTGAATAATTAATACCAATCTAAAAATATTCTATATGAAGTAAAATTGTTTTAAGAACGTGCGTTCTGATTGGTTTTGAATTATGCGGACAGACGGACAGACGGACACGGAGCTAGATCATAAGGCTTCTTCCTATACGTTGTATAGAAGCCTAAAAGCAACTAAGTTGATAGTCTGCGACATCTAATATATATTATATGTTTCGAATTTATGAATCTCGTCAGGCAGACCTAGAAAATCTAAAATTAAAATCAACCCGGACAGTATGAACTCAATACAAAATACAAGTCAAATTTATTTGACATTTATAATAATAAAAAAATTCCTACTACTTGATACCAAAATTAGTTGAAAAAATGTAAAAAATATATTTTGGAAAAATCTAAACAAAGCCAAAAAAACAATTTCATGGCGTAAAAGACCCAATTCCAAAATCTCGAGGATGCGAGCTTAGTTGAAATGTAAAGGCTAATCCACACAATAATTGTTTTAATGAAAACAAATAAATGTCAAAAAAATTTGACTTGTATTTTGTATTGAGTTCATACTGTCCGGGTTGATTTTAATTTTAGATTTTCTAGGTCTGCCTGACGAAATTCATAAATTCGAAACATATAATATATATTAGATGTCGCAGACTATCAACTTAGTTGCTTTTTAACAGTAAGATTTTCAATATTTTTAACTTAACAAGATTTTGATAATATTTCACTTTGATTATAATTTAACTTGTTAATAACTATACATTATATAAATGAAATTTGCGCCGTGAGCGTGAAAAAAATTGCAAATCCGTGACCTCAGGCATAATGATTCATTATAAGCGCCAGAATTACCTGAATCAAACGCTGAAATTGGTACCAATAACTTCCAACTGGAACATTACCCGTTGCCCGTTTTCTTCATCTCAAAATCCATCGGATACGAATTTGTTTGACAATAGAATTTTTGATTTACTCTTTTAAATTTACTAAATCGCTGTTTTCTGATTGGTTGTTTGATTAATATGATGAACTGATTCGAGTCCGATATCACCTTAGAAAAGCTAAAATATTTTTTCTTTGTGTACCAAGTCTTGTAGTCACTAATTTTCACAGCGGAGATTTGAAAGAACCAATGCCCTTAGACATGCTTCTCATTTTCTCGATGCCATTCTTTTGATTTCGAGCAACACTCTGCTAAACTATTGCTTGGGTTAATTTGCTTGGCACGGCACCATATTTTGAGGGAATTAGGGCGGCTTGGAGACGTCTTATTAGTTATTACATACTGTGGCCTGTATGACCTGACGTATTTAGTATGCATATTAGTCTTGTTGGCGGTATAATTGGAACTTTTGGTGGCACTGGCGGACTAAATATTTTGTACCACTCTGTATATACCTGTGTTAAAAACGCGATACAAAAGCGAACTCTCTTTACAACCTTCAAAAATTGTCCATAAAATTATAAAATTATAATAAACAAAAATAGTTATTAAAAATTCTCAAAATTCCAAAAGAATTCAATAAATATTTCATTCTCAAATTTTTACAGACTTACACCACTTCTGATAAAACCTATTACATTTACTTTCATACAGAAAAATTATATCAAGATTTTTGTCAAGTATATTTAAAAACTTTTTCTGAAAGAGGTCCAAAATTTATCCGATGTACTAAAAAATTAAATTTAATCAGAGACAAAGACGAACAATTATTACTAACAAGAAACCATCATGAAGGCAAAATTAACCATCGCGGAATAAATGAAACCTTAGAAGTAGATGTACAACCTCACTTCAACGATCAAGAATTTTTTAAAAATTTTCTAAGTCATGGAATGTGATAAATTTTTTTTAAGTATGGTAATTAGAGCTGGAATGCGTTTGTAATTTTAATGAGCACTTATTAAAATATATGGGGCATCTTTTAAAATCAATTAAGTAAATGACTGCATATGGTGAAAAAAATATAATTAAGAGTAGATCATAATTTTTCCAAGATGCTGTAAACGGTCCATACTTCACTCCAATCAATATTGGATATATTTAATTATGATGGTTATTAATGGCGGAAATTCAACTCTCATATGACAACACATCGAGAAAAATATAATTAACTAACATTGATTAGATTAAGACTCGTGATCATATTTTTTTATTTTTCCAAGAGGCTGTAAACTGATCATGTGATTATGAATAACCCACCCTATCAAGCAAACATTGAATATTTAATTTACGTTTATTATTAATGGTGAGAATTCTTCTACCCATTAATGTAGTTATATGTATTTTAATTATCATCAAGGGGGTAAAGTGAGGAGGTTCTTGAATAAATAATACATCTAGAAAAATATAATTAACTACTTTCTTATTAGCTTAATGAATATGGTTATAATTTTTTTAAGTCCATGAGGCTGTAAACTAGGACATACTTCACACCTGTCAATCAAGTATTGGATATAATCTCTCTTCTCTCTCTCTCTCTCTCTTTCTCTCTCTCTTTCTCTCTTTCTTTCTCAGGCACGCAAAATTTCAAAAAACTTTCCATCATATCGTTGGTAGGTAATATTTCAAGCAAATTGAATATCATTAATGTAGGTATGTAAATGTATTTTTATTATCATCAATGGGGTAGATTGAAGAGGTTCTTGAATAAATAATACATCTAGAAAAATATAATTACCTACCTTTCTTGGCTTAATGACTATGGTTATAATTTTTTCGTAGTCCACGAGACTGTAAACTAGGCATACTTCACACCTGTCAATCAAATAATGGATATAATCTCTCTTTCTCTTTCTCTCTCTCTTTCTCTTCCTCTCTTTCTCTCTCAGGAACGCAAAATTTCAAAAACTTTCCATCATATCGTTGGTAGGTAATATTTCAAACAAATTGAATATTATTAATGTAGGTATGTTAATGTTTTTTTTATTATCTTCAAATTTCATCGTGACCCCTCAAGATTATTTTTTCTGGACCGCCCATGCAGGTATACGTACGTCTATTCATAAGTTTTTACTTTCTATGAAGCGATCAAAATTTTCTAAGACCCCATAGTGTGAAAAAATTTTCTGATAATTAAAGCTGGAAGGTGTTTCTATTAGATTACGTATTATTTAAAATAAGTTATAGTCATCAATATAATACTGTTTCAAAAATTAAAATCTAGTCAAAAATATTTTCATACCCTTCAGACATTGCAATTCTATAAACCAATTAATGTGATGTGTGCTTTCTATTACATCATTAAGTATATGTACATGTCATGTGAATAACGTTTCTAAAATTTAGGTAGCTAGTATTAATATATATATTGCGATGTTCACCGCGCTCAAAGAAGAAAGTTCTTGGTGAGAGGGGTTTCCATGATCCTACAATTGTTTATTAGGATACTGGGAATCGAGTAACAAATCACCATCGTTAACCTAACCTTAATCTTTGTAAAATATAAGTTACCATGTTCCTAATTTTAAGTTTTTACGTCCAACAAAGTTTTCTGGGTTTTCTGAAAGAAAAAAAAAAAATCAAGCAGGAAAAAGTTTTATTTTTATTTAAAAATTATTTTAAAATAAAAATGAGAGTGCCAAAGGAAAAATTTCCAAGGAGATAAAAAAAAAAATAATAACGGTCAAAAAGAAAAGAAAAGAAGGAGTCTAAAAATTATACCGGAGCGACCGGTCGATGAAAAATTGGTTGTAAAGATAAAAAGCAAATTGGTGCAGCAAATAAGGCAAGTGCGATTCAGCCCTAATTTCGCCATTATTGCAAAAATTACCGTGGAGTGTTTCCGCCGTTGTACAACCATCCGAATAGTGCCGTGATATTGTGAGAGTGAACCCTCACTCCCTTGTGGCCAAGTTAAATCGACAAAGGGTGCAAACCAAAAAGCCCAGAAAGAAATAAGGTCGTACAAAATTTTATAATTTATCTTTCACGAACTCATCAGACTCGCCTTTTTTATATTATTATTATTAGTAGTGTTGTTTTCTTGTTGTAATTGTTATGTGTGTTAATTTTGTTCTTAGTATTTAAGTACACGCACATACACTACATACGCAACACGTTAATTTGTTAATTTGTTAAAAAGTTTATTCGTTTTAGTTTGTTATTTTGTTGAATAAAATTTTGTTATTCACCATGGACATTCTTTTAATTGAGTAAATTTAAATACAAAAGTTTTTATTATATTTTAAATAAATTTGGCGCCCAGCGAGGAGGAAGAAGGTGCTACGAGCCTCAAAAGATTATATCTACCTCTTGCAGTAGAATTGGGAACCGGGGTCGTAGCAATATGCATTGAAATATTGTTTAGATCACTTACTATTGTTAGTATCAACAGTAACTTGTGTAAGAAAAATAAAAAAGAATGGAAAACAGAGCGGGTTTGAAAACTTTTAAGCGTGCTGCTGAAACCATTGAACCAAGTAAGTTTACTTATAATAAATTACTTTTTTTAATAAACGGGTTAGGTAACCCTTATCAGTTTAACTTTTTTTCATATTATATTTATATTCCTGTATTATTTTGTAATTTTTTGTTTATTTTCTTTTTGCAGTAAATACTCCGAATAAAGTACCTAAAGTAATGCATGCACCGAAATTAGTCCATGAAAGACGGTACGCATTAAATATGTCAAAATCGAAGTTTATAGCAATAGGTGTTGATGTTGAAAACTGGATACCAATGATGTATATAATCGGATCGAATAACATCAGTATACCGTTAAACCTTGAGGATTGGGATATGCTGACCAAAGATACATATACCGATCAAATTAGGAATTTGTCAACCATTGTCGATTGGTTAGAGGCGGAATTTTCTAAGGGATGAGTCATTTGTCAAGAGGGTATAATATAAGTATGATACTTTTATTTATAGATTTTATCTTATCTTAATTTTTGAAAAATTATACACGCTATGCTATGCCGTATCGACATAGATCATATAGCCGATTATCAATAGATCAAAGATCCGCGGATCTTCCAAAATTTAATTACACATTGCACTGCGACGTATCGACACGAATTAGCGGATCATCAAAAAAATCGCAGTGCAATGTGTAATTAAATTTTGGAAGATCCGCGGATCTTTGATCTATTGATGATCGGCTATATGATCTATGTCGATACGGCATAGCACAGCGTGTATAATTTTTCAAAAATTAAGATAAGATAAAATCTATAAATAAAAGTATCATATGTTACAGTCCGTACTTACTCGAATAAGATTTCCGGCTAGCATTTCGGAAAACATGACTCTGAAAAAAAATAAATCGGGTGTGGTATACAATTGAGAATTCAGAGAAAACACATTAGAATAATTTATTACACACAAAATATAAACAGTACACATTAGAATTATTACAATCCGCAGCATCTCAATAATGATGACTGTCCCGAAAGTCACAAATTTTATCTTTCTGGCGTCAGTCAGCGCATTAACTTTCTACTTGACATTCGTTGTGGATCCAACAACTTAGATTTGTCAATTGAATAACTAATTTAAAACAAACTTCTTTGCCCACAATAACTCATAAACTGAATATTCAGCAGCATCAAAAACTTAATTGGCGTTAATCGCCCCAATTATTAACATCCACATCTATAAATTCTACATTAATTGCAACTAAAAACATTATTACAGCAACATGGATTAGACCCTAAGTTGTCAACATTTAGAACTGCAATATTAAATCGACAGCAATAGGTCAGCATTATGACATCAATTATTGTACAGCAACACTCTTAATACCTTAAATTTAATACGCAACAATCCAAATTATGTAAGTTAACGCTGTAGTTGGACATAATTAATGGCAATGACAATTAGTTCACTATATTAGGATGCACCGAAATCACTAAACGTACATAACTCAAGTAAATTAATTACTTACTTTGTGTGACAAGATCAGCGTTGGCTTTCCTTTCATTGATGCGGGAGCAACCATAAATTACGGCAGAACCTCATTCGAACAATACCAATAAAAAACCATAAATCGGAAGTTGTTACATCCCAAAATACTTTATCCAATGAACACCATTCCCCAATTTTGAATTACCAAGAAATAACGGCATCGTAAATATTTGCAATATAATTGAAATCCAGATAACCCATTTCGTTCATTGAAACCAGCATAAACTTAAATCGCTCGACACGTGAGAATGCAAAAATGCGCGGCGTTGTCGGATTTCACTAGATTTTACGCGCGAAACGATGTTTACTCATTATCTTGCTTAAATCGAATTACTTGAACGATCACAACAATTTCTCGATTAGCGTTAACATGGCCCGTCATAATTTAGAATTTCACCAATCAATTAACATTGCATTTGAATGCAGCAATACATTCATTATAGAATAGCTCGACTTGGCAATTTTAACGGTTTGACTTGAAGTCTCGACCAAGACTCTACCAAGACTCTACCAAGACTCTACCAAGACTGTCGTTCCGACCATCAAATCCCCACATTACCATTTTCTACCCCCAGTACGCTCGTACTCCTTCCACATGGAAACAACCACGTGACCGCAGAATGCAAGAGTTACGCTCGAAATTCTCCCGCTTAAATTTAACATCGTAACACATACTTATATTATACCCTCTTGACAAATGACTCATCCCTTAGAAAATTCCGCCTCTAACCAATCGACAATGGTTGACATAACAAAAATCAAACCAATAACTTTAGAAATTATACATGCTAATGATGAGGGTCGTTTGATAGAATAAATAATATGTATAACAACTTCAGCCCAATCCATCAAATATTGAGAATTTTAACGGTCTTATAAAATAATGCTAAATAATTTAGAATTAAGGGTATATTTTAGATTAAAAACAAAACCAGATAATTAAATTATTATTTTATTATATTATAATTAATATTGTACATATAAAAATTAAAAACTTATTGATATAATATTTATAGGTACCGCCACAGCTTCTGAAAGGGTCGCATTATCTGTAAAATAAGAAAAATTATTTATAGAATTATGATTTTTTTGTAACTACTTAACCCATCAACCATATATTTAAACTTATGAGGGTAATAGGTTGATTGATAAAGTATACTATATTATTACTACATTATTCCACCAACTACAATTAAATTATTATAATGAATATTATTTACCACAGTTATTCTGATTCATACTCAGAATCCGTCAGAAAATCCCCATACAAGTCTTATTCATCTTCATTTTCATCGTCATCAGTATCAAGCCCCAAATCCCTCAGGACGTCTTGAAATGGACCCCGCAGTATAAATCGAGGTCGTGGAGCTGGTATTGGTAAAGGTGGTGATTGCGGTTGATCGGTTGCTGGCGGTTGCTCATCCGTTAGCTCCGCCGACATTCTCACACATGATAATACACCATCATTATTAATGATGGTGTATTTTTTTATTGTCTTTCGACATACCGGACACGTTTTAATATCACCCTTAAGCCACTCTTCCAAACAACGCCTGCAAAATTTATGATTGCACCTCAAGTTTGCTATATCCCCTTTAAAAAAATCCATACCGATTGGGCAAACCATTTTTAACAACTAAGTCAAATTTCCAAAAATGAAATCGTTTTTATATACACATAGTTTTACGGAATCCTGTGGTGACAATTCTATGAAAACTTTCACCCTAATTTAAGCTATTAAAATATTTAGTAAGCTATTAAAATATTTTTCTATTCAAGGTTTTGTTCGAAGTGTTTAAGGCTTTGGGTGGCTCGCAGCTAGACATGTCCGTTCTGTAGGATCCCTATAGGATGGGTGTATTTACTTCGGGAATACGAGATTAAGCAGTTTAGCTGATAAATCATAAAAAAAAAAAAATTTTTATATGTACTTATATTAATAAAAAATAATAATAATAATACTATTTTTTATTAGCATACTAGTCTGGTCCGTGGGGTAAAAAAATATTTTTCATATTACCTGCATTGAAACAGTGTGTTTCAATAGCTGTCAAGACAGTCGAAACACGACAATTTCAGACCACTGCGAATATTGGTCAAACATTAAAATGTTTCTGCCCGAGGGCAGAAACACTCAAGTTTCTTACCGCCAACTCTGTTTCCGATTTCATTTCAACCCTGTCAGAATTAAAATAATTTTTCATTACTTCAAATAAAATTTAATTAGTATGACAGCTGTCAGATTCGTCAAAGTCAAATTCGATATTGTTGTTTATGAGTAATTTTTTTTTGCGCGCGATCGATCTAAATTTTTGCATATGGTTTCCTACCGATAATTCACTGCGGGGGTGAGTACGAGACGAGGGGGGGGAAATTTTTTCTCAGTTTTTCGATATCTAGCTCCGTTGTCGAGTTATTGCTGACTCAAAAAAATTTCGAATTTAAAATATTTATTTTTACAAGTTTCAATGCAAAAAAATTTTCTGTTTCAATGCAGGTAATATGAAAAATAGTATGTGTGGCGCGGGGTGAAACGCGATTTCAGACGAAGGTGATGCCAGCCCTCGTTTCACTCGGGCAGGCAAATTTCACCCTCGTCTGAAATCGCTTTGTTTCACCCCTTGCCAAACAATATACTATTGTTAACATTGAAAGTGTTTCGACCAAGTATGCTTTTTTTACTAAAACGTTCCACAAAAAGTCAAAAAATACTCTGCAACCGGATCTGTAAACCATATCGTATATAGTATTACTCAAACGAAAATTGCTCTAAGTTCATACGGTGATTAGAGATGTATACTCCTTGTGTATCAGAGGGCTTCCAAAAAAATAGTAATGACAAAGTAGATAAAAACTCTGTAGTTTTTTATATTTTATAAGGATAAAGAATAAAAATATTATAATACATTAGTTTCATAATTTTTAATATGTTGCAATTCAAGTACAAAAGATATAAATTTATTTTAATCTTACATTAATTCATATAAATTTTTCTTAATTACTTCTGGATACATATATAATAATTCAGTGATACATAGCAAGTTAATCCCCTTATGATATGCTAGAGAATTTGCCACACCCTCGAAATTGAAAAATACATCCCCACCTGACTGAATACATTGAAGAAGTATATCAGTATAAAATTCTTGCAGCTCAAATCCCTGCATTTCTCTGATGTTCATATTTATTAATGGTACAATTTCTAGTAACCTCATCATTGAAATTTCGGCTAAGCAAATATAAAAATCATTTTTTTCAATTGTATTATGTTGTTTTTATTAAATAGTTGTCCGGTAATTTTTAATCCGCTGTCAACATTTTCTATAGGATCCAGACAACCATTTTTAAAAAATTCTTAATTTGATCGGTATATGTATCTTTGGTCAGCATATCCCAATCCTCAAGGTTTAACGGTATACTGATGTTATTCGATCCGATTATATACATCATTGGTATCCAGTTTTCAACATCAACACCTATTGCTATAAACTTCGATTTTGACATATTTAATGCGTACCGTCTTTCATGGACTAATTTCGGTGCATGCATTACTTTAGGTACTTTATTCGGAGTATTTACTGCAAAAAGAAAATAAACAAAAAATTACAAAATAATACAGGAATATAAATATAATATGAAAAAAAGTTAAACTGATAAGGGTTACCTAACCCGTTTATTAAAAAAAGTAATTTATTATAAGTAAACTTACTTGGTTCAATGGTTTCAGCAGCACGCTTAAAAGTTTTCAAACCCGCTCTGTTTTCCATTCTTTTTTATTTTTCTTACACAAGTTACTGTTGATACTAACAATAGTAAGTGATCTAAACAATATTTCAATGCATATATTGCTATGTCCTCCCCTATTAAATAAGTCCCTCCTCGTCGTTAGACAACATCAAAGAGAATGTTTATGGAAACACAAATTTTTAATAACAAAAATAATTGACAGAACGAAAGCAACTTAAACAAATTAACAAAATTAACGTGTCGTGTAATGTTCGTGGTCGTGCGTGTACTTAATTTTAGAAATAACACACAACAAGTAAACAAAAAACACAACGAAGAATAAATAATAAAATTAGTTGAGTCTGGGTTTAAAAATATAAAATTTGGGTACGACCTTAAGGACTGTTCTTCCTTGGTGTAGTAGTGTACTGCCGAACTATTGTGGAACAACGTTTCCAAGATTCCACTCACACAAATATCTCGTGGAGATTGACGGACGCACCGGTTTGGCTTTGCACAAATGGCGCGAACTAATGAGAGAACTTCTCGATTGTCGAACTTTCCTAATCTTTTTCGCTTAAGATTCAAATATTTTTTTATTTGAATCGCCGAAAAATTTCATCGACCGATCCGTTCATGCGGATGTTGCCGACTGATCTTCCGTCCATTATTATTTTTCTCCTTCCCCTTGGAGATGTCCATTTTCACCCGCTCTTTAATTTTAAATTTTTCATATGATGATCCTATCTAGATCATTTTTTTTTTATGTGTCAAATAAAAATATTTAAACCCAGAAAATTTTGGAGTCGTTAAAAACTTAAAATTAGGAACATGGTTATAATTACAATTTAAATTATTTATAAAAGGATTAAAATTAAGTTAACGATGGTAATTTATTTTTCGATTCCCAGTATCCTATGAACAAATTGTAGGATCATGGGAATCCCTCTCACCAAGAACTTTCTTCCTTGACCGCGGTGGACATCGCAATATATATTAATACTAGCTACCTAAATTTTAGAAACGCTATTCACATGACATGTACATATACTTAATGATGTAATAGAAAGCACACATCACATTAATTGGTTTATAGAATTGCAATGTCTGAAGGGTATGAAAATATTTTTGACTAGATTTTAATTTTTGAAACAGTATTATATTGATGACTATAACTTATTTTAAATAATACGTAATCTAATAGAAACACCTTCCAGCTTTAATTATCAGAAAATTTTTTCACACTATGGGGTCTTAGAAAATTTTGATCGCTTCATAGAAAGTAAAAACTTATGAATAGACGTACGTATACCTGCATGGGCGGTCCAGAAAAAATAATCTTGAGGGGTCACGATGAAATTTGAATTTTATGAGAATATATGTGTTTTATCATAATTAAAATATCCAATACTTGATTGACTGGTATGAGACATGCATAGTTTACAGTATCGTGAACGTAGAAAAAATTATAGCTTATGGTCAAGCTATGGAAAGCTAGAAAAAATTATAGCCTAATATTGTCAAGCTAGGGAAAGTCACATAATTATATTTTTCTATGTGTATATTTGTCATAACTTGATTATTTATTCAAGAAACTCTTTTATCTACCTTTTGAAGATAATAAAAAAAACATTAACATACCTACATTAATAATATTCAATTTGTTTGAAATATTACCTACCAACGATATGATGGAAAGTTTTTGAAATTTTGCGTTCCTGAGAGAGAAAGAGAGGAAGAGAAAGAGAGAGAGAAAGAGAAAGAGAGATTATATCCATTATTTGATTGACAGGTGTGAAGTATGCCTAGTTTACAGTCTCGTGGACTACGAAAAAATTATAACCATAGTCATTAAGCCAAGAAAGGTAGGTAATTATATTTTTCTAGATGTATTATTTATTCAAGAACCTCTTCAATCTACCCCATTGATGATAATAAAAATACATTTACATACCTACATTAATGATATTCAATTTGCTTGAAATATTACCTACCAACGATATGATGGAAAGTTTTTTGAAATTTTGCGTGCCTGAGAAAGAAAGAGAGGAAGAGAGAGAGAAAGAGAGAGAGAGAGAGAGAAGAGAGATTATATCCAATACTTGATTGACAGGTGTGAAGTATGTCCTAGTTTACAGCCTCATGGACTTAAAAAAATTATAACCATATTCATTAAGCTAATAAGAAAGTAGTTAATTATATTTTTCTAGATGTATTATTTATTCAAGAACCTCCTCACTTTACCCCCTTGATGATAATTAAAATACATATAACTACATTAATGGGTAGAAGAATTCTCACCATTAATAATAAACGTAAATTAAATATTCAATGTTTGCTTGATAGGGTGGGTTATTCATAATCACATGATCAGTTTACAGCCTCTTGGAAAAATAAAAAAATATGATCACGAGTCTTAATCTAATCAATGTTAGTTAATTATATTTTTCTCGATGTGTTGTCATATGAGAGTTGAATTTCCGCCATTAATAACCATCATAATTAAATATATCCAATATTGATTGGAGTGAAGTATGGACCGTTTACAGCATCTTGGAAAAATTATGATCTACTCTTAATTATATTTTTTTCACCATATGCAGTCATTTACTTAATTGATTTTAAAAGATGCCCCATATATTTTAATTAGTGCTCATTAAAATTACAAACGCATTCCAGCTCTAATTACCATACTTAAAAAAAATTTATCACATTCCATGACTTAGAAAATTTTTTAAAAATTCTTGATCGTTGAAGTGAGGTTGTACATCTACTCTTAGAATATTTAAAAAGAAATTATTTTTGGAAAGACATGAAAACAAATGTTTCAAATTACATTAATTCTTGTACTACTTGTCAAGTTACGAAATATGCGAGAAAGAAACCTTATGTTCCTTTACTCATAACGGAAACTCCGAGTAGACCATTCCAAATTTTACACATGGATCTCTTCAGTTACAATACCAACATATTGTAATGATATTTCTAACCAGCAGCCGATATTTTTGGACGAGCTTTGTCTTCTTGGTAGTTTTGATTCGGTTGGAGTCACTAATCGATTTGCACCGCGATTCAAAGACTTGTTTTCATGTCGGCAAGTCGGTTTTTAATTATTTAATTAATTTAATTAAAACCCATTAATAATACCATTAATAATAAACGTAAATTAAATATTCAATGTTTGCTTGATAGGGTGGGTTATTCATAATCACATGATCAGTTTACAGCCTTACAATCGTTTTACACAGCGTTTACAATCGATTTGCACCGCGATTCAAAGACTTGTTTTCATGTCGGCAAGTCGGTTTTTAATTATTTAATGCCAATAACAAACAATGACTCAAAATTGTTACACATTATACTACCAATTTACACAAATATTATTGTCTACTGTAATTAAACTTAAGGTGTTGTGAAATAGTGACAAATCTTGCGAACGTGAACCTAAAATTAAGTGTGTTAAGAAGAAATTTGGTGCATACTGTATAATTTGAGACTTACGAGGGAATTTGTTGTGGTAAGGTTGGAGAAAGGTTCGTTGTATGCGACGTTGTTCCGAGTGCACGTAAAAAATTTGTGCGTTACCAATTTTTGTGATTTTATAATTTGCGTTAATTTTGCCAAACGATTAACTGATTAAGTCAGGGAGCATATCCTGATTGTTGATAGTGCGATTGTATAAGAAATTATTGTTTGCGTTTAGTTTCAAGCTGAAATAAAACAGAAAATTAAATTTGGTATTTTCAAGATAAAAAATTTTAGTAACGCCACCCGACCGCCATTTGCATTTATGCGAATATTAGAATTATTAACAAAAATTTACTTACCTCAAATGAAAATTGGATGGAATTTGTATGGAATAAAAGAATACACGTGTGTAATTAAGCCGATTATCGAAGAAGTTTTACAAGAACCAAACTATCTGAAAAACTCCGGTAGCATAAATTTGGTAGCAAGAACACGTGTTGCATCTAATAAGATACGGAAGCAAATGACCAAGGACAACGAGGAAAGCAGTGGACCTCAAACGTTAATCAAGCTAAGAATTTATTGTTTATTTGAACTATTTTTATTTCTCAGAATTTTTATAATTTTCATAATTTTTTATACTAACATAATTACATTAACAGCGAAATTTGGTAAATGAATTTAGAAGTCATATTTGGAATTAAAGTAAATGTAATTCATTTATCAAGTCTTGCTACACGTTTACACATAGAGTCAGGAAACGAATTTATAAGTTTCAAGTTATTGGCAATAAATAAACCTTATTTTGCGTTCATATCAAGAATTTTGTTTTTCTGGAAACATACGATTCGTGGGTTTCAAATTGAACTCGCTCCTGAGAGTCAAGTATCTCCGAAATTATCTGAGCTAGCTGGAGAAAAAGGTAGGAGTGTGTAGAGCTTGAAACTTTACATTACAATATATTTAACAATTATAGATGCATTCACAAAATTAGCGCAAGCATTCAAAATAAATTCGAAAAATGCAATCGAGATAACCCAAAATTTAATGCAATATATTAACTTTTACGGTGTACCCGAAAAAATAATTTATGACAACGGTGGAGAATTTAAAAATGAAGTAGTCAAGGAATTTCTTAAATTACATAAAATCGAAATTCATTTTACAACACCATCCCATCGCGATTCAAACGGAATAGTTGAACGATTACATTCAACATTAATCGAACACTACTTATATTACAATCCCAATTTCCAAATGATGATAATCTAATGCAATACGCAATCACAGGATACAACAATAGTATACACAGTGTTACCAAATTTACCCCCTTTGAACTTGCTTTTGGACATACTAACTTAAGAGACAATACCGATTTATTTTTAGAACGAAATATTTATCAGAAATATATCGATGATCACAAATTAAAAACTCAGATAATTAATTTTTAATTTATTTTGATTATGTTTTAAATTTTGAATTAAATTACCATTTAAACCTACGTTAGAAAATATTTTACTATTTGAAAAATACTTAGTGGGGAATCTTGGACTGTGGTGTTAATAAAACAATTGGTATTAGATCAACGTTTCGAAGATTTTATTTTTCTTCTTCTTCAGGATCTGAAACATAATCACTTACAAATTTGACAAGTAGCATGATTCAAATAGTACCAATACGGTTGTTTTATACTATCACTAAAGAGAGTCTGCATCTAAGAGAGCGACAATAATCCTTAAAATTAACAATAATAAAATCATATAATAAATTACTAAAAGGTCAATAATTAAAATTAAAACAATGTCAAATATATTCAACTTCACAAATTTTAAAAATATACAGACACACCTGCTGATAATAAATAGCCATATCAACATCCTAACCATCGCACATAATCAATCCCCCGTTTTATCATCCTTACTGTAGTATTAACACTTACAAGATTCCGCTGGAGATCTTACTCAGCTTCATTGCATCCTCTCTATAGTTGACGCAATCAGTTTTTTTATTTTATAAAAAAATTTCGCTGATATTTCTCTTCAACAACGAAGCTTCAAAATCCAAAATACAAACATTTTCGAAATCAAAATTGTGTTTTGTTTCCTTGTGATGTACCACTAATGCTGTCGACTTCTCCTCTTCCTCGTCCAACACTCTTTCCCGTACATTATCCTTTTTTTGATCAACCAACTTGCAATCCCTTATGTACTGGTATACTCTCTGTTTGAGGTATTATTACAATCTAGACAAGGAATTTCGATACAATCTATATACACTTCCGAGTTTTTTACTCAATTTCTTACTCATTTTAACCATTAGAAGTTTATGTGAAAGCACGGACGTATATAAAGGGGGTGTTTAGGGGGTCTGGACACCCCCTTAGCCTAAGCAACAAGTCGAATACCCACCAGTAACCGGTAATAGACCGTGGGGATTCTTATTAAAATTACAGAAACAGAAAAAGTTTGAATATTTCACAGATGTTTTTAAATTTTATGAGCGGATATTGACTCCATTTCTAGGTATAATCGGTAACTGCTAAGGTCATAAATGACTCGTACTTTGGCGTGAACGAAGTCACTAGCGAAAGCCAGTTTACCTTTGTAAAGTGCAGTGTCGAACCCTCCCCATCCAAAAACTATAGCTACGCTCGTGTGTGAAAGCAAAGAGTCAGTGCGGCCGCACAACCTAGGCTACCAAGTTTCACACCAATCTAGCCTATTTGGGTTAGGATTAGTCTTAGATGTCGCTTTCTACGCAAGCCGGGTTTAGATAAGAAGATTTACAAGCATAGATGAGAGAGATAGTTACTTTGATTGCGGTATGCTTGGTTGCATACCTACAAGGGCAAGGCCGTATTTAAGGGGGGGGGGGTTTAGGGGTTAGAACCCCCCCAAAATTATTTATCAATAATGGGGTAACGATAACCCTAATTTGAAATTTTTTTTAAATTAAAAATTTTTTTTGCTTTAAAAAATTGTTCAACATCTTTAACAATAATGTGTAAAAATTTCAACCCAATATTCGTAGTATTTTTTTAGTTATACGGTTTAATCCGGTCAGGACGTAAGTCATAAATCTTTCAATTTATTGTCGGCAACATTTACATCTGTTGTATTTGTATACCAACTTTCTTACTTAAATTTTATTACTTTTTAAAATTTTGAAAACAAAATTTTTTTAAATCTTTATTTATAGGTACATAAAGGGTTTTCCAATAAGAGGTTTCATTTTGAATAGCCCGCAATTTTTGCAGCTGTCACTTTTGAAGCTATCATCTTTTGACATTTAACAAGTAAAACCTACGCCATTCAGGCCTATTATGTATCACAAACGTTATTATAACAGTGACTGTTATGAAATAAAATAATTGATGAACCGCGTTTTGATCCGAAAATAGAAATATTACTTTCTCTTTCTGACATATGTTAGCTATAATAATGTTTCTCGCTTTACGCTAAGCAACCAGTTATTTTGAAACTTTATTATAACTAAAGAGCGGATTTATATGCGCTAAAAACGTGTAAACAAAGCATTACTTAATGAGGCTTTACAAAAACCTGCTAGGATTTGCAGTGATTGGATTAAAAAAATTCTAGCAGCTTTTTGTAAAGCCTAATTAAGTAAATCTTTGTTTACACGTTTTTAGCGCATATAAATCCGCCCTTTAATTATAACATAAAGGTTGACCGTAAATAATAACGTGTAGGATACATAATAGACCTAATTCTGACGAGTCCTGCATTACGATACTTTATATAAATGTTATACATCATTATCTACTGTCCACTATGTATAATTTTACCGTGATGATTTTTAATGACATCCCGAAAACTCCAATTATTGTTGGCTTCATTTGAACAACTCGCTTCGGTTTGATTTGATTCTTGACTTCCGACGGTGAAAAATTCTTGTTCAAAATTATAAAATTCCTGATTACTAGTTCCTGGTTGATCCATAATTTAATTAAAAAACCTAAATTTCTAAAACAAATTAAGATTAGAATACACAAATGTGGTTTTTAACAAAACCAAAATGTTATTAGAATAACAATTAGATTTTAACTTATTCCTGGTTCAAACATCAATATTTCCGCTAGTAATATTAAAGATTTGTTACAAAATTTTACAAAAAAATATTTATAAACGTCAAATCACAAACGATTGTGGTGGTGTGAACTTGCAAATTCATTTTTGAATATCAACCAATCACATTTCAAGGTTAATATTTTTAGTTCCGCGTTCAAGACTAATCTTAAAACGAATGGACTATAGTTCCACATCATCCAAACCGAGAGACAAGTCCCACTTTTACGAGATTTTTAGATTTCCTTCTGGATTGCCAGAAATTTATCTAAGATTACCTATCTAAAATTTCCAAAATTTTGTACATTTCTTAAGGTTTTCTTGGATTTCCGAAAAGCTGTACACAATTCTGTAGACTGTAGAGAACAAAAGAACCGTTAGGCACAGACATTCTAAACATGTTTTTGAACGATTCTAGGACACTTCGCTCCGGGACATTTCGCACCCGGACATTTTGCTACCTAATTTAACTCCCACTTTTGGCATATTATTCATTAATGGAATTTTTTTTAAATTTAGCCACCTTGCTAGTAGCACCTATTCGAGTTCTGGGTTAACATTCATTAAAAAATAATGAATAATAATATGAATAAAGTGGTATCAAAACAACAGGGGTCAGGTCCGTATTCAGTACCATGTGGTTTAGGAAAATGCTAAATTTTATTTCAATAGTAAAATTAAATAAAACAAAATTAAGTAATAAAAAATTAACAGTATTAAAATAATTTGAAAATATGTTCATTTTTTACACTAAGATGCCCTAATTGTTGCAAATGGCGGCAAATGTTAGTTATGCCGTTAGTTATGCCGCATAAAATGTAAGTTTATTTCACATTTGTGAAATAAACAGATAATTTAATAATTTAATCTTAATAAAAAATTAAGACATCAAATAAACACAATCCAAAAGCAGAACTTAAAACATTTTTAGTTATTTTAAATAAATATTTTTCAAATAATTTTAATTGTTGTTAATTTAAATTTTTTATTACTTAATTTTGTTTTGGTACTGAATACGGACCTAACCCCTGTTGATTTGATACCACTTTTTGCATATTATTATTCATTATTTTGTAATAAATGCTAACCCAGAACTCGAATAGGTGCTACTAGAAAGGTCGCTAAATTGAAAAAAAATTTTTTTAAACAAAAAACTAATTCCAATAATGAATAATATGCTAATAGTGGTAACAAAATCAGGTAGCAAAATGTCCCCAGGTGCGAAATGTTCGGGTGCAAAATGTCCAGGAGCGAAGTGTCCGGCCACCTTCTAAGCAAAACTGTGTCGTCTAATAGTCTTTTGCATTTGTCTTTTTTTTTAGGTTTTCTTAATATTTATGTTATAATAATATTATAACATATTATGATCTTATCGTTGTACCCTAATACTCCCTGAATGCTGCTTGTGCAAGCAGTGGCTAGATTGTTCAGTTCGGAGAGAGGCTTCTTGGGTAAGCGATACTAGAAATTATTGCCAGGCACTAGAAACTGTTATTAAACCGTAAATAAAATAAACAAAATAGATTTGGTGGTTTAATGTAGTTTCAAGAAAAAAATTGTAAACAAAATGCTAAGAGATACTGACGGTATCACCTTGAAAATAAAAAAAATTGAAGAAGACAGAGCGTCGACACTGATGGTGTCAGAAGCTTAAAAAAAATTTTGTTTTACCACACTCTTGAGTGAGGACCCCTAACAGAATAACCGTTTAAAAAAATTTAAACAACAACCGTCACATAAATCTTTTGCAAAAAGGAATAATTGCAACACAAATTGTAATCACTCACCCAACAGGGTGACCAGGTGTTATGGCAATACAGCAGCTCGAGTTTTCCACGACTTCCAGAAAGCTTTCCGTGGTTCGCAGATATTTCGGCTGCTCCAAAATTTGGTTTGGCTTTGAAATCTACAATCACAATTTGAATTACAAAACCCCTCCTGCACTCGATAAATGTGACCCATCTCTCTACTAAACAACGTAGAAAAAAATTTACTTCAAATTGGCGTTACCCAAAATTGTGAATAAATTTTATTTTTTGAAAAGACCAAATATTAATTTCAAGATAACAGATCAGTATGGTGATTAGCTCTAATAGATTCAACGATTTTCTCTACTCTTGTTTTTCAATGGTACAAGTTGGTACTACCAATAAAGATTTCGCATCACAAAAAATAATCATTTAGAAAAAAATCGTCTTGACGAAAAAACCTTCACCACGGTGGTAGAACGTAGATGTGTTCAAAATTATCAAACTGCAAGTGACTCAACCAATTTATTATCAAATCGGTATTAAAAAAACCACTACAATTGCTTTAAAAAGTTTGTAGTTTGTATAAATTTTCGCAGATGTAAAATGTTAATCTGCTTTACTTCAAGCGCTAGTGATAATAAGTTATTGCTTTATCGTCCATACGAACGTTAAAAATTTTTCATCCAACACTATAGAAAGTATAGCATATACAGTAAATTCTAGATAGAGAAAATGTGCGATAGACGGTGTGATATTAAGTAACCACGATATCGCTAGTCATAACAACGGATATGTGCATTTTCGGCGTGTTGCTATTATTTGCTTATGTAAATTTACCTTTCGCTTCGTTGTTACTTTTATTTCATACGCATAGCTTTGGCAGTCTGGTGACGTATTAGCTGATTAGATTACAATTCTGCTGACTTTATCTTGCTTCAACTTTATATAATGATGTCACATGCTTTAATAAGATACTTAATAAGTTACTGTTTATTTTAAAAGTGGTATTTTTGTTACTTATCACTTTATATTTTTATTTTGGAAAGGACCCATGTTGGATGAAAAATGCATAACATCATTCGCGTAAAAAGTAAGCCATATCAGATTTAGCTATCGCTCGTTCTGATATATTGCTAAAACTGATATGGCTTTCTTTCTATCGCTTATATGTTAATAGCTATTACGTACACGACTATAGAAAGGATAGCATATCAGGTAGTTTTTATCGCTCGAAAATGATACTTTGCAGCGGTGTTCGGAAAATTTTTGCACATAAGCAGCAATGGTGGCGTACATAGTGGGTTATAGTTATTGTATGTAGTGAGAATGCTTCGCTTTTAGTTCCTTTCCGCACGCTTAGTACCTTTCCGCACTCATACAATCAAGTAATGCAATACCCTTATAATTAACTTGAATCGTGAATTCCTGGCTACGACGGTTGTTGATAAGCGATAAGGCACACCTGCAAGATTATAAATAGTAAAAGACGGCGGTTGCTTACGTTTTTTATTGTTTTTAAATTCTAACGCTACACTTTTAATTATTAAAAAATAAAAATTACAAAGGCCACTTTAAGTTTTCATTTTTAAAATGTAAAATGTAACTTTTATAATACACTGCTACTCTGTCTGCGTTTTCACTGCCTACTGAAGTGCACGTGCAATTTTGCATCACAAGCTAATAGATAAGAGTATCATTTACTTCCGTTATGTCGTGTCTCATTTCTATTAACCTTTATAAATTATATAAACGTTACTTTTTAAAGCATAACTTATGTTTTTTTTTGGAAAGGACCTATCTTGAACGTAAAGCTAAATACAGTGACTCGCGCAGAAAGTTCCCTTGCGGTTTCGTAAGCTATCAGAACTTGCTAAACGCTCGTTCTGATATATTGCTTACTCAACCGCAATGTTCAACTTTCTGCAACACGACTATAAATAGCTATAAATTCAAAAAGGTGTATAAAGGTAACATTTAAAATTCAAAATTTTACCTTGCAAAAAAAAGAAATACACCCGCAATGTTACACGTAATATTTTGTTTTCATTTTATTTTATTTTGTACTTACTGTTATATTTATGTTATATTGTAATTTTTATGTTCTATTTTTCCTATTTATAGTTTAATTGTTAGTACATTTTTGTTTACAAAAATCTTTTTCTGAATCCAATGGCAGAAAATATACACCCCGATTGGACGTTTAGTACAATCGGGAAAGAGGAAAAAAAATAGTCTTTTGTCTTGTCGACTTTTATTTAAAAACAAAGTAAATTTTAAATTCACAATTCAAGTTTTTTCTTACTTTTTCCAATAATTTTTTTGCGGAATTTTAAAGAATTTTCAAAACTTTAGAAATCTTTCGATGCGGAAAACTTATTCGGAGATTATGCATTTCGGCTTTTCAGCAGTTCATCTGTACAATTCTGTTACTATTAAAAATTCGGAACCCTTCGAAGTATAGATTCTAAAGCCTTTTAAATCAGGCTCGGACTGAAAATAAAATAGTGACCGGTCAACGCCTTCAAGATGATCTTTCTCTGGCTTCAAAACATTGTAAAATTTAAACTTCAATGTAATAAAACCAAATCACGTCATTTTCGCAAAATTATAAAACTCAAAAACAAATCGCAAAATACGCTGCCATTTTGACTGCAAAGACCCGGTTTTCCCACCTAGCTGTTGCCACCTCAACTGATTGGCGGAAAAACCCGAAATTTTAAAATATTTCCAAACTAAAAAAAGTAATATTTTAACAATCACAAAATATCGAAAATAAACCATAATCGATAATGGATTTTTGACCATCACAATCTTAACGCTTTTGTTTGTAAGTCAAACATACTTACTGAACCCGGGCATTTGTTTAAAATTTTATTGTTGATGTCGCAAAAGTATTGTTTACAGCCTTGGCGTACAAAATTGATGATAAAATTGCTAAATATTCTTAATCAACCTAAAGGAATTGGTAGTTTATGTCGGGTCAGTGCCGACTTCGAGCCGCACAACCTGAGCAAGCAAGTGCTATGTGTGGTCTCGATATTGATTGAATAATTTTAGTTTTTGTTGTAAACTTTTATATTGTTGTTAGAGAAATTTTTGTTTTAATAGTTTGTAAGTATTGGGTTTGTACATAAGAAATTATGCAACTGTCTGTTACTAGTTAAAGCTGATAATGTAAAACAGATTCATAGAACGGAAACCATAAATTCTTATAAAGGGTGCTTCAACAAGAGCGCCGGATTTAATTTTAAAGAGAAACATATTTATTTTTTGAATTAAGCAAACATTTTTATTTCAACTTAAAGAAAAATAGTTCCCATTAAACGTGGAATACAACATCAGGCAAATGGCCACCACGAAACCTCTGGCACAGGGTTATTCTTTTGTTGAAACTTTGAATAACGTTTTCGCATAAATGTCACTGTATTTCACCAATAACGCGCCGTATTTACTCTCTAAGATGCTCAACTGTTTCAGGCT
Source organism: Cantharis rufa (assembly GCA_947369205.1). Classification (NCBI taxonomy): domain Eukaryota; kingdom Metazoa; phylum Arthropoda; class Insecta; order Coleoptera; family Cantharidae; genus Cantharis; species Cantharis rufa. The sequence goes on along the minus strand of OX376305.1, from coordinate 31,361,441 downwards.
TATTCGCATATATCTTTCCCTTCACCAATGTTGATCACCAAATCGAGAAATGACAGCCTGGAAACTTGGTCTACAGTAACACCATTATTTTACGTGCTATGTGGCATGTCGCACCGTCTTGTGGGAAAAGCATGTCCTCCACATCAATTACATTCAATTTTTACCAAAATTCGTTTCACAGTGCTTTTGGATATGCTTAATTCTTGACCACGATACCGAATGGAAGTTCCTGTATTCTCGGCAACAGATTCCCTTACTGTGGCTATATTTTCGAGTGACCGACAATGACGACGAAATATGGTCTTCTAATCCATTAGCGCAAATTTGATCTCAAATTTTGTAATTAAACGACTCACTGTCGATTCATTTGCCGCATAATTGCGACCGCAAACTAGACGAACAGTTTTCGCAAAACTTTCACAATTTAGGTAATGTGTTTTTACAATAATTAAACGTTGTTCGTTTGAATACTTCTGCATACTCTTAAATCGGGTGGTCTGTACGTGATCACTGTAAAAACAAAATCACCGTACAACTCTTATTAATAAAATGGCGGCAAATTTAAATCAGGCACTCTTGTTGGGATATCCTTTATATGTATGTCAATCATACCCAGTGGCGGATCCAGGAAATTACCATAGGGGGGGCGACAACATAAAAAATTTTTAAATAAAAAAATAAAAAGTAGTATAATAGCAATTTCAAAAATAGTTGCAACATTTATATTTGCAGAACAATTGTCTTGAGATTTACTACTTTGTGGTTTACTGTCTCGATTTTCATTTTCTTGAATTTTGTGCTTCTTTACAATCATATTCAGAGTGGACCACGGGCGTAGCCAGGTTTTAGAATCGGGGGGGGTTCAAGAAAATAAAACGAATAAAAATACATAAAATAGCCGTTTATTCATAAGAACAATATTTAATATGTAATAAACAGATTCAGAGAAAACTTCTGGAATGGAACTTTTCGGGGGGGGGGGGGGGTTTAAACCCCCAAAACCCTCCCCCTGGCTACGCCCGTGGAGTGGACTGACTCGGACACCGTTTCATTTTCTAGATTCTTAATTACCTATATAATAGATATACGGTTAATGTGAATTTTTAAATCTAATGTCTGCTTACGTAAAATCAAGTTCAAATGTAATCAATGATTAAAATTTTACAAAAAACTTTTAAATTGTTATGAAATTTAATTTATTGTATGTATATTAATTTTTAACACATTTTAGTGAAAGCGAGCATGAGTAAATAAAGCAACTTACTCTTTTTAGTTAACTTCAGATAGAAACTCCAACAGCAAGTATAACAAAATAATATCTAATATTATTGAAAATTGTATATTGATTATTGATCAATAATACCACTGCACATATAGATTTTATTGTTTTATAAAAAATCAACTGTAATTGTATGATAAATTAATTTCACAACTTTACTACTCACTTAATTTAAATGATATCAGTACTGAAGTACTGAAAATATATTCAAAAAACGCAAACTGAAATAAAAAGCACTTCTGTTTGCTTTAAATTATGAAAAGCAATGACAACGGAGAATATTGTTACCTAAACAGATTCTTTCAGGAATTAGGGAAAACACCAGAAATTTTGGGTTTTTCAAAATTGCAACAAGCTTATACAATTTACCTGGAGCTATAGAAGCCTCAGATTAGGCGGCTTCCGGAAGTTCGGCTTTAAATTCTTTGAAGTACTAAAGGTCTTATTTTATAAAATAGATACTATAACATTTAAAAATATAATAATATCGTAGTTTTGTGATTTTGAAGTTTAAAAAATACAAAATACTTTTGTATTTTCTAAATTCTTAAAATAGTTTCAGGAATTTGTAATACGTCAGAATTTTTTGGTGTAAGAATTAATGTTTTTTGGAGCTCTAAGGGGGGCGATCGCCCCCATCGCCCCCCCCTGGATCCGCCACTGATCATACCACCCCAACTTGCCAACTGCGAGAGTGTAACATTCATTCATATACCATTATTGATCATACAAGTGTGTATGTGCATTTTAGTTAAATTAAAAAAATAAACTATAAACGATTATTTTTATTTAAAATAATCCGCGCTACGCTACCTTTACCCAACAGTAAGTTTTGTAAATTGCCGCAAATTGGCTGATTTTGCGCCAACTAGCGGATAAAACCAGGCTCTTAAGGGCCGGTTGTATGTCAGTGGTTTAAACTCGGATCAGAGTTAACCCACCGATTTTTGCAAATGCTTATCCCCTCTCTACTTCTTCTCTTTTGTTGTCCTTTGGTGGTGTCTCACGTATCATACTCTGCAGCGTGCCATAACCAAAGAAGATATACCTATAGGAAGAAGAAGCGTCACTCTCGGCAATTCCTTTGTTGTTTGACAGGACAATCTCGTTGACCTTGAAACCCGTCGCCATGTTGCTGGGGTACCAAAAAAGCGGCAATTCAAATTTACTTAAAAAAATTCTTAATAATTTTCAATACTGATGTACAAAATTGTAAAGTTTTAAAAAGAATTATATAATAATTTTTAGATTATTGTTGACCTTTTATTTTATACTTTTTTAAAATTGTTGAGTTTAAGGTCTGTGATGATCAATTAAATTGACTGACGTTTCGTGTTTTTTATTAACATACATTATCAAAGCTACAAATATTAAATTAAAAATTAAAAGATTTAAAAAATTTTTTATAAATTAATTTAAAAAATCTTTACAAACACAAAATACAAAAAATTACAAATTTAAAATGTGAACAATTTTTCTCTGCTTCCGGGGTACACTTCGAAACTTAGAATTGGAACATTTCAATGCATGGTAAATTCTCATTCTGCAATATAATTTAATAACATACTGTTTCGGAAAGTTTTCACATGGTGGAACGTAATTAATTTTAGTGCATAAATCCGATAAACTTTGAACAATATTGGGTAAAATTGATAAATTTTCAAAATGTAGTTTAAAAATGCTTTCCATTTCTTCAACAAACGCTATAAAATCTGGCCCAGGCATACACAGATTTCCAAAAGTTTTCTTGTCGGATGTCACGTATGCTTTGAAGCTGGAAAGTAAATTAGATGTTGTTAATTCCTTAGTCTTTTTACTTTCTTCAATACATAGTGAGCAATTTTGATGTCGATTTAAGCATTTATGGAATAAATATTCGCAAACATAGGTTAATACATTTTTTGTTAATAAGTCCATTTCCCGGAAATCACTACAATTGCCTAATTCTAAATTGATTGTTGATATTACTTCTTGCGGTAAAACTGGCTTAATTGTTTCTTTAAACGAATTTATTTGATTCAAAAATGACTCCTAATCTTCCTCACAGTTAGCTTTATCACTGTGTTTAATGTAATCTAACGCAAACATTTTTTTAAATATATTGATAAATTGTTGTGGAGTTGGATTAGTGCTATTTCCACGTTGACTTTTGATTGCAGCAAAAAAATTCTCCAAGCAATCGGTATTTAAGCGTCGGGTTAACAAAAACTTGAAACCATATACTTTCATTTCTTTGTGCAGTTCGATTAAACTATTAATCGAAATGCACCAACCTTTGATGCATCTAAGGGAATTTGTTACATTTTTTCCCCTAACTTTATCTCGAACCTCTAGCGATTTTAATAATCTTGTCATATCTTCTAGAAAAGTTAATTGATAAGCTGATCCCATGAATGCTAAATTATACTTTTTAACATTTTTCATTGTTATGGAATTGAACATATCAAAAAGTTTATCAAATTTTTCCAGAAATGTTGCGGTGCCCTGGGCAGAACTTGGCAAGACTTGCATACTTACATACATGGAAATTCCAACAGCCACAGACTCACTTAACACCTGAGTAGCTAATTTTACACGCATCCTCTCGAATCTTGTCGGATTAATATGACTATTTGTCAATTTATGGGCTATTCTTAAAGCTTTTTCTTTATCGTTGTTGTAAAACACTTTAATATGATCCCAAGAAGCCACTAGGTTATCGAAATGAATATCATATTTCATTAAATTGTTTCTTATTGATTTGATAAGATGACAAGCATCGTACATAAAATACATTTTGTGGTCATCAACAAAAAAATATGATTTGTCTTCGGTAACATCCAACAACTTCGCAAGATCAGAAAAATTTTGACCTTGATCGCTAATCAATACCACTGGGTTAACACCCGAAATAGTTCTAAGTTTCTGTACGGTATTTTCTACAATTTTCTTCAGTATCTCTTTTCGACAGGTAGTATTGGAAAAGAAAAATGCCAACGGTTGCTTCCACTTAGCAAAAAGACCTCGAGCCATTACAACCATTGCACTTTGTGCTGGTCTAAATTCCTTACCTTCACCTTCATCGTGAAATCCAACAATCGTATCTTTAGATAAATTGTAAAATAGGAAGGCCTTCAACGACATTTCATCAATGCAAATAGAGCATATTTTTTCTTTATCCTCCAAACTTTGTAGTTTTACTTTCAAATTTTCAAAAACAAAATCATTTAAACCAACTTTGAAATCCAAACCATGCGTTATTCGTTGTAAAGTTCTTACTGATGGTAAAGTAAAGGTTTTCATAAGGAGGCGATATGATTTTGGGCTTGTAAAATAAATTTGCAAAGCAAATTGCTTGAAGGCGTCAGTATAACGTCGTCCAGACGGACTTGGTGTTTTTAAACTTGCTTGAGCGCTCACAAATCGTGCAGTAGACTCAGATAAATATGTATCACACATTTCTTTAAAATCTTCTATTGTAAATTGTGGTTTGATTTCTAATTTCCTTTTTTTAATAAGGCGCAGCTTTTCTTGCTGACCTTTGTACTGAAAAAAGATAGTAGTAGAAATTAAGTGACGCGTTAAAGATTAACGAGATTCCAAGAAAAATTATTCCGAATATAATCGAACAAACGCCGAATCACAGTAATAAACAAATGGAAACAACCACCGATGAATCAGGCCGAAACAAGCCCCCTGACGGGAAAACCGACAGGGATTTCGAAAATCCAACTCTGACCAGTGAAGAAAGCAAAATTCTGGCGAAAATAAGAGAACAACGAAAAAACGAAAACCAATCCCGAACCCACATTGACACAAATGTAATAATTATTGATAATGCAAAAATCAATAATCAAGAAAACAAGAAAAGAGCCTTAAGAATCTCCAGCAGTGAAGATGAAGAAGAAGTGATGATACCGACAAAGAAACCAAATATTGTCGAAGAAATGGAAACAGATTTCGAAGTAGCTATATCCAGAAAAACGAAAAGACGCAACAGAAGGACGAAACAGAAAACAGACTCCAACATTGACGAAGAAAACAAAACCGATGAATCTGCTCCACCATCCAAAAACAATACTCCGAAACCTTCAAATAAACCAATTTTAGACGCTCCTAATACCTCGCCCTTACCAAACATCCCACATACGAATCTAATCCCTCAACCTACTCCCATCCAGGCCGCTACAACCACAAATCATTATATACCCTCACACAAAGAAGAAGAAAGCAGGAAAAACCAAGAAGCCCTCACAGCAATAATGGACGAAAACTATGAACTAGCACACAAAATGAGACAGTACCTCCTGAAATGTAAAGACGCGCTAAAAGATAGAGATACATGTTTGGAAATGCTAAAGTCCTTCGAACGTAACACCAACAAGTGCATCATTATGGCGTACAGCCTAAGTGAACGCCTAGCCTATGGAAATCCAACCACATCTCCAACCAATAACACAGATACACAAGCCATAATAAATGAAATAAGAAAAACCATCCCACAACAACCGAAACCTAAACTTAATCCAGGTATCAGGATTGAAACAATAGCCGCACCACCCACTACTGAAGCTCCAACAACTAAACAGAATCCTCCCAGAGACTACCTCAAAGCAGTTCTCAATCAACCAGCCCAACCCAACTTCGAAAAACAGACCAAATACAAGGTACTCGTATACCCAAAAATTAATGATGCCAACAAAACCTCTGCCGAAACCAAAAACACTCTCACCAGCATATCCTTGGATAAACTAAAAATCAAACCCGATAGACTATACATGGTCAAAAACAATGGTATGCTCATTGAATCATCAGATAAATCCATAAGTAACCTTATAGGAAATCAACTTCTAGCAGATGTAGGGCTTGAAGCCAAAGCACCCACACAAATTTGGCCATCCGTATACATAAAACAAGTCGAAAAAGATATAGACCATGCTACCATGAAAGGTGCCTTCGAATATAATTACTCCTCTGCCATCCAAAAAGCTGGTGAAGGATGGTTAAGATCCCTTAACCCCACCAGATCCCAAGACCGTCCCTCCAACAACTGGGTAGCTACTGTCCACCCTCTGGTGGCTGAAGCTATGAATAAAGAAAAAAGACTCCGTATGAGATGGCGCTCATATCCCATCTCTGACTATATAAACCTGACAAGATGCTACAAATGTCAACGATTTGGACATCCTAGCAAATATTGTCGCTCAATAGCTGTTTGCTTGGTCTGTGCCTCTACAGACCATTTATCCATTGATTGCCCTAACAAAGAAAATCCCTCAACCGACAGGTGCATCAATTGTATCAGGGCAAGATACAGTGATGACAAGCACCAAGCATCCAGTAGTCTCTGTAGAGTCTACAAAAATCGACTAATGGAGCATGTCAATTCAATTTCCTCAACTTCCGATTCTAATCATGCATAATCTCAAAATTCTTCAACAAAACCTCAGAAACTGCGAAACCGCAACAGTCGATGCCCTAAGGCTGTTGACGGAAGAAAACTTCAATATTGCCATTTTTCAAGAACCATACAGCTATCAGACCAACAACAATATTTTCTCACTTCCATACCATCCAAATATCTTCTCAGCCACCATCTCTAGTCAAAAATTCAACTCTTGCATTGTAATAAACAGAAAACTTCAGGACAACTCTACCTTCTCATTTCATAAAAATCTCTCAAACCAATTTTTCACAATCATTTCCGTTTCTACAAACAAAAACAAACCTCCAATATTCATAATAGGAATCTATCTTCCACCTTCCCTATCAGATATTGACTCTTCCTTGAAACTTCTAGATAGAGCAATACGTACCTGCGGAAGCAGCCAAGTCTACCTATGCGGAGATTTCAACTGCAGATCAAAGCTATGGTATGACGAAGTTAATTCCAATGACCGTGCACTCGCCCTAGAAGAATTCATAACTCAAAACAATCTAACTATACACAATAAACCAGGCAAACCATTCACTTACGAAAACACTAGGGGAGGGAGAAGCAACATCGATCTAACCCTTGGAACCTCCAACACCTTTAACTCAGTCTCCAACTGGGATATCTCCGAAAAAGTCATTTTAACCGATCATAAAACAATTACCTTCAATATAAAACACCCAGACCCTCCTAAAGTTACAATAGTCAAAAACAAAAACCCGAACACAATCTCACCACAAACAATTTCAGAATTCCTCACACCCTGGGTAGAACTTTCCACCCCTATTTCAGAAAAACTCGACACCCCTACCAAAATTGACAATTTTACCCGCTCCCTTCATGACATCATCCAGGATTTAATAAACACGCATGCTCACTACAAGAAAATCTACGTTGGCCGGCCAGATTGGTGGACGGACAACGTAGAAAAAGCCAGGAAAAATTACCTAAAAAAGAAATCCCTTCTCTACAAAAACAAAAATGAAAATTTAAAACAATCCCTGTATGATGCCATGATGGGAAAAAAGGAATTATTCCAGAACGCCCTTAAGAATTCCAGAAACAATAGCTGGAAGAATTTCGTCGAAAACGACCTACTCAGTGACCCCTGGGGAATAACCTACAAACTAGCAGCGGGAAAATTCCGGAAGCAGGCCCTGCTGACGTCTTTCCGAAAGGAGGACGGAGAAATTAATAAAAATCAGACTCTACAATTCAAAAGTTCCCTTTCACTCTCCCTTCCAATATGGATTTGTTAATAACAAATCCACCATCTCTGCTGTCACCAAACTAGTCAATACCATCCAAGCCGATAATAAAAATAAGGGATGCACGGCAGCCCTGTTCTTTGATATCTCCGGGGCCTTCGATAATCTCTGGTGGCCCGCTCTCTTTCACATCTTGTGTAAGAGGAATACGCCCCAGGGACTCATTGGTATCCTCAGGAGCTACCTAAGGAGCAGGCTCGTCACCCTCCAATCCGGATCTACTTCTGTTGGAAAGAGAATCACCAAGGGGTGTCCCCAGGGATCGGTTCTTGGGCCGGTCCTATGGAACATCCTATTGGATGATTACCTTTCTGACGAAGAAGAATTACATTTACCTGACGAGACAACCCAAGCTTACGCGGATGACCTTGGTAAAATTATCAAGGCCAAAAACCGTAAAGAACTGATAATGAAACTCCAAAACGCTGTGGACAGACTCGACCGCTGGTGTAGGCGCATGAAACTCAGTCTCTCGGCAACGAAGACAAGAATCATGTGCTTTCGCCCGGTCAGGTCGTCCAATACAGACATCAAAATCCTGTTAAACCACTCCACAATCAAAGTTGTCAAGGAGTTCAAATACCTTGGCATGCTTCTTGACGAAAAACTGACCTTTCAACCGCATATAAATATGGTATGCTCAAAAGCTAACAACCTGATCATTGGTCTGCAACGCAGGGCAAGAGCCAGCTGGGAGACGGATCTTCGAGAGACCATGACCAAGATTTATAAAGGGGCTGTTGTCCCCATCGTGGCTTACGGAAGCGAAATCTGGTCATGGAAAATCGAAGAACGTTACACGAAAGCCAGGCTCTTGTCTTGCTATGGCCTTGCCTGTAGACTAATGATCAAGGGTTACAGAACAATATCCTCCCTGGCTGCAGGGGTCATTGCCGGAATCCATCCCCTAGACCTGGAACTAAGAAGACTACACGCAATGAAATCAATCAAAAATAGACGAACCACTCAGTTTCTGGGACAAGAAATTGTCCCACAATACTTCCAATCCATAACAGAAATTAAAAATGAACTAATCCTAATCATCCAGGCCATTTGGCAGGACAGATGGGACAACTTCGAATACGGCCGCATAACCCATCAGATAATCCCAAATATACACCCTAGACTACAAATAGAAACCAACTTCCAAACCACCCAACTCCTTACCGGGCATGGCGAATTCGGGAGACACCTCAAGAGATTGGGGAAGAACCCGGATGGATTGTGCCCGGCCTGCAACATTCTAGATGAACCCTTGCATAGGATCCTGGACTGCGTTCTATACAGGGAGGAAAGGAGGGAGGTGGAATCTTTCTTCACCGAAAACCCCCCCCTAAACCTGACCGAACTGTTTGAGCGCACTCCTAGGGACCTACTGCATGGGTTCCTACGAACCAAGATAGAACAACAAGATGACCCTACCGATAGCGAATAAAACGACACCTAGCATACCAAATCCAAATATAACGAAACTAGAGTACTCCATGACCCCGACAAGAAAAACTAACAAGCACAAGAATACTAAGCAAATGAATATAAATTGATAGGAGTACTCTATAATTTGATAGACACCTATTAGAAACAAAGATAAATCGAAATTAATAGATATGCATGTTTGACAAAAATCCAAAATATGATACAGGGATGGCCCCAAAAATTTGAAGAAAAATTGAAATTTAAAATATATATTTTATGTGTAATGTAAATTTTGACCAATTACAGCACCCGACCAATTTGTCGGGTTTTTATGTTGGTATTTATTTTATTGTAAATTTTACTATAAATAAAGATCTTAAGTTGACCTTTGTACTGTGTCAGTGTAGAAAAGAAGTAGTAGATAAATAGTGACGCGCTTAAGATTAACGAGATTCCTAAAAAAATTTAGATAATCAATACCTTTGTAATATAAATATAAATATAAACCATATCATTGAAATTAACATGGGAGATCAAAATAAAATTAACGAAAAATTCCAAATCTTGGAAAACAAACAAGTTAAACCTCCCGATCCAGGACCTAGTAAACCCCTGGCTATCAGAACTAGGCGTACAACAAAAACTTCGGCAAAAAACACAATGTCCCAAACCAAAAAGAGAACAATGGAAGATGACAACACAAGCGAAGAGGACGCACCAAAATTAACAAGAAAGAAACGTGACACCAGAAAAGACATGGAATTCATGGAAGAAGACCATAGTGAAGAAGACAACGAAAGGGAAGATGATCTCTTGGAAATAAATAGTGAATCTGAGCCAGAAATCGGAATGAATGGTACAAACCGTAGGTACTCCGATCCCTCCGACAACGAAACAAAAACAGAAAACCAAAAGAAACAAAAACCCAGAAAGCATAAAAGGGATAAAGAAAAACAAATTTTGGAAGAACTCACAACCCCACATATTGACAACCAACCCGAAAATGAAGAACAAACAGAAAATAAAAATCTAAATCAAGATCTAACCGAACTTAGGAAGACCAAAAATGAACTAGAAAATATGGCCAAACGAAACCACCTTATGATACATAATGTCAGAAAATACCTCCTAAGATGTAAGGACAAACTGGAAATCAGAGATACAATAATGGACAGCCTATTCGAATTAGAAAGCAATGTAATGCGAAGCAACCAGATCGCAACTGACCTCCTACTAAACGACAGGCCCACAATACAACCAACCCTAAATAACTCAAAAATAGAAAATGAACTAAAAGAAATAAAGAAAGCAATAGCCCCAATACCAAAACCAAGAACATTAAAAATAAATATCAAACCAGCAGTGGCGCCCACACAACCAACGGAAAACAATGAACAACAACCACCCTTGAAACAGAACCCACCAAGGGACTATTTGGCTGCACTACTAAACCCGAAAATCAACAACCCACACAATGAACCAGAAAAAAAGTATCGAGTAATCATATATCCAGCTGAAGGAAACGCCGTTAAATCGTCAATGGAAACCAGACTACAACTGACCAGTATACCTTTGGAACTACTGCGTATCAAACCTGACAGGGTAATGAACGTAAGAAATAATGGCGTCATGGTGGAGTCAACCAGTAACACAGTCAAAAATCTAATTGGAAACAGGCATCTACTAGCTAAAAACCTTGTGGCGAAAGAACCTTCAGAAATTTGGCCGTCTATCTTTATCCAAGGACTAGACAAAAACATAACCAAGGAACAAATCATCACCGGGATTGAACAGAACGTGCCATCTATAATAGGAAAAATTGGAAGTGGATGGCTCAAAACCTTGAACCCTGTCAGGTCCCAGGACAGACCCACCACAAACTGGATCGCAACGATACACCCAGCAATCGCAGAAAACCTCACCAAGGAAGGAAAATTAAGAATGCTATGGCGCAGCTACACAGTAAGTGACTACATTAGCCTCACAAGATGCTACAGGTGCCAACGCTTCGGGCACCCTAGCAAGTTTTGCAAATCACCCCAGGTATGTATGTACTGCCAATCCACGGAACATGCCTCCATCGAATGCAAACTAGTGGAAGAAAGAGAAAAGCATAGTTGCATCAACTGTACTAGGGCTAAGTACAGCAACACCAACCATGCAGCCTCATCTAACAATTGTAGAGTATACTTAAACCGTCTAATGGAACAAATCCAACAAACGGCGACCACCCAATCCATGAATGAACAGCTCCATTAAAATAGTGCAAGTTAATCTCCGGAATTGTGAGACAGCCACGGTGGAAGCCCTACACCCGGTTGACTCACAGAAATTCAAACTGGCCATACTAAACGAACCATATTGTTTTCTTAGCAATGGTGAATATAAACTACCCTACCACCCCAACCTTCAGACCATTGCCCTGACCTCTGACCGCTTCAAAACGTGTCTAGTCATCAACAAAAATACCAGGACCGACCTCAACCTCATGTTTCATAAAAACCTATCCACAGAATTTCAAACAGTCATCTCCCTAAACCAAAAAAACCAGGCCCAAACCTTCTTCATTGGAGCATATTTCCCACCCTCAATACCAATAGACATTCCTTTATCCGATCTTGAAAACACCCTAATCCAATGTGAACACCTTACCACCTACATAGGTGGAGACCTAAACTGCAGATCTCAAATGTGGTACGACGCAAATCCGGCTAACGATAGGGCCAAAGCACTCGAAGAACTAATCATAAACAGAAACTTGACCATACACAACCAACCAGGAAAACTCCCAACCTACTTTAATGATAGGGGGGGACACAGTAATATCGACCTAACCCTTGGCACAAACAACACAATCGACACAATCACCGACTGGGACGTAAAAGAACTCATAACCACAACTGACCATAGAACCATCACATACAAAATAGAAAGCCACACCAAAAATATAAAAATAGAAAAAAACAGAAACCCAGACACCATAAAACAAGAAGACATCAACACATTCCTACAAAACTGGACCGACAACATGAATTTCAGAACCACAATAATAAACAGCAACCAAGAAATCGAAGAAATAGTAACCAATATGCACGACCAAATAGCCAAATTAATAGAAAAACATGCAAAATACAAGAAAACATATATTGGCCGACCCGAATGGTGGAACGACAACGTAAACAGGGCGAAAATAGAATACCAAACAGCAAAAAAGAAACTGTACACAAATAAAATAGAAACAAACAGAAACCAACTTTATGAAAACATGAACAAGAAAAAAGACAAATTCAAAAATACACTCAAAAAAGCCAGAGACCAAAGTTGGAAAAACTTTGTTGAAACAGACCTAACAGAAAATCCCTGGGGTATCACATATAAACTCGCAGCAAAGAAATTCCGTAAACAACCGATACTGACAGCCTTCAGCAGAAATGACCACACAAACACCAAAAACCCCAGGGAAACACTACAATACCTAATGGACAACCTACTACCAGATGACAACCCCGACACTGATACCCCGGAACAAATGATTATGAGGGAAGACTATAAAAACCTGAAACTACTACCATCATCTGGAAATCTGGACCCAGTAACTGAGGAAGAATTGGACGAATTAGTAAGAACAACACAATCAAAAAAGGCCCCCGGATTCGACAACGTCAAAGGATCATTCCTCAAAAAACTCTACGTACAAATAAAGACAGTCCTCATCAATATATACAACCAATGCTTGAAACAGGCCTACTTTCCGAAAATATGGCAGAAGGGAATTTTGAAAATTCTACTCAAGGACCCCAAAGAAGATCATGGGAACGTCAAGAACTATCGACCAATAACCCTTCTGCCAGTTTTCGGCAAAATCCTGGAAAAAATTATCCGGAACAGACTAATACGAACCAGACACCCATTCCATTCAATCAACCAATACGGCTTCATCCCTGGGAAATCCACTACGGATAATCTCAGGGACTACGTTAACCATGTCAATAGAAAAGAAACAATACGAAAAAAACAAAAAGGGAATATAGCCTCGATATTCTTCGACATTTCCGGTGCATTTGACAATCTATGGTGGCCTGCTCTCTTCCACTCCTTGTGTAAGAAGAAGGTTCCCAACAAACTAATCATGATAATTAAGAGCTACCTCTCAACAAGAACGGTCACATTAACATCTGGAGATATAATCGTAGGAAAAATCTGTAGTAAAGGGTGCCCACAAGGATCGGTCCTTGGACCTACACTGTGGAACACCCTCCTCGACGATTATTTGGAAAACCTAAACGAAAATTCGGAAAACCTAAACGAAACCCAGGAACCCACACAGGAAGTAGAGGACAAACAAATAAAAGAATCGACATGGACAAAGGCATATGCTGACGACTTGGCGAAGGTCATCAAATCCGGATCAAGGAAGGGCCTCATTCAGGGGCTCCAAAGAAGCGTGGACGATCTCAACAGGTGGTGCAACAGGATGAAATTGAACCTCTCCAGCAAAAAAACGAAGATTATGTGTCACTACCCGGATCGAAGCAGCAACACCGATATAAAAATATACCTAAACAATGAAAAAATAAATTAAAAACAAGTTTATAAAAAAAAACTTTATATTATGAAGACCAATACATTCTTCTATGTGTGCTCTTGCTTGGAAATGGTTAGAGTACCTATAAGTTTTTTGTAACATAATTTCTTTTCAAACTTTAAAGCTTTGGTGGGTGCTTTACGTATTATATTGTTTGTGATAAAATTGAAAAGATCTTGACCCATATTCATAGCAGCTTTGGCTGTTGGAAATTCGTGTTGGTCTGACTTTCGTTGAGATTGACATCTACTATGCATTTTTCTTACTTATAGGGAAGTATGTAATATGAAAGGCACCACCAAAGCTTTAAAGTTTGAAAAGAAATTATGTTACAAAAAACTTATAGGTACTCTAACCATTTCCAAGCAAGAGCACACATAGAAGAATGTATTGGTCTTCATAATATAAAGTTTTTTTTTATAAACTTGTTTTTAATTTATTTTTATTTTGTGCTTTTTAAGTTTTATAGCTACTATAGTAGTTTAATGTGTAATTGATTAAATTATATTATACAGCATACTTTTTTTCAAATCACTGCATGTTTTTCTCAAGTTTCTTATCTATATTCTACTTTTCTTAAAAATCGATTTCAAAACACATATTTTTTTAATTTTAAATATATTACATTGGATTCCATTTTTCGAGCTATTAAAGAATAATTTCTTAATTTTAATACCTTTTTTCATAATAAGATGCTTTAAATAGCAAATGTGTTAGCCTGATACTTCAATAACTTGACACTTGAATTAAATTTTTATTTTGACATATGTTTACTTGATTTCGTAGTGGATAGATCTGTTTCAAAATTTGCACAAAAACTGTGATAATTTTGCCGTGAATGATCGGATCGGTTTCAAAATTTGATAGATTAAAATGTCTGGAGCTACAAGTCGACGTTTAAAATTTCAGCTTGATTGGACGGCTAGAAGTTTGTTAAAAAGCAGCCGAAAGATTTTTACCTTCTATATAAATATATACATATATACCCGGGTAAGTTAATATAAAGCTTTTAAAAAATAAAACTGGTGGAGAAGCAGAAATATCTTGGAATGATTCTCGATGATAAACTCAACATGCAAGAACATGTGAACTACGTTTGTACGAAAGCGACCAACCTCATCAGTGGGCTACAAAGCAGGGCGAGGGCTAGCTGGGATGCCGACCTAAGAGACTCCATGTCCAAAATCTATAAGGGTGCAATAATCCCAATTGTGGCTTACGGAAGCGAGATTTGGGCATGGAAAATCCAGGAAAGGTATACCAAAGCTAGACTCTTGTCCTGTTATGGAACCTGCTGTAGGGTTATAACCAAATCATACAGAACTGTCTCCTCCCTGGCCGCTGGAGTCATGGCGGGGATCCACCCAATAGACATGGAAATAAATCGACTCCACGCCTGGAGGAAGATTAGAAAAGGACTAACCACGGTATTCATGGGCCAGGAAATAAACCCCAGGGATTTCAGATATAAAACAGAAATAAAAAGGAACATGAACCAAATCATAGAAGCTCATTGGCAAAACAGATGGGAAAATGCCACAGTGGGAAGAATCACGTTTGTTTTTCTACCCAGTGTCTGGCCAAGAAATCAAGGAACTCCATGTGGACAGATGGCGCAACTAATAACGGGGCATGGAGAGTTTGGCAGACACTTAAAACGATTAGGAAAAACAACAGATGGAACATGCCACACATGCAATATAATAGATGAACCAATCCACAGAATATTCGACTGCCCACTATACGAACAAGAACGGAAAACAATAGAAAACACATTTAGAAATACCCCCCCCCTAAATCCCACAGAACTAATAAAGAATACAAACCCGGACCTGCTTTTCAAATTTCTGGAAAATAAAAACCACTGGAACAATAATGATGAAGACACCGACCACAGCCCATAATCCATAGCCATAATCAAGAGTAATCATACACAAAACATGAAACACAAAAATTAAAAAGAAACAGAAACATTTTTCCCTAAAACCAACCCTGAACAAATGATTACCTTGGAACAATAACAAATCACCGAACTGAAATATACCCAAAACAAATGAACAGGCAACACCAAGAAACCAAATACAACAGGAAAACCACAAAAACCATAAAACCAAAATAGAAATAACCCCAATCAAAATAGATGCATACCCAACCCATAATACCAACATAAAGACGGACAATTTCCCGTCATTTTTAAGTTTGTAAATTTGTTATCTTTGTTATTTTTATATATAAATAAAGACAACTTCAATTGACCTTTGTACTTTCGTTTTAACTGTTGCTTTCTTGGGGTGTGGGCAGAAAGAAATGTTGGGGTTTGTACCTCAACCGAAGTACCAACATGCCTGAAAATTAACATTACGTGAATACTTATTGAAATAGATTAATATATGCTAAATTTTACCTGTCTTTGTATACTACAGCATTCACATCTTGATCTAATTGGAGAGCGGTTTCAAATAAAACAGGTGGATCAGAAGTTGGACTATCTGTTGGCTTTGCATAGGAACACGATGGCTGTTCCATGCTCGGTTGAATGTCAATCGTCTTTGGTGCAACAGCTATTGACTGAAGAATATTGCATACCTTTAGAATTGGCTTAGCATGCGGCTGTAGCCTATTATGGAGATCGTTTAAAAACATACTGTTTTCAAAATGGTTAGCACATACTCTTAAATTATTATAAAAATAATTTTCATCGGTTTTGTTCATCAGTTCTTGTCTGGAACACAACCTCAACCATTCGTGGCATCTTAAATAATAATACACAATTATTACACATTATTAAACAAAAATATCTTTAAAACCTCTGTACGGTTAACCCGTAGAGTACTTAACGTAAGCTAAGCTGAAATGTTGTATACTACGGTAACGTGATGGGTAACGTGGGTCAAACAAATTTAATACTTTACTAAGGTCAGAAACGTTACTGATTTATTTATAAAACAAATGTTTCTATATAACTGTTAAGTCTTTTTATGAAATAACAAACAACTCTCAAAGGATTTTGTAACACCCGGTATATTGCAAGGGAGTAGCAAAGTTACAACTAGTATTATAATAATAGGAGGTTCTCGTACAAACTAAGTATATTATTCGGATTGAACACTTACCTTGCTAGATCTCCTTTTGGAAATCGAAAGAAACTAACACGTCCATCAGGTCTTGTATTGCAGGATTTGACAGCACATGAATATCCACGTTTTTTATTCTGTTCCATCATTATGATTATAATAATAATAATAACAACAACAATAAAATTGTAACGATTTGGTAAACGAACTATAATATTTATTATAATAAATTTAAATTGCTTACTGGCACCCATGGCAATGACACTTGTTACATTCGAACGTACACCAACATAATAATAAAAAAGTTTGAATTCGTTTTTAAAATTTACCCCTGTATTAATAAAAATATTTAAAAAGTGTTTTAAACCTATTTTAGTTAAATAACCAATGAAAACCTTACAATTTAGACTAGTGAACGTTTCTGATTGGTGTTTTATGACATATACCTTATAAATGCCCTGTACACCTATTTCAATTTTCTAAAATTTTTATGAATACGGGGGTTAAATACTTGAAGTGTTTTAAATTTAATTAGTAATGTTCAATAATTAAATAAGCAAGACCAAAGATATATTTTATGAAATACAAATTTCAAATTTCAAAATTTTGACGCCAATTCCCCATATTCTTGGGGGACCTGCGCACTGGAAATTGACCTGGTGAAATACGTTAAGTGACGCTTCTTGTTCCTATAGGTATATCTTCTTTGCCATAACGTATCATGCGTGCCATGGTAGTGGTTACGTTCAATACTTCCAATGTAATGTATGTGTTGTGTATTTGACGGTATATTTTAATCATTTAAATCGTTCATTGAGCACCAAATATGAATTACGTTTATATCATTACATAAGATAAAGTTAAAATTATAATATGGTTGAAATATTAAAAAAGAAACTTAAAATAGTTAACTACCTTTGGTTTCGATCGATGGGTTTGTGTTCGCACTGGTCTACCTTGTGAAAGCGTTAACCCACGCACAGAACCTCAAAGCACTTAATTTCCGGTTAACTCGAGCAGTCGATGTTCTCGACGTTTTGAAATTGAAATATTTAAATTTTTAATACTTTAATAAATGCCAATATGTGAAATTGTAGTAATACGATTAATTCCTTCTTCAGATACTAATTAAATACAATAAAATGATTCAAATAAATATATTTGCAGTATTAAATATGTATATCTCCATGCGTTTTTATCAAACAGAGACACTGAGGATGATACATTCATTTTAAAATATCTCTTTTAGTATTCAATAAAGGATCTCGGGTTGAGTGGATCGTGTAATAAATTCAAACTAGAATTGTTTGTAAGCCGACGTTTCGATCAATCTATTTAATCATATTCATGGCACTAAACAAAGGAAAATAGGGTTACATCAGCTGTTACCCTAATTAATTGCTACTTACAACAAACGGGATGGTAAACGTTTGATAAACACTTTTACAGTTCAATTGGCGAAGTAACAGGTACCATGGTAAAAACAATTCACCCAAGTCGGTAAAATTGTTGTACAATTTATAAAAATACATTAACTTTGTATAATAAACTTTTCTAAAATGTCTGACCAGGACAAAAATTGTATAACAAATGGTGTCAGATTTAGTGCCATGAATATGATTAAATAGATTGATCGAAACGTCGGCTTACAAACAATTCTAGTATGAATTTATTACACAATCCACTCAACCCGAGATCTTTTATTGAATATAATTAATGTTTGGATGAGAATCTGTTTTTCTGTATCTCTTTTAGTTATCAAGTTCCCCATAAGAAATTAGCTCACCCTGTATGTATTATATTTTTTTAAAAATAATTGTTCTTCATTGCCCCATATATAATCAGTTCCAAAATAAAAAAAAATTCGAGATTTAGTTACCTGTAATTTACCTTATAAGTTTGAAAATTGTTCCAACTTAAAAATAAAGATAATTGAGTAATTTGATAAAAGTTTAGTTTTGTAAGTAATTTCAAAATATTAATCTGCGCTATATGAAGATTAGAAGTTTATTTTCTAGAATAAAATGAATCATAGACCGTTATTAAACGATTCTCTTCAAATATTATCATTAATAAGTCTAAATCCGTTTTCAATTACATTAATTAGTAATTTTTATGGAAAATGTGTTTGCCTGATTGCACTGGGTGCGCTTATGGATGTTTTGTTATATTTGAGTTTTAATTATGAAGGTAGCGATTCCACAATGGAAGTATTGGTTATTATAGGATTTACGCAGGTTAGTTATTAAATTTTAATATAATTAACTTTGTTAAAATAAAATCATAGTTTTTCAATTTTAAGATAACAGTAAAAATGTTGTTTCTTTGGACATATAAAAATGAACTAATATTGCTTATAAATAATATCAGTATGTTTTGGAAACCCAATATTGACGAATTTGAGCAGCAAGAAGAAAATGAAAAAATATTTTCTTTTGTAAAATTTTGTGTGCGGTTATACATTGCACTGTTAATGACAATTTGCTTGCTTTATTTTATAAAACCCTTATTTCTCGGTGAAGTGATGGAACTTCCTTGGAAGTCATGTTATTCTATATTTTTCTCTTACAAAGTTGGCTATGTGTTAGAAGTCATTCAAGCTCCAATTTTGGTTTTAATACAATTGGGTTTCGACACGTTATATATATCACTAATCACTAACATAGTCTGCGAATTCAAATTGGTTAAAAATCGTTTTGCTACTATACCAATTAATCCAGCTGTTAATGGTACAGACAAGGAAGCAATGGTTGAATTAAAAAAATTGATTAACCATCACAATTTAATTTTAGAGTAAGAAACCAGTTTTAATGTCACTTAGATATATTATTAAGCCAAATTACTCTTATTTATTGCAGATGTATTACGATTATAAAGCAAATTTTAAGAAATCCAATGTTAGGCTTATTTTTGTTGAATATGTTTGGTATGTGTTTTGCTTTGATTATCATTACTTCCAGGTAAACATCACGTAAATATGCATATGTTGTACTTATTCACAAAAATTATTATGAATCGGACTCTTAATGTGTTTTTAAAATTATTTTTAGTGCCTCCAATACTTCAATTAAATTGCTATTTGGTATGGTGACGATATTTTATCTTGTGCAGTTGTTCTTTTATTGCATATTTGGATCAGTACTAGCCGATGAAGTATACGTGATATATCCGCTGCTGTTGGAAATAAAATTGTATACGTTATCTATTTTAGAGTGTACAAATATCAGCCCAAGTTTATAGATCAAAGTGGTGGATTAAAACGCAGCCAGAATTGAGAAAAGCGTTGATGATGATTATTCGACGTGCAAATAAACCAGAAATATTAACTGCTGGTGGATTATTGCAAGTGAATTTACAAACATTTACAACGGTAATTAATCGAAGAGTTAAAACTTTCTGAATGTCTAACACTAGTGTCTCCTCCACACATCACTGAACATTCGCCGTAGGCTAGGCATATTAGAAAAATTATGTTGGTTCAGAGGAAAGTTTTGCTATAGACAAGCCTATTCTATAGAAACTTAAAGTAGACAAAATTTACCACATTTCTAATAAATACGACCAAGGAAACTTAAAATTTGTAAAATCTCTCACGAAAATCCCCCACCTTGCCGATGTTTTAAGTGTGTTGAAAATCCTGAAGCAACTCCAGATAGCAATGCCGCAGCAGGGGAGAGATTACCGCTAAACGTATGCAAAAAAAATGTACCTGCTACACAGGAAAGACTGAACCGTCGATAAACTGTCTGAGATATATAAACTATAGAAGGCAGCTTTCAAAACCTCATTAAAAATAGCTGCACTACCACCATCAGCTGCTGCAGCCACACAACACAGTTTTAGGGCGTATCACCAGGTGCAGTAATGGATGGAAGTTGAGCTAATTGGCAAAAACGAGCAACAAATTGCCTTGAACCGATCACCTCTCTACAAGCCCCTACTCCTCCTGAACTGCTGCATCTGGTGTCATGCAGATGCGTCAAGACCTGCAAAAAAAATGTACCTGCAAAAATACAGGTCTCGATTGCACCAATCTGTGCATCAACTGTGAGGGGTCGTGCAACAACATGACAATCGAGACAGGGCTTACAAGAACCCTTAACGACGGAAGGATTCGACGTCGAAATACAGGACGAACTGGGCTTCACTTTCTCTCCGGTTGTTGAGACCATCGAAGAAAGTGTGGACAAGGAGGACGAAGGTATAAACATTTCCTTCTTGGAGTACCTGTTTGAATTAGTTAATATTAATGTACAAGCTGACCCATATCTTCTGTTTATTACAGACCCCCCCCCCCAACCTGAAAAACTATAGATGTATAGTATAGATGAACGGACTGAAGAGGTTGTGACAGTTCCTTGAAAAACAAAGGTATGTTCAACAGATCTTCAACAGTAAACATCTGCAGATCACCACTCACCTCCTCTATCAACAAATTAATAAAATAACATCCCCTATTTGTTCAAGAGATATAACGAATTGCAAATGGCCGAGTAGTGGACGTTTTTGTGTGTCGCTTGAGAGTTTTGTACGAATACGCGTGGTTTTGAGTCTAAATTGGCGAGAGATAAGTGGATTATTGCTGTTGCTGATCCTGGAGATCCTGGAGATGTTGGTGGTCTGAGTTCTTTGTATTTGGAGAGAGTATCGACGATTGTGAGTTGGAATAAAGCATAACCTAAAAAGCTCTACCGCATCAATAAAATAGAGGTCAAACAAAACAATTTACATCGTTATCTGGTGAGGACTGCGTTTATTTTCATTTTCACTTACTACGTTATGCCCGAAACAAGAAACCAAGTTAAAGGAGGCGTCGAGATGGAATCGTTAGGACAAATAAACTCGAAGTTAGATAAATTAATTGGAATGATGGCTGAAATAAAGACCGAGGTGGCGCAGAATACGGCCAGCATATCGATAATAGAGAAGAAGTTAGAGAGGATTGATACCATGGAGCAGAGAATCCAAGAGCAGGAAGTCCTCATTAGTGCATTGAGGGAAGAGAATTGTAAAGCCAGGGATGTTGCTGAACAATTTGGTCGGCGAAACAATTTAAGAGTGTTTGGTATTCAAGAGCTAGAAGGAGAGTCGACTGACAAACTAATATTGGACCTTTTGAGAAACCGCCTTCAGATCGATGTGCAATTGACCGACATCGAAAGAAGCCATAGGGTGGGCAAAATTATTAATGGTGATCGATCCCGTGCACTGCTGGTAAGGTTTCTTTCATATAGGACACGAAATTTGGTCATCAAAAACAGGAAATTGCTCAGGGGAACCAGTGTTAATATACAGGAGGACTTAACTACAATACGATACGAAAAACTTAAGCAAGCTAAAAAGGACTTCGGATATAAAAATGTCTGGACCATTGATGGGAGAATAATGACTCGGAGAGTGCAGAATGAAAGAACTGTTGTTGAATGCCTAACTTTGTAATATTTACTTAGTTTATATTTTTTGAACAGAAGTTTATTTAACCGTAGTACTATAAAGGATATATGATTATTTAAAATGGGTTAGAAGTGTATGTGATGTGTGATATCGTTCTAAACAGCTCCAAACTTTATCGAAATTCATTTATCTTCACGTTTATTATTATCATTTAATAACTCGGACAGGTATGGAGTACTAATATTTATGATGGCTTGTTTTGTTATTGTTTTTATTACATTTTCTGTATTGCGGCTGACGTCGCTCCTGTGTTTGCTTAATATGTTTCGCACTTGTAATTTTTTATGCAATAATTAAATTTTTAATATAATAATTAAATCAGTATCGAGTAGCCAGGACTGGCGTTGGCTGTTAAGCTATATCTCGTTAGGAGAAAATATTTTGCGTTCTATCTGATTACAGTATTTAATTTTTGTATTTTCATGTGACGCACGAGAACACAGTAGATTATGCGAATCTATTATCAGAATGTGAGGGGCTTGCGTACAAAGTTGGAGGATTTTTATTTGAATCTCGTGAGTAGTGAGTTTGATGTCATTTGCATAACTGAGTCATGGTTGAACGAGAGTTTTTTGGATGGTGAGTTGGTGGGCAGTAGCGAGTGGAGTGTTTTTAGAAATGACAGGAGGCTTGAGCGTACTGGGAGAGAGAGAGGTGGTGGTACATTTATTATTATTAAGACCAAGTATACTGTAAAGCAGATATTTACATCAGATAATATATTTGATGCTGTGGGAATTACTTTTGAGGTCGGATCTGAGTCAGTTACTGTGGTCTCTGTGTATGTTCCCCCGGGGCAATCTGGGATGGCGTATTCCGAGTTCTTCCAATTTTATGAAAAAAATTTAAACTATATTAGTGATAAAGTTATCATTGTTGGAGATTTTAATTTGAATGATGTTAGGGGTACCACATCTAATATGTACCTAGGACAGCCAAATACACGATTATTATCGGAATTTATAGATATCAATGACTTGCAGCAATTCAATAATATTCTGAATAGGTCGGGGAGGACGCTTGATCTTGTGTTGGGAAGCTTGGGGTGTGTTGTTGCTAGAGAGGATACTCCGTTCGTTGCGGAGGATGATCACCATCCTACTTTGTTGATTAGTATCACAGTAGCATCAGATAAATTTAGTAGAGGCCCCATACCCATCAATAGTTATCACTTTAAAAAAGCAAAATATGAAAGACTAGAGCATGATATAAAAAACATTAACTGGGGAAAATTATATGAAATCGATGGGGTTGATGCTGCAGTGGACGAATTTTATAAAAAAACGTACGAAGTCTTTGACAAAAATGTCCCTAGGGTAAAACACGTTAGTAGGTCATTCCCGCCGTGGTTCGATGGTGAGATCATACATGAACTAAAGCTCAAGGATAGATATCGGAAAAATAAATCGATGTCTTCGCATTTTGATGCCTTGTATAAGAACAAAAGAAAAACGGTTAAGAACTTGATTAGAACCAAATATGCGCAATACATCAAAGACATCAAAAAGGACTTGATAACGGGTGATCCAAAAAATTTTTGGAATTATATTAATACAAAAAAATGCGCAACAAAAAAATCATTGCATATGGTGGATAGTGACAATTCTCAAGTCAAAATCGAAAATCAGGCGGAGAAGTTTGCGTCGTATTTCGGCTCCGTGTATAACACTGATGTATTAAGTACCTACAATATCTCTACGATAATAGATGAGGTTGAGATTCTGTCATTACAGGAGAACATGTGTTTTCCGAAAATAACGGAAGAGGAAGTTTACCAGGCAGCGGGAAGAATGAAGCCGGGGAAGGCATGCGGAGTAGATAACTTTCCTCCATATTTATTGAAAAGCCTCATTGAGTGGCTGAGTTGCCCGCTTCTATATATATTTAATCGAATTGTAGAAACAAATACTTACCCAACGTTATGGAAAGTGGCGAGGGTATGTGCTATACTTAAATCGGGAACTAGCATAAAATTTGAAAATTACAGACCAATTTCCATACTGGCAGCCCCTAGTAAGCTGCTTGAGCAGATCCTACACAGTAGAATTTACAATCACGTAAAATTATCATTGAATGCAGGCCAACATGGCTTCCTAAAGGGTAGATCAGTGGAGACTAACTTGTTTCTATTTACACAGTTTGTTTATGAGAGCCTCAATGAAGGAACTCAGGTTGATGCAATCTATACGGATTTTAAAAAAGCCTTCGACCGAGTAATACATGACATACTTTTGAGAAAACTCTATAGTTTTGGGCTAGGTCCGATTTTGGCGTTGATTGTTTCTTACCTTAAAGGGAGAACCTTTGTGGTTTCGTTTAATGGCTTTTTGTCCGGATTATATGATGCGGTTTCTGGTGTGCCTCAGGGTAGCAACTTGGGGCCGTTATTTTTCTTGCTGTTTGTGAATGATATAGGAGATTTCTTGGTTAACTCATTATATTTGTTGTTTGCAGATGATTTGAAATTGTACATGCGAATTAAGTCTGTCGGGGATTGTGAATTGCTGCAAGCAGATATCCGTAGGATATTGACTTGGTGTAAAAGGAACAAGCTTGAGTTTAACATATCTAAATGTAATGTCGTTAGCTATTCGAGGTCGGAGGTAGTAGTGAAATATTCTTATAAAATGGAAAACATTATGTTGAATAGACCGGAATCCATAAAAGATTTGGGAGTAACGTTTGTCTCGGACTTGACATTTCGGAGTCATATCACGAAAGTTGTGGCTGAAACTACAAAGCTATTGGGATTCGTTATTAGAAATACAAAATCATTTAAAAGTACTGATGTGGTAAAGACTCTATTTAACAGCCTTGTACGTCCTAAATTGGAGTATTGCAGTATTATTTGGAACTCGTCGCATGTGATGGATGCATTGGCACTAGAACAAGTGCAGGGTAGATTGCTAAGATATTTACAATATATGGAAACGGGTACTTATCCGTCCTATATTGTGCGTAGTGATAGTCTCAAATCGAAATATAATGTAATTGAGTTGCGTGCTAGGCGAGAATACAGCTCAGCCTCGTTCCTTTATAAAGTTCTTAAAGGGTTATACGATTGTCCGAGAATTGTTGAAATGATAGAAATAAGAGTACCTCGCTCATGCAATACGCGAATTCGCAGTACGATACAGGTTCCCCCGGCAAAAACGCTCTATATGACTCATGCACCGCTGCACACCATTTGCCATAGTTTTAATTATTTGCTTCTCAATTCAAATGTAGAATATGACATCAGCCTCACGCATTTTAAAGAAATTGCGAGAAACGTCTTTAACCGAATGCCTATTAGGTAATTTTAGTAAATTTTGGGTGTGAAGCCTCTCGCATCTCGCATGTGGTCTCGAAGTCGCAGTTCGTTTAATGTAATATAATATAGGTATATGTATTTATCTACATGTAACTAGGCCCTCGGCCTGTATGTAGTGTGAAATTTAACACAATAAAAATAAAAATAAAAAAAAATAAAAATAAAAGATGATTAAGGCAGTCCAATTGATAACGGCAGCGACAACAATCGCAATATTTATTATTATAATGATGAGTATTACAATCAGTGCTATTCTGTATCTGGAAATAATGTTAGCAACTTGCTAAGCATGAAAAATATTGCTAAATAATTATATATATTGCTACGACCTTACCCTTTTTCTACTCTATTAGTAGATGTTTTCCCTCAGGTCCGTAAGCACCTTCTTCCTTCTCGCTGGGCGCCAAATTGTTCAAATTAATAAAAGTCCTGTTGTTAGTTAACTCAATTAAAAGAATTTTTATGTTGAATTTCAATGATTTTAATAAACAAAATAATTAACTGAACGAATAAACTTTTTAAACAAGTCAACAAATCAACGTGTTGAGTAGTATACGTGTCTATGCGAGTACTTAAATTTTATGAACAAAATTTACAGACATAACAATTAAAAAAAAAACATCACAACTAATAATAAATAAATTGGGTGAGTCCGGGTTTATAAAACTTTAAAATATTTGTACGACCTTAATTGCTGTTTGTTCGTACTCGGTTTGGACTTCTCGTCAAAACTCGCTCGAAACTTCCTGGATGATATCCACACAGACACAACTTTATAAATTCGGAAAAACTCCTTGGTAACTCTTGATTTTTATTTTATTTAAGAATGGCTGTCTTATTAGGGGGCAATTCGCACTTACCTAATCTACTTGCACTATTTCTTTAATTTATTTTTTTAACGAATTTTTCGTCAACCGTTTCGCTCTGTGTATTTTCTCGACTGGCCTTCCTGGCCGTTATTATCCTCCTCATCCCCTTGGAGATGTTCAATTTTGGCACGCTTATTACATTAAAGTTTTCCACAATAATTTTCCAAAACTTTTATCTTTCTTGATCTAGTTTATTTGTTTGTTTTAAAATATTTAAAAGCCCAGAAAAATTTGTTAGTCATTAAAAACTTAAATTTAGGAATATGGCAACTTAAATTATTTATACAAAGATTAAAGTTAAGTTAACGATGGTAATTTGTTACTCGATTTCCAGTATCCTATGAACAATTTTAGAATCATGGAAATCCATCTCACCAAGAACTTTCTTCCTTGAACGCGTTGGACACTGCAATATAGATATAGTTCTATGCCTAATTAGCAATATTGCTTATTTTAGCAAGTGCCTAAAATTATTTCAAGTTACAGAATAGCACCGATTATACTACTAACTATATGTAAATATACTGTAGTACATACAGATGAACCACGCTAAGAAAAGCCCTGAAGGGGCGTGGCTTTCGCTGATATCTAAAAATATGTAGACTCAAAAGAAAATTAAAATGCATTATAACCTAAAAAAGTACCTACTGACCAAATAATGTTTAATTAAATTGATTTATTAAATATAGCTATGAAGATTTGTTCTAAAAAAAAACACTTTTCTGTGGCCTTGAGAAATAACTCGATGTTCATTGGTTCATTCATATTTTTATCAAATTAGTTGACATATTTTCCGGGACTTTTCTTAGCTTGGCGGCCCTGTAACTACTTTAGTAATAACAGCATTTTATTCATTTGTCTCAAGTTTTTCAATTACTTTCCCCTATATTCATTATTCTTGAATAATCCGCTCTAGCGGCGGAACGGTTAGTGTCACATAAAAAATGATAGATAAAAATTTCAGAAAATACTTTCTACTTTAATGTTGTATGGAACGAGCTTGTCGTAAAAATGCTTCATGTCTGAGATAGAGGCCAAAAACTGAAAAAAATTTTAAAATGTTTGCCTGCAGGTTCAAATTTGTGTTCAGCGACCCCCAAAAAACACGAAGGGTGAGAAAATAAAAAATATAGCAAAACGTTCTTCTCAGAATCCTAATATGCCTAACCTACCGAGGGATATGCGATTTTATTTCACATAGCTGATGTGTGGTGATTGCTGTGGTGCTATAGGTTTTGTGATAGCTGGGTGCGCATACTATATAATAGATTAATTAACGACAAAATTAAATAATAAATTTTATGTAAATATTTAAACTGTAACTGAAGAATTAAAAATTTCGAAGATTGTAATCAGGTTTTTGCTATTACTCTTACAACAAAACAAGTTTATAATAAAACTAAAAAATAAAATAATATAACTTGTTTATAAAATACAAACTAAATTAGTCTAATATAAAATAAATTCAATATCTGTCAATTTTTTGTGTATTGTATTCAGCAGATTTTTTTTCAGATTCTCAGAAGCACCGTTTCGTTTTTCACCTTTATACAAGTAATATATGGTAATTCTTAATAAAAGCATACGAAGAAAATAGTGTTGAATCAATAGAAGAGCATTTAGTCAAAAAATGTATGTAATGCATAGTTATTAGTAAAAATGCAATGATAGAAGACAAAACTTAGTATGTATTCGTTAGTTGAATTTATTTTTTATGTAAGCATTCAGTATATCGTATAGGACACACTGAGAAAACAAAATGTTATTGTTTTAAACTTACCTATTAAATGAATTAGTAGAAGGTACATATTTAAATTATTTTATTTTATTTACAAGTAATCTATATAATCAAATGCAAACTATATTTTTGAGTTGAATAAATATAAAAAAATAAAACCTTTTTAACTAACAAAGTAAACTTACATTTTACTTTCACTACGTCCTGATCACACGATCGCAATGGGGCGAATCGCTATTCTCCCCCTTTCGCCATCATACATCACTTACTCGGTTTGTTAGTTTAAAAACTGCAAATATCTGTCATCGGGAACGGATAATATTGACTTGGCCGAGTGGTGGCGACTTGTTGCTACTAGGATCATCCATCCAATGGATACACCTAACCGGTGTAAATTTCCAAACAATTCGAGACATTTTCAGAAAATCCCAAAGATTTCTAAGTAATTCCAAAGATATCAAAGAAATTCCGACATTTTTAAGAATTTGTAAGACAAATAAAACCAAATTTTTGTGATATTCAAATAGAAAGGATTACTCTTCACATTCAACCCTCCTCCCTTTTGAATATTTTTGATGTGAAATAAGAATTAATATTAACTGTTTACAGAAATGTATTGATTGATGGGGGGTTTTTCAAGCTTATTCGGTTTATAAGAATACACAAAGTATACAAAAAAATGTAAAAATCAATTTTTCTATAGCTTCTGTTAAGGGGAAACGCTGGGAATATCTGGTGTACGAGTCAAAGATAATTGGAGAATTTCTATGTACAAGTTTTCAGACAGATATATTTTTAAGGAATTCTAAAAATTTTGCAGAAATGGCCGTGATATTTAAGAAATTCTAGTAATATCTAAGAAATTCAAAGAAATTCAAATACTAATACTAGAATAAAAGTTCTAATTCTAAGAAATTCTAGTGATTTAAAAAGGAATTTCATTGTGCCTTATATAACGCCTTATATAAGTGCCTTATATTAAAGTCAGTGCTGACTTTTAAAGTTAAGTTCGTTATAAGAAATTGAAATTTAATAACTTAAGTCGAATATAACTTAAAAGGGGTGGGAGTAATAAATAATGTTTTCCTACAGAGCAAGCTTATTTGTTAAAAAGCTTTCCAACGATACCACTTTCGACATATAGTGCCGTTTAAAATTCTGGATTTCTGGACTTTCTGGAGCAAACTACTCTGGATGCCGACTTTTCCCGGAAATAATAATATCACCATTAGATTCGTCATTAAGGCTTTTGTAATAAATTTTTTTAGCCCAACTCTCTACGACTTACCGTTTTTGAAAAAAAGTACTGATACGGGTGGTCTGGGTCACCCTGTATAAGTAAATAATAAGAAATATAATTATCAATAATTACCTAAAGACACTATTAAAAACGCAAAAATATTTTCGAGCTTTCGGGAACGGATGTTCCCTTTATCAAGAATTTATTTTTCCGTTTTTAATAGTTTCCTTAGCAAATTATTGATAATTATATTTCTTATTAATCATTATAGCTAATAATTTTAATATTAAGTAAATAATAATAACTAGGTACTACTTAAAAAAAAGGCTCTATTTAAATATTTATTTTATTAATCAATATTATTTACTCAATATTATTTACTGCCGTTTTTCATTTCCTGTTGTTCCAAAATATAATCGGGATCACCGTATTCCTCTTTTGAGATTGCCTCTTACAACTTCAGGAAGAATGCATCGAGTATAAAATTTTACTAATTTTTCAAGCATTTCGTTCTCCCAAAGTCCATCGTTTTTTATTATTTCCTCCACATATAAATTTTTATTTTTTAAACTTTCAAATTTTCGTGTATTTCGGTCAAGCAGAAATTTGGTTTGTTTTTTGCTGCTTCAGAAATAGATATTTCTTCTTTATGAAATATGGTATATGGAGATTTAATTTCAATAATAGGTTTTTCATCCCTACTGATACCTAGAAATTATAAGTTAGATACATGTATTTAAAAAAATTGCAATGCTAAACCATCTGGTGAAGCTCCTAAAAACTTGTGGACACTTTCTATAAATAATCCATAAGAGAGAAATTTTTTCTTTATTGCATTTTCTAGTAACTCCAATGCCTTACTTTCTTTATCTTTGCCATACAATGTAGCATCATTACCCCAGATGGTTAAATTATTTCTTTCACTGTATTGTGCCAAGATGTGGTTGGGCGTAATCGTAATTTGCACACTTTCCCAAAATTGGAAGCCGTAAGTCTTTCACTCCACTCTGCTTTATAAACGGTACTCTCAAATTGCAAACGAGTATTCTTTTTCTTAATTGATTATTTCTTCATTTTAAATATACTATAAATTAAATTTATAATGAAAACGATTAGTTTAATATTTATAGTACATCAAAAACTGACAATCGTCTTTCGCATTAGTCTTCTACTAATTTTTTAATAAGAGTAACGATATTTAATAATAAAAATAATAAAACATATTTTCATGACGAAAATATTAGTCCTCCTATATTTTACTTAGTGATACACTCCCTTCATCATGAAATTATATACAAAGGAGAATACTTATATAATAAATTATACTCACGTTATTAACGTACATCCACATTAATCAAGGTTCCTTGAAATTGACCGCGGTAAACTTGACGATCGCAGTTTTTGGCATTGCGAAATATAACTAAAACATAAAAAGTTGTATTTAAATATTTTGTATAATTACATTTAGTATATTAAAGCAAGGTTGAATAAGTCAGAGTATGTTAATGTCCTCTTCAACAAATCGTCAGAAGCAGAACTGGTTTAAAATCATCATAAACAAAAATGTGTTTTTTTTAAATATTAATGACAAAAACAATCTTATCAAAACAGATCTAAGAAATCAGAAAACATTCTCTTCGGTAAATAATCAGAAGCCGAGAAGTGGTATAAAGAATCGTCATTTAAGGACTAAGCAACTAGATGAGCCGATGAGGCTTGACCTCATATTTCGCTCAGCATTTTAAATACAATTTTTAATTCAGAAAGATATCCGTAACATTTTTACCAAAATAATGAAATTCAAAGGTTTTGCAAAAATATTTTTTACTGCCGAAAATGTTTGTCATCTAGCACTACTAATAGTGTTACCCTCCATTAATTATAAAATTAAATGGAAAGGAAAGTAATTATATAATAAATTATACTCACGTTATTTTCATCCACATTAAACAAAGTTCCTGGAAATTGATTATTAATTAACATCGCGTTAACTTGACGATCGCAGTTTTTGGCATTGATGATATAACTAAAAGATAAAAAGTTCTATTTAAATACTTTGTATTTATATTAAGTTTATTCAAGTGAAGGTTGAATAAGTCAGAACATGTTAATGTCCTCTTCAACAAATCGTCAGAAGCAGAACTGGTTTAAAATCATCATAAACAAAAATGTTTAGAAACTTCAAAAAAAAAATAATTAACACGAAACTTACCTCTTCAAGTATTGTAAGTAGTAAGATCAGCTGTTTCCTGAAACAATGCGTTGATTAATTATTAGTAAATTATTAATGATAAAAACAATCTATCAAATCAAATCTTAGAAATTTGAAAACATTCTCTCTAATAAATTAAACAGAAGCTTAATCTGGTTTAAAGAATCGTAATTTTTTAGCAACGGCGACGAGTAAGTGTCGGAGGGGCCTGACCACTTTTTTTTGCTCAGCATTTCAAATAAAATTTTAAATTCGAAAATATATCTGTAACATTTTTCTCAAAATCATGAAAAATTCAAAAATTTCTAAAAAATATTTTTTGGTGCCTAAAACAGTAGTCATTTATTCATTAACATTATTCTTAGTATTACCCTCCCTTAATCATAAAATTAAATGCAAAGGAAAATAATTATATAATAAATTATACTCACGTTACTTTCATCCACATTAAACAAAGTTCCTTGAAATTGATTATTAATTAACATCGCGGTAAACTTGACGATCGCAGTTTTGGCATGGATGATATAACTAAAAGATAAAATGTTGTATTTAAATATTTTGTATTTATATTAAAAATATTAAAGAAAATGTTGAATAAGTCAGAACATGTTAATGTCCTCTTCAACAAATCATCAGAAGCAGAACTGGTTTAAAATCATCATAAACAAAAATGTGTTTTTTTTAAATATTAATGACAAAAGCAATCTATCAAAACAGATCTAAAAAATCAAAATACGTTCTCTTCGATAAATAATCAGAAGCCGAGAACTGATGGTTTAAAGAATCGCAAGACTACGCGCCTAGTGTCGATGGGGCCTGACCTCTATTTTTGGCTCAGCATTTACAATAAAATTTAAAATTCAAAATGATATCCGTAACATTTTTATCAAAATATGAAATTCAAAGGTTTTGTAAAAATATTTTTTGACGCCGAAAATGTTAGTCCTTATAGGACTCCTAGTCCTATAATTCTTATTGTTGCTGTTATTCTTACTGTTGCCCTCCCTCAATAATAAAATTAAATGCAAAGGAAGGTAATTATTATATAATAATAATAATTATACTCACTTAATTTTCATCCACATTAAACAAAGTTCTTTGAAATTGATCGCAGTAAACTTGACGATCGCAGTTTTTGGCATTGATGATATAACTAAAAATAAAAAGTTCTATTTAAATACTTTGTATTTATATTAAGTATATTCAAGAAAAGATTGAATAAGTCAGAACACGTAAATGTCCTCTTCAACAAATCGTCAGAAGCAGAACTGGTTTAAAATCATCATAATCAAAAATGTTTAGAAACTATTAAATAAATAATAAACACAAAACTTACCGTTTCAAGTACTGAGATCATCTGTTTTCTGAAATATATTATGCATTGATTAGTAAAATATTAATAGCTAACCAATATATTAAAACAGATTTAAGAAATCGAAAAACATTCTCTTTAATAAAATATAATCAAAAGCAGAGATAGTTTAAATTTAAAGAATGGCCATTAACTATCATCGGTGTGAACTGCTATTTACGCTCTTATGGAGGACACATAAGTGTGGTATTTCACCACACTTATTATATCCTAAATGACAGCTGATCGTTACTTTCTTACTTTTGCGCTACCTAGTGGTTCATGGGAGAGGTGCATTTTGCCAGCCTCCTCCCCCCATTTAAAATTTTGGATCCAAAATAGCCTAAATCGTTAAAAACCCATTTTGTTTTTCAGATATTTCAAAATATCTTAAATGGGCATTTCGCCAGCACTCCCCCCCCCCTATTTTGAAATTTTTGATCCAAAATAGTCTAAATCGTTTGCACCTCGTTTGTACAAGTTTTGATTATGAAATATTTCCAAATTTCTAATAATGACATTTCGCTAAATCCCCCCTCCCCCGGGATTTAAAATTTTGGTTATAAGATAGTTATGATTTGTACCTGTGTATGTACCTGTGTATGTACCTGTGTGTGTGTTTTTTTGAGATGTACAAAAATTGATTTTTGATATTTGAAGCATTGTTCTAAAAATCTAAATAGCTATTATTGAAAAATAAAAATTAAAAAATATAAAAGCCCCTTACTGTAAAAAAAATCCAAAAATAAAATTAATAATAAAAGCACCTTACTTGAAAAACTATTGTTCCCTTTAAAATGAACAAAATAATTTTTTCTTTTTCACTCAACAACATAAATTCTTCAACAGTTCACTAAAAAAATTAACTTATCATCCTCTCTACCCCCTTCCCAGTACAAAGTTGAAACATTAATTTTTAAGCCAGGGGTAACAGAGAATTTTTCATATTGAATGTATAAACAGGTTTCGTAAGTGGAACAAATCTCCGTTTCCCCTGACTTCAAAATCAATGTTTAAACTTTGTAGAGGGAAGGGGGGGGGGAAGAGAATGATAAGTTAATTTAACGAATGAAGTGTCCGAGCATTTATGTTGTTGAATGAAGAAGAAAAAATTATTTTGTTCTTTTTAAAGGGAACAATAGTTCTTAGAATAAGGTGCTTTTATTATTAATTTTTATTTTTGGAATTTTTTTACAGTAAGAAGTTAATATGCCGTTTATACTCCTCGTTAAATAATAAACTATTATTTTCTGAAGATTCAATTTCCCTGATTTGACGCTAAAACTGAAAGATTCCCTGACTTTTCCAGGTTTTCAAGACGAACCCTGCCTTTGCGAGTGCGAAGGCTTTGACCAAACTTTGACAAATAAATTAACGAATTCAAAGCAATCAATTGAAAAAAATTCATATGAAAACCACAATTTGGGCGATTTCTGAGAAGTGAACTTATTGCAGTGAATATTCGATTGATTTTAACACTTGAAGCCTAAAGGTTGGTTTATGCAAGACGCCGACGCACGCACCGCACGCAAGCAAATAAAGTTGAAACATTGAATTTCTGTAGTAGCGTTTATGCACGTCGCTGACGCGCGTGATTCTTGGCGGCGTGCGTGCACAACCTCGAAATTTATTTTATCTTTAGTTTTCATTGCAGCGCGTAACGCTAGAACTTTTCAAGTTATATTGTTGTGGTACAATTTTTTCAAATTTAAAATTACGAAAGTAATTACAAATTTTATTTTTGCAGATCTAAAATAAATTTTTGTTCCTCATTGTATTTTACTAATTAATTTTTCTAAAATTAAAATTATTAGCTATTAATAATAAATTAAAAATAAAAGTATCAATTGTTACTTTGTTACTTTAGCTTATAATCAGTGGTCGAAGTGAGGAGGTATGCAGTGGTATGGCATACCACCACTTTTTTTAAATTGCAGAAACGTACCCTAACTTATTTAGCATTATTTAACATAAAAGTTAAATACCATAATACCAAAGAGTATGTATATATAGAGGGCCAGTCATATATTAAAAATTGAAACGTAGGGATCACACCGTCTACCAGGGGGCGTAGCAAAGCCATCTATCGCCCGGAAACAATTTACTGTCAAACTGTAAATGAAAAAGTTAGCAACGCCATCTAACGCCCGGAAACAATTTTACTGTAAACAAACTGTACATGAAATAGTTATCAACGCCACCTAACGCCCGGAAACATTTTATTGTAAATAAAAAAGTTAGTAACGGCATCTAATGCCCGTGAATATTTTCATATTTTTTTTATAAATTGCAAACATTTTAAGAAAATTAATAATTTCCATCAATCTGCGTAGGTTTATGTTGAATTTTTAACAGACATATCGCATTACTTTTATCATTCAAAACTGAATGCATTCATATTGAATTGACGAAATATTATAAAATATTTTAATAATTTTTCTCAATCTGCTTAGGATAACGTAGGATTGATAACAAACTGCCGCGTCACCTTTTTTTTTTTCAAGCAGTAGAAATGCAATCAGTTTGAATAGTAATTCAGGTGAACCTTGAAAACACGGGTTTAAAATACTCTTTAAATATACTCCTATTTATGAATCCAGGAGTTATTAAACAAGAAATTTAAATTTATCTAAATAACTAAATATAAATTCGCTAAATATCGAATAACTGGAAGAGAAGCTTTTGTGCGAAAAGAATAGGTGAAAAGAGATTAGATTGACTGCGGGTTGCCAGTGGCGTAGCGAGCTTAACTCGCGCCCGGGGCACAATACCATTTCAACCCCCCCCCCCCCTATATTCGAAAACCATTTAATATTATATGTAAAATATACTAATTTTAAAATTACTAAATTTAAAATTATATTTTCCAGAAATAAATTATAATAAATATAAAAATTATCCAGCATTTTTTTTTTTGCAGACAATTTTTAGCGCCCCTTTGTGAATAGCGCCCGGGGCACGATGACTCCCCTCGCTACGCCACTGCGGGTTCCGCGAAGACTTATTATTTATTACCTATTTTGTGATAAAATAAATTTTTAAATTGCGGTAAATAAAATTAAGTCGAAAAATTTTATTTTTTTTAAAGGAGTAGCTCCTCTTTCCTACGTATAAAAGTTTCTTTCCAGATTTTCGATATTTTGTGAATTTCATAAAAAATTTAAGGCGAATCATTTTCAAATGTATAGTCTGCATAAGAAAAATTTAAGTACCTAAAGGCACCCTTTCAGGGATTAAGGGTAATGTAAAGACAGGTAATTTGTAATTTAAATTCTTTGAAGTACAAAATGTGCTCTTGGCCCTTGTCTACAATATAGCTGTAACATTTAAAATACATCACCGTATTTATGCTATTTTCTTGTTATAAGGTTATATCAATTAAAACACGAAGTTTAAAAAACGCAAAATACTTTTTAAATTGATAAAATAGTTTTAAAAACTTATAACGCGTCAGAATTTTTTGGTGTAAGAATTGATATTTTTTTAAGCTCTAAGGGGAGGGGGCGATCGCCTCTCCTTGGATCTGCTTTGGAAACGAAATAATAAATTAAATCAAAAATTAAATAAAATTGCACTAGCGAAATATAGAAAAAAGGAAAGAAATTGTTAAGTAATTACTTAATAATGCAATATGGGATTACTAATCCTATTATAATTTGCGACCGGTGCGCTAACAGTAAATAATAATAAACTTATGAATTAACTTATGAATTATGAATAATAATGCATACTGTCTGTCTTTCAATTTTGACTTAATTAATTTAATAAATAAACGTTTATAAAAAATTATTGAATTTGAAATTGTGTTTTTATTTTAAGTTTTAGGGGCCTCGATTTGCTTCAAAAATATGAATATAAAAACAAATCTAAAGGGATAAAAATTTACACTGGGGTCTTCAAACCTCTTACTACCTTTTTCCCTTCTTACTTCGATACCAGGTATAAGTCAGGTATAGGTATAGATGATAACAATCTGTAATAGCAAAGATATATACCACGATGCTTACACTGGCTAACACTTCATATAATGCTCATATTGGCCACCGAGGTCGTTACCAATCGACCAAAAATACCTGTGACAAGTATACCCATAAGAGCTGTCCCTCTATATATACATACTCTTTGATAATACCCATAATATACCCATAATACCCCCGGTAATTATTTTCCACTTCGACCACTGCTTATAATTGATATTTTTGTTTTTAATTTATTTCTCATTATTGTGATATTTTCTAGAAATAATAATAACACGATGAAAAATTATCGACCCTAAAGCTTAACTTTCATGCTCACCATATATTTTGGGTCGAAAATACCTACCAAAAAAACCAGTCCATCTTTCTGATTTATTAAGACGCGTCTCCACTTAACCGGCTTAGGCCGGGCGGCCTAATAAATCATAAATATTTAGGTGTACGGCCAATGTTAAAGCATACACAAAAACAGTATGCTTTAACATTGGCATACTGAAATACACACTTTACTTTTTGTGTATGCTTTAACATTGGCTGTACACCTAAATATTTATGATTTATTAGGCCGCCCGGCCTAAGACGGTTAAGTGGAGTAAACGCGTCTTTAGAAATAATAATATTTAATTATTTGATTTAAAAAAATTTTAAATAATGAAATAAAATAATATTAGCGCCATCTACCGTAATGTGAATTTATTCTAATTTGTAACCAGAAAACGCACTAGAACGCATCAAACGCGTTCGAACATGAACTTCTGCATAAACCAATATTTTTGTGCCGCGTTTTGTGCAGGGCGTTTCATGCGTGCAGTGCGTGCGTCGGCGTTTTGCATAAACCAACCCTAATATGAGCGTGAAATAATCGCACGTGACAACCACGTAATTAACATTGGTTACGTTTTTGGGGGGGTTGTTAGGTTGTGAAGTGACGCTCTGGTTTTTCAATATCTGACAACACTGCTATCGGCCGGCCGGCATTGGTCTACTTTTTTATTTAGGGCCAGTTTATCAATCTCTAGTTAGTGTCCCAAGTAAATTTATTTGACAAGTAAGTATGAATTTCGATTGATCAATGTTTAGTTAATATTTACTTGTAGAATAAATTTAATTACCTGTAAGATTTTTATTTGACGGTCAAAGCAGGTAGTAAATTGTAACCTGACTATTTACGATTTGCATCGTTTTACTGATCGTGGCTACCACCACCGGTTTTAAACAACGATTGTTTTTCTGCAGCTTTTTTTCTTCGAAGCTCCTTTTTTATTCCGTCAAATTTTATTTTCAATGATTTTGAGTTGCGAGAACAACTACCGCTAGCCGCATTAAACTCATTGGCGATAACTTCCCATTGCTTCTACTTTTAGGCTTCTATACAACGTATAGGAAGAAGCCTTATGATCTAGCTCCGTGTCCGTCTGTCCGTCTGTCCGCATAATTCAAAACCAATCAGAACGCACGTTCTTAAAACAATTTTACTTCATATAGAATATTTTTAGATTGGTATTAATTATTCAGATTATTTACATATATATTTTTTAATCCGATATTCTTATTTTGTATTTTTAGAGTAGGTATTTTACGTGTTTCTAATACGGTATTCGGTACGTGTTTCGGGTATTTTAATATTTCATTATGAATTGTGTTTTATTTGTGGTTTGTAAATTGCAAATATTTACCTATAAAGGTCGAAATAAAAAAAAAATATTAAAATGTTAGCGTTTTCCTTATATAGTAAAAAAATCTACCTAATTAAAAGATTAAGGCATTAAAAATTGGAATAAAATAAAGCCCAAATAATTTAACCTACCGAAAAAGTAGATGTATAGAAGCCTAAGAACTGTCGCAAAAGCGAGTTCCACCTTGTTCTTTCCAAGTTTTCGCATTGGTTTTTTTGTTCTCAACAATGTTTGCATATTTTAAAACAAGATTAGTGAGCAATTGACTTTCACTAGCAGAAAAATGTATTCCTCTTTCTCGCTTTCTCTTGGAATCGGTCATAATAATTTAAATTGTTTTTCAAATTTGAAATTACACAGAATAACACTATAAGTAATAATAATAATAATAATAATACTTTTTATTTACTAACTAAGTTTACAATGATAAAAATAGACAAAGTAAACAGTGAGCTAGTGTATTCATAATTCTCTTATATAAAGAATTACTATGCAAAATAAGAGGATTATCGGATTTTTTTTAAGACCCCACATAATTTAAATTTAAATTCAAATTTAAAAAAAAAATCATGATTTTTAAGCTCATTTGCTTTATATTCATTTTGTCAAATAAATGTCAGCAATTACTTTTGCAAGCGAAGTTCAAAAACGGGCGCGTGGCGTCGCCACTCTATGTTGTGCACGAAGCCAATAACCACACTTAAACACGTTTTCAAATGAACTAATAGCGCTAATAAACTATTATGTGTTAAGTAGTTAACCACAACATTTAAATTGATTGATCAACCCATTTTACTTACCTGAAAGTTTATTCGGCAAGTAACGTTATTTGGCCGGTCCCTAACTGACACTTTTAGTTAGACTTTGATAAACTGGCCCTTAATCTTTCTATTTCCGAAGTTTTGTTTACCGAGTTTATCGAAGTTTTGTTTCGAAGGTATGTGGCACAGATATATTATCGGACGTGTAAATTAGTCCACAAGCCCTAGTGATGTTTGTGTTTTTGAACACCGTATAAGCTATGTAGCTGACATAATAAATCAATCTTGAACGGTAAAAAAAAGGTCAAGGCAGTGATTGGTGCTATGATTTAATTAAAACAATTAGAAATTAAAAAACGGACCGTCACGTTGCCATAAAAATTCTTAACTGATATAGAAACCGTCGATATTAAATAAACATAATCATGAGTGAAAAACTAACATTGATAACTTCAAACTTTGTAATAACGTTATCTTAAGATGACGTTAACTTATCAAATTATAATAATTATATTAATGTTATCTATTCAATTAATGTAAAAATATTAACAAGAGTGCAACCAACAAATAGTTCAGTTTAGATTTTTAAATGTTTCTATTAACTTAGATTATTTGGACCCCTTTTTTCAAACTGGTTGAAAAACAGCAGTAAATTAACCAACCAAATATTAATTAACAAATAAAAAAATGCAAACTATTAAAAGTAAAATAAAAAGTACATTTACCCTTACCATAATCTTTTTTACGTGGTTTCACAGTGCTATTATTGTAAGTTTTGAATGCTTGAAATCGTGCCCCACGTGGCACATGTTGGCGATTAAAAATAATCTGTAATCTTCATATTAATATTAAACCAATTTAATTTTTAAAAATTTTGTGAAATACTTACGTTTATTTGATGTTAACTGTTTCAAAATTTGCAATAATGTATGATTTTCTTACACCAAACAAATTATCTTACAACAAAACAAAGATGCTACTGATTAGACGACTAGACGACTGCCCGAACAACTAACCGTAGTTGCCGTTGTGAATTTTACAAAAGAACGACATCTACAATCCTAGCGACAATTTATTTGAATTCCAGAGGCGGTAAAAATTAAAATACAAAATATTGCGGTTTTTGTATGTTATCAGTGGCGGCACTAGCTTTTTTAGAGAGTGGGCTTCGATATGAACTAAGAAAATAATTAAAATCTTTATCTTGAGTAGAAATATTTTTGAAATTCTTCAGTAACTGATTTTATAGTTTTGAAAATAATTTTAATGGAATTTAATGAACTTAAAGGGGGCGATAAACGCAAGTGAGATGGAAGTATATTTTAAGATGTGTAAGAGTGAGAAAAGCATATATGCAGTCTTATACTGTAGTCAAATTGTTCGTTCCCGAAAGCTCGAAAATAATTTATTGTTTTAATAGTTTTCTTAGCTAATCTTTGATAATTATATTTGTTTAAAAAATGCGCATGTAGTACGCAACATTGTTTGTACTATTAAGTACAAATTTCATTCCGACTGTTTATTGTTTTTCCATATTCAAAAAAAATTTTTTTTATTCCTTGAGTAACTCACGTTAGTGAGTAGAGTTTATTTACGTATAAAATATAATTTATTTACAGAATAATCGATTATGATAGTATTATAATTCAAATACAACATTGAAATTTCATTAATTTGCTAATGACTGTGAACATCAAAATTCAGACAGAAATGGAGAGAATTACGGTACATTAAAATAGAGCTGTTTTCTTTGGTAATGATGACGAATCTCGAACATGTTCCAGACAGATTGAGCAAAGTATATCAATTTTGCATAAAACCAAAAAGTAAACTTTTAACAGGCCGTTAAATTTAACACATCAATCGAAATTATCTCTTGGTACAAACAAGCCAATAGAAATAATCCGTTAAATTTAACGGCTCGTTAAATGTTTTTTGAATAGGGCAGTTAGTAGTAGTTAATCTCTTCTCAGGTTTGTAGGTATCTTCTCCGGATGTACTTGAGTTTTTGTGTATATCTTGAAAATGGGGCCGTTGAATTTTCAGAGTGGAAAATTTTGTCCGCTGTCTCCAACTTGTGGCATAACTTTATCCTATACTGTATGCATGGCAGTCAGTTCTGGTCTCCATAGTTTTTTCTGGAACTTAATGGTTGCCTTTGTACTCTTGGTTGGATAGTCCTTGATGTCTCTACGTGGTTATATATTTGTTTTGGCAATAATGTTAGTAAAATATTTTTGTCGAATTTTTTTTGAAATATTTTAAAGCCCAGAAAAATTTGATGTTAAAAACTTAAAATTAGAAACATGGTAACTTTAATTATTTATACAAAGAAAGATTAAAATAAAGTTATCGATGGTAATTTGTTGCCCGATTCCCAGTATCCTGTGAACAATTGTAGGATCACGGAAATCCCTCTCACCAAGAGCTTTCTTCTTGACCTCGGTGGACATCGCAGTATTTTGAAATTTATCCCAAATTTTAATCTCCTTTCAAATAAATCCCAATCTAAATCCAATTCAAATTTTTAATAAATTAAAATCAATTATAAAGGGGGTCCTGCTTACTTAGGACCCTTTTTAGTAGTCTCTCGAAATAAAAATAATTTTACAATTAAAATTCGTAGCAATGAAAAAACAGTGTCACTAGATAGATTAAAGCCTGCTCACTTATTGGAGTAAACCGTTAATTAATAATTTTTGCTGTTTTATACCCTGTCCTTTCCTGTTTCCTTCTTACTCTTCTCTCTAGAAGGGGGAGTAATGTGGTGGCACAGTCATGCATGCAGGACAATGTCACTGCAGCTACATTCCATGGCATTACTTGGCCATTGAAAATTAATTTGGAAATCCAGGAACTAAAGGATAATGTTTCCGGTTAATAACAAAAAAAGCATATGCTGAGCGTTGTTAAGGTTTTTTTGTTATTAGCTGGAACAAGTTAGTTGAACCGAATTAGCCAAAGGAACAACACGTTCCAATGCAATTTTAAATACCACCTAATAGTAGTTATATTGCATAAATTAAAAATCTGTATATAATTAGTACTCTTGTTCACGTTTATTTATAATATTATTTATGAGAATAAAAAGTTTTGTTAAAAAAACTCAACCCTTGTTAAAACCCTAACAGCTCCAACTCGCAATATCTGTTCGGAAACCTTGTTGTTGGGTTTTGTTTTGCTGTTTTTAAGATGCCTTTTTGGAGCTGCTTTCATTGTGAGATTCGGAGTTTTGTTTGGAACTAAATTAGATGCTCTTGCTTGTGTTAGTTCCTTGCTCGTTTCCATTTAAACTGGTTTGATGCGGTCTATAGATATTGATACGGTTTTTCCGTTTCTTTCGATTTGATAAACCTTTTTCGTTCTGTCCCAAACTTTAAATGGTCCATCATATGTTGGTTGTAGTGGTTATCTAACTGCATAGTGTCTCACGAAAACGTGCGAGCAGGTGGCTAG
The DNA here is from genome assembly GCA_947369205.1 of Cantharis rufa. Lineage (NCBI taxonomy): Eukaryota > Metazoa > Arthropoda > Insecta > Coleoptera > Cantharidae > Cantharis > Cantharis rufa. The sequence continues at coordinate 31,318,359 of OX376305.1, read as the reverse complement.
ATCTTTATGAAATACTTTCCTGTCTCCGTGATTACTGCCGGGTGTTGGTCTCAGCTTGTGAAAATGTTTTCGCAATTTTGCCACAAAATTTGCAAGGTTGTTGGAGGCGGAACTATTTTGAAACATCTCTCCTGGTAATCGAAAATTTTCACCATAGACAAGCTCTGCCGTGCGCCGTTGCATTTAATATCTTCTTTGAACGCGGTAGTTAAACCCAACAGAACCACCCGTAATGCTTCTACCCACGTTTCATTGTTTTCCAACGCGTGACGTTTGATTGCGCTTTTTAGCTGACGGTGCCCTCTTTCGATTATCCCATTTGCCATCGGATGATACGCGGTCGATTGAAGTTGTTCGGTTCCTAAAAATATTGATAAATTTTTGAATATGTCGGATGTGAATTGCCGACCTCGATCCGTGGTTATACGAGCTGATACACCAATTCTGGATATCCATGATGTTACTAGGGTTTGTGCTATTTCTTCTGCTGAAATGTTTTGAATTGGTACGACCTCAATCCATCTTATAAACCTATCGATCATCATCATGCAATACGTAAAACCTTTGGAATATGGAAGTGGTCCGACCAGATCGAGGTGTATGTGTTCAAATCGTTTAGTGGGAGCTACAAATTTTCCAAGCGGTGCTACTGTGTGCCTTTGAACTTTCGTTAGCTTTAATATTTGGGGGCTAGCTTCATAGGTTCGGAAGCTTGCTTTTTGGCCAAAAGTTTCAACAAGGGCGGGGGGGAGGCAAAGTAACGAATCCCAACGTTCGACAATAACTAATCATGATGGTTGTCCATTGGGAACGCCCATAACCATAAAGGGGGTCGCTGCCCCTTGGCCTTAGCCTTAAATAAGTAAATTTAATTTTATTTAATTTAACTGAGTTTGTGAAGGAACCACGGAATTTAAAGTTTGTCTTTTCTGCAAATAAAGAAAATACATAAATAACTTTTAGTGTTTAATTTTTTTTTAATAAATTTCTTTTTTATTTTGCCCCTCCTTGATGGACGCCCATGTAACCAATTTTGGCGCCCGACGTCGGAATTTCATGTTATATTTTAAACCTTAGTTGACGGACGGTACTTTAAAGTACCACACTTTTTAAAGGTCTAGGTATGTATTTATTACGAATTTTATTTACGTTCAACAGCTGACGATCCTTAACATACCACATAATATACCTTTTAAAATTTTATTTAGTTAGAGTTGGCAGTATTGTATCCTTGAATGGGCATTTTGAGTTGAGTTTTTTAGTCAGTTGCACGATATACTTACACCGGTATGCTACATAGCCTAACCAAAATGAGCAATTTCTGTACATGACGTCACGCGGCAGAACAAATTCAAATGGAAAATACGTTTTTCGCACACTATTAGCTAGAAATGTGAAAAAAATTATAAATATCAATTAGATATTTAAAAAATATCGTCACTCTCTGCCGCAATACCTCCAATCACCAGCACACCAAATTTTGTCCGGAGATACGATGACATAATGTTCATTTTTGTTATCTATTGTGGTAGCCTTAACAAAGATATCGGTAGCCCTGGCAAAGATATCTATATGTATCACCCCCTACCCTAAATCTATCTATAAAAGTTTTTTTAACAAAATCTAAAATGAAAAAAATTTTTTATTTTTGTACGCCACTGAATTTTTTCCAAAATTTTTATATACGTCACATAATACCGTAAGAAGTCACAAATAAAATTTCTCCAAGATTGGTACAACAAATTTTTTCGGTCATCTAGCGGATTTTTCGAAAATAAATTTTTGTAAATTACTGACTGTCGATTTACTGATTCTGAAAACATTTGCGAAAAAATTTAACAAACAGCCTAAACTTGGTCGCTACCTAGTGGCAGAACCTTTTACTTATAAAGTAACGTTCCGTCAGTCCGTACGACGATATTATAAAATATTTCCCACCGAACCACCTATTTTTGTATTCTAAAATTAATTGTTACAAGCCCTAAACTCAATTCTTATGCTGCACTCGGTATACAAATCAACATTAACCTAATTTTGACACATATGTCACAAAATTATGACGTTTATTAAAATTTTGAATATATTGTTTTATTTTTGCCAGCCATCTGACCAATTCTCACAAAAAATATATAAATTAAGATTTCAGTTAATATTTTCTATAATTTTTCTGACCTGCCCCGCCCTGTTACAATTGGCTCGGTTTGTTTTCTCACCAATACTTATACTTTCAAAGCTCCATCGACACACCAAATTTTAGCTGAATCGGTTAAACATTTCCGGAGATACGACGACATTTTCATTTTTTTTTATTTATTTTATTGTGGTGGCCCTGGTGAAGATTTCTCTGGCAAAACCTTATTTTCACCATTCCAGCCCACGAGGCATACGTCCAATAAGTTTGATTGCAATCGACGCAGAAATGCCGGAGAAAATCGATCGACAAAAACTTTTTTCATGTTTTTGACAAAAAAGTTAATTTTATTTTTTTCATGTTGCATTACTGATTTCTATCGAAGGATTACATATGCTCTCATATCCATTAGGATCAATGTACCTACGTACCAAATTTGGGTAAGATCCCTTCAGCATTTCTTGAGTTATTCACTCTTAAAGTTTCAACTTTGACAACTTGTGATTTTTGACAGACGACAGATAGAAGATTAATTTTACCTATTCTGGATAAAGCCTTTTAAGGCCTTTAAAATAACATATCGCAAGACAAAATATTTTTAAAAAATCCCGTATTATTTTCTTGTGGTGGCACTCCTGATTGATAGATCGCGACGAAAACCTTATTTTTACCTTTCCACCGTGAACCCTACCACCATACCAAATTTGGTCGTAATTGGTTGAATGGTTCGGAAGCAAATCGATCGACAAAATTTGACGACCGACAGACAGACAGACAGACCGACACAGAAATTTTTTTTTTACTTTTTGCAGATCTTTACGTTTCTGAACACGGTGATCTCGAAAATGCAAAAAAAAAAAGTTGAAATTTTTTTTCGATTACCATACCTCCAATTTTTTTTTAAAATTGATTGGAGGTAAAATTGCGTTTATCAAACATATAATGTATGCAGGGCGGGCAGTATTTCAATTACATGTATTTTAAATACGTATTTTAAATACAAATGTATTTCGTTTCATGTATTTTCCACGAATTTCTAAATGTATTTTTGTAATTGTATTTAAAATACAATAAAAATGTATTTTGTATTTAAAATACTTTAGTCAATTACATTTCTTAATTTTTAAAATTATAAAATAATTTTTTTAAAAGCATCGCCGAATCTGCACATTTTAAAATGTATTTGAAAACAGGATGCAGAGCCCTGCAGGGCAGATTGCTTTTTTTAAAAGGAAATAACCATTATGTTAAATAAATAAATAAATAATTTGTGTATAATCATAATGTATTTTAAATACAAATGTATTTTGATACATTTTTCAAATGTATTTTGTATTTGTATTTAAAATACTTGACTTTCGAGTATTTTGTATTTGTAATTCAAAAATCCAAAAAAAATGTATTTTGCCCAGCCCTGAATATATGTATACAACTACATAATTATTTTATTTAAAAAAAATTTGGACATAATTATATTAGAATACTAAGAGCTAAATCGTAAAATAAGTTGCGATAACCACCAAGAAAATTGAACAAAAAATTATCAAACTTTGCCAATCTCAAAAAATAAACGTTATATTGTTGTATAGGTACCTACTACTTTGCTTAATAAATAAATGATTCTTGTAAATTTATGTTTAATTTTATGTTTTTACGGAAATAAAATTCATTTATATTTAAAATATAATAATATGCTTTCATTTTCGAAAATAGTTATTTCTATTTTATACGCCCTTGTATATTTGATATAAAATTTTGCAATTATCAGCACAAAATAAGGCGTTTTCTTATATTACCCCTTGTGCCAGAAATGAAAAAAATATAATAAAGCAATAAATACTAATAATTATAATTTAAAATATTGTAATTATTTAAGTAATTAAAGCTTTTTTGAATATTAAGTTAATATTTAAACGTACGGTGTAAATTTTTCTAAACTTATGTAAAAAAAAATTTTCCAAACTTATGTCTTTATAAAACCTATTATAAGTATACGTATCAAATAGAAACCGTATCGTAAATTAAGGTAGAAAGCTTACAGTTTGGGCCCTAATCTTGCTAAAAAGCTGTTCTACGCATAGAATTACAGATAATTAAATCTAGTTTATTTTATCTTGTAACGTGAATTGCTCAAAAATTCGTCACATCTGCCACTTGCTTAACCGTAGATGTTATTACACGTGTTAGCTAGCTGTGTTATTTAAAACGCAGTTCTTGAGAGCGGGGTGTTTCGAAAAACCTCGTGGATTCTTAACAAATATGGGATCAACACTCAGATTTCTTCTCAGCTAAATGGAAAAATGCTGATAATGTGGACGCCAGTTGATGCAAATCAAACTAATAGAAATCAAGAGGCGGTTAATTGCATTAACACAAATAGAAAAAAAAAGAAGTTGGCGACAATGTTTACTTAATACACTAATCAAAATAATACATAAAACATACACAAAGGGCTCAAGTAAAGCTAACACGTAATTGAAGATTACGAATTAGAAAATAAAATAAAAAATTACAAAAGTAAAGAACTGACATCCACCTGAAGGGTAGATTCAGTCATGTGAAAAATAACAGTTGAGTATCCCTGAAGAGGATAACTCAACAAAACAAAGTTATTTTTAAAACGAAGTTATGCCCCAGCAAAGATTAATTGCACACCGGATTTAATCATCTGGGAATCTTTGAATATACAAAATAGAACCTGGCATACAGCATCATCAATAAATAAGTAAATGCATCTCTAAGAGACTTACCCTGAATGCAGTAACACCCATTTCACGACTCGGCAAGTGTTTTTCCTTCGTCGGGACCTTTCGAATTCAATAACAATACATCATCATTACTTTGGTTTACCATCCAGGAATGAAAGTCTACTAAATAGAGAACACAAAATACTTATTAAAAAATCAGCATGCTTGCCAGTTCCAAAACTCATCAAACGAGAATGTGTGATTGCAAACTCAATCAATCTCTACTGCAACATCTTCATAAATCGATCATCTGCTTAAAAGTTGAAGTGTAATATCCCAAATAAAAATGTAACCGCACGTCTGAGATTGAAACGATGATGGTGAGACAACAAAACATAAATCCTCGAAGGTTCTCCAACTTCAAATAAAACAATGACCCACTAGGTGCAAACACACTCACAATGCAAATCCTCTTGTGATTCAAAAAAAAAAACAACCATGGTGAATCAACAATTATTGGGCAAAATAAACCATTCTTGAGGAGAATATTGATGTCAAATAATGCTTCTGTCCACTCCAAATCTTCCAACAGATGACCAACAAAATGTAACGTCGTCGTAAAACCGAACAATCAAACCCTGGATACCATCTGGGTAAAAGATTTCCAACATGGATAAGGGACTCCATTCTACAACGACCATATTAAGTTTATAATATTCAAAACGAAAATTAAATGAAAACGAATAACCCGTAACCTGGGTGCTAAAATATAATTTGTTACTACAAATTAATTAATTAGGAAACCATAATTACCCATTATCCGGCAAAAACAAATGAAATTGAAACATAAGAAACTAAAAATGAACACACATTGACCACACGTCAATATCCTACGAAATTTGACGTGCAATGGTGCCTATCGAAAATGAACGCATCCCCCCTGCTTAACTCTAAACCGCCATCGGTTTTGGGAAAAAATAAGAAAATAGAAAAGAAAATCATACAGAAGTATGATTGCATCCACGGACGAAGTTCCTAGCTAGACAGATACTGCATCACAAGTACTATCTTCTCGTTTCAAAGAACTAAAGATGAAGCGTATAGCTTTGGACCAGTCTGTTATGTAAGGACATAAGCCAAACAGAAAATCAACCCCCCAAACACAACAGTGTCTCGACAAGACAGACATGAAGATACTAGACTTTGAAAAATGCTTTTACCAAGCAAATTTCATTTTCTCTGTGAATAACAAAATCGTGCATCCCATAAAATTACTGACGCGCCTCTCTCTGATTTAACAGATAATCTCTCGGCAATCGCCACACCAATCAAATCAAATCCACGATATACATTGAAAAATCCCAATGCAAAATAAATTCATAAGATAATTTTTATCCTCAGCAATCCTATTAATTCTCACAAACTAAACTCCGATTGGATAACCATTTCTCATTCAATTCGCTCAAACCCACAGCAGATCTATATGCATGAACTTCCTACTTATCCAGAAATTCGATTCAGGTTGCATATTTTCCGGTATGCACAAGCACCTAAGCTAAAATTGTGAACCTAAATTGAAAATAGCTGACAAAAATCGTGTGTAAGATGGCAAGGGGAAATTGTCAAATTTCAAAACTTTAAAAACCAGGAAAAAGTGCCTTTTGAAATTTACATGGATACTGAGAGCGTTTTAAAACCGGTTAATAAAAAGTGCGGGATTCGACAGTGCAATTTATCAAGAACATTGTAGGTTATTATTTTTACGTACACGACTATCGAAAGTATAGCATATCAGGCAGTTTTTATCGCTAGAAATACGGACGTATATAAGGGGGGTGTTAAGGGGGTCTTCTTTCTCGAAAACTAATGGATAATCCGCAACATTTCTTTTTTTAATATACTCAGAAAATTGTCCTCTTTCCAATAGTGCAGCTGTCGAAGCGATTCTCGTGGGGTTGATTGCCTGACAAATCCCGATTTATAATCCCCCCACCGCTCTCTTTTTCAGAAAACGTATGAAAAGTAACCCCCCTAAAGCCCTGTAATAATTTAGTAACTTCGTTTTTCTCATAACAATTTTTGTTTTTTATAATTTTGTGAACAATTTTTGAACGTTGTAAGAGCTTTGCTTTTGTATCACGTTTTTAACACAGGAATACAGAGTGGTACAAAATATTTAGACAGCCAGTGACGCTAAACTGATGTGTCTAGCTCATCGGTGTTAACCCAAGCAATAGTTTAGCAGCGTATTTCTCGAAATCAGAACAATGACATCGAAAAAATGATAAGCATGTCAAAGGGCATTCATTCTTTAAAATCTCCACTGTGAAAATTAGTGAACTACAAGACTTGACACACAAAGAAAAAAATTTTTTTAACTTTTTTAAGGTAATATCGGACACGAATCAGTTCATCATATTAATCAAAGAACCAATCAGAAAACAGCAATTTAGTAAATTCTAAAGGGTAAATCAAAAATTATATTGTCAAACTGATTCGTATCCGATGGATTTTGAGGTGAAGAAAACGGGCAACAGGTAATGTTCCAGTTGGAAGCTATAGGTACCAATTTCAGCGTTCGATTTGGTAATTCTGGCGTCTATACTGCATCATTATGACTGACGTTACGGTTTGGCAAAGTGTTTCACGCTCACGACGCAAATTTCATTTAGGTAGTGCAGAGTAAGCTCCGTGCTGCTGTAGGAGGAAAAAAGGTGGAAAATAAAGAATTTTTCAGAGTCCGAAAAATATTGAAATAGTGGCAGAAGTAGTACAAAGCTTATAAACTAAAATTTAGCAAATTTTAATTGGTATGCTGATATAGTTTTATATATACTATATACACAAAAGTTTTAAGTTCAAATTCAAATATAGAATAGCGAAAAGAAATATTGGTAAATCAAATATATAATAGTGAAAACGAAAATGAGAAATTTCAAGATAATATTATTTATCCTTTCCTTGAGTATTTTTAGCCTACCGCACGTTTCCGCAGAGCTAACATTGACAGATGCTCGGTCATTTGTGTACGAAAATACGGTCTGCCACTTTAAAGAATGCTGCATCCAATACGAAATACCTGGCTATGTGGATAGTAAGTAAAAATAAAAGTTTAGATAAAAAAGTACAAATCTTATGATTTTCTTTTTAGGATTGGAGCTGATGCTTAAGGAAAATGTGTTTGGCCAGCATATAGCAATAGATGCTGTAATTAATGCATTAAGAGCTCATTTAGATGAAGAAACCAAAGTTAAAAAAGCCCTAACGTTTTCGTTTCACGGCTTACCTGGTAGTGGAAAAAATTACGTGGCTAATTTTGTAGCAGAAAGCCTATACAAGAATGGTCTGGAAAGTAATTTCGTTCATTATTTTGTCGGTAGAAGAGATTTCGAATTGGAGGCTTCCTTCCTGCAGCACAAGGTACTTATTACCACTTAAAACCTTTTTCACGATTTAATTTATATTTTTTAGCAACATCCAATTTACAATTGGATCGTAGGAAACCTGACCCTGTGCCCTAAGCAATTATTTATATTCGATGAAGTTGATAAGATGCCGCCAGGGGTTTTAAATTCCATTAAACCCCTAATTGATTTTCGACAAAGCGAGCAAAGTATTTTTATTTTCATTTCAAATACTGCCCAATTTTCGATAAATAAAATCACCAACGATTTGTGGAAAATGGGAATTAAAAGGGAAAACATAAGGATCGAAGATTATGAAAATCAAATTACAAAGGAAGCTTTTAATGAAGACGGTATGTACATATTTGGAAACATCACGTAAAAAATTTGATTACTATAAATTTTAACTTTTATTTTAGGCGGTTTCCATCATTCCGATACAATAAGAGGCAGTATGATCGATTTTTTTGTACCCTTTATGCCATTACAAGCAGTCCATGTAAAACAGTGTATTTTGCAAGAGTTTAAGAAACGCAATGTTTTAAAACCCACAAAAGAAGATATTAAGTAAGTATATCTGTTACTGTTCAAAAAAGTGCTCCGTCAAGATTTATTTACTTTAAAAATATGTAACTGGTTACTTTATTAGAATTCATGTTGAAAGCGTTGTTCTAGATTCGAAAGTTTTACCATTTCCTGGTGCCAGCAGTGATTTCACTGTCAACATCAGTAAACTACGTAACAACAACTGTTCTATCACTGGATCGGAAATTTATTGCAAAACTTAAAAACTCTAGTTTTGAAAATTCTTTTATAAACACCCTATTTTGCCTGTCTAACTTTCTGATATTCATCTATAGTAAATTTAACCAATCAGAAAACAACATTTTTAAAATAACTTTAACCATTCAATATGTACTGTGTCAGAAATTGATTTATTGATTATAAAATATCTAATAGTTGCGATAAATCCTAAAATATATAGTGTATTAAAGCATTCCGGTGTCTATTAAATTTTGTTTGTGGGCAACTTACAGTTTTTATTGCGTTGATCATACTTACGTGCAATGTGTAATAATTTTGTATTTTTTAGTTACTTCTTAAACTCAATCGAATGGAATTCGAATCGGAATTTTGCAAAGAGCGGATGTAAAAGAATACCACAAAAAGTTGCCAGCTATATAAAAAAGCATTATAGAGAATTAAAAGCCCCTTAAAAATTTTTTAATAAATAATAATCTAAACACCCTAAATTGATTACCTATAAATTGTCGTAACATTAAAATATAACATAAAATTTGTTACCGCATTACCTGCATTAAAATACAGTAGAATCCGCTTAATGTGATCACTTTGGGCCAAGAACATTTTGATAACATTAACCGACTGATAACAATAAGCAAATTTTAGAAAAAACGTATTTTAGAAACGGAAAATTAGAGATAATTAATTTACAGTGATTTGCGATAATATCCACCTTCTGTTTTACCTGATTTACCAAGAGATCTTTCATTTTTTCGTCAACATCGTAAGAAAAGCAAGAATAAACTAAACTTATAAATTAAAATGCATAAAGCAGACCTCTTTTAGCAAAATAAAAATAGAAACACCCCATGAAACGGGAAACTTCATTAGTTTTTGTATAGAAATTCAATTGAGTGACGTGTTTTGTAAAAATATATAATCACATTATCCGGTGGTTTTTGTATGTAAACAAATTAATGCGGCCGGTTCCCAGTCAAAATGATCACAATATCCGACTGATAACATTATCCGTGATCACATTAAGCGGATTCTACTGTATAACATAAAATCCCAACATCGGGCGCCAAAAGTAGTTACATGGGCGTCCATCGGATCTTTTTCAGGGATGTCAAAATCAAAAAAAAATTATTATAAAAAAGTATTACATTTGAATTACCGCTATTATTAAATTAAAATGCACGCCACTGATTAGATTTTAAAGCACCATCTGTGGGAGGGTAAAGAAACCGAGATGTGTTAGGAGTGAGGGAAAATATACTGTGACGTAAGGGTGAAGATCGGTCGGCTGAGGTTGAGAAGGTCTTATGCAAGTGATAGCGAAAGCGAGTGATTGCTCCGATAAGAGGCTGCTAATAACTATTTAAAGTTGTATTTAATTTGATTATACATCAAAGAGGAATCTGAAACTTCTATACAGGTATTAGCTATTAAATTTCAATTCTCACGTAAGTGCATTTATTTTATTATAAAAACTAACAAAAGTTGATTTAAACACGAGGTGCTTAAGTAAAGTCAGGGGACGTTAATATGGCGGACAATTAGTGTAGCAACAATCGTTCTCAAATTTTTGCCACAATGCCACTTGCTTAATCGTAGATGTTATTACACGTATTAACTAGCTTGTTACTTAAAACGCAGTTCTCGAGAAGCGTGCTGTTTCGAAAAACCTTGTGGATTCGTAACCATGTACTCAGATGTCTTCTCAGCTAAATGAAAAACCTGATGTTAATGTGGACGCCAGTCAATACTAATAAAACCAAAAGAAACGAAGAGTCGTCTTATCATAAAAACACAAATAGAAAGAAAGATGTTGGCGACAATGTTTAATTAATTCACTAGTCTTACATAGAACGTACACATAAGGATCAAGATAAGCTGTTATATAATTGAAGATTATAATAACAGTAAACCAAATAAAATATAAGAAACAAGGTAAAATACTGACTTCCACCTGAAGGGTAAATTTGGGTAAAAAAAAATACAATTGATCATCCCTGAGGAGGATAAATCAACAAAACGAAGTTATGCTCTAACAGATATTAATTACACACCGGAATTCATTATCTCGGTTATAATTGATATTAAAAATAGAACCTGGCATACAGCATCAATAAGTAAATGTATCTCTAAGAGACTTACCCTGAATGCAATGCTACCAATTTCACGACTAGGCAAGTGTCTCTCCTTCGAATTCAATATCCTTACTTCATCATTACGTTGGTCCACCATCCAGGAATAAAAGTGTACAAAATAGAGAACACAAAATACTCATTAAAATATCAACATGCTTGCCATTTCCAAGACTTATCAAAAGAGAATGTGTGACTGCAAATACAAATTAATCTCTACTATCGCATCTTCATAAACCAAACATCTGCCGAAAGTCGAAGTCTCGCATCCCAAACAAAACATAAATCCATGTCTAAGATCAAAAGGAAACGTAACACCTAAAGTCCACGAAGTCTGACTCTTCAATCCCATAATCTCGATCCCTTAGGCGCAAACGAATTTACAAGGAAAAGCCTCTTATGAATTTTACAAAAATCTAACCATCGGCATCGAAACAAAAATAACAAAGCGAATCATTCTTCGGGAAATTGCTACCACTAATTTCATCCTCTTCAAATCTTCCAACAGATGGGTATTCAAACTTAAGCCATTACATTAACATAACATTACGTATGATTAGCGTAACATTAACAACCATAATATATTGAATACGGAAAAGATTTCCAACTCTGATAAACTGACAATGTGCGACGACCATATTTATATTTCCAAAACAAATAATTATTATTAAAACGATTTAACCCGTAACCTGGGTGCTAAAAGTAATTTGTTAACACAAATTAATTAGATGTTAAGTTTATATTTACCCGTTATACGGCAAAACTAAATTATAACACATACATAACGAAATTAAAAATGAACTTAAAACGTTACTTAAAAAGTTACCAACCCCAAACACAAAAAAATGGAAGCCTAGGCTTCGAGGCTATGCTCGGTGACATAGCCGTTAGGTTTTACGTGAATACGTCGTCCATGGATACCCGCTTTTGCCCATGTCTACCGATCGGATAACATCGATTTGAAAACATGAAGATTTTGCAGAATATTGGCAATTTATTATTATAATTATTAATTTTAATACAATATATTATTAGTAAAAATTTTCTAAATGAACCGAAATGAACCCCTTAGCGTATCCCTGGTCTTCCTCAATGAGGCAACGAATACAACTCTATTGTTGTCGTCGTTGTTAAACATCAAAGACAATTTTATTTATGATAGGTCTGTGGTAACTGAAATAGGTGACAAACGGCATACAGAATACGTTGCTATTGCGGGTAAATGTAAGATCAAGGCAAGTATTGCCGAGAGTACTTGGAGACTTCGGTACGCAGTTCATATTGAACTCTCGTTTCATGAATTCTGAGAAGTTCTTGTTCTGCGTCACATCCACGTTGAAGTCACCGCATAGCATCATTGGTGTCTCGGTGTGTGGAGCACGTGGTTCTGATATGCTTCTTTATTGGGTCCGAGTACTGGTTGAGAATCATCGACATAAAGTACTGAAGAGACCACTGCGACACACCCGGATGAATATATATAGAACCAAGTAAGAACTTGAACTGGTTTTTGAACTCAACGCTTACCATGCAAATATCTCCCACATCTCCCCAGTCGTTACGCACTTTGTTGTTGACTCTCGTTATGACTTTACAATTAGTTAAACTTCGGATATTTTTGTAGATGCAGACTCCGCCGGCTTTGCGCTTCGTAGGCGGTACGGTGATTGATTTGTCTGCCATTGACAAGCGTTTGTTATTATTGTGAACCTTGCATTGAAAACCTTCAATGTTCACCGGTGGCAGAGACTCGTCCATCCACGTTTCGCTGCAAATTAGATAATCGCATTCTTCTTCTTCTTCTTCTTCCTTTCAGGGTTTAGGCTCTGTTGCCTGTTCCGACTTCACAAGTCTCGCCAGCGTTTTCTCGAACGTCCAATATTCCTTTTCCCATTCGGGTTGTAAAATAATATTTTCTTTGGAATTCTTTTATCTTCCATTCTATTTTCTAATATCTAATTTCTAATTTCTAATAAATTTCTAATATCTTCCAATTTTCTTTGTGTTCCAGAATTCTCTCCTTGATCGAGAAGATTTGCAATTATGCGCGAATGTCTTCGTTTCTTATTTGGTCTAGTCTTGTGCATCCTTTGGTTCTTCTCAGGAATTGCATCTCCGCCGCCTGTAGTTTTGATTCATCTTTTTTGGAGGGGACCCATGTTTCACAGCAGTATGTTAGGACAGGTATCGCCATGGTTTTATAGAATTTTATTCGGGTTTCTTTTCTAGTTAGATTCTTTAGGTTTCTGTGTATTGTCCCACATATATGTTGGAATTTGTTTATTTCGTTTTCTATGTCGTTGTCTCGGTCGAAGCTTACGTTGTACCCTAAAGCGGCGTTCAGATAGAGATTCTTGTCTTGCCTTGCTCTTGTCTTGTATTGCGTGGTCTTGCTTCGGTGTTGCTTAGACGACTTGAGCGTTCACATAGATAGAAATTCTTGTGTTGCCTTGCTTAGACAACAGCGATAGTGACATCTGTATAGATATCGAAAGTAAACTGTGGTGTGAAATAAAATTTCAAAATTATCCGTTCTCCCTCCAAATATGCTTAAAATAAATTCAAATTATAAATAAAATGTCCAGATGTGGTTTACCTAATTTTTTCTAGAAAAACGAGTTTGTCCAAAAATAAGACATTATATTATATAATGTAACAAAGTAATAATATTGATTGATTTACAAATTATTTTCGTTTGCAATAAGCAAACTGTAGGTAGGTGTTGTTTATTGTAATAAATGTATTGTATTATATTTATTACAGGTAGGCAAGGTAAGCACGAACAATATAATTTTTGGGGTTTTTCAAAATTTTCCGGCTTTTAAAATTTGTAAAGATAACGGTTTAGAATACAATAGAATTTGGTTTTACCAAAATTTACAAATTATTTAAATTTTTATCTGAAGTAAATTTTCAAATAAGTGCGCACGTTGCTGCATTTAAAATACTTTGATTTCATTGGGTCTTGCTTCGCTTGCGTTGTGTTGCAGAACCGAAAAACTTGACGTTACCAAGCTTCGGCAAGACCCCAGCACCGCAACACAAATTTTATGCAAAGAAGGGGATAGAAGATAATACTTCAATCTGATTGGCTCTTGCCAGTTTCTACCTAAGCAAGGCAAGACAAGAATCTCTATCTGAACGCCGCTTAACACTCCCTGAGTGCTGCTTGTGCAAGCAGCGGCTAGCTTATTCAGTACGGAGAGAGGCTTTTTGGGTAAGCGATACTAGAAAAATATTGCCAGGCGCCAGAAACTGTTATTAAACCGTAAAATAAAATAAACAAAATAGAATTAGTGGTTTAATGTAGTTTCAAATTAAAATTATGAACGAAATTCTAAGGGATACTGAAGGTATCACCTTGACAATAAAAGAAATTTAAAAAAATACAAAGCTTCGACACTGATGGTGTCAGAAGCTTAAAAAAATTTTGTTTACCACCCTCTTGAGTGACGACCATTAACGGAATAACCGTATTATAAAAATTTAAAACAACAACCGTCACATAAATCTCCTGCAAAAGAGAATAATTGCATAATTAACTCACCCTTAAAACTGACCAGGTGTAATGGCAATACAGCAGCTCGAGTTAACTACGACTTCCAGAAAGCTTTCCTTGGTTCGAAGATATTTCGGCTGCTCCAAAAATGGTTTGGTTTTGAAAACTGCAATCACAATTTGAATTACAAAAACCCCCTCCTACAATTGATAAATGTGACACGTCTCTCTACCAAACGACGTAGAAAAAAAATTTATCTTAATTGGCGTCACCCAAAATTGTGAATAAAATATCAATTTCTTTAAAAAAAAAAAACCAAATATTAACTCCTTGATAACGCTATCGATAATTCCGCCAACTGTTGGGATTAGTTTCAACGTTTTTCTTGTTACCTTGTTGAATGGTACAAGTTGGATTGTGCATCAAAACAAAAAAAACCATATAAAAGACTCGTCTTGTTGAAGAACCTTCACCACGGTGGCAAAACGTAGGTGTCTGATAAAAATTAGCAAACTAAAAAAACGAATTCGATGAGTTCAAGTTACAAAAATAATAATAAAAATTGTACCTGCCAGTGATTCAATCAAAAGATTATCAAATCGGTATAAAAACCCAAAACAATTGATTCAATTAGTTGCAATTTCTATTAATTTTTGCAGTTGTAACGAAATTAATCTGCTTTTATTCGAGCGCTAGTGATAATAAATTATTGCTTTATCGTCCATACCAACGTTAAATAGTCAAATTCAAAAAGGTGTATAAAATGTAACATTTAAAATTCAAAAATTTCACCTGGCAAAGAAAGAAATGCATTCGCAATGTTACAACGTCGCACCCTAAAAAGTTAAAGTGGGATGTTTGTTCTACTGGTTGGTCTTCTATACAGATTTTGCTTCCGATTATATCTTTTCCCTTAAACGCCATAACTTTCGTCTTTTCTTTTGAAATTTTTTGATCGTACTTGGTACACAGATTTTGCAGAGCAAAAATCGCTTTCTGGAGATCATATTCGGTCTTTTGTATTATTACCAGGTCGTCCGCAAATAGTAGACAATTTATTAATGTATTCCGATGTAAGGGTGGCGCATTTATCTTAACCGAAAGTAACCGGCGATAACTTCTTTTCAAAGCGGAATTTTTCACAGTTCTTGGGTTTATTTAACAGATAGTAATCTATATTTTTGTCTAGTGTTAAAAATGGATTTTGAAATGAGAAAGAAAATGATTAAATATTGGTATCAGTTTGAGTCTCCAATTTTGATCAGACGTGCGGTGGTTCATGAACATCAAACCGATGTACCATTAATTATGCAGATAAGAACGGTTATTTCGCGTTTCGAGAAAGAGGGTACAGTGTTACTAAAAACGCGTCAGCAAAAAAACACGGTTAGAGTGGCAGAAAACATCGCAGCAGTGGGTCTGGCGATCAGCCAGAATTCAACGGTTTCAACAAGAAAACTTTCTGCTGGATTGTCAATCAGTAGAAGATCAGTTGGGCGCATGCTTATTGAAGATTTGAATTTATTTCCGTATAAAATTCAATTAGTAAGCAAACTGAGCCCTTCCGACTCACCGGTTCGCTTGGCATTTTGCAAAAAGATGCTTGAAATGTTTGAAACAGATGAAACACTTTTCAATCATATCTCCATGTCTGACGAGGCCCATTTCGACTTGAATGAAAATGTGAATAAACAAAATTGTCGTATTTGATCTGCCTCGAACCCGAATACCATCCAGGAAGTCAATTTGCTTCCGGAACGTGTGACAGTTTGGTGTGTAGTGTCGTCAAAGTCCATTGTCAGACTTTTCTTTTTTGAGTTTCGGGACCGTGCCGTGACCGTCAATACTCAGCGGTATTTGGCGATTATCAGAGATAATTTTTTGCCTAAATTGCGTACTAAGCGAATCGTATTGAAGGATACTTGGTTTCAACAAGATGAGGCACCACCACATATCGCTACGATGCACAGTGGGGCCAGATCGCAAATCCGCGGCCAAAATAGAAAAAATGCAGTGTTATTTTTAAGAAATTTAAATATACAGTTAGGTACAGTAATACTCAAAGGATCTAACGACATAATTTAAAGGAGTCGAATGTATATACCTGGCCCACAATAAGCAATTGAACAACGACTTTTGAACGCGCAGGTAGTACAAGCTTTGAAGCAAGTTTTTCATAGCGCTAGAAAAAGCGTGACCAAAGGCGCAAATTTTGTCCGATTTTCAATCTACAAAATGGAATCTTTAGGTGAAAGTATGTATATTATTTAGTACTTTAGAAAATTATATAATTGTAATATATGAATATAATCTTTATCAATTTTTTAAATGCAAAATAACGTAAAAAATACGTACAAAAATTGACAAACAAAGTTGATTAAAGTGCACTGTCGGACGTTGTTGGGCGGAGTTTTTTTTTCAGATTGTAGGTAAGACTTGTCTTTAATAGAATCTGAAAAAAAAACCTGCCCCGGAGTGCCCCAAGCGTAATTAACTTATATTAAAAATGAGAAAATAATACATGCAATAATGCATATATTATGTAATTCTCGTAATGCATGAAGAAGTTGATTAAAATAAAACGACAATAATAATTTTATTGTTTCGAAGGGATATATCAAATTAATTTTTGATATGATATTCGTAATCAGCGACCCCAAAAACCCACGTATACCAAGTTCTGCAGAAATTAAGCATCATTTTCATATGTCAGTCCGCCATATTAAATCCGCCATTTTGTTTTTAGA
The DNA here is from genome assembly GCA_947369205.1 of Cantharis rufa. NCBI lineage: Eukaryota > Metazoa > Arthropoda > Insecta > Coleoptera > Cantharidae > Cantharis > Cantharis rufa. The sequence goes on along the minus strand of OX376305.1, from coordinate 31,300,997 downwards.
TTTTTTGATATGATATTCGTAATCAACGACCTCAAAAACCTACGTATACCAAGTTCTGCAGAAATTAAAGATCATTTTCATATGTAAGTCCGCCATATTAGATCCGCCATTTTGTTTTTTAATTTTTGATATGATATTCGTAATCAGCGACCCCAAAAACCTATGTATTCCAAATTTCATAAACATCAGAGAAGTCCTTCATATTTTGGCCACATATTTTCGATCTGGCCCCACTGTGCGATGGTCATGGACTTCTTAAAGTCCAAATTTGGTCCAAGGTTAAAGTCCAAAAAGTCTTTATATATATCTCTGATGGTTGAGATTAGGTGTTCGGGATATCCTCTTTTTTTTAGAATTTCAATGAGCTTTCGTCGGTTTATGTTGTCGAAGGCTTTGGTAAGGTCTACAAATGCAATGTGTGTTTCAAGATTAAACTCTCTTCGTCTTTCTATTATCTGCTTTAGTACAAAAACATTGTCGCTGCATGATCGACCCTTCCTAAAGCCATTTTGTTTTTCAGATATAAGGACATCCGTTATATTCTGCATTCGTTTATTTATGATTTTGGTGTATATCTTGTATGCACCGTTGAGAAGACTTATTCCTCGGTAGTTTTGACACCTCTTTCTGTCTCCTTTCTTGAATATTGATATTACCTGAGCTTCTTTCCATTTGGATGGTGTTTTCGATTTGTGCCAGCATTCATTTATCAGGTGTAGTAGTCTAAGTTTGAAGAATAGGCCTCCGTATTTAAAAAGTTCGTTATTTAGACCATCCAGACCAGGCGCTTTTCTATTTTTGATTTGATGTATGCAATCTTCTAATTCTTGGATGGTGATGGAGTCTCCTTTATATCTATCGTTGTTTTCAGATTCGCTCTCTTGGAGGAAGTTTTCGTTCTGATCATGCCATAGGTCTTTGTAATGTTGCATCCATTCCTCTTCCCGAATTACATTTATCTGTGCTGTGTCTTTTTCTGTTTTATTGAGGTGGTCATTTTGGTCATTTTGTATTTTGTATTGTCATTTTGTATGCTATCTGTTGTCTGCCATGAATATCTTGTTCTATATTGCATATACATTTTTCCCATGAGTCCATGTGTGCTTTTCTAATTAAGCTTTTTGCGTGGTTTCTTTTTTCTTTGTATTCTTCTCTTGTTAAATTTGTGTTTTTTTGTAAGTATATCTTGTAGGCTTTTTCTTTTTCCTTAATGGCTTCTTTTACTTCCTGGTTCCAGATTTTTAGGCCTTTTTTATTCTTTGTTTTCCTCTTTGTTCCTAGCGCTTCTTGGGTGCTCTATCTATGCATCTTTTTATATTGTCCCACTCTTGGTTAATATCGTTTGTTGTTGCTGTATTTTCTAGATGTTCTAGTAATCTTTTTTGGTAAAAATATTTAATACTTTGGTCTTGTAATAAATGTATTTTATATGTTATTGTGTTGTACGTTCCTTGGATGTTCTCACGTTGTTTTAGTTTTTTCCATCTGCTCAGCAACCCTATCTTTGATACTAGCAAGTAGTGGTCTGAATATATATCCCAGCCCCTATACACTCTCACATCTCGGACTTGTGAACTTAGTTTTTCATTTACTATTATGTAATCTATTATAGATCGTAATCCTCTGGCACTCCATGTGTACTTGTGGATGTCCTTTTTTCTGAAGAACGAGTTTGTTATTCTCAGCCCATTAAACGTCGCAAAATGTCTTAGTTCGTCTCCATTTCCATTTATATGAGCTTCACCGAAGGTTCCTTCTACTTGTGGGATAGGTTGGTTTCCGATTTTTGCATTTAGATCTCCAGCGATGATAAGGTGGTGATTTTTGAATTTTGTAGTTGTCATGGGGGTCAAAGATTGGTATAAGCCTCAAGGAGCGGCACAGATGCCAATATGTGCAACTGACAAATCTTGAGAAATGCTAACTGATCTAACACCGATCAGCTCTGCCAATAAATCCTACTCCCACGTCCTCGAAGGCATAGCGGCGTGACCCCTGGGCAATGCAACAAGAGTTGCAGCAGACGGGAGAGGGTGGGGGCGAGTTTCCAGCGCCCTAAAACTGGAACCCCTTGGCTAAGGGAAGAACACTCTTGCAGAAAAATCAAGCACGTTAAGAGGCTTCAAGATGGCAGCTCCATCACTTAACTTACCTAGCTATGGACTGGTAATCTATACTAGGGAAAATTTTAAATACAGTGCGACCTCGATAAACCGGACTAATTAAAACCGCGGTTATCCGGATTAATAAATAATTCGGAATACTGAAGCGACAGTTTATTTAGTGAAAAGAGAAACATTTAATGCAAAACAACTAGAAAATAGAAAATTTCGATATACAAGTTAGGAAAACTAAGATTTTTCCATTCAAGGCGAAGTTTTACCATTCACGTTATCTGACATAAAAATGTCAGATATGTCGGAGTGTTCCGATGTTGTGCGGAAAAGTAGTATTTTTCCACACACTTTTGAATATTACAAAGTAACACTTTTTGAAATATAATTAGAAACAAAATTATTTAAAACAGAAGGATATTTATTTCTACATTCGTGAGATTTTGCTCAGTCAGAAGATTGAGCATATAATATGAAACATCTGTTAAATATTTATATATATTAACAAAAAAACATACTAAGTAACAAGCTAAGCAATTAATAATCCTGGGACGCGATAAGTAACGGTCAAAACGAGGGCACACACTGCTTATGTGAATCACAGATACGATACGGGGGGGGGGTCACAATTATTACAAACGCTGATTCGGATTACCGAGTACTATCAAATCCGGATTATAAAGTACACAATGCAATTGAAATGCTTGGCCGGATTACTGCAGAATCCGGTTGTAAAGATAAAATTGTGGGTGCATTTAAAATTCAATCATTTTGTTAAGAAAATTGAAATTTTTAAAGTCACAATTGTTTTGCAGCAAGATAGTTGGGTTGCATACAAATTTAAACAAAATAAGTTCTCAAGATAGCTGTAATCTTTACAGAAAACTAATCAATTTTAACAATATTGATTTTATAAGAGGTTACTATAGATGTTGGTAGTTGAAAATATCTTCATCTAAGTTTTCAGCAGATGCCAGCTTGAGATGCAAAAGTTTGCTCCAACGGCAGATAAACATTTTCGTTATACAAGGTGTTTATTTCACTACCATCTTTCCGGAGGTGAACACTTTCATTATACAAGGTGTTTACTTCACTACCATCTTTCCGGAGATGAACACTTTCGTTATACAAGGTGTTTATTTCGATTTCCGATTTCCTTTCCGAAGAGTGAATACTTTCGTTACACAAGGTATTCATCCCGCTACCGTCTGTCCGGAGGTAAAGATTTTCGTTACACAAGGTCTTTATCTTGCTACTGTCCTGTACATCGTTTATGGCTACTAGACGATTTCCGACTCCTGTTTTCGCTAGTTTTCATTACACAAGGCTAACGGAAGTTCCTACAATAAACAACCTTAAAACTTCCGAATAATACCTATCGCAAAACTCACCTTAGATTACAGGTTACCCAGAAGGAGACAGTAGTTGCGATCCTGCCGAAGTGTCTCAAGGAGTAATTTAGTAAGACTAGAAATTGCAAATAATTGTATACTACCGTCCTGGATCCCGAATCAAATATCCTACTAACTTGAAAACCAGATTCCGTTCCTACCGTAATTTCTCTGTCGTGGGGAAATTAAAGCCGTATTAATTTTGGTATTCAATTAGGTAGCCGCTTAGATTGACGAGGTTAAATTCCAGTGCCTAAAAAGATTTCAGTTTAGTAACTTAATTTTCATATCCGTTAAGTTTACAAGTAGCAGATTACAGTTGTTTAAAGTACCTACCGTAACCCAACTTACCGTAATAATAGTATACCAAAAACGAGTTATTTAATTGTTCATTAGCATCCACATAGCTTCAGAAATGAAAACTAGGATACCCGTTTCTTTTGTTCAAAAGCACCACCGGATTATTATTTAGTTTACAATTTATTTACGTTACCGGTTGATGTATTTTAGGTTAAGATATTAAAAGTACACACGTGACCAGGAGCACATAGCCGTACCGAATATATTTTATAGTAAGGTGTTAGGATGGTTAACAATAATTTTAGTTTTTATTACAAAAAAACTTTTTATTCGTCTGAATAATATAAATAAAAAAAGGAAGATGAACAATAATTATAATGTTTGATTTTAAAATTGTTACAATAATATGTAAGACTTATTTTTGTGTTCGGGAACGTGTTATCCCTTTGGCGGACTCGGTTAAACTGGCTGTTCCAGCTAATAACAAAAAAACCTTAACAACGCTTAGCATTTGCTTTTTTTGTTATTAACCGGAAACATTATCCTTGAGTTCCTGGATTTCCAAATTAATTTCCAATGGCCAAGTAATGCCATGGAATGTAGCTGCAGTGACATTGTCCTGCATGCGTGTGCATGCATGACTGTGCCACCACAAAGGTTCATATTTTGTTAATAAGAGTATTTTGTTTTTGTTTCAAAGTTAAATTATTTTAGAATATATTTATTATTTATGTAATAAACAGTTATTCATTTTGACTTATTAATTTTATTTTTGTTTAAAACACCCCCGTCCCTTCCAGTTAAATTATTCGATTATTCGAATTGGCGCCCGAGGCAAAAAATACAATAGGGAGAAAGATTAGACGAAGTAAGTCCACCCTGACCTGGCTTCCGGAGCTACCCAGTAGCTGCAAACGAGAACCATTCATTAGAAGGGTCAAATTAGTTGCTCTACACGGTGTAATGAAGGTTCGGATTATCGAGGTCGCACTGTACTCGCAAACTTCACAAGTTACAGCCTCGGATACAGCTTGATGGATCAAACGGAAAACGACCCAAACGCGAAAAGGACAAAATTTCGGGAATCAAAGAAACAATAAATGTAGCAACATGGAATGTAAGAGGTCTCGGGAATAAGGAAGCGGAATTAAATAACATCCTAAAGAAACAAAAGATCGATATAGTAGTCATAGCTGAAACCAAAAAGAAACTAAAAGGAACAAAAGAACTTGACGACTTCATAATTAAAGGTTGACAGAGGCCACCTTATGATAATCAGCGTCTACGCACCAGAAGAAGGGTCGCGAATTCTGGTCGCGAGAATGTGCCACTAAACTCTGGGTGTTGAGACTGCACGCGATTATCTCAACCATACCATCATTATCGGCATAGGAAGGTGCTGCTGTTTCTATAAACCGTTTAACCCGTTCAGTAACAGTTTGCAAACGATGTTTGGACATTCTTTCGTACTCGTTTCGTATCTCTTTGATAGTGGGTGTTACACTACCATAGCCGTGATGGAATTTGAAATCGTCTGTAGGGTTGGTTATGTAGAGTCCTTGCAAAGATGTCACTCGACTCATCGCCACATATACCAATTGGGTCTGTTGCGAACGATCATAGTGAAAAACAACTTCATCAAACGTTGCGGGTAATAATAAAATAATAATAAGTAATAGTAATAATAAAAGTAATAAGCGTAAGACGGAAGAGAAATTGACCGCTAAAGAAGCAAAAAAATAAAAAAAAAAAAGCTGCAGAAGTGAAATTATGCTTAAAATGCTTAGAAGAAGATATTTGTAAAGATGGGGCAGCAAAAACATTTAAAGAAGAATCTGCAGAAATAGAAATTTTTAAAAACGATCTTAATTACGAGGGGACGTTTTAATGAAATTTTCTTTTTTTTTTGTTTTTACTTATAATAAATTTTATTAAATTAATATTTACGAGTTTATTAGATTTAATAATAAATTATCGCCACCCCAATATTTTGTGAAATTTCTATTTCTGAGTTTGCTTAAGGTGCAAGATCAATAGGCGCTGAACTGGTGTCAAGTTCAATTCAAAAACGAATAGTCATAGAAAGTTGAAATTTTCAGTACATATGTAAAATATTGTTCTACATAACACCTGCTATTTTTTATTTTAAAAAAATTAATAAAAAGATAATTTTTTCTGAGTTTTCCATAAAATACACTTTAGTTGTAAATATAAAATAGGAGATGTAAAGCAATATCCATCATTCTAATCAACCAAAAAAAAAAAAGTAAGATTAACTTTCTTGGTTTGACTTGTGAACTTGACACAAGAATTCAAGTAATCTAGGCGAAATTTCAAATTGGTGCCATGATATTAACCAATCAGAGAATACACGCAGTTCAAGCATTTTCAAAAAGATGTCGGCACTTAAATTTGAAGCAAAGACACAAACCTACCCATTGTATTGGTAAAATGGTTACCTGGTAACCTGGTTATAATCAACCGTCCGGAGCTATCGTAATTTATAAGCTGTTCTCTACCTGGTTCTAATACTTTATCTAATTTTGTATACAGTTAAGTAATTGCATCAGGTATAATCATTTAAAATTAAATTTAATATAACAATTGCAGATTTTTTTTTCTATATTATAAAGAGCAGTTTAAAAATTTTGTTCATCAAAGAAATAACTAAGTCCCGTTAAATAAATAACGAAGAGACTTTAGATAAAGAAAGTAGTTCAAGAATGGTAAAAAGAAAATCGCGATTACCCAGAGTCTCTTCAAAAAGTAAGAGAATCTATCGTTCAGCTCAGAAAAATAAACCTTTATTAACCTTTCAGCAGCCGCGCCACTATAGAGCAGGCGCGTGTTGTACCGCGTACGACACGATGTCTTTTTATAAATATTTTATTATTAAGGCCGAGGGGGTTGAATCAAATCAGCGCGGCGCCAGGGGGGGGGGGGCACGTGCCCACCCTGACGATTGGAGTGCCCACCCAATTTGTAGGAATTTGATATCAATAATGTAATTTTGTTTTTTTTAAATTAAAATTAAAGTTAGTGCCGTTTTACATTATAATAAATTTGCAGTTAAATTTTGTCACAAATTTGGTAGCAATTATTGTATAAGACGAGGTTCCTTTGATATGAGGTGCGATTTAACGGCACTGAGATATAATTTGGGACCAGAGTGGCATGTTAATTCATACAAGCGCGAACTGGGAATGAGCCCCGGAAAATATTTTCAAAGTTATATCGACAGATCTGTGCGAAGTAGAACTTTGAGTGCGATGAAATCCCAAAATAGTAGTCGTAGCATAACTAAGTTGCCGGCCGTAGAACAAAATATGGATTACGGAGTATATGCGGAACAAGTAGAACCTACGCCAGAAGAAATAGAAATATCAAAGAAGCGTACTATGGAAAAACTACGTGTAGCCGAAAAACAACGTAACGATATTGCTATGTCAACAATAAATCAATTTGGAAATGGTCGTTACAGAGCAGAAAAGAAAAATCGTCTTACGGCATCAAAATTTGGCTAGTTGGTAATACACATTGTGTCGAGGTAAAATGCATACCAAAATTAATTAAAAAGAATCTTACTCTAAGAGTCTAAGACATGGAACAGAAAAGAAACTAACGTGTTTAAAAATAAACGAACATGGTCTTATGGAATTAAATCGGGATCATGCTTATTATTATCAAGTTCAAGGGCAGATGAATATAACTGGGAGAGAAAAATGTTATTTCATGGTCTATGTAACCGACGACGATACTTTTATAGAGGAAATCCCGATAGATCGGAAGCTGTGGAATGACGTCTTGCTTCCTAAGTTGACAATATTTTATAACGATTGTATATTGGAGGAAATAGCCAGGAGAAGATATCTCAGAAATATGAAGTGTTACGATCCGCCGTGGATTGAGCTAGCTATCTCAGAAAAATCAGAAAAAAAAATCGCAAAAGTCTAGTACAAAAAAACAAAAACTTTAGCAAAATAAATTACACATACGCACATACACATACCGTTGCTGTTAACCAAAAGGGGGGGGGGATTAATTTATATTATATCTTTTAATAAGTAGGTGAGGGGAGCAACATGCGCTTTTTTATTGGTATTATGTATTTATTATACTCATAAAAAAGATATGAAATATAATATATTAAAAATAACCTTGTAAATTACCTAAAAAAATCCGGCTTTCAAAAGTCCTACTCTGGCAAAAATGTATCAGTTTATTTTGCTTTAGGTAGATAAGATACTTATTTCATATTAGTAAAAGCGTTATTTATAAAAATTTGTAGTCACAGGTACTTTTCTAGCTATGTATACCTGCCAGATAGGTCATACCCTGGTAATAACAGGTATAGAAGTATAGAACTACTGTAGGTAAATTTATTTAAAATTATTTTTCAAATTTAAAATATATTACAATAATATACCTGTTTAAAAGGTGTGCATCTTGAATAAAATAAAATATCATAAACCAACTAGTGACATCTGCTAGATTTTATGAACTACTCCTATTTATCTAGCACCTATTGATTAAATGATTGAAAAGGATTACCAATTTAAAATTATAACTGAAGATAATCCGATAAGTTTGTGTGCTAATTCGGAAATATTTCTATATAAAGCCAATTTGAGACGATGTCTAATTTTTGTATTTTTCACACGGAAATTTTCTAAAAAATTTGCACAAACTTTATCCATCGCTATTGTATGTAGGGTGTACTTTTTGAACACACATTTTTCGTTACATATTTTTTTAAATTTTTGAACGTGTTACCGATTTTATAGACGTATTCACGTCAAAACACAGTGGCGTTTCAGTCGTGCAGCTTGTAAAAGAATTGTAAATGACAAAACGCATTTTGTCATGTTACAATAGTTATTCTATTTATGATATTTAATTTTCACGCTATTTAAGTATCACGGACAGTGGGTTTTGCTTATTGGTATCGGTAAATTGGTTTTGCTTTATAATGCTTGGTGATTTATTTAAATATTTGGTTATTGGTTTTCTGTATTTATTTATAGGTGTAATTTTGGTTTAGTTATTATAAAGTGTGGTAATTAGGTGTGTTAATTTATAGTATTGGTAGCTTAGATTGGTTAAGAATTACAAATTGGGTTGAATATTGGTTATACCACATGGGTTGTTTAGGGAAAGGGTTTTGTTTGGTAAAATGGCGGGCGTTTATGGGTTTTCCAAATGGCGTAGGTAACGCTTGCATACAATGAAGTGGCAGCTTGGTTTAATAATGCAACTATTTCAAACCAGCAGTTTGCATGTGATTTAGAGGTATTTTTGATGTGAGATTTGCACCGACAGTTGACGTAACCCAGTCCTTTTATTAGTGTGTAGTCACGTTATTGCCAGGAGACAATGACATTACATAGGTTAGGGCAAGGTTTAAATAAAACAAAGGTTTTATTCCCCCCCCCCCATTTTAATTATGTTAATCTTTGTATGTGGTTTTTCAAGTAGTAGCATTATTTAATTGAGTGAGTTCCTTTGTTTGACAAATAACAATAGGGGTTTCATGATATTATCGTTTATTTTATATGTTATCTTTGTCTTCAAGTTCTAAAACAAAACGTCGCCGTCGTAGACTAAAAGAGTCAAAACTAAATGATATAAAATCTCCCAAAGAAAATAAGAATCCAAGACAACTATAATTAATTATTATAAATGAAGGCTACAGGAATAAAACGAGGGATGTCCATTATTTGGCAAAATGAAACCGTTAAACCCATTTCTTACCTTATTTTGATACTTTAGGTTGGTAAAATATGTTTGTTAAAAAACTATGAATGTCCATAAAATTTAAGGTTTAAATTTTGTTCTACCGGTATAAAACAAGGTAAGCATTAATATTAAAATCGAGATTTCTCAATATCTTTATTTTGTGACATTCCTCGTTTTATTCCTGTAGCCTTCAAATGTTAGTTTAATCATGATTACAATCAAAATCTGAAAATTACATGTTAATGAGAAATGAGAAGTTTAAAAATAAAATGATTACAAAGAAAATAATAATATGTATCTAATTAAGGAATAATAAATTGAGTCAGGAAAATAAATATTAAATATAAACGAAAATTCAGAAAGCTTACCAATATGTAATAGAAATGAAAAGCATTATATTCAATTGTTTATGATATTAATGAATGATAGAGCCGCCGATTTGGCCGTTGTTTGAATTCTCCGTGTTTTTTTTATTATTTTTTTTGTACTAATAAATACAAACATACCTCAGCCTGTGTTTTATTATGTCAATTGTTGTTAATTGAAACGTAGAGCGTTATCATTTTAAGCTGAGAGTCGATGCTCTTGATTGAATCAACTTTTAAGAATTAATTGTTACTAAACCTACATCAAATAGATTTGAGTACGGTTATGTCTGTCTCACAAACTGTTGTTCGTTCTTTAAAAGAATCTGGAGAATAGGTTATTATGAAATGAAGGTTTCAATCATGTTTGGGTGTTTAATTTGACGATCACTAGCGTGCGGCTAAGGATTTGGTGCATACGATTTGAAGTTTGAAAATTTGCTGGCGCGAAATTCAAACTCAGAAGTTGGCATCACAGCATTAAACACTAAAAATGTTTTATTTTCTTTATTTGCAGAAAAGACTAATTTTAAATTCCGTGGTGCCTTCACAAACTCAGTTAAATTAATTAAAATTAAATTTACATATTTAAGGCTAAAGCCAGGAGGCAGCAACCCCCTTTTCTTTTCCCAATGGACGACCATGATTAGTTATTGTCGAACGTTGGAATTCGTTACTTTGCCTCCCAACCCCCTGTTAAAACTTTTGGCCAAAAAAGCAAGCTTCCGAATCTATGGAGCTAGCCCCCAAATATCAAAGCTACAATTTTCTCGCAAATCCACATTGTAACTGGGGGGAGCTAAAGTAACGCTACCCCCTCCCCCCAGATTATATTTTGGCTGCAAAAGCTAGCCTCATATTCTATATAGCTAGCACCAGCTAGCACCTAAGCATTAAAGCTAGCACCTTTACAGTTTTTCACAATTCTACTCTGGGGAACTGCGTCTAACTCCAACATAGAGATTCTGCAGCGCTTCCAATCCAAGGTCCTGCGACTGATCGTCGATGCTCCTTGGTATGTCCCAAACCAGGTAATCCAGCGTGAAATAGAAATTCCCACAATTAGAGAGGAAATCCTAAAATATAGCCAAACTTACTACGAAAGACTTGCTAATCATCCAAATCCCCTGGCAGAAAAACTTACCCAAAGTGAACTAAATGAAATGCGTAGACTAAAGAGATTCAAACCCTCTGATCTTAAAACAAGATTTGAAGATTAAATCAATCCAACTGAAGAACGCGTAGGTGTGCTATATACAATATGTGTCAAACAATATGTTACAAGAAATTGTAGCATTATGATTGCACGAGGGTGTATCACTGGATTCACCCCTACATGTTAATTTTTCATAAATTATATTATAACATTTACTCATTCTTGTAAAACAGATTGTAAATTTTTTAATAGTCAAAAAAAAAAAATATCGTCACTCTCTGCCGCAATACCTCCAATCACCAGCACACCAAATTTTGTCCGGAGATACGATGACATAATGTTCATTTTTGTTTTCTATTGTGGTAGCCTTAACAAAGATATCGGTAGCCCTGGCAAAGATATCTATATGTATCACCCCTACCCTAAATCTATCTATAAAAGTTTTTTTAACAAAATCTAAATGAAAAAAATTTTTTATTTTTGTACGCCACTGAATTTTTTCCAAAATTTTTATATACGTCACATAATACCGTAAGAAGTCACAAATAAAATTTCTCCAAGATTGGCACAACAAATTTTTTCGGTCATCTAGCGGATTTTTCGAAAATAAATTTTTGTAAATTACTGACTGCCGATTTACTGATTCTGAAAACATTTGCGAAAAAATTTAACAAACAGCCTAAACTTGGTCGCTACCTAGTGGCAGAACCTTTTACTTATAAAGTAACGTTCCGTCAGTCCGTACGACGATATTATAAAATATTTCCCACCAAACCACCTATTTTTGTATTCTAAAATAAATTGTTAAAAGCCCTCAACTCAACTCTTATGCTGCACTCGGTATACAAATCAACATTGACCTAATTTTGACACATATGTCACAAAATTATGACGTTTATTAAAATTTTGAATATATTGTTTTATTTTTGCCACCCATCTGACAAATTCTCACAAAAAAAAATATCGTCACTCTCTGCCGCAATACCTCCAATCACCAGCACACCAAATTTTGTCCGGAGATACGATGACATAATGTTCATTTTTGTTTTCTATTGTGGTAGCCTTAACAAAGATATCGGTAGCCCTGGCAAAGATATCTATATGTATCACCCCTACCCTAAATCTATCTATAAAAGTTTTTTTAACAAAATCTAAATGAAAAAAATTTTTTATTTTTGTACGCCACTGAATTTTTTCCAAAATTTTTATATACGTCACATAATACCGTAAGAAGTCACAAATAAAATTTCTCCAAGATTGGCACAACAAATTTTTTCGGTCATCTAGCGGATTTTTCGAAAATAAATTTTTGTAAATTACTGACTGCCGATTTACTGATTCTGAAAACATTTGCGAAAAAATTTAACAAACAGCCTAAACTTGGTCGCTACCTAGTGGCAGAACCTTTTACTTATAAAGTAACGTTCCGTCAGTCCGTACGACGATATTATAAAATATTTCCCACCAAACCACCTATTTTCGTATTCTAAAATAAATTGTTAAAAGCCCTCAACTCAACTCTTATGCTGCACTCGGTATACAAATCAACATTAACCTAATTTTGACACATATGTCACAAAATTATGACGTTTATTAAAATTTTGAATATATTGTTTTATTTTTGCCACCCATCTGACAAATTCTCACAAAAAATATATAAATTAAGATTTCAGTTAATATTTTCTATAATTTTTCTGACCTGCCCCGCCCTGTTACAATTGGCTCGGTTTGTTTTCTCACCAATACTTATACTTTCAAAGCTCCATCGACACACCAAATTTTAGCTGAATCGGTTAAACATTTCCGGAGATACGACGACATTTTCATTTTTTTAAATTTATTTTATTGTGGTGGCCCTGGTGAAGATTTCTCTGGCAAAACCTTATTTTCACCATTCCAGCCCACGAGGCATACGTCCAATAAGTTTGATTGCAATCGACGTAGAAATGCCGGAGAAAATCGATCGACAAAAACTTTTTTCATGTTTTTGCCAAAAAAGTTAATTTTATTTTTTTCATGTTGCATTACTGATTTCTATCGAAGGATTACATATGCTCTCATATCCATTAGGATCAATGTACCTACGTACCAAATTTGGGTAAGATCCCTTCAGCATTTCTTGAGTTATTCACTCTTAAAGTTTCAACTTTGACAACTTGTGATTTTTGACAGACGACAGATAGAAGATTAATTTTACCTATTCTGGATAAAGCCTTTTAAGGCCTTTAAAATAACATATCGCAAGACAAAATATTTTTTAAAAATCCCGTATTATTTTCTTGTGGTGGCACTCCTGATTGATAGATCGCGACGAAAACCTTATTTTCACCTTTCCACCGTGAACCCTACCACCATACCAAATTTGGTCGTAATTGGTTGGATGGCTCGGAAGCAAATCGATCGACAAAATTTGACGACAGACAGACAGACAGACCGACAGACAGACCGACACAGAAATTTTTATTTTACTTTTTGCAGATCTTTACGTTTCTGAACACGGTGATCTCAAAAATGCAAAAAAAAAAAGTTGAAATTTTTTTTCGATTACCATACCTCCAATTTTTTTTTAAAATTGATTGGAGGTAATAGTACGAGTTAATTTTCAAAAGTAAAGATTTTTTGACTTCAACTAATAATTTGCTTAAAAGTAAAGCTCCGCAAAGTTCTAATTTGGGTATTGTAGTTGGCCTTAAAGGTGCAACTTTAGACTTGGCACATAATAAATTGATGTAAATTTGATTATTGCTGTCTGTAGAACGTAAATAAATACAGGCGCTGCGCCGTAACCATTAATAGAGGCGTCACAAAAACCATGGATTTGAACATCCGTAGAACTTGCGCATGTAACATGTCTTGGAATTTTGAGGTCGTTTAATTTAGATAGTTCAGTACGATACGATAAGCATTTAGTTTCAATTTCTTTTGGAACAATTTCGTCCCATCCAAGTTTTTCCAACCACAATTTTTGCATAAAAATCATAGTCACGAAGGTGCAAGGCACAAGTAAGCCAAGTGGATCAAAGATTTGAGCGATTTTAGATAGCATTTGGCGTTTGGTGGTTTTTTCATTTGAAAGATCGGAAAATCAATTTCCGTTATCAAAACATAAAGTGGTCTGTTTGGAAAAACCAAATTAATCCTAACGTTCGAGATGAATCGCGGTCTCCAAATTCGAGAATTCCAGGATGTAAATCGGCATCTGGGATGTCAGCTAATACATCAGGATTATTAGAAATCCATTTACGCAAATTGAAACATCCAGATTTTAAAGTATTCGAAAGTCGTACGCAAATACGTTTAGCATCTGCAATACTGTCGGCTCCGCCGAGTAGGTCGTCAACGTAAAAATTTTTCACATGTAGAGAGTACGAGGTTCGCATTTTTGTAAATTTTCCCACTTATCGTGCTGAAAGATCAGCCCTCGAATAACAATTCCCCAAAGCTGTTCGACCAGATGGCCAGAACTTTTCGAGAAAATCGACTTTGAAATATTGCTATGTGTTTATGAACACAAGATGCAAAGCAAATGTCACCAGACGGTTCATGGCGGCGAGGTTAGGAAGGAGTCTCGTAAACGTTGGGTCTACGGCTCGGTTCTCACCTTCGGCATACTTTTTTTTCAATACGCATATCCACGTCATTTACGTGTAAAATTGATCAAAGTTATGCTTGTTGACTAACAATGTTTATGATAAATTAATGTTGATACAAAAATGAAAAACTTAGTGTAGGGGATTAATGTATTTTTTATTTTAGTGACAATTTACAAACATAACACAAGAACTTAAATTAATTATACAATTAATTTCACTGCACGAACTATCTTCAACGGTGTCTTCATCTCTCGTTGGTCGTTGAGGGACCAGGTAAATCAATAGATTCGATAACTGACATGATATTTACTTTATAGTATAACTACGCTGTATATATGTACAGTAATTTCTAAATAAACTAAATAAGCACAAATGGTAAAAATATTATAGTTTAAAAAAAAAACAAAAAAACACTCCACACAAAAGCGTTGAGCACTTATTGATTATGTGTCTTTTAATTACTTTTGACCATATCTATTGTATCAAAATCGATGATTTTGATCAAGCGCTCCACGCTTTTTGAATTAGTTTAATCTTTATTAAATTTAAAAATTATTTTACAATTTTTAGTGCGTCATAAAAGTGTGTTTCTTTGTTTTTTTTAAACCATAATATTTTTACCATTTGTGCTTATTTGGTTTATTTAGAAATTACAGTACATTTATACAGCGTAGTTACTATAAAGTAAATATCATGTCGGATATCAAATCTATTGATTTACCTGGTCCCTCAACCTCAACGACCAACGAGAGATAAAGACACCGTTGAAGATACATTAATACCCTACCCTACGTTTTCAATTTTTGTATCAACATTAATTTATCATAAATATTGTTAGTCAACAAGCATAACTTTGATCAATTTTACACGTAAATGACGTGGATATGCGTATTGAAAAAAAAAATGTCAAAGGTGAGAACCGAACCGTGGACCCATCGTTTACGAGACTCCTTCCTAACCTCGACGCCATGAACCGTCTGTTGACATTTGCTTTACATCTTGTGTTGATAAATCACATAGCAATATTTCAAAGTCGATTTTCTCGAAAATTTCTGGCCATCTGGTCGAAAAGCTTTGGGGAATTGTTATGCGAGGGCTGATCTTTCAGCACGATAAGTGGAAAAATTTACAAAAATGCGGACCTCGTACTCTCTACATGTCAGATATTTGTGGCAAAAGCATTCCCAATCAATGCCTACCTGAACCAAAGAGCGTATGGCAAATAAGACGCAGAGGCACACCGCCTCGGTCAGTTACGGAACACAAATTATGAATTTGTATGGGATCGGTAGGTGCAAATCATCTCCATAAAATTCTTTGTAAAGTGCGTTGTTTAGGTTCAATAAGAATTTGCCTATACATTTTCGCAATGTCGTCTGCAATAGCTTAAGCATGCTGACGAAAACTTAAAAGAACGGTAAATAAGTCTGATTGAATCGTAGGACCAATCATCTGCAGACTGTTTAATGAGTGTCCGGTGGTGGTGAGCGAAGAACCATTAAAAACTGCACGAAGTTTGGTAGTAAGGACTTTCTGATTTTAACACTCCGTGATGCGGAAGATAATAGGAGGGACTCATCTTATTGTTGTCTAATGACATGTGACCTAAGTCAAGTTACTCCTGTATAAAATGTGAGTAACTTATAGTCCGGTCAAATTAGACCAAAAAATAGGGGTGAGGTTACAACAATTCACACATGGCTGAAAATTTGTAGGATTGTTCAAAACACTATTATAAATGAAATGTAAAAAGTCCTCATCCATCCGATACCTGGAAAAAAATTTACTCGGGGTCAAAGGGCACAAAAGCGGTTTTTTTGCGATTTTCAGCAAAACAGTAAGTCTTATCATAAAATTAGTTCATATAAAAATTGTAGATCAGATAATTATCTATAAAAAATGTATAAATAGTTTTTTTTGTAAGAGCCGCCGTTTTTGAGATATAACGATTCCAAAAGTTGAAAGACTTGCAATTGATGTATGAAGGGGTTTCAACCAAATTTTATATGTAAAAACATTGCCCCACAGAACTTGACAGCATATTGAACCATTTGATAAAAACCAAGAATTCAGCATTAAAAAAAAGATTACTTTTTTTTGCGAAAACTTGAAAAAAGTCCTTGTTACTCGATTTGTGTTAGCCCTGGCAAAGTTTTCTTTGCCGAAACTTTATTTTCACCACTAGAGCCCACCAGACATACGTCCAAAAAGTTTGACTGCTATCGACACATAAATGCCGAAGAAAATCGAGGATGTTATCAGTCGGTTAATGTTATCAAAATGTTCTTGGCCCAAAGTGATCACATTAAGCGGATTCTACTGTATTTTAATGCAGGTAATGCGGTAACAAATTTTATGTTATATTTTAATGTTACGACAATTTATAGGTAATCAATTTAGGGTGTTTAGATTATTATTTATTAAAAAATTTTTAAGGGGCTTTTAATTCTCTATAATGCTTTTTTATATAGCTGGCAACTTTTTGTGGTATTCTTTTACATCCGCTCTTTGCAAAATTCCGATTCGAATTCCATTCGATTGAGTTTAAGAAGTAACTAAAAAATACAAAATTATTACACATTGCACGTAAGTATGATCAACGCAATAAAAACTGTAAGTTGCCCACAAACAAAATTTAATAGACACCGGAATGCTTTAATACACTATATATTTTAGGATTTATCGCAACTATTAGATATTTTATAATCAATAAATCAATTTCTGACACAGTACATATTGAATGGTTAAAGTTATTTTAAAAATGTTGTTTTCTGATTGGTTAAATTTACTATAGATGAATATCAGAAAGTTAGACAGGCAAAATAGGGTGTTTATAAAAGAATTTTCAAAACTAGAGTTTTTAAGTTTTGCAATAAATTTCCGATCCAGTGATAGAACAGTTGTTGTTACGTAGTTTACTGATGTTGACAGTGAAATCACTGCTGGCACCAGGAAATGGTAAAACTTTCGAATCTAGAACAACGCTTTCAACATGAATTCTAATAAAGTAACCAGTTACATATTTTTAAAGTAAATAAATCTTGACGGAGCACTTTTTTGAACAGTAACAGATATACTTACTTAATATCTTCTTTTGTGGGTTTTAAAACATTGCGTTTCTTAAACTCTTGCAAAATACACTGTTTTACATGGACTGCTTGTAATGGCATAAAGGGTACAAAAAAATCGATCATACTGCCTCTTATTGTATCGGAATGATGGAAACCGCCTAAAATAAAAGTTAAAATTTATAGTAATCAAATTTTTTACGTGATGTTTCCAAATATGTACATACCGTCTTCATTAAAAGCTTCCTTTGTAATTTGATTTTCATAATCTTCGATCCTTATGTTTTCCCTTTTAATTCCCATTTTCCACAAATCGTTGGTGATTTTATTTATCGAAAATTGGGCAGTATTTGAAATGAAAATAAAAATACTTTGCTCGCTTTGTCGAAAATCAATTAGGGGTTTAATGGAATTTAAAACCCCTGGCGGCATCTTATCAACTTCATCGAATATAAATAATTGCTTAGGGCACAGGGTCAGGTTTCCTACGATCCAATTGTAAATTGGATGTTGCTAAAAAATATAAATTAAATCGTGAAAAAGGTTTTAAGTGGTAATAAGTACCTTGTGCTGCAGGAAGGAAGCCTCCAATTCGAAATCTCTTCTACCGACAAAATAATGAACGAAATTACTTTCCAGACCATTCTTGTATAGGCTTTCTGCTACAAAATTAGCCACGTAATTTTTTCCACTACCAGGTAAGCCGTGAAACGAAAACGTTAGGGCTTTTTTAACTTTGGTTTCTTCATCTAAATGAGCTCTTAATGCATTAATTACAGCATCTATTGCTATATGCTGGCCAAACACATTTTCCTTAAGCATCAGCTCCAATCCTAAAAAGAAAATCATAAGATTTGTACTTTTTTATCTAAACTTTTATTTTTACTTACTATCCACATAGCCAGGTATTTCGTATTGGATGCAGCATTCTTTAAAGTGGCAGACCGTATTTTCGTACACAAATGACCGAGCATCTGTCAATGTTAGCTCTGCGGAAACGTGCGGTAGGCTAAAAATACTCAAGGAAAGGATAAATAATATTATCTTGAAATTTCTCATTTTCGTTTTCACTATTATATATTTGATTTACCAATATTTCTTTTCGCTATTCTATATTTGAATTTGAACTTAAAACTTTTGTGTATATAGTATATATAAAACTATATCAGCATACCAATTAAAATTTGCTAAATTTTAGTTTATAAGCTTTGTACTACTTCTGCCACTATTTCAATATTTTTCGGACTCTGAAAAATTCTTTATTTTCCACCTTTTTTCCCCCTACAGCAGCACGGAGCTTACTCTGCACTACCTAAATGAAATTTGCGTCGTGAGCGTGAAACACTTTGCCAAACCGTAACGTCAGTCATAATGATGCAGTATAGACGCCAGAATTACCAAATCGAACGCTGAAATTGGTACCAATAGCTTCCAACTGGAACATTACCTGTTGCCCGTTTTCTTCACCTCAAAATCCATCGGATACGAATCAGTTTGACAATATAATTTTTGATTTACTCTTTAGAATTTACTAAATTGCTGTTTTCTGATTGGTTCTTTGATTAATATGATGAACTGATTCGTGTCCGATATTACCTTAAAAAAGTTAAAAAAATTTTTTTCTTTGTGTGTCAAGTCTTGTAGTTCACTAATTTTCACAGTGGAGATTTTAAAGAATGAATGCCCTTTGACATGCTTATCATTTTTTCGATGTCATTGTTCTGATTTCGAGAAATACGCTGCTAAACTATTGCTTGGGTTAACACCGATGTGCTAGACACATCAGTTTGGCGTCACTGGCTGTCTAAATATTTTGTACCACTCTGTATTCCTGTGTTAAAAACGTGATACAAAAGCAAAGCTCTTACAACGTTCAAAAATTGTTCACAAAATTATAAAAAACAAAAATTGTTATGAGAAAAAAGAAGTTACTAAATTATTACAGGGCTTTAGGGGGGTTACTTTTCATACGTTTTCTGAAAAAGAGAGCGGTGGGGGGATTATAAATCGGGATTTGTCAGGCAATCAACCACACGAGAATCGCTTCGACAGCTGCACTATTGGAAAGAGGACAATTTTCTGAGTATATTAAAAAAAGAAATGTTGCCGATTATCCATTAGTTTATAGGATTAAATATATATCTAATATCCTATATATATATAATAATATCCTATATAGGATATAGGATATAGGATATCCTATATCCTATATAGGACATTAGGATATATGAATTTCATGAATTGCTTACAAAAATTAAATGATTTATTTAAATTAATTAAATGATATACTTAAAATAATTGGTATAGAATCTTTCATGCCCGTACTTATAGTCATGGATTGAACCGAGAATCGAGATCAATTCTCGAAATAACAGCTGTTGCTATGATACGGTCTAAATTCCAGTAATCTCATTGGTAAATTCTAGGATCATTTTGAGTCTCGGATTGATCCGTGACTATAAATAAGTACGGGCATTAAATGGCTTTCTTAACATTTGACTAATGATTTTACTATTACCTCCAATCAATGTTTAAAAAAAATTGGAGGTATGGTAATCGAAAAAACATTTCAACTTTTTTGCATTTTCGAGATCACCGTGTTCAGAAACGTAAAGATCTGCAAAAAGTAAAATAAAAATTTCTGTGTCGGTCTGTCTGTCTGTCGGTCGGTCTGTCTGTCTGTCGTTGGATTTTGTC
This sequence comes from Cantharis rufa, assembly GCA_947369205.1. NCBI lineage: Eukaryota > Metazoa > Arthropoda > Insecta > Coleoptera > Cantharidae > Cantharis > Cantharis rufa. The sequence continues at coordinate 31,280,577 of OX376305.1, read as the reverse complement.
GATCGATTTGCTTCCGAACCATCCAACCAATTACGACCAAATTTGGTATGGTGGTAGGGTTCACGGTGGAAAGGTGAAAATAAGGTTTTCGTCCCGATCTATTAATCAGGATTGCCACCACAAGAAAATAATACGGGATTTTTAAAAAATATTTTGTCTTGCGATATGTTATTTTAAAGGCCTTAAAAGGCTTTATCCAGAATAGGTAAAATTAATCTTCTATCTGTCGTCTGTCAAAAATCACAAGTTGTCAAAGTTGAAACTTTAAGAGTGAATAACTCAAGAAGTGCTGAAGGGATCTTACCCAAATTTGGTACGTAGGTACATTGATCCTAATGGATATCAGAGCATATTATATAATCTTTCGATAGAAATCAGTAATGCAACATGAAAAAAATAAAATTAACTTTTTTGGCAAAAACATGAAAAAAGTTTTTGTCGATCGATTTTCTTCGGCATTTCTGCGTCGATTGCAATCAAACTTATTGGACGTATGCCTCGTGGGCTGGAATGGTGAAAATAAGGTTTTGCCAGAGAAATCTTCACCAGGGCCACCACAATAAAATAAATTTAAAAAAATGAAAAAGTCGGAAATGTTTAACCGATTCAGCTAAAATTTGGTGTGTCGATGGAGCTTTGAAAGTATAAGTATTGGTGAGAAAAAAAACCGAGCCAATTGTAACAGGGCGGGCAGGTCAGAAAAATTACAGAAAATAGTAACTGAAATCTTAATTTATATATTTTTTTTGAGAATTTGTCTGATGGATTGCAAAAATAAAACAATATATTCAAAATTTTAATAAACGTCATAATTTTGTGACATATGTGTCAAAATTGGGTTAATGTTGATTTGTATACCGAGTGCAGCATAAGAATTGAGTTTAGGGCATGTAACAATTTATTTTAGAATACAAAAATAGGTGGTTCGGTGGGAAATATTTTATAATATCGTCGTACGGACTGACGGAACGTTACTTTATAAGTAAAAGGTTCTGCCACTAGGTAGCGACCAAGTTTAAGCTGTTTGTTAAATTTTTTCGAAAATGTTTTCAGAATCAGTAAATCGACAGTCAATAATTTACAAAAATTTATTTTCGAAAAATCCTCTAGATGACTGAAAAAATTTGTTGTACCAATCTTTTCTGAATCAGTAAATCGACAGTCAATAATTTACAAAAATTTATTTTCGAAAAATCCGCTAGATGACTGAAAAAATTTGTTGTACCAATCTTGGAGAAATTTTATTTGTGACTTCTTACGGTATTATGTGACGTATATAAAAATTTTGAAAAAACTTCAGTGGCGTACAAAAATAAAAATTTTTTTTGCATTTTGGATTTTGTTAAAAAAACTTTTATAGATAGATTTAGGGTAGGGGGTGATACATATAGATATCTTTGCCAGGGGTACCGATATCTTTGTTAAGGCTACCACAATTGAAAACAAAAATGAATATTATGTCATCGTATCTCCGGACAAAATTTGGTGTGCTGGTGATTGGAGGTATTGCGGCAGAGAGTGACGATATTTTTTACTTTACTAAACATACACACATGTGTATATCTATATTAGTTATAAACAAATATAATACAAATGTTTTATTTATTACTATAAAGACTATTCATTACTACTTGATAGTCAAAACTAACGCTTTATGCAAAATTTTATCCATATTATTGAAAACGATATTTAACCAAAATTACTTCATAATAACCATAATCACCCTTAACAAGAAGTAGTCTAAATACCATTAACTTACGTAATAATGCGTAGAAAGCGCAATTGACGATGTCCCCTCCCAAATTTTTGTCCCAATTATCTTAGTAACGGTGCACACTAGTGTTCCAAATTTTATAATTAAATTCAGAGTATAAAGGTCATAACCGCCCAATAATATCTGGAGAAACCAGATCAAAACATTGTAGAAGGCGCAGCTGATCTTGTAGCCTCTCAAATTTTTGTCTGAATTATTTTAGTGACGGTGCACACTAGTGTTCCAAATTTCATAATTAAATTCAGAGTATAAAGGGCATAACCGCCCAATAATATCTGTAGAAACCAGATCAAAACATTGCAGAGGGCGCAGCTGACCTTGTGCCCTTTCAAATGTTTGACTGAATTATTTTAGTGACGGTACAAACAAGTGTTCCAAATTTCTATTTTAATTGAGAATACAGGCCAGTAGCTAAGCGGGGCACCAGAGGGCATGTGACCCTTCCCCGAAATGTTAAAAAGAAGCAAAAAATGTTCAAATAAAAATTTTGAGTATCTTAAATTAAAAAAGGTAGAACTCGCTTTTGCGACAGTTCTTAGGCTTCTATACATCTTTCTAAAATTTTCTTAAATTTGAAACATGCGGACAGACACGGAGCCAGAACATAAGGCTTTTTTCTATACGATGTATAGAAGCCTAATAGGTAGAAACATTTTAATGTGGAAAGAAAGTTTTTTCCCACTTTATTTTATTTTCCGTAATTTATTTTTATTTATCATGTCGTCTTATAGGTGGACGGGGGTAAGTTCCACCGATGGTCACACTAAAATCCTTTTTTTTGCTAAGCTCCCAAGGGGTAATGTAAATTGCGCTCCAAAGTATGTGAATTGCGCTCCAAGCAAAAAGGTTGACATAATCCAAAATGTAAATTGCGCTCCCAACCATTTAACAATAGGTTTGTTCGTGCTAGCTACACTTTTTACACTTTAGTGTAAAGTGTACACTTTTCTGTTCGTGCTAGCCGAGCGCTCTGTTCGTGCTAGAAAGTGTAATTACACTTTTTACACTTTTCTTACACTTTTTACACCAGCTCTGGAGCAGGTGTAAAAGTTTACACCGTTTACACTTAATTTTGATTGGCTCTTAGATTTTTAAAAATGAAATTTAAAAATGCATACTTAAAAACTAAAAGTAATGGTTGCTAAAAATAAAACGTTAACAATATATTTTTATATCAAGTCTTTGTCTTTAATTTTTTTATTTACTATTAATTACTAACAATTTACGATTTACTAATTTTAGTTACTATTTTTACTTTGTTCTTATTTAAAAATGATTAAAACGGCGTGGATGATTCGGAATGCGGAAGGAGAAAATCATTTAACTTGGTATTTTTTTGCTAAATATTGGTCTTTTATAGATTTTTATATTTAATGACAAATTAGGTTAGGTACCAACATAACCTACCAACGCAAATTTGATTTCAAGGGGTGGAGTTATACTCAAGTTACACTTTTTGTGTTCGCGCTAAACTTACACTTTCGGGAAAAAGTTAAAGTGTAAATTACACTTTTTACACTTAAAGTGTAAAAGGTGTAACTAGCACGAACAAACCTAATGGGTCACCTACTTATACTTACTTATGTTGTTAAGAGGAGATTAAGGTTATTTAAATTTAAGAATAATTACATTAAATAGAAATATATGTACTAATAGAAATGGAACATTTTTCGTAAATGTTACTAAATTATGCCATTAATTAGGCATGTCCTTTATTAGACATACTACAGGGCCGGCGCCAGTCCTTTTGATTAGGGTTATTTAAATTTAAAAACGATTTAATCGAAAAAATAACAATATACTAATAGAAATGGGTCCATTTTTCGTCAATGTTACCAAATTATGTCTTTAATTATACATGTTTTTTATTAGATGTAATACAGAGCCGGAGCCAGTTTTTTTGATTAGGGTTATTTAAATTTAACTACGATTTTATTAAATAGAAATATACTAATAGTAATAGTTAACGGTCAAAATGAAAAATAAAGTTATAGAACGACCATCGGAGAAACCTGAAGAAATGGTAAGAAGATGTTTGGACGAACAACCTTCTTCAACCTTATATTTGCAAAAGGACGATCTAAGATATGCCAAACGAAATGCTTACAGCGAAAGGCGTAAAAGTATTGGTACTATTCCAAAAAATATCGAAGAAGTGCACGACAAGATTACACATATGGAAATCAAAACTAGCCGAAATGAAAATTTTCTAATTACAAACGATCCTAATTCTCATCTTATAATATTTTCATGTGCTACAAATTTAAGTGCTTTGGAAAGAGCGGAAGCAATCTATATGGATGGTACATTTGACTACTGTACCAAATATTTCACGCAATTATTTACCATACATGGACTTTTTAATGGTCATTATATACCACTCGTTTTCTGCTTGTTACCGGACAAAAAGCAAATAACTTATGAAAATTGTTTTAAAGAAATATACACTCTTGGTTTTAGCTCCTTCGTCGATAGCAGTTTATGCGAAAAATTACAACTATTCCAAATTAATAGAATTGTAACAGATTTTGAAATAGCAATGAGAAATGCATGCGCAACCCAATGGCCAGCAGCATCGGTGGAAGGTTGCAGGTTTCATCTTGCTCAAGCATGGTATCGTGCTGTTCAAAGGAACGGATTGGCTTCATATTACACGGATGTACATTTTTCTGAAGTGGGAAAATGGTTGCGTTATTGTTTTGGTATGAAATTTTTAAAAGCGGAAGATGTCTTTGAAACATTTAACGATTTACTTGAAATCAAACGAAACGAATAAGAAAGTCAGTGCCATGAATTACTATTCATATCGATTGATGATTCGCTAAAACGCTGAAAATCATATCTTAAAATGTCGAAAATTGTTCCATCAATACATTGTCGATGATATGTATGCGAAAATCGAAACCGAACGACTACTCTACATTCGATTAAATCAAAACAAGTTGCGTTCCGAAGAATACATTCATTTGCGTGATGCAGTAGTTAATGATGGCAATGTGAATCCCAATGAATTGGGGAAAATGGTCATACTACCGGCCACATTTACAGGAAGTCCACGGCACATGCACGAATATGCTCAAAATGCAATGACATATGTTCGTGCCTATGGCCGCCCAGATTTGTTCATTACATTTACGTGTAATCCTGCGTGGGATAAAATAAAAGAACTTTTGTTACCTGGACAATCATCTTCGGATCGCCATGATATTACTGCACGTGTGTTCAAGCAAAAATTGAAGTCTTTCGTGGATTTTATTGTCAAGCGTCATGTTTTTGGAAAAACCCGCTGTTGGATGTATTCCATTGAATGGCAAAAAAGAGGATTGCCACATGTACACATTTTTGGTTGATTGCAAAAGTTACACCAGATCGAATTGATCAAATCATCTCAGCAGAAATTCCAGATGTCAATATTGATCCGGACTTATTTTAAGTCGTCACCAAAAATATGGTCCATGTGGCTTACGCAACAACAATTCACCGTGCATGTCTGATCGGAAATGCACAAAATACCCAAAGGACTTACTTGCCGAGGCTATCACTGACTATGATAGATATCCGCTTTATCGTCGACGAACAACTGTCGATGACATTTTGCCAATAGTATTCTATTTTGCGAATGTAATGCAATCTCTCTCAAATTTTTCAAGATATTTTTGCACAGAAACCTATTCCGAGTCCTAATAAGATGTGTTTACGTACGCTGACCGATATTTCGACGCCTCACATTTTTTAGGTAGTAACAGAGCAGGGGTGGGGTGTAAAGTAAAACATAGATTTAAAACCAATTTACAATAAGTGGAGTTTGGTACCTATTATGGAGGGTAGAGGTACCTCTACCCTCCATAGTACCTATCTTAATATTTGCAGGTAATATTAAGGTCTTCTATCCTTAAGTACCTATCTTTAAGTACCGATAAACTCTTTGTTCTCGGTAATGTTAAAAAATTTTTTCGCGAATTTTAAACTTTTTTTTCACATAAACCTTGCCGAAGATATAGACCAAGTCACAAAAAAATCAGCCAAATCCGTCGAGCCGTTTTCACGTGATGCGCGAACAAAAAAAGGAGATTTATTTTTATATATAGTATATACGATATAGATTAGATAGGAATTGTAGTAATAAAAAGAAAATTAAATTAAAGCAATTAAATTTGCAGTGCTTAGGACCAATTTCATAATAAAAGTTAGAAGGGCATTAAAATTTAAAAGGAGATTTAGAACAAAACTGATAATTTTTATTGTTCTGTTTTGTCTTAAGTCGCCTTTTAAATTTTAATGCCCTGTTAACTTTTAATATGAAATTGGCCTTTAGTAATTTGTCAACTACTTATTAATATGCTTTTGTTTACGTCATGTGCTAAAAATTATAAAAGTTATTTGTATTTGAAAGTTATTGAATTTTCATTGTTATGACTATCACCCCTATTCTGTAACTCCTTCGTTATCATAACGAATTTCGTAAAGTTTGGTTTCGTTAACAATTTTGTAACGAAATTTGTTGAGAATGGTATTCTGTAACTACACCCTAACGAATTCGTTACGGGGTTCGTTCGTACGACGTTCTGAACGAAAAAGCTAAGCGATTTTTTACGAATAATCACGAAGTTGTATTTGTATCATAATTCGGCTCTGTAAACAGTAAACATATTTGAATTATTTGAATTTTGCTATTTTAGCGGCAAAATAATAACAATTATAAATTTTTCAAATTAATTGGAACTTGGTTAGAGTAAAATTCATAGATTTTCTTTTTTTCAAAATTATTCATTATAATTTACGTATTTACCTCAATTTATGTATGCTTAAAATAAAACCAAGTTATAATAAAATGTCCATCAGATGTTTAATATTTTCGGTAAAATTGCTTTTACAAGCCGACAAAGAAATAAGCAGATTTAAGGGTAATCTTTATTGCCTTGTTCCTCTAGTTATTTAAAACAATTGTTAACAAATGTGTACTTTCATGAGCGGTTTAGTGAACATTTACACTATTTTTACTTTTTATTTCAATAGTGATAAATTATTCTCACCCCAAACAAAATTCTATATGAACAGGGTGAACTCTTGAGTATTTGGGGGTGCAGTAGAAAATAAAACGACTCGGATTGACTCGGAATCCCAAGCGGGAAATACCCAAGAGTTCCTGTTATTATAGAATTTTTATTTCAATTTCAATTTTTTATATTTTTTGCAATAATGACCGGGTTGAAAAAAAAAAGTTCTTCAAATGTGACTAATGTGCAGAAAGCATTATACGTGCAATTTATGAGAAATAATGAAACTTTTCGAACAAAAAAAAACCACGCCAAATAATGAAATGGGTTACTTGTATCTCGAAGATGTCGATGATTAATCCTTATATTGTCCCTAAAAATTACAATCTGATTTAGTGGTGGCCTGTCGGGGTAGGCAGAGCCTCATGAAGTCAAGTATCATAGTTCCGCAAAACTATAATTAATATTTTTTAAAAACCTCGAACTTCGGTTTCACAGGCCTGCCCCACCGCCTAAACTTCTCACAAGCCGCCACTATTTACTAAATACGTATTGTATATAAAAGAACATGTACTGACCTTCTTATATTTTGCAGTTCTTCACCTGCTAGAATGATCTCTAACAATTGTGGATCCATTTGTATATTTTTAAATTGTTTTTGTAGAAATATCTGTATTATAAACGTTTTACAATAATTATGTTCAATTAAAAAAGAATTATAGCAAACCTTAAATTATTAGTTTATTAGCTCTTTAAATAATATTATATAAATAAATTATAAATATAGGAGCTAAGATAATAATAAAAACAAAATTAACCTTAAATTTAATCTGTCACTCGACAGATTAGCTCTCAACGAATTCGTAAAAATACGTAACGACAGCTTCAGAGCTTTCGTACAAAAATACGGTCATAACGAAAATGGTAACGAAGGCATTTACGAATTTCGAGGTTAGTGAATACCAACTAGACAACTTAACGAATTTTTAGGCGTAACGAATCGTAATCTCGTAACGAATGTGTTACAGAATAGGGGTGTATGTATATTAATTTAATTATTGAAATTTAAGAAATAGAAAAATTCGATGGCTAATTTATTGTAAACTAAACAATAGGAATGTCCCTCGTTAGCCGTTACCACTGACGATTTTTCTCTCAATTCCCACTAACCATAATATTATATTTATTTAATATAAAAAAGCCACTCAGATTACTCCGCATTCAACGCTTTTAGTTTGACTAAAAGCGAACGGTCATCGTTGATTCCAGATGCTCAAAAAATTGTAGCATCTTCGATCCGTCTCACGCTCAGAATGCAGAGTTCCAACTCCTCATCGTGGTTGCTACTACTCAATATTTGAATACTGAGTATGTGAAGATATACTACAGAAATGATCCTGTGAAGTATGATCTTGATTATTTTTGGTATTTTTTTGATTTAAGTGCAATGGTCACATTAACTTGATTAGATACTTTTTACCAGTAACGCCATCTATCGGAATAATTTTGAAATACATTAAAAATTGAAGATTTTTAGGCCTACCGTCTTAGCCTGATTAATAAAAAATAATAATAATTTACTTTATTAGAAACACTAGCTGACCCGACAAAGGTTGTCCTGTCTTGAAACTGGAATAAATATTAAAAATAAATTTCAAAATCATAATATTTATTGTAATGCACTTTGATACATAATATTGTTAGTTTTGTTTTCTGGTGCGTAAATAAAATAATGATGATGGTTTTCCGACACGAGAACAGGCCACATACAATTGGCCATTTGACAAACATGGATTTTCAAGATTGATGCCAGAAACACTTAAGGGAACGTACCCATACTACGTGACCCATCTGTTTTGCAATTTTTTACCCCCCCCCCCCTCTCGTTGACCACCTGTAGTATATTCAAAGACACCCTCCCCCTAGTTTTCACGTAGCAATTCATAAATATGATTGTAAATCATATTTTGCAAACAGAAAGTTAAACAAATATTAATTTGGATTATATTTGTCTCTATTAATACGGCGCTCGAAAAATATTATCAAAAAGGAAAAAATTACTTATTGTAATTACAATAATTATTATTAATTTATCTTACTTCATTTTCCGCAATCTTGGTTTTCAAAAAGATCCGTTCCTTGGTCCAGTAGACTCATTATGAGACATACTAATTAGTTGAAATTATAAATTTAATTTTTATAATAACTGAAAATACTTGTAATTTTTAACTAAAAATCAGATAGGTCTATATGATCTAACCTTGCTAGGCATAAAGCACAATAAAAATATAGTCTTACTACTATGGATTATGTTGTTTTAAAATTTCAGTTATTTGGCCAATGTACTGTTGTGATTGAGCAAATTGAAGCAAAATTTGATCTATATATTAAAGCAACAACTGGTTCATACATATAAATTTGTCCACAATATAATTTTTTCTTTTCAGGTAATCCTAGTAAAGATGTTGGAGCAATATGGTGAACTTGTCCTTGAATTTTTAACACTGGAATTGGTCTGTCAGTTGTTATATCTGATTGAAATGTAGCAAAAGTAAACATAAAATAAAATATGCGGATGTCATTTCCGAACTTTCTATCGCAGAAAATTTGTTGCAATTCGCTAGGAAATGGCGATAATTCGGACAGTTTAACTTTGCCATTATGGCAACTTTTCTTACAAAATTCATTTTTCCCAAAAATAGGATCACAATTTGAACATTTCTCGGTTTTTTCACCCGCATCATGAAGAGTTACCGACTCTAAAATAGTAGCCAGATCTGTCGATGTTGGCTGTAGCGCTCTTCTTTTTCTGCTTCTTTCAGTTGAAGTTTTTGCTGCTGGATTTGATGTAGAAGATTCTTGTTCTTTCTGTAGATGTCGCTGTGGAGTTCTGTGTTTTCTCGAACACATTGCTTGATGTTTTTGGTCTTTTTTTCTTTCTTGTAGCACTGTCAGTATCGGAGGATGTATCCCGTTTTGGTAGCAATCTTTTGTTTGCTTTTATTCTATCTGTTCTTAGAATTAAAGAAGCTTCGCTAGTCATAACAGTTGGAAAAAGTAACAACCGTTTTTGGTCAAAGATAACTTTTAAATGGGGCCTCATCAATGGAATGTCAAATGTTTGATGCTAAGGATTTATGCCGTTAGCTATAGAAACAGCAAATGCAATCGCAAATATACCGCGATCTACGCCATTGGTCTTGTTGTTGGGCGTCTTCATATCCAATTAAAGGTTGGCTTGGAAATAATCTATAAAGGAATTGCTGCTGATCAAAAGTTAGATTATAAACCTAATTGTCATTGGCGCCTAATTGTCATCGTAATATGTCAAGCACTTGAAAATGCTAAACACATTATAATGCATGGAATAACAAGCAAAAGTGAAGAAAGAATTATAATTTTTGCACTTTACTTGAAAATAGGTACATGGTTATTTTAAATGAATGCAGCTTTAAAAACCATTCTTTCTCATACATATGTTAATATGAAGCGAAGTCGATAACCAATACATAACATTTGTGTCACCTATTGGCTATATACACTACCGCTCAAAAGTTTGGAAACACTTAATTTTTTTTGAAATATAAATAATTTTACTACAAAATACTATTTAAATTTGATATAAATTTGACACAACATCAGTTTTGAGTTATAAATGTAAAAATTTACGGAAAAAAGTTCCCAGCATTTTCATCCCAAGCTATATTGTATTATATCAGAAGAAGAAAGAAGGTAAAAACAAAAATTGGAGAAACTAGCTAAGAGAAAGGAAGAAAGAGAACAGAAACAAAAGGAATTACAAGGAAGGAAAAAGGCTGCTGATATAAGAGAAAAAAGATCAAAGACAAAAATTTAAGCAGCAAACCAACAAGGCAAGAGGACAGTGATTCAACAACGTCACAATCACTATCAATTAAATCTTCTAAATCTTCATCCTCCATGGGATGAAGATTTTAAAGATATTCTTAACATAGACGATGATTTGGTGGTTCAATCTATAAACTTGGAAAATTTGAAGAAAGGATACTTTTTGTTGTGTGAATTTTTAGGTGGAAAACGCAATAAATCAAAATTTGTTTTTTTATATGTACTGGAAGAGAAAGGACCAGAGTATTCAAGATTCAATTAGATCAATTGATAAAAGCATGAAAGAATTTGTGTCTAACGAACAGGACGTATCTTCTATAGGCATTGACGAGGTTATTGGTAGAGTGCCGCATCCGGAGATTTTAAGTAGTGGGAAAGGGAACGGTACGATTCGCCGCGATTTTTTTATTTTTATCAATTTTAATCCGTTCAGTCTATCGTTCCATTTATCGATAATCGTTGATAGATTTTTAACCCATAAAAATGAATTAAATAAATTAAACTGTTACAAAACGATATTCACGTTTTCAACCAGTTTCACCTTTTTCGAGTTCCACCTTTTCCGAGTTCTTTCGGTCTTCAGGGATATTTTTAATCAGTTTAGTCTTTGTCAAAACGGCTCGAAGCGGAGAGGACCGGAGCGCAGAGTCAAATTTGAGAAACACAACCATGGCAATACACGTATCAACCGTAAAAAATAATTTTTTATTCGAGATAAAATTTGAAGCATATTAATTGACCTGTGTCCTCATGTGAATACAAAAGGTCAACAAATCGAGTAATTGGATTACTGATATATGGCGCTAGAAGCTCTCGACGAATCGTGCCGCGGCGAAGCGTGTGCGGCGAATCGTGTGCGGCGAGTTGTACCCAACCCGAGGCAAACGTATCAGCTATATTTTTAAAAGATCGTTGCCTGTAATAAATAATATTTAGAACTTATTTTTAATTACTTATTTCTATTTTAATTTAAAATAATCTGACACCTATTGGTTTAAATCGTGTCATCTATAAGCAAGATGTTGTCTATCATTGATAATTTTTTTATATGTTGTCCTGTTTCAAAATCATATTTTGAAAATTTGTAGTTTTAATATTTGATTGATTTTAAATTTTGTTTTGATTTTGTAAGTAATTTATTATTGTAAATATTTTGATTTTGTTTGTTTGCGCCAACCAGTGGCGGATCCAGGGGGGGGCGATGGGGGCGATCGCCCCCCCTTAGAGCTCCAAAAAACATTAATTCTGACGTATTACAAATTCCTAAAACTATTTTAAGAATTTAGAAAATACAAAAGTATTTTGTATTTTTATAACTTCAAAATCACAAAAAATCACAAAACTACGATATTATTATATTTTTAAATGTTATATCTATTTTATAAAATAAGACCAAAAGTACTTCAAAGAATTTAAAGCCGAACTTCCGGAAGTCGCCTAATCTGAGGCTTCTATAGCGCCAGGTAAATTGTCTAAGTTTGTTGCAATTTTGGAAAACCCAAAATTTCTGGTGTTTTCCCTAATTCCTGAAAGAATCTGTTTAGGTAACAATATTCTCCTTTGTCGTTGCTTTTCATAATTTAAAGCAAACAGAAGTGCTTTTTATTTCAGTTTGCGTTTTTTGAATATATTTTCAGTACTTCAGTACTGATATCATTCAAATTGGTAACAGGACAGAACAGAACATGAAAGAACAGAACATGAAAAAACAGAACACTGAAATAAAAGAGTATGAAAATTATGATAATAAGATGAGGTTCTTACGGCGGATGGAAAACTTGCAGTGATTTTAAAATAAAATTTCTATTTTATTTAAAATCTCAATTATTTTAAAATCTCATATGTTCTCATTTTATCAATGTTCTTTTATTTCAGTGATCTGTTTTTTCAAAGTTCTCTTTTGTCAATGTTCTGTTTTTCATGGTTCTGATTTTTAACCGTTCTCTTTTTTCAGTGTTCTGTTTTTTCATTTTCTGTTTTTTTATGTTCTTGTTTTTCATGTTCTGTTCTTTCATGTTCTGTTCTTTCAGGGAATCGAAATTTAATTTATTGTATGTATATTAATTTTTAACGCACGTTTTAGTGAAAACGAGCATGAGTAAATAAAGCAACTTACCCTTTTTAGTTAACTTCAGATAGAAACTCCAACAGCAAGTATAACATAATAATATCTAATATTATTGAAAATTGAATATTGATTATTGATGAATAATACCACTGCACATATAGTTTTTATTGTTTTATAAAAAATCAACTGTAATTGTATGATAAATTAATTTCACAACTTCACTACCTACTCACTTAATTTAAATGATTTATAAATGAAAAATAAATTTAAATGATGATGAAACAATAAAAATTATATGTGCAGTGGTATTATTCATCAATAATCAATATTCAATTTTCAATAATTATAGATATTATTTTGTTATACTTGCTGTTGGAGTTTTTATCTGAAGTTAACTAAAAAGGGTAAGTTGCTTTATTTACTCATGCTCGTTATCACTAAAATGTGCGTTAAAAATTAATATGCATACAATAAATTAAATTTCATAACAATTTAAAAGTTTTTTGTAAAATTTTAATCATTGATTAAATTTGAACTTGATTTTACGTAAGCAGACATTAGATTTAAAAATTCACATTAACCGTATATCTATTATATAGGTAATTAAGAATCTTGAAAATGAAACGATGTCCGAGTCAGTCCACTCTGAATATGATTGTAGAGAAGCACAAAATTCAAGAAAATGAAAATCGAGACAGTAAACCACAAAGTAGTAAATCTCAAGACAAATGTTCTGCAAATATAAATCTTGCAACTATTTTTGAAATTGCTATTATACTACGTTTTATTTTTTTATTTAAAAATTTTTTATGTTGTCGCCCCCCCTATGGTAATTTCCTGGATCCGCCACTGGCGCCAACAAAACTAAAGTTGGTATGAAAATTTTAGATTAATTTGCTGTTGGCCGTCCGCGCTGACCGGAGTGGTCGATTTTAGGGAATGTCTCCGTACTTATAAATTTTAAACCGTTTATTTGAGATTTTTTTTGATTATTTGGTGAATAAAAGTAAATATTTTATTATAGTGAGTAAGAAGTTTTATTAATTTGTTTAATTTGAACGCAATTGGATGGTGGTTATTTAAAACAGAAAATTAGTAGTACGAGGCATGTGGTATTGCGGACATTTGGCGAGCCGATAAAAGAACGCATAAAATAAATTATAGGACATTTTTGAATTGTTTTTGAATTGAGAAGCTGGGGTCATCTCAATATACATTTTTAATTAAATCTTGAAATTATATTATAAATAGTTAGAATAAAGTTGAGGCTACCTTTCCGATGATTTAGCAATCAAAGGCGAACTTTCGTTAACATTAACACTATTCTAACAGGGCAGTAAGGGCCAGTTTCATATGGTATATGTAATCCACAAATTCGGCAGATAAGAAAAAGAAAAAGTTGTAAACTACCCTCCGAGCAGAAGAGGTCGAAAATAATCTTTGATGTAAACTCCGCAAAAGCATTAGTGGAGTTTACATAGGGGATTTTATATAGGGAGAGATACAAATGAAAAATTTGTGTTGTATGTTATTTAAAAAAAGTCGTTTTATAACAGTAACCTACAAATGAATTCGTGTTTTTACAAAAATCTTGCTTTTTACGCTAATGTCATTTTTTCAAAATTGTCAAATACAATAAAATTAATTTTATACACCAAAAAGTTTGTGTTTTATGATATTTAAAAAAATCGATTTATAACAGTAACCTAACAAAAGTGGTTTTTTATGGTGGATCCGTGTATTGCCATGGTTGTCTTTGTCAAATTCGACTCTGCTATCTGCCCACTCCAGGCCCGGGCGGGCGCTCCGAACCGTTTTGCCAAAGAGTAAACTATATTAATTAAGGGTTGGGTACAACTCGCCGCGCACGATTCGCCGCCAAGCACGATTCGCCGCCAAGCACGATTCGCCGTGGCACGATTCGCCGAGAGCTTCTAGCGCCATATATCAATAATCTAATTACTCGATTTGTTGACCTTTTGTATTTACATGAGTACACAGGTCAATTAATATAGTTCAAATTTTATCTGTAATGAAAAAAATTATTTTTTACGGTGGATCCGTGTATTGCCATGGTTGTCTTTGTCAAATTCGACTCTGCGCTACCCTGCGCTCCGGTCCCCCCGCTCCGGGCGCTTCGAGCCGTTTTAACAAAGACTAAACTAATTAAAAATATCCCTGAAGACCAAAAGAACTCGGAAAAGGTGGTATTCGAAAAAGGTGAAACTCGTTGAAAACGTGAATATTGTTTTGTAACAATTTAATTTATTTAATTCATTTTTATGGGTTAAAAATCTATCAAAGATTATCGATAGCTGGGGTCACTGAACGGATAAAAATAGATAAAAATAAAAATAAAAAATCACGGCGAATCGTGCTGCGGCGAATAGTTCCCGGCGAGTCGTATCGCGGCGAATCGTGCACGGCGAATCGTACCGTTCCCATTAATTAAACATATCCCTGAAGACCGAAAGAACTCACCAAAGGTGGAACTCGAAAAAGGCGAAACTCTTAAATTAAAATACATTAAAATTATAAGTCTTATTAAAAAAAAAGGCCATGAGCGTCCGTCGGTAGAATTTATTTCCAGGAGGAGGGGAGCAAAAATTTACTTACTAACAAAAAAGCACCGTAAATGGAGACTCAATCAATAACGTAAAGAAAGATTTGTTTATGTATAAAACTTTTAATTACCAATTAAAAATATTGGATAGTGAATATGTCAAATTAAAGGGGGGGGGACATAATGTGGTAAAATTTATACTCAACAATTCACAGGTATCTATTTAATTGAACCGTACTTAAATTTAAGGTACCTAATCTAGTATTTTAAAGTACCTAATCCCTTAAGTACGTGACCCATTGTTAAATGGCTTCGAGCAGAGTTTATAATTTGGATTAAAACATAAATTTGCTGAAAATAAAATCCAGGTAGTTTGGAGTGGAGTTTACATTACCCCGTTTCATAATGCATATACTACACGAAAGAAAGCTTTAATTTTAAAACCAGCTTTAAGACCAAACTGATGGTTTTCTATTGGTCCGTTTTTTCTTAAAGCTGGCTTTAAATTTAAGCTACTTTTAATATTTATTATGAAACTGGCCCTAAGATTAAATTATTAATTAACAATAATACAAATACAGGGGTCACCACAATTTATTTTTTGGCATTGTTTTATTGTCGAACCACCTGTCGACAAATAAATTTTCGTTTAAGCGAATTCGTTCTCCTCTCAATTATTTTCATTTCTGATGTTACAAAAACACCCCTCACGACCCATAGAACACATACAAAAATTTTGGTTAAATTTCATCCAGTAGTTCTCGAGTTTATCGGTTACATACAAACACGTCTCTTTTATTATAATTATTTAATTATTTAATTTATTATATAGGTAGAAGAAGAAGATAGAAAATTGTAATATACCAACTAAAAATTGTATCCAATAATTTAAAAGTGCATTCTGTAGTAAATTATGTGGTGATGGTGATGGTGATGGTGATAGAACTACTTGTAAGTGAAATTGCATCATAAATATGTCAAGTTTTTTGTATATAACTTGACTGAAGCTCGGCTTAACCTTTTCTCGCTGGGAAATATGACCCCAATACCCAGATGATTTCTGAATAAATCTTGTTCAATTACTCTTTTCAATTAAAAAAAATTATTTTCTTTTGTTGTTCTCGATTGTTTTATCAAAATTAAATTCAGAAGGGAATCACCACGAAAATCTCGGAATTAGGTTTGGCGCCAACTTTCATTTGTCTTAAATTAAACTTTTTTTTTTTCGCTGTTCTGGATTGTTCTTCACCTGTTCTCAATTGTCCGTTAGTTACTTCGTGTATTCTTGTACTTTATTTAATAATTTCGTTCAACATTAAAAAGATATTTGTAGTATTCAGGGACGCCCTGAGACATTTAAGTGTTCTGAGTTAACATCATCAGGTGCCTAGTAAGAGAAATATATAATATTGTATCTTGTCAGGAAAATTCGTTAGGTTAAATTCAACTCAAGTGTCAAACAAAACTATAAGGATTAGGATAGCGTTATTACAACGCTTACTTTTTCAGCCAATGGGATGCTTTTATTTCTCGTCAATTGCGAGGTCTGTAAAGAATCTCAATATGTAACCAGATTACGGATCAGTTAATTGTATACTTTTACAAAAGTATTCTTCTTTTCAAATACAAAATGATGAAATGATGAAATATTGATGATAAGCCAATAATTGTAATCTGAATATTCGGTTACGGTTAAGTTGGTAACATTTCATGAAATATCAACAACTGCTATATAAATGCTTCACAATCAAAATTGTTTTTAAACTTCACACTTTATCATTAAAAAACATTCGAACGTATTTTAATTGGTTTATATTTGAACTGAAAATGGAAATGAATGAAATGAAAAATGAGGATGAAGGTAAATACATTGTTTTACGAATTTGGAAGACAATTTTGTACTATCTGTATATTAAAAGAGCTGTTTCCTGTCTATTATCTGTCTACCACCGATGGGTCCACGGTATTTGTGTTTTCTTCTTTCGGTTACGATTTACTGATACAGTTCACCAAGTGCGAGTGCTCCTTTTAAGCACTTCTTGCTTCAAATCCTGTGGGGTTATTGGGCTACCTACGGATTTTTTTAATACATATCTCTTTTTAATCCATTTATGCACGTCAGTGATAGACAGATACCTAAGATCCTCTGTGTTTTGTGAAGTTATGGAAACAAATGTCAAATAACACAGATTTTATACATTCTTAAATATGTAGTATCGAAAAACTATGCTGTTAGTTAAGATCAATAATCATTGGGACATTGCCTTGCGAAATAAAAAATTTTCTTATTCCAGGCGTTTCGGTTGCTACGTTATTGGAATTATTAGGCGATGGAGAATCAAACATTGAAATTCAGCACGAGGAAGAAGATGTTAAAGTTACTGCGGACGTGGAAAAACCGGTGGATAACTTGCAATTAGAGTTGGATCTGCAATGTAAAGAAGCACAAGTTGACTCAGAACTTAATTGCACTGTGGAACCAGTTCAAACGTTAAATGCTAGAGGAATGCCTGTACGAAAACGTAACACAACTAACACTTATTGCTACGATGATTCCGACGACGAGGACTTCACAATAAAACCTTCTCGTCGTTCATTAACAGTTAAAAATCCAAGTACCGTTCGTAAATCGCATAAAAATAATATACCTCCGGTAGCAGAACAACAGAAAAGTTCGATATCCAAAAACGTAGCCACTACTCAAGTTCTTGGCATAAAAATTGGAACTCGATTAAGACATGTTTTGAAATTACCAAAATCTTTCAGATGGTTGTACTGTGAGTGGTTTTACAGCGACATAGACAAATGCCTTTTTTTCAACTATAATGATTTCGAAGTTTGTTTAAAGACTCACTTTCCTTCATTAAAAACTCGCATGATGACTAGAACAGAATGGAACCAATTACGCAGGTTGCTTGGAAAACGTCGTCGTTGTTCAGATGCATTTTTTCAAAATGAACGTGAAATTTTGGCAAACAAACGCAAAAAAATACACATACTTCAACAACCGACTTCAGATGAAAATCTTTGTTTTGAAGATTTGCCTTTGGAAATTCCAATGACACTGGTTGCCGGTACCAAAGTAACCGCTCGTTTATATATACCATGGGATGGTATATTCGATGGATTTATAGAAACAGTTGACTATTGTAATAACACATATAGGATATTTTTTGGGAGGAACTTGGGAATTCATTCCGTGCCTGATGTCGAAGTGTTATCTACCAATTTACCCGACATATTCGTCAACAAGAAGAAACAATTTAATAAAGGTACAATGCCTGGCGTTAAAAAAGAATTACAGTCGATTAAAAAAGTAACGATTCCAAAAGAACTTTTATTCAAAATAGTTCTCGCGAAAAAACTTTTAGCTGCAAAAGAACAACAAGTTATACTGCTGAGTTCCATGAACAGAGAGTTGGAAGTATCTACTACATTCAAAACTTCAATATCCCACGAATTTGAAGAGAAATACGCACACATTCTTATACATTTAGAAAATATAAACGGGCAACTTAAATTAAATTTAGAGAAAATGTCGTTTTTGATGAAGGGGATCACTCCCGAATCCCATAGAGCACCAAGTTATTTAATGGAAAAGTGTAAACAAGAAACCTTTCGAAGAGTTCAACAGATCAGCAATGCAAATCAAATAATTGGTGCAGAAAATACGAAATTATTAGATTTGGTATCCGACATAAGATACTTGATGCTAATTTCAAGAATTTTAGCTGATAAAAATGAAAAGACCCATATTATCTTGCAGAATGTACAAGGCAGTTTAGAAAATCTGGAAAAAAAATTTAAGAACGATGAAGAACTGTTTTTGAACTTTTCAGAAAACGTAGAAGTCCATTTCAAATATATTCTAATGCTACTTTCCAAGAACCGCAATCCCATACAATAATTTTATAAAAAGGAATAAATTTTGCCACTGAAATTGTTTTTGTAGTTAATTTTAGTGTACGATCAGGATTACTGGTCGCCCTGACTCCCATATTTTACACATGATTATATTAAAAATATCGGACTAAAAAATATTAAAATAAGTTTTAATCAGTTGACAATTTTTAGAGTTTATTAATTTATTAATTAGTTTTATAGTTTTTAAGTTTTAATTGTATCGTTAGTTATAATTCGATGTTATATTTAATTCAGGTTTATTTGAGGTACCCCTTGGTCGCTATTTACTTTACTTGAGATATGATATGCGTTTTGACTTGTGCAGATTGTTGATTTAGTTGTTTTAGTCCTGATGAAGAACAAAGTATATTAGTTCGAAACGTCAACGAAAAGTATGTAGTTTTATTTGAACTGTCCGAAAGATATCCCGATAACATTCTAGTATTATGGATTATCCTAAAAGTACTAATATGGTTTTTTTACAGGTATTACATTTCGGGATCCAACTCATAGATAACCAACAATGTTATCTAATTGCTCAGTAGGGATTATTTCACCTAGAGCAATTTCTTCTAGATCAATTTCTTCACTTTCTTCTAATGTTTAAGCATCTAACGGTTTTAATTCTGACAGCATACTAATTAGTTTAGGAGGAAAGTTTAATTTACGATACGTTGACGATTTATTTGTATTTGTAAATTTATCGTTGAAATTACAGGATCAGAGGGTCGATTTGCAAGCGACTGCACTTGCAGTACCGCAGATCACATCATATGCACATCGTATGCAATTTCTGTTATGTGGCTTGCTAGACGATACAATCGAAGCGCAGCAGCCCCCATTACGTATTGCACTTGCAGCTGACGCCAGCCGTAACTGCACTGCTGCTACTGTTTCTAGCAAAACGTACCTTAAGGTTATTTTGCCTACTGCTGTTTCTAACGTGAAATTGTCTATCTTGTCTATTTAGCTTATTTCTTGCTTCAGGTCCTTCTTCCCCAAAATAACCAACTGGTAATAGCGAGTTTTACAAATTTGTATGCAAGGTGCTAAAACTTGATGCACTGTTGCAGGCATTGGGTACCAGGAATGGTTCAACATATACAATCTGGCAGTTTCGTGACAATACAAATCAAATTTTTGTATATCTATTTGATACTGACAAGATAGAGCAATCAAAATTATTTTGCTTAATTAACGTTTCGTCAATATTTCTGAAAACTTCTTGAAGTCATTAAATGCTTTTCGTGCAGTATTACCCTCATTTGTACTACCAAATTCATTGGCTTTTGGTTTATCCACATGTAAATGTAGTTGTATTAAAAACCGTTCTTGTATTAGTTTTTTTCTTTCATTGTAAATTCTTTTATTTTCGGTGCCTCGAAGTTGCCATTTACAAATCTGATAGCGATAGGATATATGGACTATACACTCGAAAAAACGTATCCAAACTTGTAATGGACTTATTCCGTATTGTAAAGTTTTTGGTTTTGGATCGAATAGTTTTGTTGTTTTGAAGTCTGTCACTTTTAAAAACATTTTTGGAGTAGCACCATCAAGTGTTACTCCAATCAAGTCAATCAATCAAGTCAAGCTTGTCCAATGACAAGCTTGACTTGATTTTACCCCAGTCAAAGTAGTTAAAACTTTACCATTAATTAAAAGTGATAAAAAGTTTATATTTTATTTTTATGACCGTATCTTCGCCTAAAGATATTTTTACTTCACTGAGTTGCTGAATTTGCATATCAATATAATTTTTCTCTCTTAATATATTGTCGTGTTCCAAAATTGTTTTCTTTGAATTTTTGAATTTTATAATTTAATTGTGATTATTTTGGATTTTTAAATGACCAAATAATTTTAATTTAATAAGTAATTATAAATTTGAAGGTATTTTTGATTGTTTTTGAGAAATTTAATTTTATTTTGTAGTTGTTTCATAATTTTGTAAATATTGTAAATATTTTGAATGTGTTTAAATTAGCGCCACAAACTATTGGATGTGTGGAGGAAATGGATTGCGAGGACGCGTTGACCGGAGTGGTCGCTTTGGACGGAGCGAGCGTCTCCGTAATTAACTAATTTGAAATTTAAAAGTTTTAATTTGCAAAGTACGAGGCATGTGGAATTGTTGCACATTTGGCAAGTCGAGAAAGATAAAATAAAGGATAAATTTTTAAAAATTTAACAA
The DNA here is from genome assembly GCA_947369205.1 of Cantharis rufa. Taxonomy (NCBI): domain Eukaryota; kingdom Metazoa; phylum Arthropoda; class Insecta; order Coleoptera; family Cantharidae; genus Cantharis; species Cantharis rufa. The sequence continues at coordinate 31,259,211 of OX376305.1, read as the reverse complement.
TTGTTGTCGAATTTAAAAAATTGAAAAACTTTTGGATTTTGGAGAAGCCGGGGCCATCGCAATATGCTCTGTTGACTCATTGGTATATTCTAGCTTAAGAGGTCTACAAAATCTCACAGATTGTGGAGTTCGATTGTTCCACAAAACGATATTGTCTTTTGACTGCAAACGAAGAGGCATAATTGTCGTTACAAATAAAGATGTATCAGAGTGTGTTCCAGGAGTGTCGAATTTCTGTTTATACACTGATTGGCCGGAACTTCCATCGAAACTGTAGCTGAAAATGATTTCGGAATTAATTTCGTTAACCCCCCCCCCAATGATTTTATGTACTGCATTATAACCTCTTCTTGTAATGGCACTATTCTATTTGTCGTGTGTTCTAGCAGATTGCTTAGAGGGACTTCGGCCACAATATCAGTAACATTATATCTGATGATCTACATTTCCAAACATCTTTGTAGTCCGGATAAAGATTACAATTTTTTGAAAGCGCTCCTTGTCGCATATTCAAATATTGCTGCTTGCTTAAATTGTAATCGAAAATAAGTTCTTATGCTTCTTCGGCAATATAATTTGAAATATTTTCTGCACTCAAAAAAAGAATTTTTCTAATTTTGTAGGGTCGAGAAGGGGTTCTGATCACTTTCTTTAATACCGCCGCCAAATCATGCTTTCCTTGTTTACGTGCAGCCATATTCGCAGCTTGTACCATTAACGACAATTAATGTTCTTTTTTATGCGACAATTGCGAAACTTCTCGTCTTTTCGATCTGCTTGATTTTTCATTAAATGAAAGACTTGACCGACCACTACATGTTGACGGTGTAGGTTCGCTTGTATCAACAACAAAATTGCCTTTAAGCCAAGCAGCGTTTTTATTTTGAAAATAATCCTTACGGCGAAAAGCTTTACATCATCTTTCGTCAAAATTGCGACACAAACGACGAATTTTTTCCCTCATCATTTTTTCATTTGATAAATTAATATCATCTCCAATCTTTCTCGTTATATGATCATAAAGTAACAAGAATTTTTCGTCTTTATTATCTCCTTGCAACCATATTTCTGTTATATAGCATTTAAAACAACTTATTAATTAATAGTACTTTATTGAGATAGCTTTCTTGTGTTGCTCCAAGACCACAGCGGTGGCTTGATGTGATCGCTAGTTGAAGTTATGAGCGGAGATTCTGGGTTCAAATCCCAGACTCGCCAGAACTCGGCGACTCAGGAGCGTTGTGATATTCTGTTGTTTTGGTGGTTGTTGAGTGGTTTGAAAATTAATAAATAAGATGGGTTGTTTCAATTTAGATGTATTTAATCTTGACGCTTAATTATATTTACACTTAAAACTACATTGTTAAACCTACTTTGTCGACAACCTAACTATTTAACATTATAAATATTCTTGACAAAGGGAACATTCGTCCCGAAAGCTCGAAAATAATTTATTGTTTTAATAGTTTTCTTAGCTAATCTTTGATAATTACATTTGTTTAAAACTATATAGCTAATAATTTTAATAATATTATTATTTAACATTATAACATTGTAATATTAACTAACTACTTATTCGTTACATACCAACACACGTTGGCTTCCTTGATATATGAATATTGATCGTGCAGCAAAATAACATACTTACGAGTTGTCCCCACAACATACGTATGTGTGATTCATAATTGGGTCATTCTCATCAAAAAGGCAGAAAGAGTGTCACGTGTCATTTTATAACAATATTATCGATTTAAGTCACATTTTGTATTAATAAATATTAAGAATGCATTTTATATTTAATAAATCTGGCAGAGCCAATAATTAAAATAATATTAAAACACAATTTTCTTGTCCACTCACCGTGACAAGTCATGGCCGTGGACGGTCACTTCTGTGCCGCATCAGTTTACACTTCTAGTAAAAAATCTACTACAATTAATTCTATATGATTTTGCACAATATTCTATTCTATATATTGGAATTAATCATTTGCTAAACGTAAAATGTGGTGGTCAAAAATTTAAAAGACCTATTGTTTCTAAAACAATGTCACCCGAAGAGTCGTCATATCCGTGGACCAAACAAAAAAAATTGCAAAAATCATGTAACTTGTATTTTTATACAGTTTCGCTAAAAAAACTATTGCTCTGAAATCTCGGAGTGACATCCATGTTTGTTTGTGGCGGATGTGTAAAACGTTTTCGTGAAAATTTGTGCCATTTACAGAAATATCAGTTTCGTCACACACTCTAGGTCACTTCCGTGGTTCCAAAAAAGGTGAGAAAAAAAAAATTCCATAGTATAGGAATTCTGTTAAGTAGTACTTACGAAACTACTTACAAGTTTCAAGCTGGTATTTTCTAACCTAAAAAATCACTGTATAAACCGCCAAAACCATAAAATTGGTCACGTCCGTGGACCTCACGTCCGTGGATTCCGTAGACCGTTATCGCTTTGCTTAATTTAAGTTAAATAATTTTTCAGACCAAACGCATTTTGAGTTATCCTAAATATTGTGAAAGAAAAGATGAATACGTTTTTCCAAATAATTTGAATTGCTTTTCAAATTTGTATTAAAATATTGTTTTCTTGTATTTTATAATGTAATTTTGTTCAATAAATATCTCATATTCCTACAAACGATTTTTAATGAATCAATTGCCATATATATATATTGCTATGATCTTTTCAATTTTAAAACCTTTCTTTTTCTTCGTTCGTTCGATTTCCTTTACATAAAGAAAGTAAACGTTCTTTTTTCTTCTTAGTTATGGGCGGTGGTTTTTTAAAAGCTTTTTTAACTCTAAAGCAGATATTAGAGGTGGGTGTCCTCTCATCTTTCTTCTAACATTGCATTCGTCAAAGTCTTCTGCATCAAAACTTGTTTTGTAGAAGATTGAATGTTGATAACCCTTTTGAACCTTAAAAATTTTGATATTATTCCACACAATTTTTTCTCCTTGTTCGTTTATAGAAAAATTATTCCCTATGGAACGAGTTAACTCCTTCAAGTCATAAATATCTTCGGTACACAATTCATTTACAATGTATGGCTGACCTATCTTTCGAGCAGACTTTATAATAGGTGGCTACTGGCAAGGTACGTGAATTGGTCCGATTTTCAAAATTCGCTTTATTTGACGCTCTATGGTAGAATGCATGGCATCACCTTCATTCTGGGTGTGTCCTACCGTAAGAAATTTGTGAGTAATACCGTAAAATGGGGTCATAGAAACACTTTGCGACTTTTTCAGCTTTGTTACAAAAAAATTAGTAAATATTTTCTCTTTGAAAAATATGCAAAATGTGTGTAGTCCTTAGTAGATGATCTTGTATTTATCAAATTTTCAAATAAAAACTCACACTTCGAAAAAAAAATTAAATGTTTACTTTTTCTATTAACCCTTGAAGTGGGGTGAATAGAAATATGCCTCTGATTTTAATATAATTTGATATTAAACGTTAGCATAGGTGCATAAAAACACAGAAAGTGTTTTAAAAATTCATTGGAGCATGCATACCTAAAAATTTAGTGAAAAAAAACCATAAATTAGCAAATTAACATTTATTAAATTGAAAAACTCTACAAAATAACTTTTTTTCTTATTCTAAATCAGTGTCCTTTATCGGGAAATGGAGAAGATCTCGCCTTGAAGTGGGATTTACAGGAACTATTTCTCCTACAATTTGGTCATACTTGAATTCGCATATATCCAAGACGTCTGGAAAACCATACATATAACCCGCAAATTGTTTAGTGTTGCGATATCTCAAAAAACTGCCTTCAAATTGATTTTTATCATCATTTATATTTGTTACTTTTCCAATGAAATACTTAAATTTGCGTTTTTTTCATCTTTGGAAATTCAACAACAAGCCATTTGCGATCGTCGATCGACTCCTTACAGATAGGAAAAACGTGAATAAATTTTCTTTCATTGTATTCGACTGAATTCACATCTGATCTCCGTTGTAAAACTGCAAGTGGAATGTCATCAATTTTATCGTCTTGGTCGTAAAGTTCCTGTGCATCACTTCCTTCAGGTTCATCTGTCAATTCATTTTCAGGTTCTTTTTCCATTTCTTTATCACTACCTTCCTCACTCTTGTTTTCAAAATCTGCCCCACAGATACTTTTACCTGCTTGCACAGCAACTTTTCTTCGTCTTCTCATTTGTACCGGTTGCTCAGGATATCTCAGACCCTCAAGTACACTAATAACTGCATTCATTCACATTCATGCGCTCATTTACAACGTTTACGTCTCCGGCACCAGTTGGAAGTTGCCTTAACACCTCATAACGATCAATAGGGAAAATCCCACATTTTCGGAAACCAGATTTTATATTTTTCTCTACATTTGGTTTAAGACATTCATAGAGTTCTTTCAATAAATGTGGAAATCTGTCTTTGGGGATTCCACAGGCTTTCTTTCCATCCCTCATTTTCCAACCTTCCATAATCTTCCTCCATGCTATTTTAACTGGCCGAAAGAAAGCGACATCAGCGGTTGAGTCAAATGCGTAGAGTTGGCCGGTAAAAAAATAAAAGATATGTTGTGACACAAACAAGACTCTACTGTATTTGGAGAAAAGTGGCTTGAAAGGTTATCTCCAATTAAGTATTTTTTTCCAGGCAAATCTTTAAGCGCTGGTATTACAATGCTTTTAACCCAATCGCCAAAGAACACGCTATCGAACCATCCACTAGCACTGTTGTTATATCTCGCCCCTTTAATTCCTCCAACTGTCTAAGATTCATACAGATGTTTGGACTTATACACAACATATGGGTTTAGCAGTTTGTCATCTGCACTTGCTGCGAATATTATCGACGTGGAACTTTTGGAAAAGTTGCAAATTCTTTCAGGATAGCGGCAGCCACGTTTAGAAATAACTTTTTTTCTCCCTGGGTCGTCGCTGAGGTTCGTCTCGTCATAGTTTATAATATTAGAAGGAGGCACATTCTGTAATTCTTCTAAGTAAAAAATTTAATAAAATTAACATTGCTCTTATGGGAGTTTTTTACAGAGTTTTCTTCAAGTCGCTGTAACTCATAAACGGCGAAAGAAAATAAAAAAATTTATAGAAACAAACCTGAAGAGAATAAAATTTGCAATAAAAAATATCTGAAAAGTTTTGCTGTAAAAGCGAGTTTCATATGTCAAAAAACGGTTTCAAGATGTGCAATTTACATGGTTAACATAAACAACTTCATTTCCATTACAGAAGCTAGTTAGGTATTTCAAAACACAGCTACCATTTCATTGGCCCCTCTGTAAGCTATTCCTTCATGCCAAAAGAAGCAGATACCTTGCTTTGACACAATATCATAAATTGTGAAATTAAAGCAGTTTAATCGGTTTTTATAAAAGTATGTAGAAATATCTCCACAAGGTGTAGGGAGAACTGCTTGTAAATCATAACAAGCTATAATTGTTTTTGCATTGCTCTCTTTTGCTTCTAATGTGTTCTTTTCTTTCTCTTCCCGAGCTCTTTGTTTATTAAGAATGTGTAAGTTATAAGCATCTTGTTGGCAAGATGTTTGTTCATTATTTAGGTTTTTAAAAGATTCACAAACAGAACATTGGTCCTTTCTAGGACTAAAAAGTGAAATGTTGAATTCTTTGTTAAAAATGTCTTCATACATCCATTTTGAAGCAACGGTTAAATTATTATTGTTTTGATATTCTTTTTATACCTGTACATATCGGATAAGGTGAGTGAGCATGGGCGTACCCCGTGGGGGGCAGCTGCCCCTCCCTGGATGCTTCCTGTCTCCCATATATTTAGCTGGTTAATTATGTGCCTCTGCCAGGAGAAGTATTTATCAACAGAAAATTCCTGATTTGCCCCCCCCCCCCCCCCTAGGCCAAAAGCTGGGTACGCCCATGTGAGTGAGCCATCTAAATATTCTCTTGTAGTTTGAGCGCGTAAGTAATGCGATTCTATTCGATAAAATGAATTAATATGGTTTCAACAGTTTCATCTACTTTATTTACTTTACTTTATTTACTACTTTATCGATTTCCTCTTAGATCTTTTTCTACTGAACCTGATTCATCCTTTTTACGCCAAGTTGTTCTTATAAATTTATCGCTGATGCTGAGTGTACTCATAAAAATTTTTTTACAAACTTTTGTTTTGTTTTTCTCAGAAGACAGATAGTAAATGAAATTTGAACCACGTCTACTGTTTTCTAGACAACGACGATACTTTATACTTAATACTTCTACATGACTTGCAACAAATTTCCTTTGTAAATTAATATCATTTGAGCCCCAAAACTTTCAGCTTCTGAAAATTTTTCACTGCATTTTGATTTGCATAATACACACGCTGGCGCTGCTTTAATACATTTTCCCTTTATTTCCTTTTTCCCTTCTGAAACGTACGCTAACCCCAATTCACTTTCAGTTTTTTATATTACGTTTCCACAACTCAGGATTACGTAACCTGCTTCTGCAATTTTTTACTAGTACATCACTGTTATCATCGCACGACATAGGCCTAACTTCAACATCTGTTATGCATGTTGTGTCCGACCCTGAAATATTAATCAGTTTACTTGGCTGTAAAGGTTCTGGCTCATTTTCAGAAAAATCTGTTTCAGATGACATACTTATCTTCTGTACATGAATAGTTTTTATCCCTGACAGAATCATCCGAATCAAAATTTTCGTCAGCAGATTCATTATTGCTTGCGAAAGTTTGCTTTGCTTGAGTGTGTGGTAAACTTTGAGAATTATTTTTATTAAGTTCCACCTGTAAATATTTAAAAGTGTTATTGTTTTCCTATATTTAAAAAGTGTGTTCTCAATACTTGCATTTGATAACAATAATTGACACACTTGGTCATCTTCCTTTACTATTTCATTCAATTTTTCCTCAAATAGTTCAGCATCAAAATAAGGACTATTGTCGATAGTTGCATTATTCTCGTTATTAAAGCCCGCCTCAGACGATGCTTGTTTTACTGATGGATTGCTTGCCGGTTTCTCTGCTGGTTTTCTACCTGCTTGGTTAGGTGATGGTTTCTGTGCTTGGTTGGCTTCACACGCGTTTAACTATCTCTTTTTACTTTTGTGGTTTCAATAGGCACGCAGGTAGCATCAGCTACCAAAATCGACATTTTGCGGTAATACTCGTGTATATGAACACAACGGGACTTTATCATTGGTTAGTGCTGAAACCCATCACGTAAACCAGCAGCAAAAATAGCACCGGTTCTATCAAAGAATATTAACTAAAGAAACAAAGAAGCGACACTTCTGGCGGTTTCTTTGATATTTGACAGTCTAAAATAGGTGACCTTGAAACACGCGGCCATTTTGCTGGTGAACAGAAAGACAGGCAAATTTAAAATTACATTTAAAAAAATAAGTTTTTCTGGTAGTAAATTTTTAAGTATACTAAAAACACAATAATATTTGTAACAGTATTTATTATTTTATAATAAGATGATAAGGTACAATGAAACAGTTAATATTTTTAATAATTTAAATTTATTACGAAAATCACAAATACACAAAAATAGAAAAAAATTATAAATTTAAAATATGGACTATTTTTCTGTCTTTCCTAGGTAGACTTCTAAACTTAGAATTAGCACGTTTTAATGCGTGGTATATCCTCATCCTACAAAATAATTTAATGAGATAGTCTTTTGGAAATTGTTCACATGGTGGTACATAATCAATTTCATGACATAAATTTGACAAATTTTCAATAATGTTGGGCAAAAGTGATAAAATTTCAAACTTTCAAATAAACTCATTAAAAATTCTCTCAATTTCTTCAACAAATGCAATAAAATCTGCTCCAGGCATGCAGAGGTTGCCAAACGTTCTTTTGTCGCTTGTTTCATAAGCCTTGAAGCTACAAAATATGTTGGTCTGTGTCAGTTCGGTACACCTTTTACTTTCTTCTACACAAAGAATGCAATTAGGGTGTCGATTCAAGCATTTTTTATATAAATACCCACAGACATATGTTAACGCGTTTTTTGTTAAGAGGTCCATTTCACGAAAAATCACTGCAATTTTCCAAATCCATATTAATTGTAGACGTTATTATTTGCGGTAAATTTGTCTTAACAGCTGTTTCTTTACCTTTAAAGAAACCTTTAAAGTTCCTTAACTAATTTGGTTCAGAAAGGAATCGTGGTCTTCTTCACAGTTTGCTTTGTCACTGTGTGCAATGTAATCCAACGAGAACAATTTTTTAAATGTATTTATAAACATTTGTGGTGTAGGATTAGTACTATTTCCACCTTGGCTTCGTATTGTAGAAAAAAAGTTTTCTAAGCAATCAGTATTTAATCGTTGAGTTAACAAAAATTTCAAACTTTTTTCTTCTTTCAGGTCCTTATGTAATTCGATTAAACTATTTATGGAAATACACCAACCTTTAATGCATCGAAGAGAATTGGTCATATTTTTCCCATGAACTTTATCTCGAACCACTAACGTCTTTAATAATGTTTTCATATCTTCTAGGAAAGTTAATTGATAGATCCCATAAATGCTAAATTATATTTTTTAACATTTTTTGTTGTTATTGAATTAAACATGTCGAATAATTTGTCAAATTTTTCGAGAAATGTTGCAGTGCCCTCGGCAGAACTTGCATAGATACGTATGTGGAAATTCCAACTGCAACTGACTCGCTTAATACTTGAGTTGCTAGTTTAACACGCATTCTCTCAAATTTGTTTGGGTTGATGTGAGAATTTGTTAGCTTATGCGCTAGCTTATAAATTTTGTCCTTGATCGCTTACTAATAAAACTGGATTAACACATGAAATCGTTATAAGTTTCTTAACGGTATTCTCTATAATTCTTTTTAGTACTTCTTTCGGGAAGGTGGTATTAGAAAAGTAAAATGCCAATGGTTGCTTCCACTTGGCAAAAAGGCCTCGAGCCATTACAACCATTACACTTTGTGCTGGTCTAAATTCTTTTCCTTCGCCTTCATCATGAAACCCAACAATTGCGTCTTTGGATAAATTGTAAAACAAATAAGCCTTCAATGACATTTCGTCAATGGAAATCGAACATATTTTTTCGCAATCTTTCAAACTTTGCATTTTCACTTTCAAGATCTCAAATATAAAATCATTTAAACCGACTTTGAAATCTAAACCATGTGTTATTCTTTGCAAAGTTCTTACCGAGGGTAACGTAAATGATTTCATGAGGAGCCGATAGGATTTTGGGTTTGTGAAAAATATTTGTAAAGAAAATTGCTTAAAGGCGTCAGTGTATCGTCGTCCATGTGGATTTGATGTTTTCAAATTTGCTTGAGCTTTCACAAATTTTGCTGTAGGTTCCGATAAAAAAGTGTCACGCATTTGTTTAAAATCATCAATTGTAAAGTTTGGTTTCATATCTATTTTCCTTTTTTTAATTGCACGCATTTTTTCTTGCTGAACTTTAAATTTTTAAGTTTTAATTTTTGCTTTCTTGGGGTGCTGGCAGAAAGGAATTTTGGAGTTTGTATTATAGCCGAACTAGTAGGAGGTCTGAAAAGTAACATTTTGTAAGTACCTAATAAAATAGATAAACAATTTGCTCATTTTTACCTGTTTTCATGGAATACAGCATCGACATCTTCGTCTAATCGGGAGACGGTTTCAAATAAAACAACTGGCTTACAAGGTGTAACATCTATTGATTTTGCATATGAACACGATGCCTGTTCCATGCTTCGTTGAGTGTCAATTGTCTTTAGTGCAATGACTATTGACTGAAGAATATTGCCGATCTGCAAAATTGGCTTAGCGTGTGGCTGTAACCTATTTTGAAGATCATTCAAAAACATATTGCTTTCGAAATGTTTAGCACATACTCTTAAATTATTGTAAAAATATTTTTCATCGGTTACGTTCATAAGTTCATTTCTGGAACATAGCCTTAACCATTCTTTGCATCTAAAATTATTATCAATTAATTAAATGCTATTAAACAAAAAAGTCGTTATAACCTCTCCACAAGTTATATTAATATGAAGTTCCTGCTACTAACCGTAGGCTGAAATGTTTTATATTATAATAACTTGTGTTTAGTAAATTAAAACTTTACCAAGGTATGCATATATCCTTATACGTATACTGGTTATTCGAGTTAAACACTTACCTAGCTAAATCTCCTCTTGGGAATCGGAAAAAACTGATGCGTCCATCGTTTTTTGTATTGCATGATTTTACAGCACACAAATATCCAGGTCTTTTATTCTGTAACATTTTACGAACAATTACACCAGTAAGTATAAAACAATCAATAAAAGAGTAATGATAACACTTGGTAAAAACGAGCGATATTATAACAAATAAAATTAATGATTTATAATACTTACAATATGGTTTGAGGTTGGGTTATGTTAAACTACTTACATGAGGTACCAACGTAATTAATACAAAAATATTACATTAACGTTTTGGTTGGTTTAAAATTTAAATAATTTGTTAGTGGTACCTATGCAAGTATAAATCGATTTCGATTTAAATCAATTTTTGTCAAATTTCAAATTTTAAAATTTTGACGACAATTCTACATTTTCTTGGCGAATATGCGCACTGAAAATCGACATGCCCCCACTCCGTAGAGTGTCTCTTCTTGTTCCTTTAGTTAATATTCTTTGGTTCTATCACGAAAATCCAGCACGGGAACCAGCAAACAAGCCAGCAGTGACGTCATTTTCTATGCGCAGCCAGCACACGCCAGCCAGCAAGGTTCCCATCAGGCAATCCAGCAGCAAAACAAGCATCATCTGAGGCGGGATTAACATGATTAGTGGTAAGTTCATTACTCTGCAATAATATCATCCAATATAGCACAAAAAATGGACACAAATTAATGTTTTAATGGTAGTTTAAATACCTGGTTTGAGGTAGACTTGTTGCAATTCAGCGCCAACTCGAGGATTTGTTTGCCACGGTAAGTCATATTTTTGTATGTATAAAACTTAAATATATTTTTAAAAAAATAGAAGGGTTTTAACAAAGCACAAAACACTACTTATAAAACCACAGCTTTTAATGTTTGCTTTGATTTTTTAGGTTAAAATTAATTACTTTTCACGCGGAAGACCCATGCAGTACTGCCACAACTGCTAAAAAGCTTAAGGGGTCTACCCTCTTTAGACGGGCAAAGATAAGGCTATTTTCACGAATTTTTTTGACCGGTATACGTCATAAATATGGACATAAAAAGTGTTAGGCCTAAAAAATACACTATTTGATTACACAAGAAAAATTTTTTTATATTTATTTTAATCAGTTTTTATACATAAAAATGAGGGAGAAGACTGGTCCAAAAAAAAGATGAGTGTGCGCTGTTGATGAAATATCTGCAATGGATGATCTGAAAAAAAAAACAAAAATAGTTTTAGATTCAGTAAGTAAATGGCTATAGCGCATATCATACGATTTTTTTTTTTTTCAAAATGACAAAATGGCAGCCATTTTTCGAAAAAGTACGAAAAATCACGTTTTTTTCCGTCGTTCTTTGCCAAAAATAAATAGTTAAACTCAAAATTTCAAAAATCGTATGATATGCGCGATAGCTATAGTCATCAAGAACATGTGGTTAAATTTTGGTAAGGTTCGGTTGAATAGTTTCGGAGATTTTATCAACAAGCCGTCCAAAAACGTCATTCCGAGAAAAACGCCTTTAAAGTTTTCTGTAACGAAAAATTATGGAAAAATCTTACTTACGTCTAATCAGCGATGCCTGCACCATACATTATGCCTTCATCTTCTTCATAGTGCACATTTTACATACAAAAAAAAAAAAAAAAAAAATTCGATTTTTTCAAAATTCTAAAGAGGGTAGACCCCTTAATATCTGTGTAATGCAATGTAGCCACAATTGCAGTTGCGGCTATATTGCAACAATTGTTTTGTATAATGCCATAGGAACTTATCTTACCTCAGTTCGTTTCTAAACAAAATTTTGCTGATATGGCAGTATTGTACAATAGCTATGATTGCAAACAACTGCAATACAGCAATAACTAAAAACAGACCAATTTTGCACTTGCAACCCTATTGCACTGGCGGTGCGATATAGTTGTTTGTGAATACGGCCATAAATATTTATTAATCACAAGTCCGGTGGCGTTTTTTGCTCTAATGTATCGATTGGAATTTCGCATGGCATCCATTAATGAGCAACTGTTAGTTTCATAGCGTCCTACCAGTCTGCCGGTTCCCAATTTGCGATATAATGGGTGGTTGCCTACCCGCCTGCATTTTATCTGCGCACGTGTGATTATGAAGAGGAAAACACGTTTTGTTTCAGTTTGATTATTTATCTATAGTTTTTTGATTGAATATTTGTTACATTTTAATGCTAATTGTTAAGATTTTGCTGTACATAGTTATTTATATTTTTTACATAGTTTTATACTTACAATGGGAAGTCCTTTCATGTTCTGTTATATTATTAGTTTTGTATTCAAAATTTGTTGACCTCGTTGAATGTGTTTGCTTTAGGCACTGGCAGTTGTCTCCATTTAGGCTTACATCGAACACTTTCCATCTTATTTGTTCTCCGGTGAGTTGTACTATCTGTATACCCATGTGACTTATACGTTTTTTTCATTATAGTCTTGATGATGGAAGAATAAATCTTCCGAAACGTCGGCGTACAAATATATTGTTTGATTTGCCTCCCAATACAACCTGAAATTCCTGAATTATATTATTACATTGGGTGAGAATTACCGTTTATTTTTTTTTTAATTTATTATACCATAATTATGGACTCATTTTGGAGAACATTCGCGAAATTTGGACATCAACGGTTTTGCGAATAAACATAAATCTTTGGTGGGGGTGCTGAGTTGACGTCAAGCTAGCACCCCACCTAGAAATGCGGCATGGACATGATAGCCCCCCAAGTGGAATTCAGTAGTAAAATTGATGTAACAAGTTAAAGCTTAGAGTCAAGAATCCGGGGGTAGGGGGGTGCAATAGACATGATATTCAATTTTTTGTACTTTTCAATATTTTTGCGGTATTTATATTATATATACAGAGTTAGTGGTAGACTGTTCTATCAAAATATTGGTTTCACGCATGATTTTCTCTACAAAGTGGAATTTTTAGCTGAAAGAGATAAATTTATTATGAATGCATGAATGACGTTTGATTTCCATCGTGTAAGCCCAAGCTGTCGAAAAGAGATCTGTCCAGAAATGGTTTCTGTGGGGGGGGGGGGGGATGAAATCAAAGATGAAGACTTTGTACTACTTCTTTCTTTTCACAATAATGAATCTATTTATGAAATCGATTAAGTTTTGTTTGAGATTCATTGAGTTTTTACTCTTTTATAGTGATGGCTGAGACAAAAAGACAAGACAAGAATTTCTCACCCTCACACCTACTTTAACTTTAAAAATTTAAATAACATCACCTGCTCTTCGTGGATTTCAAACAAGCTTAAAACAAGCCTTATCAATTTGGCGACAGCTAACAACAACAAATTTTCTAGTGTAAACAAGTCGGTGATGGTGAATATTGAAGTAGGAGGGAGTAGTGTATTGGACAGTGTGATGATTATAAACGCCATGAAAATGGACTGCATTTTTGGAGTGGATTTATTGGCAAAATTAAATATAAAAATTGATGTACCTACCAAAAGAATAACTGTCGGAGGAAAGGAAGTAAATTGGATTGTAGAAGATGAAGAGAATAAGGAAGAATTACTCATTAGCGATGAAGAAGTTGTTATCGTCAATAACGTTAATAAGGAAGAAAGAAAAGGTAATTTGATAAATTGCGAGCATAATTATAAAGAGACAGTTAAAATTTTGTTAGATAAGTATGAAGATTTAGTAAATAGTGAAGCCAAAGTCGCAAAGGGATGTTCACATCGTTTGGAAGTAGATCAAAGCGCGATATTCAAATGCAAAAATTACCCAATACCCCAAGCGTATAAAAATCAAGTTTGGAAAGAAATAAACAAAATGCTCCAAGATGGGATCATAGAAGAAGCAAGCACAGCGTACATTAATCCCTTAGTCGTAGTAAAAAAAAGGATGGAAGTATACGGCTATGCCTGGATGCTAGAAATTTAAATAACATCACCAAGAATCAATATGAATGTCCTCAAGGCATAGAAAATTTAATAGGTAGAGTGCAAGGGAAAGGTGTTTTCTCAAAAATGGATTTAAAGAACAGTTTCTGGTTAATTCCACTCGAAGATGATTCGCAACAGTATACAGGTTTTAGTGTAGATGGACACACGTTCGTATTTAAAGTGGTACCATTCGGTTTGTCGACTAGCAGTAGTGCCCTCGTTAAAAACATGCAAAAAATATTAAGAAGCTTCGAAGAATTTTGTGTTCATTATGTCGATGACATCTTAATTTTTAGTAAAAATATTGAAGAACACAAAAGACATTTAGAGATTATTTTGAATGCATTAAATGAAGCCGGGTTAAAATTGAACATCGAAAAATGTGAATTTTTGAAAAATAAAGTAAATTATTTGGGATATGTGATTACTTCAGATTGCGTTGAGATTGACAACGATCGCATAAAAGAAATTAAAGAATATCCAAGACCAAGAAAGATTAGAACTCGAAGAGAATTTATTGGAGTTGTTAACTTTTACAAACGATTTGTCCCAGATTATTCCGATAAATTACTACCTTTGCTAACTTTACTAAAGAAACATGTGCAATGGAAATGGACAGACGAACACGAAGAAACATTTAATTATTTGAAGGATATGTTGTTTGATAATATAAGTTTACTACACCCGGATTTTAACAAAGGATTTATATTAAGAACGGATGCGTAATAATTTACAGTTTCGGCTGCGTTACTACAGATAAAAGATGGGTTAGAGATTCCTATATGCTTTGCATCAAGAACTTTACGGAAAAATGAAATCAACTATACAGTATCTGAAAAGGAAATGCTAGCCATCGTCTTTGCCTAAAAAAAACTATGATTTTATTTGATCGGCAATAAATTTGAAATCGAAACTGACCACGCTGCATTGACTTTCTTATGAATACAAAATTTACAAATAACCGCATTTACCGATGGTCTCTACTGAGCCAAGAATATAATTTCACTATCAAACACATCAAAGGTAAAGATAATGTAATCGCAGACGCTCTAAGTCGCAAAGATATCGATAGTAGTAAAACAAAAATAAAAGAAGTTTTAATGGCATTAAACAGAATGCATACCGGAAAGAAACCATTTACAATAAGGTATATTAACGAGGCGCAGAAAGAAGATGAAATAGCTGAAATGAAAGAAAAGGTAAAATTAAACAACAATAAATATAAAGATTTTGAAATTAAGTCTGGTTTCTTAATAAAAAATATTAACAATTGTGAAGTTTACGTGATCGACAAAATTCTAACTAAACAAGTTTCAAAAGAGCTGCATGAAAGTTATAGGCATATCGGGCTGAAGAAAACATGGTTGATGTTTCGTGAAAACTACTATAGTAGAAAAGACTGTAAGACAATTAAAGAAGTTCTGGTAGGATGTAGATTATGCTTATTGGGAAAATACAAAAATTACCACAATCAAAATACGGTCAACAGCATTCAACAGCGGTCAACATAGGTAATCTAATCGAAAGTGGACCGGTCCACGGACCATTTTGGTGGTAGTTGACGTCTTTAGCAAATTTGTGAAGCTTTATCCAACAAGATCATGTACAACAGAACAAACCATCGAATTGCTTGAAGACTTGAAGAACACGGTTATAAAACCAAGAACAATTTTGGCTGACAACGCGACATACTTTAACAATCAAAATTTTAAAACGCATTGGGAAGACCAAGGGGTGAGAGTAAATTTTTGTGCCATCCGACATCCGCAGTGCAACATTAGCGAACGATATGTGTGCGAGGTAATAAAATTTCTTAGATTGATGACCTACAACGACAATCTACTTTGGTATGATAGGTTACATGAAGTTGAGAAAAATAAGAATGAGACTCCACACACCTTGACTGAGCAGTCACCTTTATACGTCATGACTGGAAGATTACCAGAGAGACCATGGACGACAAATGAACAGGAGAAAAATTATAATCAAATTTTAGACACTATACGTGAAATGCTCAGAAAATACCGTGATAATTATCAGAAGAAAATGAATGGTAGAATAAAAAAGAAAACAAAATTCAAAGTAGGTGATCAGGTTATAGTGAAAAGCCTGAGGGTAGGTAGAAGATCACGCAATCAGTGTGCTAAGCTACAATTGCCATATGAAGGTCCATATTCCATTACTCGGAAGGTAGCAGAGAACACATACGAGTTGATAAACCCGATCAACAACGTTATAAGAGGAAGATTTAATCTGTGTGATCTTTATGAATTCGTCGAGGAGAACAGTGTGAGATAAACTACCATGTCAATTTGTTTTAAAAATCAAAAAATTGTGGTAGGGTTCACGGTGGAAAGGTGAAAATAAGGTTTTCGTCGCGATGTATCAATCAGGAGTGCCACCACAAAAAAATAATACGGGATTTTTAAAAAATAGTTTGTCTTGCGATATGTTATTTTAAAGGCCTTAATAGTATATTATTTAATGAGTGTATAATGAAGGCCATATTACACGAGAATTGTTTAGAACACGAGCGAACGTAGTGAGCGAGTTTTGTAATTATTCTCGTGTAATATGACTCAGTATACACGAATTGAATACTATTCTTTATCTACGACTGTTAAACAATAACTAAGACTGCATTATCTAATTATTTAAGTTTAAAATTGTATTGTGTTTATTAATTTTTTTTTATTTATATTGTTTATTAATATTTATTAATATTGTGTTTATAATGTTTATTAACTATCGAATCAAGTTGCCATTTGTCATTTATAAAGAAAATAAATAAAAAATGCCAACAGCCGTGGATAATGAACAGGAGCCGTGGATAATGAATCCATTATCCACTGTAGAATATGAACAAAATTATGTATTCATAGTTACACATATAATGACACTATTGTTTGACAGTCGTAGATAAAAGGCTTTATCCAGAATAGGTAAAATTAATCTTCTATCTGTCGTCTGACAAAAATCACAAGTTGTCAAAGTTGAAACTTTAAGAGTGAATAACTCAAGAAGTGCTGAAGGGATCTTACCCAAATTTGGTACGTAGGTACATTGATCCTAATGGATATGAGACCATATGTAATCCTTCGATAGAAATCAGTAATACAACATGAACAAAATAAAATTAACTTTTTTGGCAAAAACATGAAAAAAGTTTTTGTCGATCGATTTTCTTCGGCATTTCTGCGTCGATTGCAATCAAACTTATTGGACGTATGCCTCGTGGGCTGGAATGGTGAAAATAAGGTTTTGCCAGAGAAATCTTCACCAGGGCCACCACAATAAAATAAATAAAAAAATATGAAAATGTCGTCGTATCTCCGGAAATGTTTAACCGATTCAGCTAAAATTTGATGTGTCGATGGAGCTTTGAAAGTATAAGTATTATTGAGAAAACAAACCGAGCCAATTGTAACAGGGCGGGCAGGTCAGAAAAATTACAGAAAATATTAACTGAAATCTTAATTTATATATTTTTGTGAGAATTTGTCAGAGCTTTGAAAGTATAAGTATTGGTGAGAAAACAAACCGAGCCAATTGTAACAGGGCGGGCAGGTCAGAAAAATTACAGAAAATATTAACTGAAATCTTAATTTATATATTTTTTGTGAGAATTTGTCAGATGGCTTGCAAAAATAAAACAATATATTCAAAATTTTAATAAACGTCATAATTTTGTGACATATGTGTCAAAATTAGGTTAATGTTGATTTGTATACCGAGTGCAGCATAAGAATTGAGTTTAGGGCTTGTAACAATTTATTTTAGAATACAAAAATAGGTGGTTCGGTGGGAAATATTTTATAATATGTATAAAGGTTATAATATAACCTGGTTATAGGGTAACTGACGGAACGTTACTTTATAAGTAAAAGGTTCTGCCACTAGGTAGCGACCCAGTTTAGGCTGTTTGTTAAATTTTTTCGCAAATGTTTTCAGAATCAGTAAATCGACAGTCAGTAATTTACAAAAATTTATTTTCGAAAAATTCGCTAGATGACCGAAAAAATTTGTTGTACCAATCTTGGAGAAATTTTATTTGTGACTTCTTACGGTATTATGTGACGTATATAAAGTTTTGGAAAAAATTCAGTGGTGTACAAAAATAAAAAATTTTTTTCATTTTAGATTTTGTTAAAAAAACTTTTATAGATAGATTTAGGGTAGGGGGTGATATATATAGATATCTTTGCCAGGGCTACCGATATCTTTGTTAAGGCTACCACAATAGAAAACAAAATTGAACATTATGTCATCGTATCTCCGGACAAAATTTGGTGTGCTGGTGATTGGAGGTATTGCGGCAGAGAGTGACGATATTTTACCTCCAATCAATTTTTAAAAAAAATTGGAGGTATGGTAATCGAAAAAAAATTTCAACTTTTTTTTTTTGCATTTTCGAGATCACCGTGTTCAGAAACGTAAAGATCTGCAAAAAGTAAAATAAAAATTTCTGTGTCGGTCTGTCGGTCTGTCTGTCTGTCGTCAAATTTTGTCGATCGATTTGCTTCCGAGCCATCCAACCAATTACGACCAAATTTGGTATGGTGGTAGGGTTCACGGTGGAAAGGTGAAAATAAGGTTTTCGTCACGATCTATCAATCAGGAGTGCCACCACAAGAAAATAATACGGGATTTTTAAAAAATATTTTGTCTTGCGATATGTTATTTTAAAGGCCTTAAAAGGCTTTATCCAGAATAGGTAAAATTAATCTTCTATCTGTCGTCTGTCAAAAATCACAAGTTGTCAAAGTTGAAACTTTAAGAGTGAATAACTATGCTCAAGAAATGCTGAAGGGATCTTACCCAAATTTGGTACGTAGGTACATTGATCCTAAAGGATATGAGAGCATATGTAATCCTTCGATAGAAATCAGTAATGCAACATGAAAAAAATAAAATTAACTTTTTTGGCAAAAACATGAAAAAAGTTTTTGTCGATCGATTTTCTACGGCATTTCTGCGTCGATTGCAATCAAACTTATTGGACGTATGCCTCGTGGGCTGGAATGGTGAAAATAAGGTTTTGCCAGAGAAATCTTCACCAGGGCCACCACAATAAAATAAATAAAAAAAAATGAAAATGTCGTCGTATCTCCGGAAATGTTTAACCGATTCAGCTAAAATTTGGTGTGTCGATGGAGCTTTGAAAGTATAAGTATTGGTGAGAAAACAAACCGAGCCAATTGTAACAGGGCGGGGCAGGTCAGAAAATATTAACTGAAATCTTAATTTATATATTTTTTGTGAGAATTTGTCAGATGGCTGGCAAAAATAAAACAATATATCAAAATTTTAATAAACGTCATAATTTTGTGACATATGTGTCAAAATTAGGTTAATGTTGATTTGTATACCGAGTGCAGCATAAGAATTAAGTTTAGGGCTTGTAACAATTAATTTTAGAATACAAAAATAGGTGGTTCGGTGGGAAATATTTTATAATATCGTCGTACGGACTGACGGAACGTTACTTTATAAGTAAAAGGTTCTGCCACTAGGTAGCGACCAAGTTTAGGCTGTTTGTTAAATTTTTTCGCAAATGTTTTCAGAATCAGTAAATCGACAGTCAGTAATTTACAAAAATTTATTTTCGAAAAATCCGCTCGATGACCGAAAAAATTTGTTGTACCAATCTTGGAGAAATTTTATTTGTGACTTCTTACGGTATTATGTGACGTATATAAAAATTTTGGAAAAAATTCAGTGGCGTACAAAAATTAAAAATTTTTTCATTTTAGATTTTGTTAAAAAAACTTTTATAGATAGATTTAGGGTAGGGGTGATACATATGTATAGATATCTTTGCCAGGGCTACCGATATCTTTGTTAAGGCTACCACAATAGAAAACAAAAATGAACATTATGTTATCGTATCTCCGGACAAAATTTGGTGTGCTGGTGATTGGAGGTATTGCGGCAGAGAGTGACGATATTTTTTTATATTGCAATTACCTTATTTATTGTAAAAAGCATCAAGTCATAATTCAACAAGTGAAGCAGATAAGTTCTTGAAGCGGGCGGCTGTCAAAAATCTGGGAAGCGTTCAACAATTCAAGCTGATATACAGGGTGAAGGTGAGACAGAGATCTCAGGCCGGAAAATTTTATACTTTCAATTTCGTCACAAATGCATTCATTTTTTTATTATTAAGAGCTGCATTGGCAAATTAGATTCATTCCTTTTATATGCAAAATTTAATAGCTAGCCGTGGTAAACAATTTACTTCATTGATAATAAAGATTGGTTACCAACGCACCAAGTACCAGCAGGAAATTTATTTGGTTGAACGTAGTTATAATAAAAACAGATGACATGTAAAAATAGTAAAACGAGAGAATAAAAGTTTAAGTTAATGATTACCGGAGTTTTGACATTAATTTATAGTGATACAGATAACACAACACACAGTTGCATCTTTGGTTTATTAAATTTTACGTTATATTTCTTTGCCCTTTCTAATGCCTCTTTTAATCGTATGTTATGCTCCTCCATCGTTGCTCCCCAAATTAAAACACCATCAATGTAAGGAATTACCCCTTCTACCCTCTCAAAGATGCGCGACTTATCAGTTTCTGATATACTTCAGGGGCACTATTTATCCCATAGGGCCATGGCTTTAATAATAAAAATAATAGGGTTTAGTCAGAATCATATTCTGTTTCCGAGCCACTCAAAATGTCTTCTTCGGAGTCGCGATATTGGCTGAGGCTGTTTTGATTTCCGGAGGCAATAAAAACTCCAAAACTTCAGCACTAAATGGTTTTTATTTTCGTTTCCGTAGTTTCGTAGTTGTTATTAAAGGATCTGAAGATAATAGAAGCCTGTTAAAAATATTTTCTAAGGTCTTTTCCCGCGAACATTTTCTATTTTCTTACAAATCTCTCTCTATATTTTTTTATTTCTTTGTTAAATCCTTCTTGCGCTTTTTCAGACAGTTGGCCTATTGGCAACATTGCAGACGCTATTAAATCTGAAGCACAAATCAATATTTTATGTACAGTGGTAGGCAGACGGTACAACGAATAATTTTCATCAAAAACCCTAGCTGTTGCTAAACAATTAATTTTTAGATTTGTCTATGTTTATTCTATGTCCACTTGAAATGGTTTGTAGAATTACTTTAAACCTTGCAATGGTGTCTTCATTTATCCCTGTAATAGTAGCAGAAAAGGAAACCTCTTCAAAAAATCGAAGGGCTGTATTTCCATCATTGCTGTTACCATAACCAGGCTTAGGGCGATCTACTACTTACAAGACCTATTACTTAAAATTACCTTGAATTTGTTTTTTACGTTCCGTGTCAATTTTCTTGTTATCACCTCCTCGAGCTTACCATGCTTTAATTGGCAGTTTATACGAAACGTGTAACAAACACTCAAAAAACCGTATCCAAGCATGTAGAGAGTAAACGTAACCCAAAATTTAATTTATATAATACATATAAATTAATACAACCCTTAGTTTTACCATTTCGTCTATATTGTTGAATGATTTTGAAGTGGCACCGCAAAGATAACATTGCTGCGTTGACGTGGTAGAAGATGCTGAATTACAAACCTTTCCACCAATCATAGAAAATCCCAAATTATGTGATATTAGAATTTCTTTATCTCCCATTGTAATAAAAAATGGAAGAAGTTCTATAATTTGTTCTTCTACATACTGTTTTTCCTGCAATGTAACATCCATTGTGTCGTGTACGAATTGCAGATTAATTGGACGACAAAAACGAGGTGACGATGGCCTAGAATTTTTCCAGATAAAAATTTTGTTTTAGGATCACCGGTTATAAGTTGGAGTGGAAAAAAGGACGTAAGAAATATATTCGCATCTGAATCTCCCTCATCATCAAATTTTTGTTTGTACTGTCTTTGTCCAGAACTGCCATCACAGCCTCACTTCGCACATTTTATTAACAGATCCGATAATAAAATAAAATTACTCAGTTGTTCTGTACTCAGTGTTCTTAATACTTCTTCTTGTACCTCCATAATTCGACTAATTGTGTGGTTCAGCAGAGTTTGTAACCTTACTTCAGCACCACGACCGTAATTGCTTCACGATCAAGACAGCACTGCTTCTTTGCATCTTGAACTTTTTTGTAGACAGGAAACTTTTTTTTATTCCGATCTTGAATGATGTCGTGGAAGTTTTGCTTCGACAGAGCTTCATCGACAGAAAGTAGTGTAACTTTGTCTTCCCTCTCTTTATATGTTTTTTTATATTTTTAAACACGATTTGGCGTTACAAAAAATGTAACATCCTTTATTACTTTTGCAGCATCCACGTTTCCTTCTATACGAAGACTCATCTGAGCCGCATATGATCAGTTCAGATGAACTTGTTTTTGATCTAATTTCTTTAGTTTTTCGGCGTTTAGAACGTTCACTACTTTGAAGAAATTTAACAGAAGGGCGTCCTGTAGAATGTGAGATGCCAAATGCGAGTACAAAAAAAAACTACTATTTATTTGTTTTGTAACGAAATGATCATTTTTTGGTAATCTTTATTTCAAAAATTTTAAAATACTTTTGAAAATTATAAAGTTAAAATGATTACAGGTATCTAATCTGCGTTAGTTTGTACTTGGAAAAGATACCTGTTGAACTTTTACAATTACCTGTAAAATAATGTTATTGATTAACTACTGGTAAAATCGACAGAGGACTTGAGCATAAAAACTACTCGGTCAAATTTTCATCAAATAGTTTGGTTTAGTATAAATTTTCCTTTCCAAAGCAGGTATTGTTCTGTCGATACTTCCGAAATAGGTCTGCTTAGCAATCATTTCAAAGAGTGTTGCATTCAATACTTCGGAAACGTGTCTGCCTAGCAATCGTTTCAATTTATCCTGTTTTCCAGTGAGTCGTTGCTGCCTAGCGTGACGACTTCATCTTCTCCAGCCTGAAAGATCTTGTTTATAGCCTAGCGAGACAAGATTTATCCCATAAAAACTTCCTATCATCTTACCTATTGATACAAATATTTACACCGGCGAAAAACCATCTAAGTAGTCATTATTTGTTTACCAGTAGCAACGACAGTCAGATTTGGGGGTAGTAATTTATGTTAGATTCTAGATAACCAAACCAGTAGTACTCGACATTTCAAATTTAGAGGACTGATAATCCAGCTCCTGTAATAGTATTAGTAGTAGACTTGAAATAACCAGTAGTGCATTTAGGTAATAAGTAGCGTTTAGATAAAAACTTATAAGAAGTCAATTCACTTACCTATTGATTAAGGTCGTTACACACATCAGGGCGTTCATGAAATCCAAGTCGGTATTTAGCGATCGTGACATTCCGGCAAAAATGTATGACGCTACAAACGAATGTGATGATATCACTGGAATAGCCAATATTTTTGCAAACTCCTTCGAGAATGCTTATTGTGATCATCCTAAAAACGTGATTAATACCGTATGGGACTCTCATATAGAAGCCTGCGTTGATTTAACAAGTATTGTTATCACTGAACAAGAAGTAGCCGATAAATTATGTTTACTCAAGTTATCCTCAAACCCCTGCTCGGATGGTATTCCTGCAGTATTTGTTAAAAACTGTAGCAAAAGTCTTCTAAAGCCTCTAACGCTGCTATTTAATAAATCTTTGCAGACCTCAGAGTTTCCCAGTGCTTGGAAGGTCTCGTCAATTTCACCTATTTTTAAAGAGAAAGATCGATCGCATGTTGGAAATTATAGACCAATATGCATGTTATCAGTGATCCCCAAACTTTTTGAATGGATTATCACCGATAAACTTTATTGGGCAGTGAAAAGTAGTATCATCGATGAGCAGCATGGTTTCTTTAAACACCGTGCGACCGCAACAAATTTGAATACTTTTTCAGAATACGTTATAAACAACCTAAATCCGGCTTGAGTGTTGACTTCACTAAGGCTTTTGATCGAGTAAACATTGATCGGCTGATTTTCAAACTGGGTAAGCTTGGTTTGGGGGTTAACATACTCAACTGGCTTTCGTCCTACCTGACCAACCGACACCAAAGAGTAAAGATCAGCAATTCGTACTCTCGTGACGTACTGGTAAAATCCTGAATTCCCCAAGGGTCGCATCTGGGTCCGTTGTTATTCATCCTGTACATCAACGACATCAAACAGGTCTTCAAGTTTTGTAAATTCTTGCTATATGCTGACGATTTAAAAATCTTCAAATACGCTAATTCCAATCATGACTACCGTCTGATCTCCAATGATCTACGTTCATTTGAATCGTGGTGCAGCGCCAATTATATTGAGTTAAATATTTCTAAATGCAAGTTCCTTTGCTTTTCGAGGAAGATCAACCGTATATATCATACATACGAATTGTTAGGAAGTACGATTGAAACTGTTACGAATTTCAAAGATTTGGGTGTGACGGTGGAATCAAATTTTAGCTTTACATCACATCTAATTAATATTATTAATAAAAGCAATAGTATGTTGGGTTTTATAATACGACACGCTCAAGAATTCACCAGCATGAGAGTCTTAAACTTGCTGTTTATTACCTATGTTAGGTCGCAACTTGAATACTGTTCAACTGTTTGGCATCCCCATACCAGTCGACGCACATCACCAGATTTGAAAAAATTCAAAGAAGATTCGCCAAGTTCGTTTGTTTTAAGTTCCGTATCTGCTTCGACGTGGATTACGATTTGCTGCTAAGTTACTTGGGTTTGTCTCGTTTGGAAAATAGGCGGAAGTACCTAGATATATGCTTCCTCTTCAATTTATTGAACAACAGAATAAATTGTCCAGCGCTCGTGCTAAGGATTAATTTTTGGGCTCACTCGCACGTAGTTCGCAACCCAGATCTGTTCCTGGCCGATTTTCACAGAACAAATTATGGGATTCACTCACCGCTTTCAAGGATACAAAACCTCGCCAACAGACTCGACGTTGATCTCTTCTCGAATTCTTTGCAGAAGTTTAAATTGCAGCTTCGACACACTTTACATGTGTAGTCCATAATGCTTAAACTTGTTTGTTAATTTTATTTACTTTAATTATTGTATTATATAGTTATAAGGAATAGCATTCCGTAAATAAACATTATTATTATTATTATTATCACACTCGTTGTAACCGGTAGTTTATTTAGGTTTTATTTAACATTTATTAAAGTAGTAGTTCTTGGTAGATTCAACCACGCAAATAACCACCTATGAAAATTCACTATAGCTGTCAAAACTTGCTTTGTAAATATAATACCAGTGTCGTACTTATAGTTTGCGGCAGGGATTTTATTAATCATTTCAGTTTTTGAATTGTTATTTAAACCAGAATTGTTGTTATTTTTTTATTTCCATTTAAGATTATACTAATTTTATTTCCACCCGCTTCCTTTTTTTTTGTTAAACGTGTTCGACGTAATCGAACTGGCGCCCGAGCAATTTAAAAACAGTCCAAGGAGTGTGTGTACAAAATATCGACAAGTTAGTCCAACCCCTGACCCCGCTCCCGTAGCTACCCAGTAGCTGTGATTTCACCTTTCCATTTAGAAAAGGCAAATTAGTCGTGCTACAAATTTGGCGCCCGCGCAGGGACCGCTACACATACTCCCCCTCGAATAAATAATTTTTTTTTGTTAAGTTTCGAGATCCGGAAAGAGTATTTCAGTTGTAGAAATAGGGAATCCCGGTCAGAGAGTAGATAAACCCCTTAACTGTAAATTAATAACCTCTCTTTCAGAATGACGAATCTACAAATACCTACACCCGATCTAATGGGAAACAACACCCCGGAAGTCACTAACCCGTGGCCGCTGCCATTCACGAGTACTGTTGACCAGATAGAGCTGACCCCACCGCCAAAAGAGGACGCCTTCCAGTGGCTCCATCCACTAAAAAAACAAGACCTAGTCAGCTTGGCAGAAAGTTTTAAGTTGAGAACATCTACAGAGATTCGTGGACGAATAAAAGAATATTTTCAAACAGGGCAAGGACAGAGACCCCGAGTCACCATCAACCAAAACACGCCAGCAGTAACGTCGAACAAAATGACACCAGCTGAAATATGCAACTGCGTTCGAAAATGGAATCTGCGGTTTGACGGGAAAATGGATCCCATGCTTTTCCTGGAAAGAATGGAAGAGTTAAAGACCAGTTACTGTCTATCGGAAGAAGCACTCCTCTTAGCGTTACCCGAATTATTTAAAGACAGGCCAGTTTTGTGGTACAGAAATAATAAAGACACATGGACGACCTGGATCCAGTTTCTCGACTCCTTCCGAAAATCCTTTTGTCCAGTTTTTGTTGGGAGCAGAAATTCTTAACAAACGTCAGTCCTCAGAACCAGTTACCGAATATATAACCGATATGCTGACGTTGATGAGACGTTACGGGCGGTACTCGCCCAACGAGCAGGCTGAGATCATTCATCAAAATCTAAAAACAGAATATAAACTGACAATAAGGCGTCTTCACCACCGTTCAGGAGCTAATTAATTTAGTTCAAGAAACTGAAAGAACGCTGAAAGAGACCAGAAGAAATAATAAGAGTATTCCTGTACTAGCTCTCCAAGAAATGGAAGTAGAGAACGTACCGTCTCGAAAAAACTTGACGCCACCGCTCCTGCCACTCCCAGCCTCGAGACCACCAGGCAACACCAGAGGGGAAAGATGTTTCAGATGTGGAGCTCTAGATCATTGGCAAAACACTTGTAGAAGACCCTGGCGTATGTGTTGTTCTAGATGTGGCCGGAATAATATCACCAGTACCAAATGTCCATGTAAAGAGATGCCGGGAAACGCGAGAGGCCAAAAAGAATAAGGAGACAGTTTCTCTCATTACCGGCCATAGTCTCCACAATATACGAAACCAGATCTCACGCCACACAAGATAACCGACCCTATGTCAGGGTAAGGTTCCAACGTAGGCAGTTCCTCACCCTAGTAGACACCGGCGTGGCAGAAAGCTTTATCGGGAGAGAAATATTTCAATACTTGAAAAAGCATTATCGCAGTCAAGAATTAAGCACTTCTCGAGAAGTACTGCTAGCCGATGGGCGCACCACCCAAATAAAAGCCAAGTTTAGAGTACTCATCCGCGTGAGCTCGCAGACTATCACGAGTGAATGGAACTATGTGCCAGACCTAAACACTAAGGCGATACTCGGGAAGAATATTTTGAACCAGCTAGATGCTACTATTAAGCTCAATCCTCCTCGACTTGTAATAGCAAAACAAAAGAAGAATAGCGAAATCGGGTCCATTAAAACAACCGGGAAAGAAGAAACTAGCAAACTCCACGAATTTTTTAACAAGCATCTTCCGGAGTTTAAAAAACTTAAGGGTCCTATATCGCAGGCATACCATAAAATCCGGCTTAAACAAGGTGAGCAGCCAGTGAAACAACGCTATTATCCCCGGAATCCGAAGATCCAGGAGATCATCAATACCAAAATTGATGAAATGCTCGCCGCTGGAATAATAGAAAAATCACATAGCTCCTGGAGCTCACCAATAGTCCTAGTGCGCAAACCCAATGGCCAGTATCGTTTCTGTGTCGACTTCCGGAAGCTCAACGAACTGAGCGAAAAAGACGCTTATCCACTGCCCTACGTACAGGCCATATTGGATGGACTGCGAGGGGCCAAATATATCAGTACCTTAGATTTGAAAGACGGATATTGGCAAATCCCTCTGAGCGAAGAGAGCAAGCTCTCTTTCTTCAGGCCTACACGGTACCGGGAAGAGTTATTTCAATTTAAGGTAATGCCGTTCGGTCTTCACTCCGCACCCGCCACCTTCCAACTACTATTAGATCAGGTAATTGGCCCAGAATTAGAAGGGATAGCGTATTGTTACATTAATGACATAATCGTGAGAGGAGATACCCTAGAAGAACATTTGAAAAACCTACAAAAAGTGTTCGAACGCCTTAAAAAGATAGGACTCCAGATCCATGAGGAAAAATGTTCGTTCGGAAGACCAGAGATAAAATATCTAGGGCATGTTGTCAGTCAAGCTGGTATCCAAACAAGTCCAGAAAAAGTACAGGCTATTACAAAAATAGAAGCGCCCAATCCTAATCCTAATCAAACCTAATCCTACCGGGCGGCTCGCCAGATGGATACTAGAGCTACAAGGGTATGATTACCATATCGAATATCAACCCGGAAAAAACAATAACGTGGCCGACATGTTATCCAGAAGTAACCAGGAAGATCCTATCCCGATGGCCGCCCTAAAATCACCAACTCCAGGTAGGTGGTATCGCAAGCTATGGGCGAAAATCAAGAAACACCCTAACCAACATCCCGAATATCGAATAAACAACGGAAAGATGTATAAGAAGTTTCCCAGTGTAACTAGCGTTATCACCGCAAACTTTGAATCTCAGTGGAAACAATGTGTCCCAGAACCAGACCGGAGAGGGATACTTAAAGCCAATCACGATCAGACGACTGCTGGACATTTGGGAGTTGCTAAAACAGCCGCCCGAATCATGAGGAGGTACTATTGGCCCGGTTTACTCCGTGACGTAGCCCAGTAGATCAGAACCTGTCACTCGTGCAACCAATATAAACTCCCAAGCAACAAAATAGGTCGAAATTACGTCAATTCGACTTTCTACAGTACCTGGCCATCGAATTAGGACCACGTGTAAAATTTTTAATTTTTCTAAGTACAACACTGGCTTATATATATTTACCGCTTCTACCTGCACAAATTCTTAGTAAATATGTGAAAGGCCAAGTATACAATAGAACTACCCTTCTAAACTACCCTACCACAACCCTACAAAGGTATTATGTGATTATTCGATATTTCTTAATAAAATTTAAATCATTCTAACTGTGAGTTTCGAGTAATAAAGTGAGTTTTTACCAACTTTTTTAACAAATTTAGTTTTCTGTGTGGCAAAACAATCAAAATATAAAGCGCATGATAAGGAGTTGCATAAGAAGCATGCCCGATCGAGTACAGGCTGTAATTAAGGCAAAGGGTGGAATTACAAAATATTAACATAATTTTGCATTACACATGTTGTTTAAATAAAATTATCATTAAAAGTTGTTTGCGTCTTTTAATTTTACTAAAAAACACGAATTAATAAAAAAATTATGAGTGGTCCTAATTCGATGGCCAGGGACTGTAATAGGTTATAAAGGGTGTATGACCAAGCCCAATTTACGTCATATAGACGTCGAGAGAAGGTAAGTGGGGAATTAAGTTGAAGTAATTTGACGGTCGAAATTAAGTAATGCAAGGCATTTCGCCCTATAAGTCATAGTCTCATTTGGTCAAATGGACTAACATTAGGTCGAATATTGGTAATATTTTGGTAATTTGGACTTAATTCTAACCAATTTGCGCCCTGTTATTTTGACAACGCAGCCTTTGCTTTCGAAACGTCTAAACGGCAGCGTTGTACATCACGAAAATATATAATAATACAATCTCTTTCTAGAAGGCGGTGCTTATGTTACAGTATTACAGCAATAACATGGCAACCAGAGAATAAAACTTGGAATTAAACATCAACATATATTTTACTGTGAAACCGAATATCGCGTGACATGACAGAAATATAAGTACGAAAGAAAATTTTTTGTGCAGATTTTCATTTTAGATCACTAAAATTAATGCGCTTTCAATAATATATAATTTAAACAATTATTAATTAATTTTTAATTATTTAGCAATAATAAATTTTGCATTTAGTACGCTAAAAATATATTAATCTAACACCTACATGAAAATTATCGTTTAATAGAATGTTTTTTGATTCTTAGTCACGCCGAAAGATTTGGTATGATTTATTTTATAACGCCTAATTTTTACAAGCGTAAAAATGTATCATGGAGGACATATTAGTTCTCATAAAGTTGACTGATTTCCAATTTTCGACCAATAGGTCGAATTTCCTTAATGCGAAGGAGAAATGCCTAACTTTGAACACAAATTTCCCTAATCAAGGCATTTGTACTTCAAAGTCGTTGACTTTGAAGTCATATTGTCGACTAATAAGGCATTCTGACTAATAAGCCCAATTTTCCTATTTATAAGTTAGTTTGACTTCAAAGTTTAAAAATTAAAAAAGTTAATAATAAAATTTTAAAATCGAGAATGCTGAATCCGAGCCATTGAAATATACCTAGATAGAGTATTGCTATGCTAATAATACACAGATGTGTTTTGAAGCAAAATTTAAGCAGTATACAGTACTGTAAACATAACGACACGTGTTATGTCCAGTGGCGTACGGTATATATTTTGTCCTATTTAGAAGTGGCCACCAGTTTTATTGTTAAAATAAGTAACATTTTTAAGGATGCGTGGAAGGGACAATGATAATTTTATAAACCAAGAATATTTTATTTTAAATTTGGTATTTACATAAATCATAAAACAGCGGTATCAAGCAATTTTTCACACGCCCTCCAGTTGCGTTTAAATTTTACAAATTTTTGAATCCTCGAGGAGAAGCTATACGCCATATTAGTGCAGCGTCAGATTCTACGAATCCAGTTCCAAACAAAACACCCGACATAACCTCGTTTTTTCCACTTTGACATTTGGTTTGATATTTGAACGATTTGGGTGCTTCTGTGCATTAAAACGACTTAAAAATGCGCAATTATATATTAGGTAACCGTTCTTGAAGTTGTAGTGGATATTGTTAACAAAATTTAGGTACTCGATTTATGCAATGTTTGAATTATGTTCTGAACTTAACTGTTAGTTTCAGCAATAACAATGACCCAAACGAACATTTGTTACAGTAGGCACGTTTTTTGAAAATTGGCAAAATGAGAAAATCCTCAAGTAGAAATGGTTTTAATTATAAGTTTAATTCCTCGGTTGGTAGTTGGTGGATTCGTAAAAGATGCAAATTTTTATATAAAATAAGGTATTACATACATGCATTATTGACTTCATATTTAATTATTTCCAAATGTTTATGCGAGAATGAAGAAACGGACATTCTATAAAGGTAATGATTGTGTTTACAATAATTTTATTGTTTTTAAATTCTTTATAAATTCTTACAGTTACTTGTTGATTTGGAATTCTCGAAGAAAGGTCAAGTAATTTACTATCACATGGTTGCATTGATGCACATCATAACATTTCCATAAGTGCATGGAGGATAAACTGTGCGTATTGTGGTACAATAACCATTACATCACTGCCGTGATCTTCCAATTTGTTTGATCGATGGACTATTTACATCGCTGGAATAAATATATTCAGCTAAAAGGAGACTTGATAAATAAAAAAGTTTTAAATATAAATCCTTTCATTTGTACCCAACGAAGATCTAAAGTGATTATGTGATATAATAATGATAATAACAGGACGAGGTTTTAAATTAATAGGAGAAAATCGGTTGTTTTTAAATTTATTTTATTTTGAAAACCGTACTACGAAACCTGCTTAGTTATGTTCTGTAATAATAATTGAACAAAATCAAGAAAACAAAAAATTGCAATAGTCAAAAATATTCATGCCAAGGCCTTTGTATAGTTCATAAATCAAGTTAAAATCCTACTCATTCTCAATTTCCGAAGAAAAACGTTCCTGCACTTTTCGTATAGGTGGTGGGTGTAAATTTATGAGCGTTCCAATCAATCAAACTATTATTCCATAAGTCTTAAGAGTGTGAGGTGTAAAATCAAGAATTTTGTATCACTCCATGCGCCGGATAGCCCTTGCAACATGAATTCTAGTCCCGGCTATGGAATTCGTTTACTGCACCTGTTCCGGTGTCACTTCCCATATTTATTTACCTTTATTTGCATCTGAAACGTTTATAACATTATCCAGTCAAATTTTAAAAATCTTAATACCTCTACAGTGGTTTATATTCATTTGTGGACACATTTTACCACATTTAAAGACAGGACTGTGTACCGAGAGCCAGGTTATCAAACTTAACATTAAAACCATTTCTACTAGAGGATTTTTGCATTTTTCCAATCTTCAAAAAACGTGCCTACTGTGACAAATGTTCGTTTAGCTCATTGTTATTGCTGAAACGAACAGTTAAGTTCAAAACACAATTCAAACATTGCATAAATCGAGTACCTAAATTTTGTTAACAATATCCACCACAACTTCAAGAACGATTACCTAATATATAATTGCGCATTTTTCAATCGTTTTAATGCACAGAAGCACCCAAATCGTTCAAAAATCAAACCAAATGTCAAAGTGCAAAAAACGAGGTTATGTCGGTTGTTTTGTTTGGAACTGGATTCGTAGAATCTGACGCTGCACTAATATGGCGTATAGTTTTCATCCAGTGGCTTTAAACTGTCAGTCTTGAATGTATTCGAGCGAACATTAAGGGCCCGGATATTAAATGGACCCGGCTCTGTCACGATTAGAAAAATAAAATAATTTAATTTGAAATAAAATTTGCACCCCCCCCTCCTTAACCTTCTTTATATTGAAAAATGAAATGAAAAAAATACTTTCAAACAAAAAAATAGTGTTTTTTTGTCTGATAAATTGTAACTAGACGCAATAGGCACTGACATGTAAAATATTCATTATCCAAATTTGTTAAATGCAATGTAAATTACTACAATTTACTGATCGACTTAAAAAATCGACTTAAAACGAAAAATCGATTTAAGGAAGTATAAGGAAGAATAACCATTGTTTATATATATCGATATTATATATATTTTTTATATTTCGATATATATAAACAATGCTATAACTATAAAGTAAAAAAGAACATGTTACGCCTATGAATTTTGATAGGTTATGTTTTACGCGCGAAGATTCGGTAAACACGCATGGTAAATACGAACAAAGTGTCAAGTTCGTGTTGAACAATTATAACCCGGTTGTAATATTTGTTGTGAAATAAACACTTTCCTCAAGTATTTTATAGGTTAACCTTTAGATTACCACGTGGGGTATTTTACATACCCCAATTTTGGTTTTCTGATTGTAGCTTTACACATAATATTTAAAAAAAAATTTTTTTCTAGCTACTTAACTTTTCTTTTATGCCGGTTAAACCCATATAAACAGATTTTCAAAATACAAAGGAAATGTGGCTTAAAAAATTTTTTTTGCTTGATTATTTACTTTTGCCATTCACCTATTTTCTTTTTTTGGCCGTTTTATGTAAAGATCTTCGGAAAATAGAATGTACCAAAATGATCGTTGGTGTAGACAACATGAATTAATCAAAGCATATAAATTTTTTTTTACAGAAAATTATTTTTTTTAGGACGCACTAAATAAAAATTTTTTTTTGTATAAACGTTCTTTACTTAACCTTCCAAATAACTTCTGATAAATATTAGTTTCAAAAATCAATAAATAGTCTGGGGTACCAAAAGAACCCCACGTTGTACTTAGCTTGATTTTTATTTACGTGGTAATCTAAAGGTTAAAGTAACCGTCAACAGAGTTCTAAGAGTGTAAAGACAAATAACTAACTTTCAGGGCAATTTTGGTAGGAATTTCGACCTAACCTCAGACCGGTTTTCCTTATAGGTAATTTTCTGTGGTAATTTCAACTTTATGGTTAGCTCTGGATGACCATAAAGGTTTATTTTGTGCCTTAAATATTTCCTATTATTTAAGTCAACCACACAGCACTTATATATAGTAAAAATACGTAATTCTGACCAATTTAGTCATATCGGCTATGAGGTTGAAATTAGGTAATACACATAGGTCACATTTCCTTCAAATGAGACTCTAATTTGACTTATAAGTAGAATTGACTTTGAAGGCATATCTTTGGTCAAAATTTGGTAATTTATAGCTTAATATATAACCTTTAAGTCACTAAACTTTGAAGGCATTTTCTAGGTTTAAACTACGTAATTTTTGACCTGCACACAAGACTTCATACGCTATCTGACTTTTAAGACATTTTTTATCTCGAAAATTGGTTATTTTTCGCTTAAATAGGGCAATCTGACTTTGGTTTAGTCAAGCTGCCCTGCTTTGCTGCTTGGGCTACCTGTGGGAGCTCCAGTGGGAAAAATGTATCCCAGAATACCGCAACAGTCAGCTCCGATTTTATGGAACCGTTTCCTCGCTCTCGGAGAGGTTTCCAACATCTGCTGGTGTTTCAGGATACCTTCACGAAATGGGTAAAGTTATGTCCCGTGCGCCGCGCCACAGCAGCGGAAGGGAGCCGAGAGCTCAAGAACAGGATATCGATGAGATTCGGCACTCCTGAACAGCTCCTGAGCGACAATGGCACTCCCTACACCAGTCAAGAGTTGGCTAAACTGACTAGCGGATGGGGGATAAAGCACGTCTTCACCCCCCTACACCCCGCAAAACAACCCAGTAGAGCGCACCAACAAAACTATCGGTACCATGATTTCTCAGTCGTGCGACAATCAACATCGTAAGTGGGACCAATTCATACCAGAGATTCAGTTTACCCTGAATACGGCCCAGCACGCGTCAACCGGATTCTCTCCTTGTATGCTGAACTTTGGTAGAGAATTGTACCACGCTGAAAATTCACCATCAATAGATCAGACGGTGTCACCCAGGCAATACCAGAAGAAAATGGAGAAGTTACGCGAACTTCATAAAGTCGCTCAAAGAAACCTAGCCATTGCTTTTGAGAATCAACGAAAACATTATGATCCCAGAAGACGAAATCGACTGCCACGACTAGGGGAAGAAGTATACCAACGACAACGGATACCGTCCAGTGCCCCAGAAGGAGTGATGGCGAAGTTGGCCCCTAAGTTTAGAGGAGCCCTAGTCATCAGTAAAGTGGTGTCCCCAGCTCCACAGCTGACAACCGCTTCCGGTGAGTTTGTAGGTAGAGCCCACGTTAAAGTTTTAAAGTGGAGTGCAAGTGCTCGGATCCCACCAGCCCTATATCGCGGACCAAGAGGAAGAGGAACCCCTGCGAAGATCCGTAAGAATCCGGAACAATCAAATTCTCAGCCAACCTAGAGAAGAGGGCCGACCGAGAAGTCGTTAAACTAGAGAAGAGGTTCGACCGAGAAGTCGCTAAACTAGAGAAGAACACCGACAGAAATGTCGCTTTGTTCCAGCCGACCAGCTGTAGCTGTAAAAAAAAACAGAAAATAGATCCAGTCAATCACCAGTTACCGGGACGAACAACCCGAGAAAATCGGTAAGGTCGTTTTTATTAACGATGTCCATATTTTTTTTGTGTGCAGGAAGTGCCCCAAGAGCGGACTGGTAGTCCGGAGGATAACCGAGGTCGATCCAGAACCCCCTTGCACTCGATCCGACCCTGGCAGAAATTTTAAAATCTTTATTATTAAAGTTTACGTGTGAGACAAGCTAAGAGCGATTTCAAACATCTTGCGCCAGGACGGAACAAAATTTGGTGTTATCATTTATAATTCATTTCATCAGTCAAATTGAAGTGATGGACGGTGCGAAGAACGATCCACAGCAGAACCAAGCTATCCTGGAGGAGATTATGAAGGAGGTAGCTGCGGTTAGTGTCCCGACATTCACGAGACCCGTCCCAGCAAATCGCCGAAGTCTAAAAGATGGGAAATTGTGGCGTAAAGCAAAGAGAGGCGGAAATAATGAAGAGATTATTCGATCCCACCACCAGATCCGACCTGAGGACGAAAACCGACCAGACCGACCGTGGTGACCGGATCTAAGGCCGCCAAGAAAAGGACACAGGATAAACTATATATTAATCCGAATGATTCAGGTACCCGACGGACAGTGAAGGCCACAAAGCGGATTAAAACAGCAACGGAAGTTCGTTCCACCGCGGAGCAACCCCTTGTGGTCCCTTCGAACGTGGTTCAACAAACTGAAGCGGCTCCGAATGCTCTTCCGATAGAAATGGTCGGTATTCCATCACCAAAGGAAACCCCCGGTACCACTGGGAAAATCATACTACCGCAGAGAGAAGTTCCGCTGCCCGAAGAGATCTGCCAGACGTTTTCCAGAGTGCCAGCAACCCCTGGGTACATCATCGTATCGCCACCTATACCCACCCGGATAGGCATCATCCAAAAAATCTTAGACAACGACATAAAAAAGAGACGCCCATATTCTTCAATTGTACTCTGCGATGGAAAACCGCTAGAGTTGCGATGCCGACGTCTCAAGCGCCTCCTAAAAAGCGCGAAGAAGTTATAAGGCGTTTTTGATCTTTTATATATATATATATTTTTTTAGTATGCGTTGGTTGATGCTACCATCTTTTCTTTTTGCACCTTCAGTTTCCCGGGAAGCACGGGGTTGTAACGAAATGATCATTTTTTGGTAATCTTTATTTCAAAAATTTTAAAATATTTTTGAAAATTATAAAGTTAAAAAGATTACAGGTATGTTTGTAGTTATGTCTGCGTTAGTTTGTACTTGGAAAAGATACCTGTTGAACTTTTACAATTACCTGTAAAAGAATGTTATTTATTAACTACTGGTAAAATCGACAGAGGATTTTAGCATAAAAACTACTCGGTCAAATTTTCATTAAATAGTTTGGTTTAGTATAAATTTTCCTTTCCAAAGCAGGTATTTTTCTGTCGATACTTCCGAAATAGGTCTGCTTAGCGATCATTTCAAAGAGTGTTGCATTCAATACTTCGGAAACGTGTCTGCCTAGCGATCGTTTCTATTTATCCTGTTTTGCAGTGAGTCGTTGCTGCCTAGCGTGACGACTTCATCTTCTCCAGCCTGAAAGATCTTGTTTATAGCCTAGCGAGACAAGATTTATCCCATAAAAACTTCCTATCATCTTACCTATTGTTACAAATATTTACACCGGCGAAAAACCATCTAAGTAGTCATTATTTGTTTACCAGTAGCAACGACAGTCAGATTTGGGGGTAGTAATTTATGTTAGATTCTAGATAACCAAACCAGTAGCACTCGACATTTCAAATTTAGATACTAATAATCTAGCTCCTGTAATAGTATTAGTAGTAGACTTGAAATAACCAGTAGTGCATTTAGGTAATAAGTAGCGTTTAGACAAAAACTTATAAGAAGACAATTCACTTACCTATTGATTAAGGTCGTTACACACTCGTAACCGGTAGTTTATTTAGGTTTTATTTAACATTTATTAAAGTAGTAGTTCTTGGTAGATTCAACCACGCACATAACCACCTATGAAAATTCACTATAGCTGTCAAAACTTGCTTTGTAAATATAATACCAGTGTCGTACTATCTCATAGTTTGTGGCAGGGATTTTATTAATTAATTCAGTTTTTGTAAAAACGTTTTCATTATTTTATAATAAATCTTTATTTTGTTATTTAAACCAGAATTGTTGTTATTTTTTTATTTCCATTTAAGATTATACTAATTTTATTTCCACCCGCTTTCTTTTTTTTGTTAAACGTGTTCGACGTAATCGAACTGGCGCCCGTGCAATTTAAAAACAGTCCAAGGAGTGTGTGTACAAAACATCGACAAGTTAGTCCAACCCCTGACCCCGCTCCCGTAGCTACCCAGTAGCTGTGATTTCACTTTTCCATTTAGAAAAGGCAAATTAGTCGTGCTACAGTTTCCAATCAAACATTGTTTTGAGATAGAAACAAATTCTTTTGAAAATGCGCAGCTTTCCATTTTATTTTAAAGTAAGATTTAAAATGGGACAGCTTGATACGGTAGCTTAACGTAATTATTTTTGATGGCCCGGCGTAGCGTAATCGGACCTCCAGGGTCGTACTCAGCGAAATCGCGGTTGCAGGGTGACGTCTACGAGAGTCACCCAGGTAGTTGTTTTGCTTATTGCTTATGGCTCGAATCTTTACAAACTTATTCTGAAAAAGAAGTACACAAGAAAACTGCCATAAAGGATTCGTGACAGTATGTATAATGAATAATAAACTTGTCGTATTACAACGCAGGTTCTTAAAGCTAGTAAAAGGGGTCGACCTAGGCATGCATGAAATTAATACTAAACAGTTACACAAATAATACAGAGGAAGGCCACTCCAACAATTTGGAGGGTTAATTGCTGTCAGCGACAGCGGAGTCAAAGGCGATATGGTAGCGAAATTCGATGTACTTTACAATTTAAATATTTACTCACATTGGTAGGTCGGATTCGATACACAGCAACGGCACACAAACAGATGTTTACTGCGGGACGGCAGAACGGTAAATAACTTGGTGTTGTTGGCGGAATGTTGTCTGGAAGAAAAGTGCGGGTTTTTCCGACCCTGCGCACAGTAGTCATAAGGCAGATTCGCACTTAAGTAAGGTGGACGCAATGCGTCTTCACTAATTTTAGTCGTCAAAAGTTAATACGTCACTTCGGTAGCTAGTGACGGTACGGTAATACGTCACCACAATAAAGAATACTTGTAATTCGTACCAGGGCTTCAAGCGCTACCTGGATTTATTTTACCACAAAAGCAGCCACAAAAATAGGCGGAATGGCGTAATCGCCTTTGCACAGCGCGGTAATCACTCGCGTGATCTTCACAAGAAAATCGGAAACCTGAGCAACAAATACGGTAATTCACAATAAGGTAAGCACTTATCGGTAAAGGCGGCAACTCAAACTTATTAGGCAGGAACAAACTTCCTTTGCGCTATTGACTCGCAAGCTCGTACTTAGTCAATCTACGTACCCCGCTTGAATGCCTGACAAAACTAACTATCGCGCCTACCCTCTCCTAATATTCCGCTTAGGAATGTCCAGGCAGAAACTTGTCGACCAAAAGGGTCGAGCTTATCTCCTGACCTTCAGCTAAGCTCACGATACATTCTGCAACTAGAGATTTGAGCGTGTCGGTCCTTCGAGATTGGCGCGGGAAATTTAAAAGAATTCAAATTATAATCCTAACCGTAACAAGCTTGTGCTTCATTACCTTTGATGCTTCTTCTGGACAATTGGTAATTTGCATAACGTAGTTTAGTAAATGCTTACATCTATCTAATATAAAGAATATGTCCGTCTAATTTTCATTTAATAATGCTTAATTATTTTAAATTAAACTCATCGTGTTTTTTTAAATTGTTTCAAACTTTTTTTTATATTTAATTAATATTTTTTCAATTTGTTTCCGTATGATTAATAAATAAGTACATTAATTTATTTTTTACAGTTTGCTGATTACAAAGAATTTCAATTGGTACCTGTTCAGGATTCCGTACAAATTGACAACATTGATAATGTTGTCGACGATTTATCTGTTGAATTTATTAATAATGCAAGCGATAGTATCGATGTTACCGGCAATGCGCAAAATCCGGCAATTTGCAAAATTCCTAGGTAATCTGCAAACCGACTAAGTCGTAAGCTACTATGCAAATTCACTAATACTTTAGGCAATCTGCAAAATGGCTACGGTGTTTCAGGCAATTTGCAAATTGTCTATATTGTTATATATTGTCTATATTGTTGTTGTGCTTTTTGAGTATGTAACAGACTCACATTGACAAGGCAATGTAAAAAACGATATTTTAAATAGATAATTTTAAAAGAACCATTTATTAAAATAGCTCGTTGAACATTTTACATAAGAATAAAAACTATAAACCTATAAACATTAGGTTACTTATTTTTACGTGGATTAGAAAAGTGACAGAGAAATAAAATTCTTGGAAATTCTGAAAGATTAAAAAGCTGCACTACTGACGATAATGTAATCATACCCATTCCGTCTTTCGACGGGGGTCGAACAGATCCAAGGAATATGTTAGGTGTACTTCTTGGCGAAGAAGAGGGATTTTATAAAATAGGCACTAGAGCAGGAGATCTTCAGAAATGGTACAGTCGAAATGAATTTGAGCCGGTGACGCAAAACTGTATAGTGCATGCAGAAGATGTAGCTGCAGACGAAATTAGTCTTCGGGTGGCAGTGCTTGCAACTGCTTCTTCTACAGGTTGTCAGGGAATGTTGAAATGTAATTGTACAAAGAAGTGCATAAATAAATCATGCAAACGCCTTTTTTCTAATCCATGCAAAATGTTCAACGAGCTTTGTTTTAATAAATGGTTCTTTTAAAATTATCTATTTAAAATATCGTTTTTTACATTGCCTAGTCAATGTGCGTCTGTTACATACTCAAAAAGCACATTAACTAACAATATAGACAATTTGCAAATTGCCTGAAACACCGTAGCCATTTTGCAGATTGCCTAAAGTACTAGTGAATTTGCATAGTGGCTTACGACTTAGTCGGTTTGCAGATTACCTAGGAATTTTGCAAATTGCCGGATTTCGCAAATTGTCGGTAACATCGACAATACTACTGTGACAAATCAAGCTATTTTACCTATAAAAATTTTACTATTGCTTAAAAAATGACATTATATTAGTAAATGATAATTTTTAAGAATTAGATGGAAAAATTGTTGAATTATTTCCCGGAGAGTGTTCACAAACTTTTACGTGTCCCCTGTATAGAACAGAGATTCGTTACGCAACATTAGCGAAATTTCGAAAGGTTAATTAGTTGACAAAGACCGCAACGTACAAACCATCAGGAATCTGCGAAAATTTGCTAATATTGCTGACAATATCAATGATTCTACAATTAGTGACAACTGTAAAAATTCTGCTGTAGAAAGTAAAAAGTGGTTAGAACATCATCGAGACGAGGTAGACGTATTACTTCATTGGAAATCTTCGTATGAGCTGCGGAGGACTGAAGTTAACTCCAACAAGTATCTGACTGTGACTGACATATTAAACGATTGGCCTGTTTTAAAAGAGTCCATATGTGCAGTATTGGTATGTTAAAAAGTAAATTTTTTATTTATTATTTAATTTAAATCTAAACGAATGTTGGGAAAGTTTGTTGACTCAACTGACAAAAATTTCATTTGGTAAAATTAGGGAGGATTTTAAAAGAAAATTGAAACTTCTGCATATGAGTGATGATAACGTTATTTATTAAGTAAGCATATCATTCAACTGGAAATTTTAGTTGATCTATTAACTCCGAAGCCTCGTATAAAATCGAAGAAAAGTACGCATAGATCCAAGATGACGCTGTAGAAAGCATATATTTGCACGTCAAAATTCCCGGTGATATCCATCAAGGGCCACGAAGCTAAAGCGGCGTTCAGATAGAGATTCTTGCCTTGCCTTGCTTAGGTAGAAACTGGCAAGAGCCAATCAGATTGAAGTATTATCTTCTATCCCCTCCTTTGCATAAAATTTGTGTTGCGGTGCTGAGGTCTTGCCGAAGCTTGGTAATGTCAAGCTTTTCGGTTCTGCAACACAACGCAAGCGAAGCAAGACCCAATGAAATCAAAGTATTTTAAATGCAGCAACGCGCGTACTTATTTGAAAATTTACTTCAGATAAAAATTTAAATAATTTGTAAATTTTGGTAAAACCAAATTCTATTGTATTCTAAACCGCTATCTTTACAAATTTTAAAAGCCGGAAATTTTTGAAAAACCCCAAAAATTATATTGTTCGTGCTTACCTACCTGTAATAAATATAATACAATACATTTATTACAATAAATAACACCTACCGTAGATCGGCTTATTGCAAACGAAAATAATTTGTAAATCAATCAATATTATTACTTTGTTACATTACATAATAATATAATGTCTTATTTTTTGACAAACTCGTTTTTCCAGAAAAAATTAGGTAAACCACATCTGGACATTTTATTTATAATTTGAATTTATTTTAAGCATATTTGGAGGGAAACGGATAATTTTGAAATTTTATTTCACACCACAGTTTACTTTCGATATCTATATATTTTATAATCAACAAATTACTTTTTACTCAGGTGTTTACTTATAATTTAAAGTGACAGGTGTTTACTCTGTACTGCTCTGCATAAAAATGTAGTGGATGTCGAACGGTAAAAATACAGATGTCACTATCGCTGTTGTCTAAGCAAGACAACACAAGAATTTCTATGTAAACGCTCAAGTCGTCTAAGCAACACCGAAGCAAGACCACGCAATACAAGACAAGAGCAAGGCAAGACAAGAATCTCTATCTGAACGCCGCTTAAAGTTTGTACAAAAGCGAAAGCTAAATCTAGGATCCAACCAGTTGTAATATGAGTTAGATCTACGTAAATTTATGTGCCGTTAGATAGCTTCTGTTATGAAGCTCATACATTCACAGAGGGACTCGATTTATTGTTTAAATTCTATTTAATGTTTAAAGTAGCTTATTCTTTAGAGAGTCAGAACTTTTGGTACTTTGTACAGTGGAGAATGTATAAAATATCCATCAAATCTGACGTACAGATACCGTTTGTGTTTCAAAGTTTAAATAAGTTGAAGGTTTACTCAAAGTAAACTATATTTTAAAAAAATTATCTAAACCTAAAAAAATGGATAAAATGAAAATGACATTGAAAACAAAGTGTTAAAATTTGTAAATAAAATATATGGTAATCCTAACGTTACTGAAAAATTAGCTCAAAATGCAATTGAAGAGCGCAGGCTAAGAAGGGGGGGTTAGTCATTTTTTTTAAATTTTTTAATTTTTGCGGCAATTGATAGCTAATGCAATATTCTATCATATAGAAATGTAATATAGGCTAAAACTGAAGTTAGGCATAAGGTATTGCAGATTAAAGTTTGTCTATACCGGCAAAACAAATGAGGTTTCAAACTTTAAAATCGCGTTTAATTAATCAGTAATCCTAAAAAATTACAAATTTTGACTATCCCCCTTCTTAGCCTGCGCTCTTCAATTAAAGATTTTAAATTGTTAATTACTGAAATATCAGCAATAAAATTAACAAAATTAAAAGAATACATACGGATTTGCTGTACGGAAACTCATGTTACCAATGAAATAGAAAACTGTGAAATTAATATACCGAACTATAAAATTATGAGAACAGACTCAGACAGTAGACATACAGGTGGTGTATTGTGCTATGTACGAAATGATATATTGTGTTCACTCGTAGAAATGTTTATAGTCCAACGACAGTATTGGATGTTGATGGTGAAATTAATTGTAGCGGGAAAATCTATAATAGTTGGTAACTTGTACCGTTCACCTAGTGGCTCTAAGGGAGTATTTATGGATTTTATAGAAGATGTATGTGACCGATTCATTGTAGACAAGAACAGTAATAGTCTGATTATAGGAGATTTTAATATTAATTGGAATGGGGATGATTCGTATAGTAGGAGGTTAAAAAAGGGAATGTCAGATAGAAGCCTTGTCCAAGTGGTTAAAGAATCAACCTGTTTTGCTAATAGGGAGAACGAGTCAATTATTGGCTTAGTGTTTACCAAGGAAGAGAATGTAGCAAAGGCCGAGGTGCTGAATGAAATGGTATATGGGAATCACAGATGCATAAAGATAAATATTGTTAGTAAGGAGAAAGAGAAAATCATAACCGTAAGTAGAAGAGAGAAAATACTAGATCTACAGAAATTTCGTGATGATATGAAGGAAATATGCTACGAATATGGAAACGACGTTAACGCAAGGATCAACAACTATTACGAAGAAATGCAAGTAGTTATAAATAAGCATATGCCGTATCAAGAAATTCAAATGTTCAACAAGGGTAAGCATTGGTTTGATATTAATGTGCTGAAAGCCATAAAAGCGAGAGATAATGGTTATAAAAAATACAGACTATCAATGGAAGAAGCGGACTGGCAAGAATATAAACGACTCAGAAATCAAACTGTAAAACTTATTAAGCACACTAAGACAGAGTACTATACCAAACATATTGATGATTGTATGTATGATGCGAAGAAAATGTGGAAATCTATCAAGAAATTAATGAAGAATGAGCAAATAGAAGTTAATACGGAAATAGTGTTTAAAGGAGTGACGATGAGGAATGAGGAGAATATTGCAGAAGAATTTAATAATTATTTTATTGACAGTATTGAGGAAGTAATAAATCAGATATCTCCTGTGGACTTCAAACTAGAGGACGTTAGGACTATTAAGGAACTAAGTGATTTTAGGTTACTGAATATGAACGAACTTTATGATGTAGTTAGAAGAATGAAGAATAAAACCAGTCCGGACGGTATTGATACCGGCGTACTACTTTTGGCTTGGGAAGAAATTAGTAATCCATTGCTAAATATGATAAATAGTTCAATGGAAGTAGGCACGATACCGGAGGTTATGAAATTATCTACTATTGTTCCAATACGAAAGGTAAACAAGTCAGTAAAGTGTGAAGAGTTTAGGCCAATTAATATGCTAAGTTCAATGAGCAAAATTATGGAGCA
Source organism: Cantharis rufa (assembly GCA_947369205.1). Taxonomy (NCBI): domain Eukaryota; kingdom Metazoa; phylum Arthropoda; class Insecta; order Coleoptera; family Cantharidae; genus Cantharis; species Cantharis rufa. Next base: position 31,214,989 of record OX376305.1, on the reverse strand, counting down.
GGTGGTTTGTACACAAATAAGAGACTATACAGAAGGGAATAATTTGCTAACACAGTTCCAGTCGGGTTTTAGAGAAGGTCACAGCTGCGAAACAGCTATTCAGGGGATTATACACGATTGGAAAAAAGGTATTGATGAAGGTTTAGTTATCTGTGTAGTTTTTATTGATCTAAAAAGGGCTTTTGAGACAATAAATAGAGACGTTTTAGTAAGGAAATTAAAGGATTACTATGGAATTAAAGGGAACGCATTGAAGTGGATGATTAGTTACTTGACAGGGAGGCGGCAGAGGGTGAAATATGGTAAAGCCACTTCAAAGAAAAGAATTGTGAAAAATGGAATACCGCAAGGCAGTGTATTGGGTCCGTTGTTATTAATTTATACTATTCATAAATGACATTGGTAAAATATTCAAGAAGGCAAAGTTCCACCTGTTCGCAGATGATACCATAATATACGTGACAGGGAAAGATGGTCAAAGCATAATAGAGGAGCTTAATAGTGAGTTGGATAACTTGGTCAAATGGTTGAATGGTAACAAGTTAAATATTAATGTAGCAAAGACCAAGGCGATGGTGCTGGGGAAAAAAGGGTACGTCGATAATATAAATAATAACGGGAACAAAATAATGATAGAAGGAACGGTAATAGAAATAGTGAAAGAAATGAAATACCTTGGGTTAATATTGGATTACCAGATGAATTTCAAGAGTCATATAGATTATATGTGTAGAAAAATGTCAGGGAAGTTGGGAGTGTTGAGTAGATGTAGTGATTTCATATCTAAAAAAAACTAGGACGATAATATACAACACAATTGTATTACCACACCTAACTTACGTGGGATCAGTAGTATACATGGCAAATAAAAATGATGTCAATAGGCTCCAGGTGTTACAAAATAGAGGAATGCGGATTATCCTGAGGAGAGACAAATACGCAAGGGTGAGTGACATGCTGAATGAACTGGAGTGGTTGAATGTAGAAGAATTAGCAGAATATCAGGTTATGATATTTCTACACAAAGCAATGTTGGGAATTATGCCACAGTATATAACCGAATTAGTTCCAAGGTGTAATGAAAACCACGAGCATAACACAAGGGGAAAAGAAAATATTAAACTTGAGTCGGTTAGATCAGCTCTTGCACACAATTCGGTATTTGTTAAAGGAGTAGTAGCTTATAATGCGTTGCCTAGGGCAATGAGGGCACTTGAGCTAAACAAGTTTAAAAAAGAAGTAAGGACGTTACTGAGGAACAAAGTGGAATAGGGAATTATTTGAGTAAAATTGGAGTAAAAATTCTTTTTGTGTATTAAATTGTATGTAATATCAAATGTAATATTATGTTTTGTTTTTAATTATTACTATGTAAATAGATATGTAAATAGTTTTGTATAGTCAATCTAGGCTAAATAAACGCTTTATTATTTATTATTATTATACCAAAACAATGCCATGACTTCATCGAGGACTGTTTTAAAAGTTTTGAAAACTTTGATTCTAAATGGAATCCGCTCATGGAAGTTCGGACACTTAATGATATGTACAAAAACAGTAAAAAAATCAAACAGAACTAAGGAAAATTAAAATTTTATTAAATTTACAATAAATAGAATTAAACATAACCCTAATAACAAAATTTTTGTTTAATTATAACTTCCGAAAAATTAAATTTTCTTCTCGTCAAAGAAACCACCTATCGCGGTGATAACTGCACACACTATTCTTTCACACAATTCTTTCGATAAGTTTTACTAACACTGAATGCGGAATATTTGTCCACTCACTTTAAAATTTCCCAAAGGTGATTTTTAGATGTTGGACACACTTTGCAAACTCTCCTGTCCAACTCATCCCACAACAACTTGATCGGATTTAAGTCTGGGGAGGCCACTTCATAATTTTCAACACTTTTTTTTGCTCTTGTTCATTTAAATAATTTTTGAATACTACCGCAGTATGCTTAGGGTCATTGTCTTGCATGAAAGTAAAATTGGGGCCGATTAATCGCAACCCCGATGGTAAAGCATTTTCCTGCAAAATTTTTAAATAATTCTCTTTCCTCATTATTTCTTCAATGCGGCGTAAATCCCCCATTCCTGCAAAAGAAAAGCTTCCCCAAACAAGCACCGAACTCTTTCCTTGCTTAACAGTAGGCACAATGCACTCCGGAATCATTTTTTCTCGTTTTGATCTTCGAACAAACACGCGTCTAGTTTGTCCAGACTTCAAATTTTGATTTATCTCTAACAAGGAACTCGCTAATTTTTTAAAAATGTGGGCAATAAATATGCGCAAGCAAAATGGGGAAGATTACAAAGAAAGTACGGCGAAAACAATTTGGAATATCACAGCGAAACGGATCAAAAAAAAATATTTTAAACAATTCGGGCTAAGTTTCGATCCACTTCGGAACATCGAATTTAAAAAAGCAAGAAATGCTAAAAGAAAAATTTTAGAAATTCAGCCTGAAAAGCGCAATGGCTTTAAATTTCATGGACTGCATGAAAATTATTGACAGTTGCGATGAAAATACTCCAGACGGAGTACACAGGAAGTTTTTCCACATTGCTTGCTTCGAGTTGGCATGGCGTGGAGGTGAAGCCACTAATTGCTTAATTCAGCATTTTAAAGAAGACATTTTAAATAATGGAACTCCATCCGGGAGCATTTTGTATTTTCCGATATTTACGAAAACCTGCCATAGTGGAGACCAAAAGTGTACGAGCAATAAGTGGTTGGTACCAAATGTGACTAATAGAAGTCGATGTCCAGTGAGACCTTATAGAAAACTAATCGTTTAAAGAGCTTATCACATTACAATCGACAGGTTTTTTTAACACCAAATCCATTTTATGAAAAACCTGGTTCATTTTGCAAAAAAAAAGTAAGTTACAATACAATACTAAAATATAATATTCTTTAAAAAGATTGAAGTTAAACATTACAGCCAGTTTATTTATATAATTGTTTATTAATTACGATATATTATTTTTCTAGATAGACTTTGATTGTAAAAATAAAAAAATTACAAATCATTCCAATAAAGGGCATCAGCAATATCTCATATGGCCAAAGTAGGTGTATCGGAACAAGAATTGATCCAAATGTCCGGACATGCAACGGCATCAACTATAAAAATGCATTTACAAATAGATCAAGCACACCACGAAAATATTGTAAATATAAAATTCGAAATGTAACCTCGACTGTTACATCAACGGCTACTACATCGGTGGCTATTAGTGAAACCATTTGTGAACCCACTGCAGCAGTAACCTGCAAACAAATTTTAACAATTGTGTATTTAATAATTACTTCTTCTTTTTCTGTGCCATACCTTCAATGGGCGTTGGCGATCAACTTGGCTGAACCAAGATGACGTACCAGGGAATTTAATTAATGGGGTGGTTTCCCGTTGCCTTCCCCACAGCCTACAGATCTATCTTGGGCTTTAGATCACAGCAGCGTATTCGACTCGACCAGGATTTGAACCGCAGTCACCCGCTTCCCAGTCGGCCGGTGTAGGCTTTACGCCACACTGCTGGTCATACATAATTACACATTCAATTAATTTAAACAGTTTATAGGCACCGACTAGCATTATAATATGCTAATTTTCTTTTAAAAAAACTAGAATCATCCAATTGCACTGTTAGTGATGCTTAAGCTGTAAGTGACATTTTAGTTTCTTTAAATTTCATATAACACACCAGCGTCAGCGCAGCGAAGTAATACTATATTCGAAATCGCTTGGTTATTGTTTTAAACTACCCAGTAAAAAATTTTGTCGTGTAAAAAGTGTAGTGTTGTTGGTAAATAATTTAGTGTTAATTTTTAGTGTATAATTTCCCTCTACTCTTTATTTCGCACTAAAAGTACACTAAAATGGTAAATTCTTACTAGATGCTAAAATAAGCACAACAAAGAGTGAATTTCAATCTTGTTAGATTGATTCTACGGCTACGGGACAAATAATGCTGATGATAACAACGGACGAATGATACATTTTATCAAGGACTCCGTGGCACCTGTAAATAAATAAGAGTTAAACAAGCCCTCACAACTCCACGATACGAGTCACGTCAAAGTGACTACCACCTCACCAGCCGACGATGCAATTTTCGGCAAACACCTGAGCGTCCGAGAAAACGTTCCCCGCCAGACATTTTCAGTCAGCGCACCCGCATTGATAGAAATATCTAGGCAAACATATAGCGAATTAGTTACCGACAACAATTCACTAACAAAAGTTATTTTGCCGGAGTACTTAGATTACTACGCTACAGCAATGCTGTGGTTTAGGATAGTAGCTCTTAAACAAAAGAACTCTCAGCCACTGACAGTAGCTGAACAGGATGTACTGATGGCCATACAGCCTATGACCTATGCAGTCCCTGAACCGATCCGCTTGCAATTATGCCACCTTGGCAATATTGTAACGAAAACAGGATCCCACCTATTCCCAACATTCCCACCGTTACCTACCGAACAGATAGGAGGTCAAGGAGGTTACTATGGTAATCTTCTTCCACCAGGGGAAGGAGTAGACACCAATCTCCACAATCTCTATGAAGAGATTCCGTGCCTAGGAGTCTTATCCGAGGCAGTACGGAACACAATTGGCAATGCTGCACCAGGCATTTACCAGTCGCAAGTTACGTATGAGAACCAACAACCCAACCAAAATCTGTTAGGATTTAGACCATTGATATCGAGAAGAAATGAGGCAAAGAACCTTGCTTTAGAATTGAATATCACCGAACAAGATTTTCCGTCATTCCCTCACAATACAGGAATCAACCTTGAATTCCTCCAGTCCATTTCCAATGTGATTGCAAACACGAAAACGTTTAAGATTACACATCTTGTTTTCGCCACCATGGCCGAGATAGGCTCTCAGTCCCAGATTGTGATCGAAACCCCACAAATAGTAAACCCCAACCAACGCGGTGTTATTAGCGAGATCATTCCGTCAGGATTAATCAGCGACACACCTAGCACCTTCGGAGCAGGAATCTTTTTCTGTCCACAATTGCTTAAAGAGCAATACGGTTTACCAGCACCCAATGTCAATTTATCATGGAGTATTTTCCTAGCAATACCGCAAGATTGGATTGACAACAGAAACGTCCGGAGAAATCTACCCCCAGAATACTTAATGAATAGATTTTCCACAGTATCGATGCTATCGAATACTTACAGGACAAATATCATAAAAGAACTAGTTACAGAGAAACGTTGAAATTCTTAATTATGATACAAACAGCGTGACTATACCCTGATATCATAGTATAGCCCGTATAATCCGTTGATATCGCGTTTTACCCTTTTTCCTTCCTTCTCCCTTTCAATTAAAATCACATTCGTAAATGTGCAGTGAAGTGATGAAGAACATTATATTAAGATAATCGATTGATACGTGGTTTAGGTAGTGTATAATACATCGCCTGATGATGCCATAGTATGGTGAAAACGTTTGCGATATTGTATACTTACAATGTATTTTAATTGTGATAACTTAAAAACATTTTAGTTCTGAAAAGTGTGTGTGCATTTTTTAGGTTTTCTAAAATAGTGATATGATTATATTAAGAATTTTACAATGTCCTTTACAATAATTAAACACATTCATAAAAAAATATTAGTGAAAGCGGAATCGAATATTACTTACCAAGAGTTTGAATCAATAAGCAAGTATAAAAACTTTTTGTTTATGTAGAATGTATTATAATGTGTACCTACTTGTTCACTTCTATTACAAGTTTTTGTTTGAGTTTTCAATTTGATTACGATAAGGACAATAAAACTTACACTTCACAAATTGTAATTGAAATTGTAATTACCCATGCACACAAAATTTTTACGTAACCTGAATGGTTTTTGTGCAGATATCTTTTATTTTAAATCTAGTAGAATGCAATCTATGCGATTCCCCAAGTACGATTGTATGACTACACTAAATTTTTCGTTTCTGAAACTTTTTACCTTCGAATACAGTCGCTCATAAAATGTGTCCTTCGTACAATGTAAGTAATCTTGCGAAATTAATTTATCATTTCAATTTTTTCGAAATCTCATGTACAATCATCCGAGGTGCCGACTGAATCAGCAAAAACCAAAACAAAGTCGCCCATCTCATCTTGTGTTTATTATATTCTGTTACATTCTTGTAAGTTTATGTATAAATAGGGTGACCATAATCAGTGCTATTCACGTCGGTGTTGATAATTTGACGTATAAATGACATTTGACAGCCTTATCAAGCCCTAGTCAAGTTTCGCTATTCTGTAAGGGTTGATAACTTGTCAAGTTTGACTAGGCTTGATAATTTTGTCAAGTGGCCTTGATGATGGTCAAGTTTGACAGATGTTCTTATTCAGGACAACATTTTTTAGTCAAAACTTGACGGTTTATCAATTGACATCCAGCAAGTGGTGTATACTACTTGCTGGAGATTGATAACACTTGACAACAGATATAAATTTAGGTTAAGTATTAAGAAATTGGTGTTGGGTAGTATAAAGTCGTTGAATACTTTATGTAATAAAAGCTTTAATTTAAAAAAAATTTAAATTAATTTTGAAGAGATGGATTTAATATTTTTTGAAGTATTTGTAAACGAATTACAAAGGTAAGTGATACCTGTTAATTATACAAATTTTAGCATCAAAATGAACGTTATTTCTTTTTTTAAGGGTACAACTTAATAGAAGTAGGAGAATTTTAAGAGATTCTAGTGACCCCTTTAATATACCCGACGTGTTATTTAAGGGATTATATAGAATTTCAAAAGACATGGGACATTGGTTACTTTCAGAAATTGCACCCCACATGAGAGATAGTGAACGGAATTCTCACATTCCGAAAGATATCAGAGTAAGTTTTTATTTTCCATGATGACTACTTCACCTATACCTACTTTGATATTTTAGGTATTTACAGCTTTACAGTTTTTGGCACAAGGTTCTTATCAAAAAAGTGTTGGTCAGGATTTTTTGTGTAGCATGTCACAGAGCTCGGTTAGTCGATGTCTAGCTGAAGTTGCCGACATTATTGTTGAGTATTTGGGTTACCTTGTTCATTTTCCAACAACTGTGGAAGAAAAAAGACAAGAAAAACAGAGGTAAATACAGAACACGGAATCAGGACCGAGTACAAATGAACAAAACTTTAATTTTTAGATTTATGAATGTTCCAAACGGTTTTCCTGGAATTATAGGGTGTATTGATGGTACTCAAATAAAAATTCATGCACCAAATCGCAACGATCCAGATCAGCCTGGTCTAATTTATTACTGCAGAAAAGGATTTTATAGTCTTAACGTTCAAATAGTAAATATCTACTTACTAATAAATCAATCGATAATTTTGATTAAAAAAACGTTTTTAGATTTGCAATGCTGAAGCAAAAATTCTTAACATAAATGCTAGATTTCCAGGATCAAGCCACGATGCAGCCATTTGGCAAACATCCCAAGTAAGGACTCATCTTATAAACAGCAACCTAAATAACACATATTTATTGAGTAAGAAAGACTTAAATATATTAGATGTGTATTTACAAACAATATTTTAGGTGATTCAGGGTATGCTCTAGAGAAGTGGTTACTGACGCCAGTGTTGAGACCAACAACTGACCAGGAAGAAAGTTATAATGTTGCTCATCGTTCAGTGCGCAATGTAGTAGAGCGTTGTAATGGCTATTTAAAACAACGTTTTAGATGCTTAAATAAGCAAAGAGCGCTTTATTACAAGCCAGAAAGAGCAGCACAAATTATTTACTCTTGTGCAATATTGCATAACATTTGTGTTGAAAGAAACGAGGATATACCTGCGGACTATGGTATGTATGTTACGTTTCACACCTGATTGTCCACAATACAGATTATGTAGACCCAACCATCGACTGTGGCTTGGACCATCTTGTTACGTTGTTATTGAAATACTTTTTATTTATAGTGGAAGAAAACGGCAATGACCATGACGAGCAAGCAGGAATAATCGCAGATAATACCAATGGTCATACTGTTAGAAATGCAGTTATCCAAAATAATTTTTAAATTATTTTTATTTTAATTACTACTTGAATAAAAAAAGACTAGATAGTTCAGAATTTTTATTTTATTTCTGCTATAATTTTGTTTAATTTAATTACAGCAGTTACAACATTATCTAACGCTTCTTCAATTTTATTTAATGTCCTTGAAAGACTTAAGCTGCTGCGACAAATTTCTGCGGTTGACAGTTTAAACTCTTGTTCTAGAATTGACAAATAAATATAAGAAAAGCTTATAGAAAAAGTGCTTACCAGGAACAATTCCTTTAATTTTTTTAAAATTACATTTCCTTATCTTATGTTTAATCGGAAATGAAATTTTTTTTTGTGGTGAACCCAAGCTCCATTATGTTAGGATTTCCAAACAAAATATATTTGGACAGCAGTGCCAATAACCTTTCCTCCAAGGCACTTAATTGCTCGAACAAAGGGGTTCCTCCACCTGTCATTTGTTGATCCACATAAATCTTCCGAGCTTTTGCCTTAGTTTTTGCCTCCCATTCATCGAAAGCCTTTTAAATTATTATTTTTATGAAGTATTTTCAATTATCTATTTAATTTATTACCTGTTTCCACTGCTTTTCAGTCTTATTAGGACCTTCGACATTTAATTTTCTGCATAAGAGAGCAAAATCCCCATTTCTTTCTTTTTTGTACTCTAAGAAAGTCTCGTACTGCTGTGGGGTGGTTTTCAACTTCTTTGGATCTAATGCAAAATAAATAAAACTATTTAGAGAGATTATTTTAAACTTTTTAATTTTTTATAGATACTTAAAAAGAACTAACGACACAATTGATCTACTTGCTTCATAGAATGCGGCGTTGTCGTATCTTTATTATTGACTTCCGATCAATCTTGAAAAATAGCTTGACAGTGTTGTCAACGTTACTATGTGAATAAGAAAACTTTCAACTATTGACAAAAAAATATTGAAAACGAATGTCAATGTCAAGAATTGACAATTTTATCAAGTTTTTCGTGAATAGCACTGAATATGTAGTTATTTTAGTCCTTCAAAGGTTTAATTAAGCAGGCCTGAATCTAAGAATTTTTCGATGGGAGGCAAAGAAATTAAGTACAAGCCCGCTGATTGTACTCTTTTTTATTACAAAAATTATAGTCACCCCTTACCCTATAGTATAAATAATAATTATATTAGATGCAACATCAATTTATATTATAATCTGATCTACGAAAGTAAGGCCCTGGTCAATACTTAAAATCTATCCGAATGGTATAAAATAATTACATTTAGTAAGTTTTTATTACTAGTAAATAAATAATTACTAAATGTACCATCATTAACCATCATCATCACTAAAATTTTACGTGAATCAATAAAATGGTATTACACAAAAACATTAACATTTTTAAAGCCCCTTTACATCTATATGTAAATATAGTCCACACAGGACTTCTCATATGGAAAAACATACGATTTCTCTCGAGGTTGCTAAAAACATACAAAACCATATGTTTTTCAAGATTTGCGTTCAAATCGTTATGAGTGATAAAGCAGAGTTTACATAAGAGTTTGTTTTGGTTTTGAGTGAAGTTAACCCTACTTTTTAATAAGAAGATTCGTATTTATTTAAGTTTAGTTTGGTACTTTAGTTCATCTATGGTTTAGTTTGTTTTGGTTTTGAGCGAAGTTAACTCTACTTTTTAATAAAAAGATTCGTTTTAATTTATACCTAACCTTTCTTTTTACAACGTTGACACTAGCTTCGTGTATGTTCGCCACCTTTCGTTCGTATGTTCTATGTTTTCTCATACAGGAATAGACTCCGTTCTATTCCGAAAGGGTACCTATGTTTTGCTATGTTTTACGTATGTTTTTTGGTATGAGTGATCAGCTATGAGAAAACATACAGTGTAAACACCGAAATATTTCTCATATGCGAAGTCCTGTGTGAAAACATATAGATGTAAAGCGGCTTTACGATTAATTTTGTGTGCGACTGTAAATGATAGGTAGTACTTTTATTACTATGAACGTGTATAGAATTTATAGAAAGTGAACTTCTTGAAAAACTATTTTAGCTAGAAAGAAAATTCCCGAATTAGGAGGGCAAATTTTCTTTTCGAATTCTAAAGGTGCTGTATTCGACGAAGATGTTTTAATAAATTACATATTAAATTCTTATTCTGAAGGCTTGGAAATCGCTGCTGCAACATTTCATTCAGAAACGAGTAAGTTTATGATAAAAATTTTATGATATTGGTATCTAAAAATTTTGTGTGAAATCGATTAAAATTCGATCTAGATTTTTCGGAAATTTTACACAAAATATTTTTTACGATGAGTTTTGTACTCACAGTGTCCTTCAATTTCATGATTATCAGTAAACAATAGCAAAGAAAAGATAGTTTAGAATATGGAAATTAATGCGTTACAAAATTTCTAAATGCCCCCAAATTAAAATTTTTTTTTTATCTGAGTAAACTTGAATTAAAAATATTTTTTTTACATATTATACATTTTTGTAGATTATTCCTTATCGTCGATGGACACTGTTTCATTTCCTCATTTGGAATCTGCTTCGTGCTCGTCTGATACTTCCGATTTTTCTGATGCCAGTATTAATTCTTCCGCATCAGCTATGCGTGAAAATGTTTGCAAAGATGGATTTTCTCCCAAGGTTACTTTATAGTTAATATTGAAAAAACATATTTTATTTGAAAATTTTTAGAAATGGGAAGAAATAATCGGGGACAATGGTGGTGAAAGTATTATAGATACTTATAAAAAAGAAGGGTTTCTTACAAATTCCGACAGGATGAGACTTATAAAAATTACAGTTGCAAATTTAGTCGAGAGATATTGAATTAAAGTACCAGAATTTTCTAAACGTAATTTGGGGGAAGCGATCGTAACCATATTTCCTAATTTGAGAAATCTGGTTGGAAAATATGGATATGCGAGTTATCTTATTACTCCCCAGGTAACATTACGTGATGATATTATATATTATTATGGTGATATTAAACACGGGCGGTCACACTTTCGAACGGGACACATATACATCGGTGCTCTATTTGACGCTTGCCACCACAAACGTGAGCACACACGTAACAAACTGGGAAGTGCTAAGTGAGGAGAGCGGTAGCGACCATCGCTACGTGGTGTTTGATCTCGCAGCCGACGTCCCACAACCTGAGATACAAACAAGATGGGCCTGGAAGAGGTTCAGCAAAGAGAAATTCATCAAATATATAGAAAACAACAACTTGGAGAACTTCACAGAAAAAGGCATAGACTCATACCTAGTCGCTCTGAGAGAATACTGCGTCCCTGCTTTGAAAAACTCAATCTCAAAGCCACCGGTTTACTGGTGGACACGTGAAATAGCAGAAGCAAGGAAGAACTGTAATAAAATAAAAAGGAAAATGTCTAGGATGAAAATCAACCACCCAGAAGAAGCACAGAAATTGAAATCACAGCTCGCCGTTGAGAGGGAGTCCCTCAAGGTGCAGATTCTGAGGTCGAAGAAGAGCAAGTGGGACGAGTTACTGACAGACTTGGACGAGGATGTGTGGGGACGGGCATACAAAATAGTGTGCAAGCGATTTGGCGTGAGAGCAAAATTAGATCTGGCACCATCGCACACAGAGAACGTCATTGGTGCCCTGTTCCCCTCCCACCCCACTTTCGAGAGAAGGAAGCAAAACTCGGCAAAACCGATCGCAAAACTAGAAGAGGAGGAACTGAAGAACATCGCGAAAACAATAAAGAATAACAAGGCACCAGGGCCTGATAACATGCCAGCCAAACTAGTCAAAAGGCTGTGCGAGGAAAGACCTCAGTGGGTGACAAACGTCCTTAATAAGCTTGCAGGGAGGGAAAGAATTCCGGCGGAGTGGAAGATGGCGAGCCTAGTTCTCTTGAAAAAGGGAGACAAGCCGGCGAATGTTCCGTCGTCATATCGCCCCATATGCCTGCTGAATCATCTAAGCAAGGTATATGAGAAGTTCATCCTGGCAAGACTGAACATAGAAATTGAGGACCGAGGAGGACTGGCGCCAAATCAGTTCGGCTTTCGAAAAGGGCGATCAACCACCCACGCTCTAGAATTACTAGTGGAAACGGTGAGCCGGGCCAGAATGGGTACCTGGAGGACTCGGAGCTACGTTATGGTTGTCTCCCTCGACGTTAAAAATGCCTTCAACTCGGCCAGGTGGTCGAACATCCTAAGGGAGCTGGAAAGAAGAAACGTGAATGGGGCACTCCAGAACCTTGTTGCGGACTACCTAAACCAAAGAAAAATAACATACAAGAACAAAGAATACAACATCACCTCAGGGGTGGCCCAGGGATCAGTACTGGCACCGCTCCTGTGGAATGTCAGCTACGACGGAGTTCTATCACTGCCGGTCCCGCAGGGAGTCACACTGTTGGGTTTCGCGGATGATATTAACGCAATTGTGGTGGGGAAGACAGCAGATGAACTAGAAGAAAAAGCCGCAGCCACCATCATGAGCGTAAGGGGATGGATGGAGTCCAGGGGATTAACCCTGGTTCCAGAAAAAACCGAAGCGGTACTCGTTAGTGGAAGAAGAAAACATAGAGAAATACGGATCCACCTACCGGACATAGATATCATCCCATCAAATACAATTAAAGTGCTGGGGGTGCACGTGGACAAAAACTTATCCTTTGGCCCACACATAATAGCGGCAGCAGCCAAAGCAGAAAAAGCAGCAGTGGCCATCTCCAGGCTCCTCCCCAACATCGGGGGACCCTCAGAGAAAAAAAGAACAGTAGCTAGTGTCGTCGAGTCGATAATGTTATATGGGGCACCCATATGGGCTGACGGGCTGAAGTATCAGAAGTACGCCGGCATCATGTGGAAGGTACAACGGAAGATGGCAGTGCGCATAACAAGAGGATACAGAACCACGTCAATGGAGGCATCAATACTCATAGCCACATTGATACCAGTGGACCTCCTTGCGCGGGAGCGGAAAGCCGTCTTCCAACAGCCCCTACAGAATAGAAAAGATCTGAGAAGGGAAACAATAGAGAAGTGGCAGCACAGATGGGCCGAATGCGACAGGGAAAGTTGGACGTACCGCCTCATCCCAGACCTTAGAGGCTGGTACAACCGCAGCCACGAGGAAACCACATACGAACTCACGCAAATACTAACAGGCCACGGATGCTTCGAATCATATCTGTTTAGATTCGGAAGGGCACTAAACACGGACTGCCCGTACTGCCCAAATGAGGAGGACACGGCGGAACACACGGTGTTCCGGTGTCAGAGATGGAAAGCCCCTCGAAACATCGCGGAAGAAAAGATGGGACACCCCCTGGCTGTGGAGACAATGGTCGGCTACATGCTGGCATCAGTGGAGGCGTGGGAGGCGGTCGAGGCTTTTGCCAAAGAGGCCATCGGAACAAAAGAAAAAGAGCAGAGGGAAAAACAGAAAGAAAACGTTTAAGAACCAAAGCGGTCTCGTCACGAAGAGTTGAACCAGCAAGAAGACGAAGAACAAAGTCCCAAACAAAGAAAGGGCGGAATAGGTAAAGCTGAAGATGGACGGAAGAAATGCGAATGCGATTCCCGGCATCTTCAAGGAGTGGGGTTTTAGTCGGTAGGAGTCCGACACTACCACCCCAGAACATCGGGGTGGTGTCCATGAGGATTTCCCCACTCCCAGCGCACAAAAAAAAAAAGGTAAAATTACGTGACGACAAAATTTTAGACTTCACGAAATCGTGACGAACTGTCGTTATAACGATGTTTTTATTTAAAATCTTTGAAAAAACGGTGAAAATAAATCGTTAAAAATAGTGGTATGAAAATACGATTTAAATTTTAAGTAAAACTTCGGCAGAAAATAGATAACGTTAAAAATGTGACGATTACGTCACCAATATTTTTCAACTTTTCGGTTTTGTAATTATTTTAAAAGAATTTGTGAAGATTTTATGTAAAACTTCGTCAGATAATCGATAACGTTAAAACGTGACAATTACGTCACCAATATTTTTCAACTTTGCGGTTCTGTAATTATTTTAAAAGAATTTGTGAAGATTTTACGTAAAACTTCGTCAGATAATCGATAACAATAAAACGTGCAAATTACGTCACCAATATTTTTCAACTTTTCGGTTCTGTAATTATTTAAAAAGAATTTGTGAAGATTTTACCTAAAACTTTGTCAGATAATCGATAACGTTAAAACGTGACAATTACGTTAACAATATTTTCAACTTTTCAGTTAAGTAATTATTTTAAAAGAATCTGTGAACATCTTTTATGTAAAACTTCGTCAGAAAATAGTTTAAGCTAAAATGTGACGAAAAAGAATTTGTTTTTCAAAAAAATTTAAAGCATGTGAATAAACCCTGCTTATTTGGTACGTCTCTTTCTTTTTTAACAAAAAAGGAGGACGGTAACTAAACGAACTACACGGCCACAGGGGCCACAGGCATTTAAGAACTCATTTGCTTAGTACATCGAATTCGAATATTCTATTCTGTGTTGTGTAATTTGTTTGTGGAAAGTGTTTTTACCTAAACTAAGTAAACACCTAATCTATAAGTAATTTGAATACCTATATTGTTTATTTAAAACATCTGTTTGCATATATTTTGATTTTTAACGCATGTGAGTTTATAAGGTTATGTACCCTCTTATAGAAATTTTATTTACCTAAGTTATATTCAATAACCTGTATACTAATGAACTTATAACAAAGTTGCATTTGTATATTGTTATCAATTCATAAGTAAAACATTTATAAATTTTATAAACCATATTGTATTATAATAATTTACCAAATGTTATAAAGGTCTATGCTGTAGTTATTATAATTTTACTCCGTGTTTTTCTAATAAAAAACTTTGTGAGAGTGAGCCTATAGATAAAGACTGATGTAAAACATCATCATTTTAGGTACAAAATGTTCAAGAAAAAACAATTGTCAATTCGAAGACGAAATGAGTTGGTTTACAAATCTTCCAAGGATTTTTTACAAGAATTAAAAAATAATGTACACTCCAAACATCCGAATATTGTCTCTTCTGAAGTTGCTAGCAGTGATTCAGCGGACCATACCATCAGAAACGTAAATGACGTTTGCGAAAATTGTGAGAGTGATAGTAATGATCAAAATCCCAACAAAAGCTCTGAAATTTCTTGCTCCGAAACCACAATTACTAACATGCCTGAAAGAAAATTATTTAAACAAAAGATTTCTGAGTGGGCGGTTAGAAATCAAATTAAACATTCTCATTTAAATCAGTTATTATTTATATTAATACAAAATGGTCACAAGGAGTTACCACGGGACTCGAGAACCTTATTAGGTACTCCAAAAGTAAACGGCATTTCTCCTCTCGGAACCGGAAAATTTATACATTTTGGACTCAAAAGCAATCTTACTAATATATTATTAAAATCTAAACAATCTATAAGCCATTCGATAAAATTAAATTTTACCATTGATGGTTTGCCTATTGCTAAAGACAGTAACAAATGTTTCTGGCCTATTCTGTGTCATATTGACGGTATGATTGAAAGGCCTTTTATAAGTCTTTATGAAGGGTTCAATAAACCCAACAACATGAATGACTTTTTAACTCCTTTTGTGAACGAATTAATAGATATACTCGAGAATAAGTTTATAGTTCATGATACTGAATATAAAATTGAAGCAAATGCCTTTATTTGTGACGCTCCTGGACGGGCTGCTATAACTTCTGTACAATCGCATAATGGTTACAATAGTTGTCACAAATGTACTATTCATGGTGCACATGAGAATACCGTTGTATTTCTTGAAAACGATTGTTCACTAAGAACAAACGCTTCGTTTAGATCCCGGCTTCATCCTGATCATCACAAGGAGGTCAAGTCCATTTTAGAAAATTTACCAATAGATATTGTTCAAAGCTTCCCATTAGATTATATGCATCTTGTGTGTTTAGGGGTGGTTAAAAAAATGATTGACATTTGGCATGGAAAGCCAGGAAAGGGGAAATTGAGGGCAATTGATTTAAATAAATACTATATCAAAAAATTTTGAAAAATGTTACGAGTGGATGCCAGAAGAATTCAACAGAAAAGCTCGTAGTATAAAAAGATTTTGTCACTGGAAAGCTACTGAATTTAGGAATTTTTTATTATACACCGGGCCCGTATGCTTAAAAGACGTGTTAGAATTGGATTATTACAAACATTTTATGGCATTAAGTGTTGGTATTTACATTCTCGCATCACCCAAATATTGTAAAATTTATTATCGTTATGCTGGAGAGCTTCTTAGATACTTTGTTTCAAATTTTTCAACTTTTTATGGTAAACGTAATGTGACATATAATGTACATAATATAATTCATCTTCAGAAAGATGTTGAAATATTTGGTAATTTAGATTTATTCAGTGCCTTTCGATTTGAAAACTATTTGGGTTATATAAAGCGTCTTTTAAGGACAGCTCCTAATGCATTACAGCAAATTTATAATAGGATATCTGAAATAAATTCTGCAAATTTTAAGGATTCCAGTATTAAAATACAAAACAAAAATCATGTTAATTTTCCAAATTTTTCTATATCACTAAATAGAGGAAATAACTATGTTAAACTCAATGATGGAAATGTAATAAAATTAACAAGTTTTAATGTAAAAAGGCAACAATTTACTGGCTTTAAAATGAACGATTTACAACCGTTGTATGTAAGACCCTGTAAGTCAACGAGATTTTTTATTGGAATACCGATATTTTCTGAAGAAGAAGCCGTTTACAACTTAAGCGATATTGTTTTGAAAATGGTTATTTTGCCTCAGGAAGATAATTTCGTTATCATACCCCTAATTCATACGATCCAATAAAACTAACTGTAAGTATAAATTAATAATTTTAATTATAAAATACCGCGCCCATCGAAAGTAACCCCTGTATTTAGGTATTTGAAATGAATGTGCCCTAGATACTTCCCTGTGCTTACAATACTTCCTCAATCGTGAAAATGGTTTACACGACAATTCAAAAATTCAATTTTCACGATTTGTTTTAGTTTTCTACAGTTTTTTTTAAGCATGAATGTAGTTTTACTCTAAGGTGGGGTTGGCAGCACTGCATATAATTTAAATTATCGCGGTATTTGAAAATGTGAAGTGGGGAATGTGGGGAGTTTTATATTTGCATGTGGGATTTTAAATCAAAAGCTAACGGCAACACTGATTATAAATTGTCTATATTCTGTAGTGAGACTCCATTGTCCATTAACTTTTACATATAAAATCATTCGTCATCATTATCATATAATTTTGTTTTTTCATACTTTCAAGTATTTTTTTGTATAAAGTTTTTACCTAAACGTAAATACCTATCTATTTATAAGTAATTTGATGATTGTTTATTTAAAACGCATGAGTTGCATATTTAAATTTTTAAATGCACGTGCGAATTTAAAAAATTTTTAGTAAAATTATAGCATATTATTTAATATTAACAAATATTGTAGAATTATGTACAAAGTCATCGAATTTGAGAGTGGAGAGGTCGAAGTGGTGCCAGAGTTCTGGATTAAAAATGATCAGGTAACACCAATAACAATATTTTTTACTCTTTTCTACATACAGCTTTTTCTAGGTTCCTTGGGCCAGTATTGCTATGACATACGCAAAAAAGAAAATGCAACCAAAATCGACTTGGAAGACCTATAAATGCAAAACAAGATTTAAGGATATTGCTTTCGGTAAGTTTTTTGTTTATACTTGTTTAGCAAAATTGTTTCCGAAACATGTACCTAAATGTTTTATACATGTTTCATAAACAGTAAACACACCAACAAACTTCCAGATGTAGTATCATCAAATCAGTCACTTTTGTTTAAATAAACCCATGTTTGCAAATTAACTGTTTTAATAAAGGTTTACTTGTGTTTTAGAAAAATATGAAGAGGCGTCGAAGAAATACAACATATTGTTGTATCAAACCGATTCCTCGGATCACAGTGAAGATGTCCAAAAAAGTCTGAATCGGAGCAGGGTTGACATGAGACTGTCCGATTTCGAATACTATGAAGACAAAGATCTTGATGATCTTCCGCAATCACCAACGAGTAGCGAAGGTGATAAAACTCTAATCGATCCGGAAGAGGATTTGCTAGGTCACAGATCTGCTGTTGAGGTACCGAAGGTGATCATTCGTCTTCCACCTACGGCCAGTTTACCTAACACAGATTCATTTAATGTAAATAATTTAACGGATCTTACATTAGAGCCAATTTGTAAATGTGATAGTAAGACATTTTTTTGTTGTAGTGATATATTAATTATTAATTAATGTGATTTTAGAAATTAAAACCTTGTTAGATACTGAAATAGGGAATTTGAAAACAGAAATTGCCGGTTTAACGACATTAATGAATGAAGTTAAAGACACGGTGAAAGAGTGGAACTCTAGTTTTATTGGTAATAAAATATTTTCTTAAAATTAGATTTAGGTAAATTTAATAAACTATGAACTTCTTTTCCAGATGAATCATTCGTCAAAGTAAGAGGCAGTTGGAATTGTTTAAATTGTCGCACACAACAGATAATAAAAATGTAAACCCAGTAAATCGGGAATTCGAAGAAATCTTTCAGGAGTTAATACCCTTAACATCTGTAGACGATTTACAAGTATTAAATGAAATGTTATTGGACGTCGATAAACGTACCTTCTTTGTAAGTTGTAACTTCTATAATAGCTAATAAGAAGTTTTCTAAGTTAATGTTTTTTAGATCAACAAATTAAAACGTATAGAAGGAAAAGACCCAAAACAGTTGATATCTAATATCATCAAAACATCGCTTACAATAGGTACCCAAAAGCAATGTAACTGGACCGGGGCAAATGGTAAACACAAATTGAAAGATACGAAATTTGTTGAAGCTATTTTTGACTTTGTGTTTGAAGAACACAACAACGCCACGAAGGCAGAAATGGAGGATCATATAAAATATTTGTTTCAACACACTTATGATAGGAACAAGGTAAAAATTAGAATTTTGTATTATTTATGATTCATTTCACTAAACACCATATTTTAGGCTGCGCAAAGGAAGGATTCGAAGGTTTGAAAATGCCAACATAAGAATATTGTTATGTTTCTCGGAAAAAGTAATGGCAGAACTTTACTCACCTACAGACGCAATATCGATGAAGATCTAACAAAACAGCGTAAGCGACATTTAACATATTTTACAGGAAGCACAAAAATCTGATTTATTCGTAATATAATAGAAATACCAATAAGCGGTTTTCATTATTGTTTTTAGTTGGGAATTTATAATTTTTAGAATCATAATAAATATTTTTATTATAAAGTAAACCATTATTACTAGCACTTGGGTGCGGTGTTTACGTTTTTTTGAAATTATTAATGTCGCTTAAGCCATATTTAGATGGCATTTACGTTTATCTTTTCTGTATAAACTTGTTCAAAGTGGCACTTAGGTGGAGATTACGTTTTTCTTGTTTTTAAGGATTTTTAAAGTAAGGTGTTTACGTAAAAGCATCGTTTTTAGTAGTTATTAGTAGTAGTTTAGTAGTTATTCTGCTATAATAAAATCTTCAGTTTTTTTTAATTTTTGGGGCTTACGCTGTTTTGTCAGATTTCCATCGATATCATTTTGTACATCGAGTACAAAATAACTTTGTTATTGTATTGTTTTTAAATAAAATTTTTCTAAATGTATGCATATTATTTTTTTTTTTCAATACTAACCCAATAACTATTTTTATTCAAATATAAATATGGTAAATTATCAATAAATGGGCTAAGAGAACAATAAAACAATTTAATTCAGTTCTTTAGTTATTTCAGAAATAGAGAGGCTACGTCAATAATTATTGGATCTACTAAACGTGAAGCTATTGTATTATAAAAGTGTGAAAATATCGTATGAAAATATGGACAGTGAAAAGGCAGAAAGTTTTATTGGCGCTTTAAGACTTTTTGCCTTTCCACGATATTTTCATACGATAATTAATTTCACGTTTTTTTACACGATATCTTCACGTTTTTTACACGATATCTTCACGATTTTTTAATAGGTAGAAGTCACGAGTTTCCGACGATTTCGTGAATGTTTCGTTACGGCTATCCAACGTTCAAACGTCGCGTTAGCGTGACGAATTCGGGGGTTAAGTTTAGAGCGGTTTTGTCACGTATTAGTCATAAATTTAGTCACGAAATCGGGATCTCGTTTAACTCACGAAAACTAAAAACGTCACATTTTCAGTCGCTTTTTCGTCACGCAATGTTACCTGGGTCAGTTAATTTTATAACTTTTTTATACGTTATTACGGGAAGCATTTTACTCCAATCGCAATGGTGGTGAAGGATATATATCGTGGCGTCTTCGTACTATTGCACGAAACCGCCATGATATGTAAATCGAAGAACCAGAAAAAGACATTTTGAGAATGCACAACTTCAGGATGATAAGCACGAAAATGTAATGATTGTAAAAACTGCTGAAGTGGAAGAAGCTTTAGAATTTTTTAAAAATATTGATAACACTACGGTAAAATTCGTGGTTTGTAAGTTCTATTGTCTTCAATTATCTGTGTTTGTGTAACAAAAATGGGAACAATATGAAGTTTTTGTATTTTTGTTATTAGTTTCCATGATTGTTTTTAAGAGCAGAATTTAGTTTGTTGGTCAGCAAATTAAATTCTAATGTAGTTAATATTAATTAATTTAGTGGGTCCTTATTTAAAAGAATAATTATATATCCTAAAAGGAATAAATCGAAAATAATGAATTATTATCTCGAATCGATAATAATTTATAGAAATATAATAATAGTTGTATTGATTATGGCAATCTCCAGACAGAAAGACGAGTCGAACAGGATGGACTAATCACAATTGTAGTGTCAGCTTCAGGTACAAAAGAGCAAAAGGAAGTATTATTTTGCAATTTGAGGGTCGTAATAGCCGTACCAGTAGTTTTCCTTTCGATTCTTGGACTCTGACTTTATATAATCTTTTGCACGCGGAAAGTTGGTGGAAATTTCATATAAAAGGGGGTTAATATTCAAAGAGGGGCAGATTGATTTCGACGGTCCGAGAGATCGATTTCGACGGTCCGAGAGTTCGAAAAGTTGATTTTGGAAATCAACTTTGGTTCTATGTGTTAAAGTGGTTTTTTTGTTTATTTCTTTTTGGTGTGGAAATTTTAATAGTTATACGTTAAAGTTTTTGTGAGCTTTGTTTTGTGAGATAATTGAGGATTAATTTTTGGAGATAATTTCGTAAGTGTTTATGTTGTTATACTAACTTTGAAAATTATTACTTTTTGGAAAAGCAATAATTTAATTATTGTTTGTAAAGAAGGGCCTTCCTAATTATTAGGGGTATAATTTTATTGACCACCAAAATTTTGAATATAGCAATTCATTTTGGAATTGCTTTGTCGGATTTTTGGTTCGTTTTTTTTGTGGAATAATAAATGCTTAGAATTAGTTTAACATTGTAATTTTTATCGAAAATAAAATATCGAGTTTGATAAAACGTCGATGTTTTTATTTTCCTTCATTACGAAGGAAATCATATATTTATTTTCAGAATAGTGTACGTGCTCCGTCTAGACCCGTAACCGGGGTTTCTATTCCCAAAGTTAAGCCGGGGACCCGCCAACGCCGTACAACCGAAAGGCCGGTGGCTTGACCAGTTGCGCGCTACCAAAGTGCAGAAGACTGAGAAAAATCAAGGGTGGTTTGTTCGTTCGAAGGTGGTGGCAGCAACAAATAAAATTTTCCTTAGAACGGCGCACCCCCAAGTTACGATAATTCTCAGTACGGCCTGAGAGCACAAGGCCCAAGTGACGACCTCCCGTTACATTTGTACTTATACTGAAAAATAAAGAAAAATATCAGGTTCAAATATTATCGGTCCCCGTTATCGCAGGACTATTCCATTTTTATAATTTCGCCCAATACATTTTTATGGTTGCAAATTTATTGTAATGTTCACAGTTTTAATTAGTTTTAGTAATTTATTAGTTTTAATTTGTTTTTACAGTAATTTGTGTGACTTTGTTGAAATCTGTTTGTTACCCCCTGAGTTGTATAACATCTTGCTGTACCAAAATTTTCAAATTTTATATCACGTTACAGAGGTGAGATATTTTACATTGTTTTTTGATGCTTAATTGCCGACGTACATTTTGTTTTTTCTCTCTTCAGTCCTGAAGATGAAGGCATAAATACACCTTCGAAACGTCGACAAAGTAACTTTGTTTGATTTTTGAGTCCGCATACCCAATATCCTGCTTCTCATACATATTTCATCGGACGAGAATCATCATTCCACTTTTAAACCTGTAAGTTATCTATAATATTTATATAAGATTTAGCTTATAAATTTTTCTTTTATAATTAGCTTAATACAACAATTGCTTATCATTCATACAAGATTTATAACACTAGTTCTCTGTTGGAATAAATTTAATTTTTATGGTTAATTATTATTTTTGTCCTTTCTGACTTAAGGATTTTTATTTTCAGCTATTGTTTTTCCGTAAATTTTTGTCTGATAAAGTCAGTAGCACCTTATAAATTTTAAGACAAGTTTTGTTTACCAGACTCCAATTCTAGGGGAACTACGGCTCGCTCTCCAAATAAACAACAGAGCTACCGACCGGCATTGTATTAACCGGAGGATTTTTAGAATTTTTCGCTTATAAAGTAGGTACCTATTATCTACCTATGTATTATTTTAATTTAAATTAATTCTAGTATTTTATGTTTTAATTCCATAATTAAAGATTGTTTGTCTGTATGTTATATTTAATTAATTTTTACTATTTTTACTTATAATTTTATTTTTACTATTTTTACTTATAATTATTAATAAATACAGTAATTTTTAATAACGTTTTGAATTTTTTTACCCTTTATAGTAATAATTGTACTCTAATAAGTGTTTTCAATTCACACATAATCGGGTTAGATTGAATCTAAATAAAGAAATATTTAAATTTGTTTTATTTTAATCTATTTAGTGTATTATTAAAACCTCAAATTTGTCTAAAATATACCCTGAATAGTGTCTTCAATTCACACGTAATCAAGTAAATTTTACATCTAAATAGAGAAATATTTACACTACATTAATCAGTTTTTTTTATAAATTTAGTGTATTATTAAACTTCAAATTCATCTAAAATATACTCGATATAGTGCAAATAATTTCACCCAATAATGTTTTAATTCAATATGTGTTCATCCAAAAAGTACCTGAAATATAGTGTAGATAAATTCTCTATTTAGTGCATTTATTTAACTACATTTATCTAAAGTGTACGTAGAATAGTGTAATCGGATTTAAATTTTCATTCTATTTTCGCACTAAATTTTTTTTAGTTTACTCGAAATAAGAATAAAATTTTACCAAACTTTAGTGAACTCATTACACTACACTTTATTAAAACTTCTAGTGTAAAAATTACACTAAAGTGAGTAGACCTATATGAACACAAATTAGTGTTTTTTAGTGTAAAATATTTACTCTATATTTTTTACTGTGTACATAGTTACCGAAAGATCACAATAAATTTATTAATGTAATTAATTAAATGTGTGCAGTTGATCATAAGTTTTCGTTGAAGTTCATTCCCATTCTTTTCAAACAAATCTTAAGGTACGTTTAGATCTGACACTTATTCAAGACATAAATGTAAAGTGTCGAACATAAATTCGCTTTGACTGTTTACATTTAAAATCGAGATTCACAACAAATGTTTACATTTATCTACCAAAAAATGTCCGACACTTCTTTCATTCTGCAAAGATTTCTTGACGCGAAAGGTTCATAATGAAAATTCCGAAGAAAAGAATTGCAGCCAGTGTGATTATTTTAGATCAGTTAAGAAAAAAGAAGAAAATTCGTTTGATATGGGTTCGAGAGTGGATTTTAAAACGTGAAGAACAAGGTGTAAGCTGATTATAAGTATACCCAGTAAACACATGACCTTAATTTTATGTCACACGTAAGTCATATAAAAGTAATAAAATTTTACGTAAATTTTACATAAAATTGACTTTATTTGTGATCCTCATATAATGCAGAAAATCATTATGACATTATGACATCATACTGACATAAGATTTGACTCTCAAATCATGTCATTATTATGACTTCTATGTTACGTACATCATATTTAATAAAATTTTATCATACCATGACGTAAGATTCAAGTCATACTTTTTATATATTATCGTATATAATATACCAAGAGCTGGGCATATTTCCGATAATTTGTTCAAGCTGTCAAACAAGTGTTTGTTGCGCGAAAACTGCCCAAGCGCTTGCGCGCGGGCAGTTATCTAAGGGCAACAAACACGCGTGTAGGCAGCGCGAGCAAATTGTCTCAGAAATATGACCAGCTCGAGGTATATTAGGAAAGACTATCGCTTGAACGAGTATTTAAAAAAAAATTTAGTAAATTTTTTTGCGCACGATTGATCTGAAATTTTGCATGTGCTTTCGTACCGATAATTCATATGGGGGTGAGTACGAGGCGAGGGGGAACAATTTTTTTGCTCAGTTTTTCGATATCTAGCGCCGTTCTTGAGTTATTGCTAATTCAAAAATTTTCAATCAAAATGCGAACAATTTTTTTTGTAAATGTTAGGTTGCAATGAGAGAAACAAATGAATTAATTCAAATGTCATTAATTAATTTGTCGCAGCCATTTTTTTGCAATTTAAGGATTGTGCGTTGAAAAATAATATAGTAGTATTGTTATACGTAAGTAATTTAAAATGAATTCACGTTTTGGTTACAAATCGCTCCAAGAAATAAACGAGGAAATTATTAAAAGTATTCCGATTAATACTGTGCGATCCAAAAACTCGGTTTGGACATAATTTCAAAAATTTTGTGGTGAAAGGAGCTAGGATGTTAGCACCAAGGCTTTATCTGTGGAAAAGCTGGGAGAGATTTTATTGGACTGCAGATACAATATGCGTAAAGCAGATGGATGACATTACAAGGAGTTGGTGGTTAAATTAATATGGAATTCTGTTGCAAAGCAAATTCAGGAATTATACTATAATACGTTTAATATAACTATTGAACCATTTACGGATATAGCATTAAAAGCTGCCAGAGCAGCTTGCGATTCACTACGAAGAAAGTTGCAGTTAGAACCGAAATTTAGAAAAACAAGCTAATTGTTCAAATGTGCAATTCATATTATAAATTAGTTAATGTTCTGGTTTTGTTTCAGTAATTTATTTGTTTGAAAATAAATACATCTCAATAAATGTAACGTTTTATTTACTATTTCAAATAATAATTATTATTAAAGATTATAATCTTGTATTTAAAATGT
The DNA here is from genome assembly GCA_947369205.1 of Cantharis rufa. Taxonomy (NCBI): domain Eukaryota; kingdom Metazoa; phylum Arthropoda; class Insecta; order Coleoptera; family Cantharidae; genus Cantharis; species Cantharis rufa. The sequence goes on along the minus strand of OX376305.1, from coordinate 31,189,577 downwards.
CACTTGTCATTTTTGTAATCTAGATTATAAAAGTATTAAACCTGCACTTGTTTCGGGGGAGATTTCGCGATAGTCTCCCTAAGGCGATTATCGTTTTTCAAATTTTCGCTAAATTCGAAGCTGATTGGTCGTTATTGTGTCAATCCAATATGTCAATTGGTTGATGTTGGTCACATGACACGTGAGTGCGATAGTCTAAGTAATAAGTCCATCATAATTTTACATAAGTTATAAGTCAATTTTGTGACGTAAAAGTGGTATAATAATACAATAATTTACTCTATTTGTGATCCTCATATGATGTCATGTTGCATGACATATAATAGGTGTACAAATTAATAATGCGGGTTTTGCTAACAGATGGCGTAACTAATACGGTTGTTGGTATAGGGCAATGACAGTTATGTCATTTTGAAGAGTAAACATACACCATAAAAAATTGTTAGTTATTAATTGTTATTGTGCAAGAAACATAGATTTCCATTGCGTCGAGAATGTCCAAATTTGAGCCAAATAAACAGCATTTTGCGCGAAGTTCTTCTTTTCTTTTTTAATTGTGGTAAAAGTGCAGCCGAATCCCATAGAAGCTGGAACTTATAGTGATCATGCTCTAAGCATTGCAGCTTGTGAACGATGCACAGTGATCTAGATTTGAAAAAAGTCGGACATAATCAATTTATTGAAACTTCGAATATTGCAATATTAATAATGAAGAAGCAGAAAAAAAGGTTTCTAGTAACAGGAATTCACATTTTTATTCCTTTTTATAACAAATAACAGCTCGTTCTGACTATATGAACCAAGCGTACTTTATGATTGTCACTTACTAAGAACAGCAATACAATAAAAATTCCTTTTAAATATCAGCAAATGAAGTCTTTTTTTCCTTAAAACGGCACCGTTTTAATTTAATCGCGTTCTATTAATGTATTTTAAAAAATTTATAAAAAATTTAATTTTTTTAAAACATTAATGTCCTTCCTAAGACGTTTGTTGTGAAGTCATGCTGAATTACAATAAACATACCAATGCTTGTTGTAAAATTAGATCTAGAAATCGTTTCGCATTACTTCGAGTCTTAAAATTGTATTCAGCAGTTTGGTTTGTTTATACAGTAGGCATATCAAGTGCAATCAGGTGCAAAAAAGTGCAAACATTTATTTAATCGCGACTTTTGATGATGAGTGGATAGTTTGAACGCACAGGGAACGTATTGTCAATCTTACTACAAGTGCACCGTTAATTGATATTTCGTTTTACGGAGTTCAAGTAAGTATTATAATATTTTCATTATAAAAGAAACAACAATTAAATTTAGTATGACAGTTCTGCACATTCTTACACTTATTGCCCTATCAAAATAAGCGCATGAACACAATAATAGATCATAACAATAAGGGATTTTTTCAGAACCATGGCAGATCATAATTATACGCTTACACGAAGAGAAATTCTCAACATATGGAGAGAGAAATGTAGTGCCTCTAAAGAAGAGAAAACTCGGCATGTGCGAGATGTCATAATGAAAAACTTAGAGATCGATGATAATGATGCCCGTCAAGCTGAAGCACAGCTAAACTTATCTCGCGTTTGTTGTGATATAAACAAGAGGTGGCAAAAAGCTGGCAGAAGCCTCAGTGTGTTTATGGGGCAAAATTCTGAGAATTGGTTAAATACTTCTATCTCTTTTTTTATCTCCACTAGCTAGTACAATAAAAAACGTTAAACGAGGAGCCCCATACAAAACATTTGAAGAGTTGAGTGACAAGCAGAAAAGAAGAAGGGTTGAACCGCTTTTGAATGCTTCTTCTAACGAACTAATATATGCAGCTCAAATTAATGCGCGCAAAGAAGGCAATAAAGATTTAGCAAAGCTTCTAAAAGAACTGTCCACCTGCTCAGCATCTCGTCCAAAAGAGATCCAACAAGCAATTATAAGTCAGGAAAAGTTTTCGTGCCCCGAGCAGTATACAGAAGACGAGAGACTTTCAATTCTAGTGGAAACGGATCTTTCCCAGAAGCAATATAAACAACTTCGACTGATAGGGAAGAGGAAGTATACCCCTAATTTGTATCCTTCTTACGAGAGAGTGCTAGATGCTAAACTTAAATGTTATCCCCGAGAAGGATCCATTACGGTGACTGAGACTCGCGTTGATATAAAGTTACAAGATTTACTCGACTGCACGGGAGAACGTTTAGTTCATCTTCAAGAAACTGTACTTGAAACTAAGCTTGCACAGGATAAAGACATTAATTTAGTGCTTTTCTCAAAGTGGGGTTGCGATGGGAGCTCGTCTCAATCTAATTATAAACAAAAATTTACTGAAAAAGAATCTGATGACAGCTCAGTTTTTATGACCTCCCTTGTACCCCTACAACTAGCTGAGGTTAGTAATCCTAGTAAAATTGTTTGGCACAATGTGCGGTCATCCTCGACCAGATTTTGCAGACCTGTCAGTCTCCAATTCGCCAAGGAGTCAAAGGAGCTGTCAATTGCACAGGAAAAATATATGCAGGAACAAATAAATGCACTTAAGGGGTCTGGCCCACCTGCAGATTTAAAAAAAACGATTTTTTTTTTATTTCATTTTCTGGAAGTTAAACATTTTAAAAATATTCCCTAAAAGTTTTAAGTACTTAACAAATCATAAAATGGCCCAAACGCACAGCGATACGTGCAATTGGAGGATTCAATCCGTATTCAGACGGCAGACCGCCGAACGCAGCAAGCCACTCGAGAAGAAAGAATGGTTCGAAGACAGCGTCAAATCGACATTTTGGAGGCTACAACTTCATCTGAAAATGTTCAATATGGGCCTGGAATAGATGACTCGATGTAAGTTGTAAATTAATGTTTAATTTTAGAGTAAATTCATTTTGAAACTAAAAACGCGTTTATCTCGAAATAACATTTTCAACATCGGTGACCACGATATATTGAAAACTACTGCATCGATTTGTTTCAAATTTGGTGGGGTTATTTTAGATATAAGAAACTAGTCCTTGAACGAAGGAATTTACTTTTTGATGTATAGTTTTGTTTTTATTAGCGATAAAGGGGTCATATTTTCATCAAAAATTGAAATTTTTACTTTGAACGTGTGCCATTTTGTCCTAAATTGATATTTTGAAAAACTGTTCGTTCAAGGACTAAATAATTTAATATATTGTATAAATTTTTTTGAATTTTTAATTTCAGATGATCCAGCTTCGAGCAGCAGTGGTCACCGCAAAACATGTTTTTCAAAAAGCCCTTCAGGAGAATGGCCATAAGTTCTTTGTTTGCAAACATATTTTATTAAAAAAAATATATTATTTACGTAAAAACTTTATATTTTTTATGTATACCAAAATACCCTTAAAAAAGCTTTCTGGTTCTTTAAAAAAAATTCTCCAAAATCACGTATTTTTTCGACGTGTAGGTGAGCATGACCCCTTAAACCTACAAAGTTTGTGACAAACAAGGGATTCAACGTTTCTATCATACATACCTTAGAATGCACGATGTTGGATGGCAAGCTGTGTAGTGCGTTAACAGACATTTCTGCACAAAGGTGTTACATCTGCGGTGCGTTGCCAAAACAAATGTCAAATATTGACGAGTTACTGAAAAGGCCTGTGAACGAAGCAAACTACAGATTTGGGATTTCAAACTTGCACCTCTACATTAGGTACGTTTACTGCTACTTGCTCATTGCAGTGCAGCTCATTTTTATTAATGTTGATTACTTGTGGTCTCTCTAGGTTGATGGAATGTCTCATGCATGTGTCCTATAGAAAGGATGTAAAGTGCTGGGCTGCTCGCACTCCCACACAGAAAGCAAGTGTAGCAAAACGAAAATCCCAGATTCAAGAAAAGTTCAAATCCCAGTTTGGATTGCTGATAGATATACCTAAACAAGGTTCAGGTACGACCAATGATGGAAATACCGCCAGGCGCTTTTTTGAGAACCCTTCCATCACAGCAAAAATTTTGGAACTGGATTCAGAGCTTGTAACTCGGTTTGCTCTTATCAGTATTAGCTTGCGGATTTACTGTAGACGTAAATGCCTATAGAGAATATTCTTTAGAGACAGCTAAACTTTTTGTATCTTTATACGGGTCCTGGTTTTTCATGCCTTCTTCAGTGCACAAGCTGTTACTTCATGGGGCTGATATTATAGCTTATTTTAAGGTCCCTATCGCTATGCTGTCAGAAGAAGCTCAAGAATCGCGCAACAAAGACGTAAAAAAGTTCCGTGAATTTCGTACAAGAAAGTGTTCCAGGTAATGAATCTTACTTATCTGTACTTGATTTTGACTTTCATTAGACTACAAAATTCATTTTTATGCTCTTTTATTCAGGATCGCAACTAATGAAGATCTTGTGAAAAGACTTTTGTTAACATCAGACCCTATCTTATCTTCAATGAGGCAATCTGCGATTAAACAGAAAAGACCTATTTCAGGTGATATCTTACGTCTCCTTGCACCTCCTTCCTCCGAGATTCGAGGAGATAATTTTAATAATGATATAACTGTTTCAGAAGATGATTGAGTTAAATTTAAAAATAAATTTAGAAAAATTGATTATTTAGTGTATTATTATTATATTATATACTATAATAATAGTAATATTAAAAAATAATATTGAAAATAATCAACAAATTTTTACTGTGTAGCTTGTAAAGTTGTTTCAGATTACGATATTTTTATACTAACAACACCAAACCCCCGTGAATACAAAAATTAATAACAAAACTCTAAAAAAGGATTTATGTCCCACTTTTTTCAAATCTAGATCACTGTGCGATGGTTTAAGCGTTTTAAAAGTGGTGATTTTGATGTGAAAGACAAAGAACGTTCAGGTCAGCCTAAAAAATTCGAAGATACAGAGTTGCAAGCGTTACTGGATGAAGATTCCACACAAATTGAAAAGAAAATTGGCGGAAACATTGAATGTGACCCAACAAACTTTTTCTAATCGTTTGCATGCTCTGGGAAAGATTCAAAAAGAAGGAAAATTGATGCCATATCAATTGAGAGAAAGACACATTGAAAGACGAAAAACCACTTCTGAAATTTTGCTTGATCGGTTCAAACGAAAGTCTTTTTTTGCATAGATTTGTTACTGGTGATGAAAAATGGATTTATTTCGACAATCCCAAGCGTAAAAAATCATGGATAGACCCAGGCCAACCATCAATTCTCAACCAATACGCAATATTCATGGAAAGAAGGCTTTGCTGTGCATTTGGTGGGATCAGAGAGGACCTGTGTATTATGAACTGCTAAAACCAGGTGAAACGGTTACTGGTGATTGCTACCGACAACAACTAATCAAATTGAATCAAGTATTGAAGCTAAAACGGCCAGAATGGAGCGAAAGAACACATAAAGTCATTTTGTTTCATGACAATGCTCGACCGTATGTTGCTAATCAAGTTAAAATGTACTTGGAAAACATTAAATGGGACGTGCTACCTCACGCGCCGTATTCACCAGACCTTGCTCCATCAGATTACTACTTGTTTCGATCGATGCAGCACGGAATTTCTGAACAGCACTTCAATTCCTACGAAGAAGTGAAGAATTGGAAATAGATGAGGCAGTTGTAACTGAAGGGGGATACGAAACATTGGACGATCTTATAACAACATCATCAGAAGCACTCGAAAATGAGGAAGAAAACGGTGAGGAGACTGACGGGCAAGGATTGGGTAAGAACTTGCAAAATTTTACATGTTTTCCTTCTAAAATACTACTTGTAATTTATTGCAGCAATGAATATTGGAGAAAATGAAAAAATAAACACATTTGCAGATGCTTTAAAAACATTAAATGCTTTAGAAGAATATGCAGGGAGGATCAACTGCATGGAAATGACGTATATACGTACTATTATGGAAGAAAATCCTCCGAGAGTGATAAGTAAACAATTAACACTTCCCGAAATTTGGAAAAGTACTACTTAGTATTGTATACAAATTATTAATTTGTACCTACTCATTAGTATTATGTATTATAATAATTAACAAAATACATTTTTATTAAATTGTTTACTATAAATCTATTAAAAAAAAAATTCCGTTTTATGCAGATTTTTTTCCGTTTTAGGCAAAGGATCTGGTAAAAACGGAACTTGCTTAACACGGAACGATTTTTCGGTCCCGAGCGATTCCGGCTTTTACAGATTTCACTGTATATATATATTGTCACGTTCCAAATTAATTAAATAGGTTGATAATTATAATTGTTAATTTTTTGAAAATAAATTTTGACTAAAATAGTAAAATTTTAAGGGCTCGTGACTCGTTTTGATCAATTTTTTTTAAAGAATAAATCGTTCGATATGTTTGAAACATGGCATATGATTTATTTGTATATTTAACTATTAGAAAAAATTTGTTTTATATTTTAATTTCAAAATAGCTGAATGATAGTTAAGTCTTCGGAGAAGGTCGCAACGGGAGTTGTTGATTGGCGTGACTTGTGTAACATGCATTTTGCATGTCACAATTACTTCCTTTACACTAGCCGATGAACGCGGCTTTAGTTTCTTTAAAGTGAACGGAAACGTTCCTTTATTTTTGGTCGGTCGATAAGTAAGCTAGACTTGAGCATTGAATTTTGTGGAGGTCGACACGTCGATTTTTCGATCTGCGTTTTTTCAAGTTAAGATATTCGTTTGAAATCCAACTTGTGGATTCAGAATAATCAATTATACGTATATTTACCCATTATTGTTCGAGTTCATAAAACAGTGAGTTTGGATTTAACTACTGTTATACTGGTTATCATAATCATCAAGAAAATTTACGAGTACGCTAGGTGTTGTCGCCATTTTGGACAAATTGAAAATTCGATTCGAGGCATTATATTTTTATGGAATTTATTGAAGGAAGCCTATCGTTCAATTTGGTTTGGAGTACAATACTTTTGTTTAATACATCGGAGGGTAATTTAGTATCGATCACCATCACTATTATTAATTTGTTGCATGTCAGTAGCTTTATTAGTTCATTTAATCCCTGCAAGCTAGAATTGTTTATTGGCTGTAGCTTTGTGTACTATTGTTGCTGCAGTTTTGTATCTTATTATGTATGTAAGTTGACTTATTTTCAGAGAAATCCAGTTTCCAAGGAGGTGGTCTATCGAACGGAAAGAGTCGTTACAGCTGTTCCGATCCTGGGTTCCGTCACCTCGATTAGTATTTTTGTCACAAGCCTGGGTAAGTCTAACTTACTGATTTATGGTTTTGCAACTAATTGCTATTTTAACTGCTTTGTATTCAATTTGTTTTGCCTAATAAACAACCGCACGCAGCATAAGTGCATGAAGCGCAGTACAGTAGTTCTAGTCAATAGCTTGATTTGTAACTTCCCTATTTTTGCTTGTTTGCTACTGCATGTAACCCATCGCACAACATTGAATATTATTTACACCGTTGTTATTTGTGTTGCCTATGTAACTACCATTGCAATTATATTTCATAAAATAGCATTGAGAACCGTTACCAATAATATCTGTACTTCACAACATTTTCATTTCTTTTCATATTGTCGAATAAATCCCTCTTACTGTTTCTTTGTGTTTTATTCGCCAATTGGCGCCGCAATTCTATTTAGGTCCTCGTCTTCAATAAATCATCTCGATATCAAGAAATTCAAGAACTTGCCACTTGAGAGAGCACTCTTGCCCACGACATTACAGCTAGCCATCGCGTACAGTTCATCAACGGACAAACGAAAGGGCGGTGCCACACATAAAAGTGGGGTACACTTGTAATATTGATCTGAAAGGAATCAGAAAAATTTTGAGTGTTTATTTATGTTATATTTTGTAGATGAACCTAAAAAGCATGAAAAAAATAAAAAATTCGCGGATTGCAACACTTGATAAAAAAACTTGAATTTTCAACCAAATTTTTCAATTTATTTTGCTTGAAAAACTAGTTTCTTCAACAAAATTTTCCAAACAAGTAGGTTCATATATAGAAAGCAATATCATTGAAAAAACCTGTACAAAATTTCAGCGCGATTGATAAAAAACTCTTTGAGTTATCGATCACGCCAATTTGAAAAATGTTATTTTGAATAAAATGCGTTTAAACATAAAAATTAAATGATTGCGGTGACTTATATCTAGTATAAATCAGCCATTCCAGCGCCATATAATAGTTCTTCTGTATCCTCATCCAACTCATTTTTCTTAAGAAGTTCCTCTTTACGTGTTTGACGCGCTTTTTTGGTCGGTGATGAGTTGCGCCGATTTTCTCGAGTAACTCTCTGTTCATCTATTTCTTCTGTGTATGACTTACATTGTTCGCCAATTATTACGCTAATCAAATACTTACCAATCAAATACTTCGAATTAAGTTTTAAAAATTTGGTCACATATTCTTAAGATGTTATATACTATCATTTTATAAAAAGAAAAAAAAATTACTTTTTTGAAGTTTCTATATTTATTTCCCCCCTTAAGCAGTTAATTCTGAACAAAATGACATAAAATTTTATGGGATATTATAACATTTGACCGTATGAAATGAAACCGAAAGTGACCCGTTTTTATCTGGGACAGTCTTTATATGATATCTGAGGCGATTCGCATATTGGGGGGGGGGGAGTTAGGATTGACAGAAACCTCAGCTTCAAAGCTCACATCTGGGGTGCAGCGCAGAGAACACTAAAGGGGTCAGTAGATATCTCAAAGCTACTCCCCAATGTGGGCGAGCCGGCGGAACCCAAGAGAAAAGTGCTAGCTTCGGTGGCCTCATCGATCATGCTATATTGAGTACCGATCTGCAGAACAAGGCTAGCTACGCCATAAAACTCGTGAGTCCAAAAAAGAATGGCCTTAAGCGTAGCAAGACCGTACAGAACCGTTTCAACGGACGCTCTTCTAGTCATCACGTCGTCGGTTCCGATAGATCTGCAGGCCGCTGAAGTCTACTGCGAAGAGCAAGCACCAGGAGGTGTAGCTCGCTCATCATTTGGCAGACGAGATGAGACGCCAGCGAGCTTGGAAGATGGATGCACCGCCTGATCCAAAACCTGGAACAATGGTGCAACATATCACAAGTTCTAACGGGCCACGGCTGCTTCGAACAGTACCTCTATCGATTCAAGAAAGTAGATAGCAACCTATGCCCATACTGTTCCACCCCAGACACGGCAGTCTACACCTTCTTCGAGGGCCCGAGGTGGATAAAACCTAGGCGGCAGCTTGAGCTCCTAGTGGACGCGTGCCTTACTCCGGACAATCTAGTCTGTATCATGTTGGAAAAGGAGGAAAATTGGAATGCCGTGGATACATGTGCCAGAAGAATCATAGCCGCTAAAAAGATCGACCAGCGGAAACGGCAAGCCCTCGAAAACCCAAACCCATGACGACGAAGAACAATAAGAAGAAAAAGATCCCGAAAGGGCAGAAGAAATTAAAGCGTACGGAAGTAATACGACAAGCAAAACCCGCACTTCTATGGAGTGGGGTTTTAGTCAGTAGGAATCTAACGTTCCCCCCTCACATAGGGGGCGGGCCTATTGCAAGGTTTTCCCACTCCAACCGAACGCAAAAAAAAAGATAGCGACTATTTAAATAGACCAGGTAGTTATATTAAACGTTTGCACATGGCACTGGGCGTTTCGCATTCATTTTTGCCCAGCAGGACACCACACTTGATGAGATTCAAGAAATTCAACAATCAAATTATATTAATAAATTGTAAATAGGAGTGATAATTAGGAACATGTAAATTTTTCTATCTTAGTCTTAAGTTTAGAATCTAAAATAGTTATATTAAATAAACAAATTTTTAATCAAATCACATTAAACGTTTAAAGCCAGATGCTGTGCCACATGTATTCTCCGCTTTGTCTTTATGTTATCAAAGTGTTGTAACAAATTTGAAAAGTTTAATGAAAATTTTAAAGAAAAAAATTGTAGATAATTCACTTGAGAACTTATTACTTGATAAATTTGATGGTATGACATTAGAACTTTTTAAGAACTAGCTTAAAAATTATAAAAAACAATCGCAGGAGTGTACTTTAACATTACACTATGGCCGCGTTCGCTTTGGCACTTTCCGAGCTTTGAAAACGTGACGTTGAAAGCGTACGAAATTTGCTTTCGCTTTGAAAAAAAGCGTGCCACGCGCTTTCCAAACCGAACGGGGTTTGAAGCGTTGAATGTTGGTAATTTAAAATCATAGATGTTTGGCCACGAGACAATTTCGCCTAGAAAACAAATGTTGATTGCCATATGGAAGATGGTAACTCCCGATTCGTATAGGTAAGTTTAAATTAATTGTATATTCTATTCTGGCAAACAAGAACTGAAATAATCAATTTTTTTTTAGATCTATTTGCGAAAAATTTAATGTTGCAAGAGCAACAGCTTTAAAATCAGTGCGGAGAGTCACAAAGGCATTAGTTGAGCTAGCACCAACATTTATTGTATGGCCTGACGAAGAACGAGCCATACAAGTATGGGAAGGATTTTCCACTGCAAGAAATTTCCCCAAAATTATCGGGGCCATTGACGGCACTCATATCAGAATACCGGCACCACGTAATGATCCTGCATCCTATATCAATCGTAAGGGATACCACTCCATTCAATTACAGGTTTGTAATAAGTTTGTTTTTTTTATCATTTTATTTGAAATAATGTTATTTGTAGGCTGTTTGTGATCATCAGTGTAAGTTCACACATTGTTACGTTGGCAATGTAGGTTCGGTGCATGATCAACGAGTGTTTCGGTTATCGGAGTTGCATGATTATATAAATGACAATTCGAAATTTCCAGGAAATTGCCATATGCTTGGTGATGCTGCGTACACCTTGAATGAACATTTACTCACCCCGTACAAAGACAACGGCCACTTAACAAGAAGACAGAAAAATTACAATTTCTGTCATTCTTCGACTAGGATGACCATCGAGAGAACGTTTGCGCTCTTAAAAGGCCGTTTTCGAAGTCTCTTAACTCTTCTTGATATGGCAGATATTGAGAATATACCTCATTTTATAATAGCTTGTTGTGTTTTACATAATATATATGACGCTGTGTGCGAGGAATTACCGATGCAATTACCAATGTAAATTTATTAAAATGTATTTTTTAAAGCAATAAAACAAGAAATCAAACAATTATTATGATTTTTTTTCTATTTGGTAATCGGTTAATTTTTGCAACAAAGCTATAACTTTATTCTTTTGCTCCATTTTTTCAGCAAGAAAATTTAAAGCAAACATATTCAAATTTAAATTCAAATTAATTTGCAATTTTGCCACCACAGCGCCACGCTTTTTCCAACCTACCTAAAATGAAAAAGCGTTTGAAGCTTTCAAAATGGGTGGAGCCAACGCGCATGAAAGCGCGCAAAAGTGTCAAAGCGAACGGGTAAAAAGTGTTTGTCGGCGCTTTGAAGCGAAAAAAGTCCCAAAGCGAACGCGGCCTATAACTCCCCTAAAGCTTATAATTTTTGTAGGTAGGTTACGGCATGCTATATTTGGCTTTTTATTAATTTTTTTTCAAATTTGGTTTTTAACATGTTGTGACTGTTACTCTTAAAAAAACCTTCTATTTTTAATATTTTGAAAATTTGTATTTGTGTTTATTTTAGAAGTGTTATGACATTTCCACATCCATCATCACTTTCTAACTGGACGTCTACAGTAAATGCTGAACCTGGTTTCTTTTGAGAAGTTTTTGAAGCTCTTAAATCTTTTCCCGTGGAAAATCAAGATTGTAAATACAGTACTCAAAGGAATGTCAATAAGAAAAAAAATTTTGTGGGATTCTAAAAACGAAATATTTGTTGGATACTGTGATTTTGGAATAGATATTCATTTAGAAAATTTAGATACCTCTGCTACAGAAGCTCTGCTATTTATGTTAGTATCTTGAAATGGTAAATGGAAGTGGCCTATATGGTATTTTTTGCAAACTAACATTTCTGCTGATATTCAAGCTGAATTAATTAAAAGTGCTATAGATCTTTCAATTAATTCTGGTTTAGAGTATGGAGTGTGACATGTGACGGTACGTTTTCGAATTTTTCAACTTTTTTAAATCTAGGTTGTAAAATTTGTAGAGGTATTGATGATTTGGTACCATATTTTGTTCATGCAAACCGGAAAGTGTATTTTATTCCTGATGCTTAAAGTGAGCACAAAATGCATTAGGTACTTGTAAACAAATTAAAACCAAAAATGGTATAATTGAATGGAAATATATAAAAGCTTTACATGAAATTCAAAATAATGTCGGTCTTAAGTTTGCAAATAAATTAGGCAAAGCTCACATTGAATGGGACAACAATAAAATGAAAGTAAAACTTGCAGCGCAAACATTAAGTTCTTCAACAGGTGATGCATTGGTATTTTTAAAACACGATGAAATTTCTGAGTTTGATACTTGTACTGAAACAGTTAAATTTATAAGAGCTATAAATAGATTAGTATTTGATTTTCTTAATAGTAGACTTCCATTTGCCAAAGGGTACAAAAAATCTATGCTGATAACAGAATTTCTAGAAATATCTCTATTACCCTTAGTTCACAATATTTATTTACATTATCTGATGAAAATGATAAACCATTATATCTTGGTCAGAAAAAAACTTTTATTGTAGGTTTTACAACTGCTGTGTTTTCAGTATTTAATATTAGTCAAGTATTATTGCCTAATAATGAAAATTTAAAATATCTTTTATTTTCTCGTGTAAGAAAAAGGTTTGGCCTAAATAATAATCCTAATATTTATCAATTTCGGTCTGCTATGAAATAAATGATTTTAAAAAACAGAATCGCTCCTTCACCTTGAGCAAATAGCTCTTGATGACGATCCTGTAGGAAACATATTTGAAATAAAATGGGCACAAAAAAAGCAATTGTCTAATCATTTGAATTGTGAATTAGATGACGACCAACTTGAGTCCAATAATTGTGATGAATTAGATGAAGAGATTTTAGTTGATAGAATATCAATGCTAAAAGATAGTTATTCAAATTTTTATGACCAGAAACAAAATCTATTGTATTATATAGCAGGTTTTGTCACAAAACGACTTGAAAAAAGTGTTCTGAATTTCTTGTAAACAAAGTTTAATATAATTGAGGACCGAGCATAACTTATAATCATTATTTTTCATATACTCAATTTGTCGTTCTTAAAAACCGCGGTGGTTTAGTTCCTGCATCATCTGATGTGTATGAAATTATAAATGAAACGGAAAATAGAATTCTTATGTTAACAAATAATTGGAATAATATAATTATTGAAAATATGGCAACTAAAATTATAATTTTGTTTGTACATACATAAATAAAAATTAGATTTCACACTTTCGCTAAAAATCATTCTTTAGCTATAACTTCCACTAGTAAAAGAAGTAAATTAAATAAACTTGTTTTGTTTTTAAACCAATAAAAAAAATATCGTCACTCTCTGCCGCAATACCTCCAATCACCAGCACACCAAATTTTGTCCGGAGATACGATGACATAATGTTCATTTTTGTTATCTATTGTGGTAGCCTTAACAAAGATATCGGTAGCCCTGGCAAAGATATCTATATGTATCACCCCCTACCCTAAATCTATCTATAAAAGTTTTTTTAACAAAATCTAAAATGAAAAAAATTTTTTATTTTTGTACGCCACTGAATTTTTTCCAAAATTTTTATATACGTCACATAATACCGTAAGAAGTCACAAATAAAATTTCTCCAAGATTGGTACAACAAATTTTTTCGGTCATCTAGCGGATTTTTCGAAAATAAATTTTTGTAAATTACTGACTGCGATTTACTGATTCTGAAAACATTTGCGAAAAAATTTAACAAACAGCCTAAACTTGGTCGCTACCTAGTGGCAGAACCTTTTACTTATAAAGTAACGTTCCGTCAGTCCGTACGACGATATTATAAAATATTTCCCACCGAACCACCTATTTTTGTATTCTAAAATTAATTGTTACAAGCCCTAAACTTAATTCTTATGCTGCACTCGGTATACAAATCAACATTAACCTAATTTTGACACATATGTCACAAAATTATGACGTTTATTAAAATTTTGAATAAATTGTTTTATTTTTGCCAGCCATCTGACCAATTCTCACAAAAAATATATAAATTAAGATTTCAGTTAATATTTTCTATAATTTTTCTGACCTGCCCCGCCCTGTTACAATTGGCTCGGTTTGTTTTCTCACCAATACTTATACTTTCAAAGCTCCATCGACACACCAAATTTTAGCAGAATCGGTTAAACATTTCCGGAGATACGACGACATTTTCATTTTTTTTTATTTATTTTATTGTGGTGGCCCTGGTGAAGATTTCTCTGGCAAAACCTTATTTTCACCATTCCAGCTCACGAGGCATACGTCCAATAAGTTTGATTGCAATCGACGCAGAAATGCCGGAGAAAATCGATCGACAAAAACTTTTTTCATGTTTTTGACAAAAAAGTTAATTTTATTTTTTTCATGTTGCATTACTGATTTCTATCGAAGGATTACATATGCTCTCATATCCATTAGGATCAATGTACCTACGTACCAAATTTGGGTAAGATCCCTTCAGCATTTCTTGAGTTATTCACTCTTAAAGTTTCAACTTTGACAACTTGTGATTTTTGACAGACGACAGATAGAAGATTAATTTTACCTATTCTGGATAAAGCCTTTTAAGGCCTTTAAAATAATATATCGCAAGACAAAATATTTTTAAAAAATCCCGTATTATTTTCTTGTGGTGGCACTCCTGATTGATAGATCGCGACGAAAACCTTATTTTCACCTTTCCACCGTGAACCCTACCACCATACCAAATTTGGTCGTAATTGGTTGAATGGTTCGGAAGCAAATCGATCGACAAAATTTGACGACCGACAGACAGACAGACAGACAGACCGACACAGAAATTTTTTTTTGCTTTTTGCAGATCTTTACGTTTCTGAACACGGTGATCTCGAAAATGCAAAAAAAAAAAGTTGAAATTTTTTTTCGATTACCATACCTCCAATTTTTTTTTAAAATTGATTGGAGGTAAAAAAATTAAAAACTGGATTTTTGTTTATTTTTATGAATTACTATATTGTTTTTTCAATACTTTTTTACTATGTATTACTATGTTTTTACTATATTGATTATAGCAGTTGCATAATGTAAATGTATATTATACCGGTAGTCGATTACTACGTTTAACACTGTGAAGATGTCAAATACATCACATTAGATTCTGATGATCAATTGTTACTCGATAACCCGCTTTTAAAATTAAAAAAAAAAGAAAAGTGGTACCGTAAAATGGGGCGAAATTGATTTTACGGGGCGAAATTGATCACTTAGAAATTTTCTGTAATTTTGTATTTCCCGCAAAAACTTTTCAGTTTATTGTAACGGTTTATTACTAGTTAATTATAGTAGGGTGTACATGTATGTTTGATCTGTGTGCCAAAAAGAAAAAATTGTTTATAGTCCTGTAATCGCAGCGCAAAAGGTATGTATAATTTATAGTATATTTTCTAGTCCTACAACTTTCATGTGTATCTAAAGGTACATGCATTTTAATTGCACATTTAACCTAAGTAATGGTCACTAGTTGTGTTGTTAAGCAATTAACGTCTTTATCGAAATCTGATTGTAATTCATTTCAGCGGGAAATTCAAATATATGTAATGGGGCGAGATTGATCACAGCAACGGGGCGAAATTGATTTCTATACGGGGCGTAAATGATCACTGGCCATTGCAATCAATATTAAAAGAGAGTTGTTTTTTAAAGCAAAAAAAGGGGATCGGTAAAGCAGAAATAGAAAAATTGGTTAAACATAAATGTATATTACTTTTTACAGATCGTAAGGATGGTTAGAAGTTATAAAAAAAAACTTGGAGGAAGAACATATAAAAACTATAAAGAAAAAAATATTGAAGATGCCCTTCAAAGAGTCGTGACTGATGGATGGACACTTCGTCGAGCTTCTCGAGAGTATAGAGTCCCTTATGGTACGCTATTCAACCGCTATCATGGCATCCATGCTCGCAAAAACGGAGGACAAACAATATTTTCTAAAATCGAAGAAGAAGCACTTATAAAAAGTTCTGCAAAATGTGGGGAATGGGGATTTCCTCTAAGCCTAATGGATTTGAGACAATTGGCCAAAAATTTCCTAGACAACCAAGGACGCACTATTGACAAATTTGTAAGTAAGTTACCCGGAAACGACTGGGCTTATTCTTTACTAAAAAGAAATAAATCTGAATTAACTCAAAAAGTTGCTACAAACATAAAAACATGTCCTAGAGGGAATGATGCTATTGCAGAATTAGAGGATGAAACCGTGGAAGAAATTGAATATATGAATTTCAATAAATAGGATATTAAAATTGGAAAATATTTACTTGTGAAAGTGCTGGGCGGTCGAAGGAAGAAAGAAAGCTACCGATATGTTGCACTTATTAAAGAGATAAAAAATGATGAAATTGAAGTCACTGGTTTAAAATCAGTAAACGAACAAAAAAGTCAATTTAGGATTGTAGAAAATGATGACTTTACTATTGAGATTGAAAATGTAATTGCCATTTTACCTGGTCCCACAATAGAGAGTACTAGTAAGGGTGATTTTACAACATACTGTTTTAATAAACGTGTTGATGTTAAAGAATTATAAATATTTATATATATATATAAATATAATTATAAATTATAAATAATGTTCTTTTATATTTTATTTAATAAATGCATTTTTAAGTTGATTTTGTAACTTTTTATCCTATATAATAAAGCTTGATCAAATTAGCCCCAGCATGTAAAATTTCAAATATGTAGATAGCTAAGTTATTTTTCAATAAATTTAAAAACGATTGAATTGGATGATAGCTGTTACGTTTCCACATGTTTCTCATGCAAAATTAAGTTGATGATCAAATTGGCCCCAATTGGCGTATGAAATTAATCAATGCTTATTTCGGTAAAATCGGAGATATAAACTAAGAAATAAATTTTGGTATTCTATCATAAAGAAGGGTTTAATAAAGACCAATGCATAAGAAACTATAAAAGTAGAAAAAAAACTTAGAGAAAAGAATTATCACAATTCTTATGTTTTTTTTTTTGATCAATTTAACCCCACTTTACGGTATACATCCAATTAACCAAAATGGAAAAAATTCGGCGAATATTATCATTTATTTGAAGAACTGAAACAGCACGAGGATCGATTTTTCCAGGACATGCGAATGAGTTTGGATACTTTCAGATATATTTTGCAACTGATGGATCATCGATTAACAAAAAATTGGTGCAACTTTCATAAACAACCAATATTACCAGAAGAAAGAAGAATTTTGGGAAGAATATATGCCACTACCACCCATGTACGAATGCCGGTAGAGCGCCATAGTTGCCGATATGGCCCAGAGTTGTGCCAAGCCTGGCAACCGACTCTCGGTTGGCGATATTGGCCCAATATTGGAAAATTAACGCATCAGTACCGTGCCAGTCTTGGTTAACAATATTGGTTGAGTTTCGACTAAAAGTACTGCCCCAACACTGGCAACTAAATATATCAGTACTGTGCCAGTCTTGGTTGCCCAGTCTTGGGCGGAGTACTTCCCCAGTATTGGTAAACAATTTTACCAGTACTGTGTCAGTCATATTTACCAAAGTTGGTTGAGTCTTGGCTGGACGTACTGCCCCAACACTGGCAACTGAACATATCTGTACCGTGCCAATCTAGGCTACCCAGTCTTGGGTGGAGCTTTGGTAAACAATTTTACCAGTACTGTGCCAGTCATGTTTACCAAAGTTGGTTGAGTCTTGGCTGGACGTACTGCCCCAACACTGGCAACTGAACATATCTGTACCGTGCCAATCTAGGCTACCCAGTCTTGGGTGGAGCATTGGTAAACAATTTTACCAGTACTGTGCCAGTCATGTTTACCAAAGTTGGTTGAGTCTTGGCTGGACGTACTGCCCAACACTGACAACTGAACATATCTGTACCGTGCCAGTCTAGGCTGCCCAGTCTTGGGTGGAGCTTTGGTAAACAATTTTACCAGTACTGTGCCAGTAATGTTTACCAAAGTTGGTTGAGTCTTGGTTGGACGTACTGCTCCAACACTGGCAACTGAACATATCAGTACCATGCCAGTCTAGGCTACCCAGTCTTGGGTGGAGTATTGGTAAACAATTTTACCAGTACTGTGCCAGTCATGTTTACCAAAGTTGGAAAAGTCTTGGTGGATGTACTGCCTCAACACTGGCAACTGAACATATCTGTACCGTGCCAATCTAGACTACACAGTCTTGAGTGGAGTATTGGTAAACAATTTTATCAGTGCTGTGCCAGTCATGTTTACCAAAGTTGGTTGAGTCTTGGCTGGACGTACTGCCCCAACAATGGCAACTGAACATATCAGTACCGTACCAGTTTTTCCCAAGCAGCATTTCTAGCTGAAAAGCAGCTGCAAAATTCAATAGCTGATTATTTGCTTGCTGGAAGCAAGCAATTCATTGCTATTTTGCCAGCGGTGTTCAATTTAGCAAAATAGCTGCTAATCAGCTATATAATAGCTCTTAAAAATAGCTTGCTGGCAACAAGCTGAAATGACGCACTGAAAGCGCGCTAATAGCTCTAAAAATAGCTTGTTAGCAGCAAGCTGAAATAGCTCTTAAAAATTGCCAAGGTTTGGCTACTAATCGACATTTAAAAATCAAGTTTAAGGCAAAACAAAACAAAAAGATATGTAAGTTTAACAAATTTCAGGTGTTACCAAGGCAAGGATTGGCCCTACACGATTAATTAATAATAATATTCTAAATTATTCTAAATATTCGAAATTAAACGATTCTAAATTAACCTATGGTTAATTTGGGACAAGTCCCAAAGTCCCAAGTAAACGTTTTGAAGTTGAAAAACAGCAAATTGCTGGCTGTAATAATTATTAAGCTTTATTATTAATAAAGCTTAAGCTTTGTTTCGCAGTTGGCACAGTTGCGGCAATTAGCCAAATAGCGCTTAAAATGCAGCATATTTGCTGCAATATTGCTAAAATGGCCCACTTTTTTTTAGCAGAAAGCCAGATATTTTTAATGCTGACAGCGAGCTGCGCCAGCTGTCTGACAGCCAGCAATTTGCTTGCTAAAAGCGAAATATTTTTAAGCTAATAGCGCGCTTCGGCAGCTAGCTGACAGTCAGCATACCTTGCTAAAATTGCAAAAAATTTTCTAGCTATTTATAGCAGCCGTAATTTATTTAAAATTTTGTAAATAAATCGAATTTAAAAAAAAATGATTTTTTAAATGACAAATTTTATTTTACAGCTATATTTTTATATATAATTTAAATTCTTGATGATAGCTTTTTTATTCGTAGTTGTAATTTTAAATACAATTT
Organism: Cantharis rufa; assembly: GCA_947369205.1. Lineage (NCBI taxonomy): Eukaryota > Metazoa > Arthropoda > Insecta > Coleoptera > Cantharidae > Cantharis > Cantharis rufa. The sequence goes on along the minus strand of OX376305.1, from coordinate 31,170,179 downwards.
TGTAAATTAATCCTTTTTACTTTATCATACGAAGTCTGAAAAAGTATTGTAATCCTGCAGAAAAAAAAATTGAGATTTTGATGAATTTAGTCATTTTGGGGTCCCAGAAGCTGAAAATCATCATTTCCAAAAAATGTCTGTATGTGTGTATGTATGTGGTCAAATTTTGTGTGCGCTCTACCTCAAAAAGTAATAGGATTTTTTTTACAAAATTTTGTATTTAGTACATAAATATTGAGACTTAGAGCTGATTAGATTTTGGTTAAAATCGGTACACGGAAAAGCAAAAAACAACAATATTTTGTAAATTAAAAAAAAAATTTTTTTCTTATTTTTAAAATTTTATTTTTTTATTATATTCTCCTCCAAAATAATAATAAAAAAGTACTAATCAATAATCGTGTAAATATCCTACTTTTGGTTATATAGTTTTTACAAATTAAAAAAAAAAACAATTTTTTTCTTATTTTTTAAATTTTATTTCTTTATTATAATTATTTCCCTCCAAAGTAATATATTTTTTTAATTTATTATTATTTAAAAGTATGATAAAGTTGTGGGCATGGCCACATCCGATTTTTTTTATTTACCCATGTGATTGATGTTTCGGCTTTTATTTATATTACCTCCACAATTTTTGTAAATTAATCCTCTTTTACTTACCTTATATGATGGTGGTTGAAAATCTATAATATTAAATTTAATTTTGTTAATAAACTCGAAACGAACCAGTGGCGGATCCAAGGTAAGGGAACTGGAGACACCTCCCCCCCACAATTGAAAATATATAAACATCAATTTTTTATCAATTATGACGCGCTGGAAATTTCTAAAACTTTTTTGGGGATTTTTAAGATATTTTAAACTCATTAATTACAATACAAAAAATACAAATACAGGAGGTGCCACAATTAAGAAAAAATTTATTAATGTCTTTTGCTACCTATTAAAGAACGCCATTTTTGATTATTTAGCTAAGTTACACGTTTTTTTTATATAAGGGATAAAGATTCTAAATTAACTAAGGTAAATTAACAAAGTAAATCGTCATCAAACTAGAACCAGCGTAAGGCAAATAGGGGTACCCCCCCCCCATTGAAAATAAAGACATTTTAAACAAGATGTTTCAATTGGTGACCTTACATAATAACTATTATATAACTAAACAGTATTTTTATTTAATTTTTACACATTTATATTTACGCAGAAACCACAGTTTGCACTTCAAAGATTTTAAATCTGAACATCCAGAAGTTGCCTAATCTTTATTTTGTTACCCCCCTGTAATAAATTGCTTAAGTCCGCTACTGAGTCAAACTGTTATATGTAATTCGAATTTTAGTTAGACGTGTGAATCGGTAATTAATACAATTAATATAATTATAACACTTTCTGTTTTTTGCAAAATGCTATTAATTAAAGTTTAAAAATTAATTTAAATTTTTTTTAAATTTGTTGTTCTTGTTTTTATAAAGTTGACACTTGTGTTTTAACCCCGCATAACGGGTTATGTATCTTAAGAAACGGTTAACTACCTAACATTATTGTAACACATGTCAGTGCGGTTATTTGATTATATAGTTATTTTTGTGTGTTTATTTGATCGAAGATTTTTCGCAATGCCAAATATACCTGAAACCAACAATACAACCTATAACCCCCCGTAGCTGTGCACGGTAAGTAGTGGCTTTACAGTGCGAAGGTAAGGAGTTCAAATCCCAGTCAAGGTAAGTAAAAATAAAATTTATTTTCAAAATTAAATTTAATATTATAGATTTTCAACCACCATCATATAAGGTAAGTAAAAGAGGATTAATTTACAAAAATTATGGATTTAATATAAATAAAAGCCAAAACATCAATCACATGGGTAAATAAAAAAAAAGTATTTTTTTACAAAATTGTATTTAAAATTACAGATTACTACGAATAAAAAAACTATCATCAAGAATTTAAATTATATATTAAAAAAATTTGTCGGGAGATACGATGACATAATGTTCATTTTTGTTTTCTATTGTGGTAGCCTTAACAAAGATATCGGTAGCCCTGGCAAAGATATCTATATGTATCACCCCTTACCCTAAATCTATCTATAAGTTTTTTTAACAAAATCTAAAATAAAAAAAAATTTTTATTTTTGTACGTCACTGAATTTTTTCCAAAATTTTTATATACGTCACATAATACCGTAAGAATTCACAAATAAAATTTCTTCAAGATTGGTACAACAAATTTTTTCGGTCATCTAGCGGATTTTTCGAAAATAAATTTTTGTGAATTACTGACTATCGATTTACTGATTCTGAAAACATTTTCGAAAAAATTTAACAAACAGCCTAAACTTAGTCGCTACCTAGTGGCAGAACCTTTTACTTATAAAGTAACGTTTCGTCAGTCCGTACGACGATATAATAAAATATTTCCCACCGAACCACCTATTTTTGTATTCTAAAATAAATTGTTACAAACCCTAAACTCAATTCTTATGCTGCACTCGGTATACAAATCAACATTAACCTAATTTTGACACATATGTCACAAAATTATGACGTTTATTAAAATTTTGAATATATTGTTTTATTTTTGCCAGCCATCTGACAAATTCTCACAAAAAATATATAAATTAAGATTTCAGTTAATATTTTCTATAATTTTTCTGACCTGCCCCGCCCTGTTACAATTGGCTCGGTTTGTTTTCTCACCAATACTTATACTTTCAAAGCTCCATCGACACACCAAATTTTAGCTGAATCGGTTAAACATTTCCGGAGATACGACAACATTTTCATTTTTTTTATTTATTTTATTGTGGTGGCCCTGGTGAAGATTTCTCTGGCAAAACCTTATTTTGACCATTCCAGCCCACGAGGCATACGTCCAATAAGTTTGATTGCAATCGACGCAGAAATGCCGAAGAAAATCGATCGACAAAAACTTTTTTCATGTTTTTGCCAAAAAAGTTAATTTTATTTTTTTCATGTTGCATTACTGATTTCTATCGAAGGATTACATATGCTCTCATATCCATTAGGATCAATGTACCTACGTACCAAATTTGGGTAAGATCCCTTCAGCATTTCTTGAGTTATTCACTCTTAAAGTTTCAACTTTGACAACTTGTGATTTTTGACAGACGACAGATAGAAGATTAATTTTACCTATTCTGGATAAAGCCTTTTAAGGCCTTTAAAATAACATATCGCAAGACAAAATATTTTTTAAAAATCCCGTATTATTTTCTTGTGGTGGCACTCCTGATTGATAGATCGCGACGAAAACCTTATTTTCACCTTTCCACCGTGAACCCTACCACCATACCAAATTTGGTCGTAATTGGTTGGATGGTTCGGAAGCAAATCGATCGACAAAATTTGACGACCGACAGACCGACAGACAGACCGACACAGAAATTTTTATTTTACTTTTTGCAGATCTTTACGTTTCTGAACACGGTGATCTCGAAAATGCAAAAAAAAAAAGTTGAAATTTTTTTTCGATTACCATACCTCCAATTTTTTTTTAAATTGATTGGAGGTAAAAAATTAATTTTTAATTTTAAGTTAAAAAAATTAATTTTTAATATTAATTAAAAAATTTAATTTTAATTCATTATTGTCAATTGTTTTCATTTTTTATTATAATCTTAAACAAAATGACATAATTTGTCAGTAAGGTAAAAATTAAAAAAATTTTTAATTTAATATTTTAATAATTTTTTATAATTCAGTTATAGCCTTGAAAATACGTCAAATTATAAAAAGACTCGAAACGTTGGACAATTAAAATTGTTAAAAAATAGACCAAATACTCAACAAAAAATTTTTTCTAATATTTTTGTTCTTTTTTCTTTTATTCGTTTTAAACAAATTCGTGATTCTCAAGTTGAATTATATATCTCATCGTGGGCGCCGGCAGGAGGGTGCACTTGCACTTTTTTGCATTTTCATAAGAAATAAATTTTTTATTAAGTGATTAAGTTAGTTAGTTAGTTAATAGTAGTGTGTAGATGCACATGCACTTCTCTGAAGTTAATCCTGCCGGCGCCCATGTACTATCTAATTGAAATAAATTTTAATTATTTCTATAGTTTTAATTTTATTCAATTTTATTGAAGTAATAATATGAAATACAAAAAGTATTTGCTATTTGATTAATTAACACATTGTAACAACTTAACAAAAACAACTACTCTTCATACTCTTCTGTTACCATTACGACTTACGACTGGCAATGTTTATTAGATACTCAATATATAATATTAATACAAATTGCTTACTCTATGAAACCTTATTTGTAATTTACATACTAACCTACATATACCTAGACACCAACTCAGCACTAACCTATACTACTTAAAATCTAGAACACTATTACAATAACATTTATAACAATAACAATAACATTTATATATGTTTATACTACATCTCCCTCTTTGCAAGAATGGCTTTCACTATGTACACTTGTGAAAGACATTCCCGAAAATTAAAAATTTCAATAATGTTATTACAAGAATATACTACTATCTACTAATTATTTATTTAAACCTATATTCAATATTATCTGTATTTTACAATAATTACAAAAAAAATTACCTAAGTATTACTTTGTTCTTGTTCAACTGACATTTTCTACATTTTCTCACAAAACTGGCTACGTCACGAGACATACCTTTCCATCTATAATTTACTCTTAATTTTTTCAATAACCTCTTTTGACCGCAGTGACCTCCCATAAGCGGATGATCATGGTACATTTCAATCAATTTCATTTTTTCGCTGTCATCTATTATTATTTTGGGATCCCTAAGCAGTATAATTCTTAATTTCTTGAGCTCATTCGATCCTAATTCCTTAAACTTATTAACGGTGCACCATTTAAATATAGGATCATTCATATTCAGTTTCACATTATTGAATCCCAAATTACCGGCCTCTAATTCCAGCCTAGACAATATTTTCTCTAAAGAAAAATTATCATTAGTAATCTGCCATTCTTTGTGAAACCCTGGTTTACCACGTTTTCCCATCATTATCCTAAGATAAGTGGGCTTAATTACAAATTTTAAAACTGGCAAACTTATTATATCAGCAGCATCTGAAGCTTCATGTACCATTGAGATTATTTCTTTATTGCTTGAATCGTTCTTTTCGTTTACTTGAGGATATCTTCGTGACATTGCTCTTGTGACTACAAGAACCTTACTATTTTTGTTTACTATTTACAAATACAAAATTTGAAAAATATAAATCTATAAATAATACTTAATTTAAATTAAAATACATCTTATAATTTTTTTTTTTTAGTTATAAGCTCATTTTTGAAATTATTAAGTTTGATTTATTAAATTTGTTAATTATTTTTAAATTATTTCGTTACTTTCAAAAATTTCCTTTTTTTTTTTTTATTTATAATAAAGAATAATTCGGGTATATTATTCCTGAATTCTTTCAACGACTCAACTTGTGTTACTTTAGCGCTTTATACATACATTTATTCCCGTATTGTTTTACTATTAACACGCTTGTCTTTATTTTTACTTTAATTTCAATAAATACGTAGGACATATTAAATTCGACTACGCTTTTTTTTTTCAGTAGAACCTAGTTTTGATTTCTAATAATTTAATTGCGTCTTGTAGGCATTATATAATTTCAACCATGTAGGACATAATAAATTCAACTACAATTTTTGGTTTGAACTGATTTAAAACCTAATCCGAAATTTTTTATTTTACGTCTTGGTTTTGTGTTTACTATGTGTTCTGCATTTACGTACTTGATATGCATAATAATTTCATAAATATGTTGCAATTCCATAATTTCATAAATTTAAAATTTTAGTTCTTTTAGGCTTCCTTTAAACTTTTACTCAATAAAATTTAATTTTCAATTTAAAATTTTTCTAACTGACTTGTTTAAAACTCAAAATTCGAAACATAAATATTTTTAATTTAACTCATAAATAAATTTAATGTGTATTATTGTAATAATTTATTTGCAGGTTTATAAAATCTTATCTTAAATAACTTATTAGTTTATGCAAAATAATACTGAATTTGCAATACTACGAATCTAGATATTTTATTTAATAATGAAAAAAAAAATTTTAATTCATCTTTTTGTTTAACTCATGCTATTGTTTTTTCTTAAAAACCATAACTGAATTTTCTAGACCAAAAATTTATTAATTTTATTTTTCAGTTAATTGATCACAAAAAAATTATTTTGTAGATGACTTTTTACTCCTACAATTTAACTTGAATTTAAGGTTTAACTAATTTTTGGCATTTACAGAATTTCATAATTATTTAAATTTTCAAATCGTGTCTTACAATTTTTAAATCGTTTTTGAAATTTACTTTAGTCAAGTTTTATAAAATTTGCTTATATTTCTTTCCTTTAGGTGCAATGGACTTGATGTCTAATATTCAGCATTTTTCGTTATTTGTTAATTATTTACGTAATTTGTATAGTTTTTCAAATTGTTAGTTAAAATTTTGAATTTCGTTTTATCATCAAATTATGATGATTTTCAGAATTATGTTTTAAAATTTATCTTATTTCTAATAAAATTTCGTGATAATATATAACAATTTTATTTTTTGGTAAAAGCTTCATTTAAAATAATTTTTACCATGTTTGTATAAAAAAAACTTTTCTTAATGTGCAAAATTTTTATAACTTAATAATTTCAAGAGCAGCAAAATACAATCTTTTGCGTTTAAAAAACTTTATGTCCGACTGTATGATAATAACATCATTACAATATCACTTAGCGACCATAAGATAACATTTTATGGTACTAGGCCGTTTTGCTTTATTTATAAAGTAAAACGGCCGCCTGTCAATGTCAATGAAATAAACGTCAAAATTAATATTTTATTTTATTTAATTTAATTTAAAAAGTATTACATTAATTATTACTTTGATTATAATAGATTACAAAAGTTAGCTTTTGAAGCAATTTCAACGATTTCTTCCATTTTTTCACATAATTTTAAACCAAATTAATAAACAACTTATGTAAACCAGGAGCAATAGAAAAAGCACTCTTCGAAATTATACAATTTTTATTACCTAAATGTCAAAGTGGAAAAATATAAAAGAAAATCTTCTACGGTGCAGTCGAACATAAAGCTATGTATGTCATTTGCACATAATTAGACTTTTTGGACTCAGCCAATTTATTAGCCTCGCTCGCAAGCTCGCTCTGCCATAAACGAGGCTTCGTCCGATAAAGACCTAAATTATGTACTCATGACATAAATAGCTATTTTGGTTGCATTTATTTCATTTTACATTATTTTAAAATTTATCGTATCAAAAAAAATTCTTTAAAATTACCCATATATATAAAATTTACCAAATCATTATAATAAAAAAAACCATTTTACAAAAAAATTTTTTTTTTTTTACCTTGGCATCTTTAAAAACCACACTTTATTTTAAATTTCACAAATTTACTTTTTAGACTTTAACTTTTTACAAACTTCACTTAAACTTTGTCACTCGAAGTGAAGACGTGTTGACCCATTCTTCCAAATTTCCATTCTGATAGTTGATTTTCATTTTCGCCGTTCTTCTGCTTGATGACAAAAATTCCATTTTTCTTTGTACGTCAACTTGTCTCTAGCGGTAATTTCTATTGCAATTTAATTTTCCACTTATTCGTCTCAGAAATTTTCCAAATTTTCCAATTGTTCGTTTAAACAAGATCCTCAGAAGTTTTCTAAATTTTCCAATTTTTTTTTTTTTATTGTTTAATTTTTAATTGTTCTTTTAAGCAAGATGTAACAATTTATACCATATTTAACACACCAAATTTTGAATCTTAGGCCAAACTGGCAGCCAAACTGGCAAGATCGCCATGTAGCAACTTAATAAAAACAAATACTATTCATACTCTTCTGTTACCATTACGACTTACGACTGGCAATGTTTATTAGATACTCAATATATAATATTAATACAAATTGCTTACTCTATGAAACCTTATTTGTAATTTACATACTAACCTACATATACCTAGACACCAACTCAGCACTAACCTATACTACTTAAAATCTAGAACACTATTACAATAACATTTATAACAATAACAATAACATTTATATATGTTTATACTACAACATAATTTTCTTTACTTAAAATTTTATTTCGTTAACATTAACCACAATTTTATATTGATTTAAAATCCTTTTATTTGAATGAATGAATGAACAATTATTAAAAGTAAGTAATAAACAAATTTTTAAGATAATTTTTTTTCTAAATACCAAAATCAGTTTGATTAACGGAAACAATTTTATTAAGATCAAAACAAGATTTGTTTCTATTCAGTAAAATTATTAAAACAAAATTGTTGATACTAACAACGTGATTTTGTTATAAAAAAATTTTTTTCTTCTCTAAATTTTCTTAAAGCAAACAAGCATTTTTAACTGTATACAAATATGATCGATTTCTTAAAGAAAAATAATGATATAACTTGTAAAAAATATAGGTACCGGAACAAAAGGGGTACACAATTGTCTCTTTTCTAAAAGAAAAAAGAAATGGAAAAGTTCTGATCGAACTTGTGCCAAACTCGTGGTTGTGTGAAGAAAATAAATGCTACTACCCACCTTCACAAATGGAAGCAGCAGTACTTATAGAAGAAGCGAAGCAACCGTGTTTAGAGTGGAAGACATACGCTGTCAAGCATATAAAATGTGCAGGTATATACTACATAATATTTCCCATGTTAATATAGCTTGGTTCTTGTATAAATAAATGGACTTTGTTTCGATTTTTAAGATACTTTCGACCAGGGGATGCGGAGACTTCAGCGTACTTATAAAGATTTAGATCCTTTAAGCACCGAAATTGACTCCCCTAGTGATCATCAATCCGAGAACGACGCTGAAGACTTGCAGCTATCACTTCAATTGTCTAGTGGTCAGTTTTTCTTTGTTCTTTTTATTGTATAATGTTAATCAAATTTATTTATATAGATTCCCAGAACAGTACCACTTTAGTTGATGGCGCTGCCACTTACCGAGAAAGTAAAAAAAGGAAAAGAAGTCGTGGAGCCGAAAAGGTCAAGTTTAGATTAGGTAATTTTTTTTTCTTATTTCATAATATGCAATATGATGCAATATGCGTATATAATTATATATTTCAAATTTTAGACGAACCTTTATTGCATCAGTTGATGCAACGGATGGAAGAATCGGAAAAAAAAACGAAATGCTGTACAAAAAGCTCAGCAAACAAATAAAAAGAGCCAAACAAAGTATACTGTACGATTTGGGCAAAACACGAGACAGTATTAAAAATACGGTAGTACTGAACCGTGGGCCAATCAATACATTAAAAAAATGCAAAGAAACGATAGGAACAAAGCTTCCTATCGATAACTATGCCGTTTTTTGAGTTTGATAAGAGTTTGGCAGATAATGAGGACAAAGATAATGCTTTGGTAAGTTAGAATATTATATTTCCAAATTTGTTTAAAATATGTTTGTTTTAAATATAAACCCGATTGATATCTACATTATTTCATGTTGTCTTATTGCTATTGTAGAGAGATGTAATGGCGAGCTTTATTACAACGTCCACCGACGTCAAAGAAGCCGTTCGAAAGATTCTTGGAGGCCTAATGATGAAGGCCGTACAAGAATTGTATTCCGGCACGGGTCGGAAAGGACCAAACGGCATTACTAAAAGAAATTTTAGTGGTACTCACATGTACGTGTAAATTTGTGGAGCAATCAGACAAAACCAGATAAATCCACTTTTCATGAAAAATTAGGTAAGTTTGGATTTTTACTAATAGGGGTCAGCTAAACCCAATGGCGATGTCAGAATCAAGCAAAACATGATAAATCCCATATAAAATATGCTTGAAAACCAAGACAATCAATCAAAACTAGATAAATCCAAAATAATATTCATTTCAACCAAACCATGATAAATCCGTAAATAGGAATCTGTAAATGTTTGTCATTTGTACTTTTGTATTACAAATAATTGCATTTAGATGGTACCCTGCTGTTTACTATCAGCTGTCTTTATAGTTATAAAACTAGTGCTATGTGAGTGTTATTTTGGTGTTATTCTGAGTACGGTGTTTGGTTTGTGTTATAATACAATAATGGAAAAATTAATAGATGATGATATTATAAATATTTCTGTGCAAGAAGGTAATTCAAATTTTTATTATAAGTAACTTCAGAACCTATTTAACTGCGATATTATTTTCTTCAACAGGCAGTAGTGGAAGTCGTAAAAAGATTCCACAAACACCTGCTAAACGAAAATTGCGTAAAGAGAATAATTATAAAGTTCCTTCTTTTGTGAGCTTTAAGCGACCTTGTAATCACAATGGCAAGAGTTACATGTGCAATAAAGTCAAGATGAGCGACATTCAACTAATTCGAGAAAATTTTTATCATATTCCCGATAAAATCACACAAGATGTTAAACTTTGTCATATGCTAAGTGTTTGTTCAGTAATGAGAAAGAGGTCCGTAAGAGAAGACTCTAAAAATCGTTCTCTTAAAATTACTTATTATCTAAAGACCAAAAAGAATATGTCGACCAAAGTATGCCAAACATTTTTCATCCAAGTTTTGGGTGTTGGGAGAAATCGCATTTATACTGTTGCAAATGTAATTCACGAAGGGAAAGCGCCCAAAGAAAATCGGGGTGGCGATAGATTATCAACAAAATCGGAACACAAAAAAAATAAAATAGACAATTTATTGGTGACCTGAGAGGAACGGAAAGCCACTACAACCGCCTAAAATCCAAAAGGATTTATTTACCAGCTACTTTAACGATATCAAAGTTACATAAAATGTATAATTTGAAGTCTGAAGAAAAATATAAGTGTAGCTTGTTCATGTTTTCAAGAATTTTTGGTCGAGAATTCAATGTAGGATTTTCCTCGCCTGCTGCAGATTGTTGTTCCCTTTGTACGCGTCTTAATCATAGCATCAGAACTGAGAAAGACAATAAAACAAAAGCCGATCTCATCGTAAAACGTAGAATTCATAAAGTAAGGGCAAACGCTTTTTATCAGTTAGCCAAAGAAGCACCTCCAAATTCGATAACATTTTGCTTTGACATGCAGCAGGTACAACCACTGCCACGAACCCCTATTTCAGACGCATTCTATTCACATCAAATAAGTTTCTACATTTTATGCTGCGTTGGAATGAGCTCGAATGATCCAACATTTTACACATGGACGGAAGATTTGGCCTGAAGAGGTTCAGTAGAAGTGAGTTCTGCACTCCTAACTCATATGGATTCCTTAAACTATGAGGATGTAACGGTGTTGAGACTATTCTGTGACGGTTGTGGGGGGCAGAATAAGAATTCTCATCTTATTCATGCGCTCTACTACTGGTTGAAAGTGAAATCTCCTCCTGGACTTCAAGAAATACAGTTGACCTTTCCCGTACGTGGTCATAGCTTTTTGCCTGCGGACAGGGCTTTTGGGCGGGTCGAAAAGACTCTACGAAAACATACCACTCTTATCAAAAAGGAAGAATATGTTAAACTATATTCTCAGTTTGGTAATGTGAAGCAACTTGGTATAGACTGGAAGCTGTATGATGTTAAAGGCTTACAAGATAATCTAAAAAAAGTTGATGGAATATCTGAATACAAGCGAATATTCATCCAAAAGAGGACTGAAAATAAGGGAAGAAATAATACCGTGGTTGTACAATGTTACCAAAATTTCAAATTTATTTCGCCGACTGAAAAACCACAAAAATTAGTTAAGAGAGGAAAAAGAGATCCAGTGGATTTGAAAGAAATTGAATTAGGTAGTATACTTCCAGAGAAAAAGAAAGAAACCATTCGTCATTTAATGGAACAACAGTTAGGTAGTAAGTGGGAAGAAGATGAAAACTTAGATTGGTACAGGAAGTATATTATCCGAAAATGGTATGGAGGAACCTGAAGAAGATCTAAATGAAATGTGTGATTGTCAGGAAGACGACGTTGGTCCGCACATTTAAGCAATATTTTTTTTTTTTGGAATATGTTTTAGTTTTTTGCATCAAATAAAATATAATATTACCAATCCATGTTTTGTGTTTATTAGTCAAAATTTTTAAACAAAACCTGATGTATCCACTTCAATCAAGCAAAACTGGATAAATCCCTTTTATTTTTTTTAATTACTCCTAACCAAATTGACAAATTTAAACGTAATTATTGTTTTGATATGTATTTAGATAAAAGCTTTATAGGATCCACTAATTATTTTTTATGAAAATATCACGCCTTGATAGATAAACGTTTTTGGTTAATAACTCGAAACACTTTATGATGGATTTATCTGGTTTTGTCTGATTGCTCCACATTTGTACGCAAGGTAAATTTGTTTTCTGTTTTATTGTAACTTTTGTAATTGACATGTGATTAACTATACTTTTTTTTTAATATCCTCAGCAGTGTTATAACCGTTTATTATTTCTTCAAATAAATATGTATTGAGGCACACTATTGTTTGTGATACTTATTTTATAAGATTAACGTACTTAAAATGATCTAATTTATTTTTTTCAGATATCATCAAGACAAAATTAGAAGGAGCCACTGAAAAATCCATCCTCACTGCAACCAGCAGATATTTATCTGGAGCTGATGATCGTAAAGGTGGCAAAGCGGAAAGAGATGCCAAAAGAAAATAAGTTTAATTATTTTTGTATATAGATTTATATTGTAAATAAGTTTCTTTAATATTTAATAATATTAATAAATTGTTTGACGATAGTAAGTGTTTATTTAATAATATGATTGATACTTATTGCTAGTAATTTTGAATTTTCATTTTTTTAATGCTATTTTATATATTTTTTTATATATTTATTTTATATTATATAATGCTATTTATACTATATTATAATAATGATTAAAAATATAATTTTTTCAACAATAAGTAAATCGTTAAATACATTTTCTGTGAACACTTTTCAAGAAAGTTTCTTGATTAAAAAATATAAATTCAAGCTGGCGTAAAAATGTTGCCAATAAAGCAGGGTCAGTCCTATACATGTCAACAGTGTCGAGGCAATACTGATAAGCAGTATCGAGCCAATACCCGTAAACAGTGCTGAGCATATACCTGTAAGCAGTGTTGGCCCGACTCATGGCACCATGAATTGGACCAGTATTAACAACTCAATATTGGGTCATAACTTGTAAGCAGTATCGATCCAATACCCGTAAACAGATTCGGGCCAATACCTGTAAACAGTGTCGGCCCAATACATGTTTACAGTGTCCAGCTAATACCCGTGAACAGTGTTGAGCCTTTATATGTAAACAGTGTCGCGTCAATACCTGTAAGCAGTGTTGGGCCAATACATGTAAACAGTGCCGGACCAATACCAATAAGCATTGTCGGGCCAATACATATAAACAGTGTCGGGCCGATTCATGGCACCATGACTTGGACCGGTGTTAACAACCCAATATTGGAACATGACTCGTAAGCAGTATCAACCCAATACCCGTAAACAGATTCGGGCCAATACATGTTTACAGTTTTGAGCCAATACCCGTAAACAGTGTTGGGCCAATACATGTAAACAGTGTCGGCCCGATTCATGGCACCATGACTTGGACCGGTGTTAACAACCCAATATTGGGTCATGACTTGGGCAAGGCTTGGCCCTAGATATTCTGCCAATATTGGCAACTCCGGCAACAGTACCGTGCCAATACCGAGCCTGTCTGCAATACGTACATGGGCAACAAAAGAAGATTTTAAAGTCATGGCAGATGATTTTTACAAGATTTGGAACTTTCCAAACGTGATCGGGGCTATTGATGGCAAGCATGTTCGTGTGTTGTGCCCAAAAGGGACGGGCTCAATGTATCACAATTATAAAAGCTACTTTTCCGTTGTTTTGCATGCTGTAGTCGATGCAATTGCAATAATCCACCTGACGTTTTCAAACTGTGCAAAGTTGCCAAAATTGTTATTAGAGAATTCCAGAACACAATTTTCGTGGCAAAGAAAATTACATTTCTAATTACAAAATGCATGACAAGATTGACAGATGTATTTGTAAATAATATGTTATTATAATACATAATACTAGATCATTCTACACAATCATAGCGACAGTTTAATTAAATTAATTTTTAGGCCCAAAAAGGCACCAATATTAGAACCAAATATTCAAGGCTTATTTTGTTTAAAAGTCAATGAAGAATTTAAGAGTTTTTTTTTCATTATGCTATTGTTTTACTTCTAATTTTGTTTAATTTATATTCATATTTTTGCTAATAAAAAATTTTTACTTAACACTTCCGATATGTAAAACCATAACGGAAGCAGTTGTAGACACGGCAAAAGCAATGTAGTAATAATGTAATGACTTTCTTTCTTAACGGATAGGTTAAAAATTACACAAGTCCGCGGTGAAGCGTATCAGGCATAAATTATAAATGTGATCTAGAAACTTTCCAAATGAAAATGAAGCCACATATTAATTTATACACAAAGGAACAATTATTAGATAAGATCGTCAAAAAGATTGTTGTTTATTTTGATGCAACAGGGTCGGTTGTAAGATCAACAACAACTAACCAAGAAGGACGCATGTTGTATTATCCTCTTTTGACAAATATTAATGGAAAGATCGTTCCACTGGCAGAATTGATTACATCCAATCATAATGCAGCAACAATAAGTTGTTTTTTATTAAATATCGAAGATTCATTACTGTTGATTGCCGTAAGAAAAGGACAGTATTTATAACAATTGTGTGCGATTAGAGTTTTGCAGTAATAAATAATAGCTAGTTCTTCGTTTTTGAACGATATGAACCTGTTCGAATACTTGGATATAACCTACGAATACGTCACCAAACAATTTAATATCGCAAATTATTCCAATACTAATATGCTGTTCTTATTTTATAAAAAATATTTGCAATACTTAAATTAAGAAAATGCAAGCCTAGAAGAAAAGAAAAACGAATACTTACTGTATTCATGTAATTATTGTAGAATACAGACAAACTATATTGGTTTAAATAAATAAATAATTAATATAATATTTTGTAATAAAATTTTGATATTTCTAGTTTTCGGGAATGTCTTTCACAAGTGGCCATAGTGAAAGCCATTCTTTCAAAAAGAGAGATGTAGTATATATTAAACATTAGTTAGCATTAATTTAATTTATTATTGTAATGTAGTAATAATGTTCTAGCTATTAAGTAGTAGGTTATTGCTGAATTGGTGTCTAGTGAACCTACATGTTATTAAAATAACATGTAGGCTCACGCATCACAACAATAGCTTTTGTCGAAGGTATTAATAAGTTAAGGTTGCTGAAGAGAAGCATAGTGAAAGAAAAATATAGAGAAATATAGAGATATAGATGAAGTCTGTATACAAGCAAACATTACTTATTGAAATGATCCCTGCGTAATGCGCATGCTCCGGCTTTGCCGCTTACTACATTTTTTTACAAGCTGTGTGCCATCTGTGTGATGTGTGATTGCTCTCGTACTACTACTTTGAAAGTTCGCAAGTGCATTTTACCGCTCTTTTCTGGATTTGCTTTGCTTGATCGAAAAGTGTTACTGATTACTGTGTTATTTTTGTGAAATTGTTTCGTTTCATATAATAATAATTTTAACAACCAACAGCTATATTAATTGCTAACTGATTATTTTATTTGTCATATTATTTATCATTTCTTGTGTTGTAGGTTATATATTTTAATTCTAGGTTTTGAATATTTAAGGTGTGGTCCTGTTTTACTTTATTTATATATAAAGTTTATATAATATAAAGTTTATATATAAAGTTTATATTATATAAAAAAATTTATTTATAATATAGGTATAGTTAAAGTGCCCAATTTAATATTGAGAATAGAAGAGACCCCGATGACATGGTAGCCGTATCGATGAAAGTAGAAGAATGGAATTCTGGTGGCAAAGCCTATGCATTTTTATACAAAAAAATTGGTAAATTACGTTGTATTGTTTATATTCTCTATTTTGCTTATGGTTTTTGATTTGAATAATATGATTTTATATTGTGAAGGGGCATTGCCATAATATTTATTTATTGGTGAGGGTTTTAATGTTTTATGGTGTGGTGTGGCCTTAATGGGGTTGGTATTAGTTATTATATTGGAACCCGGTGGTGGTATATTTTAGGTGACGCTTATCTAAAACTGGAAAAGAATGATTTTGCTTTAGGATTCATAAATAAGTCGATGGAAACGAAACTTAAAAATTACAGCTGAATTTTATATATGGATGCAACTCATGGCACTAATAACAGAAAATTTGGATATTGGTTTCCCTGTGGCCTTCTTTATATCCAACAGGTTAAATTTAATTATTTTAAATGTAATTATCTAATATCTTGAATCGCCAGGCAAGACCAGCTTATACAAAAAGGTTTTTTTTGGAAGAATTTAAAGCACGTATTGGAGAAGAAATAAAGCCTGATTATTTGATGAGTGACGACGATCCCAAGTACCACAACGCATGGACAACAGTTATGGGTAACACTCCGAGGAGGCTTTTGTGTGCTTGGCATGTCAGAAAAAATTGGATAATATAAGAGAAAAGAAAAATTGAAAATGTAGAAATAAGACGACAAATGAACACGGATTTGGGGAAAATAATGACTTCAACAAATGAAGACATCTTTTGGAAATTGAAAAATGATTACTTTAAGAATCTTGAAGATCAAAATGAAATAGATTTTAGCAATTATTTACAGAGGTAACAGTTTTATTTGAATAACACAAATATCTTTATTTAAGTGTGTATTACATTATCACATTTTCGTTCAACTTTTCATTCAAATTTTGAATAATCATGCGCATTGCTGAAAATCTATGCTTGTGCCAACCTAAATTATTATTCGAGTTACTAGTATATAAATCGTGATAATTGATAAATATGTGGTCATTGGTATTGGCTACACAAATTTTGTCAAGTATTTCTAAATACTCACCACAAACATATCCCCACCCAAAAATTTTCATCAAACTTTGGTTCAACTTTTAACAAAATGTTGGACAAGAAAGGTGAACGAAAAGTTTGATAATGTAATACTCGCTTTAGATTTACCCAAAAGGCCATTAATTTAAATTTTGTATGTTTGATTATTTGCAATGCTTTAATTTTTTTAGACAATATTTTCCCAATGTAACGAGAATAAAAATGTGGGCATAGTGTCATCGCTTGAATGCAGGAATAAATGGGAATAAATGGGATTTTACATGAAGTAAAATAAAATAGAACATAAAACCTAACCTACCCTAATTTCGACTGTTTTTAGCGGCCGTCCATAAATGACGTCAAGGTTTGAGGTTGGGGGGGGGCTGCAAAAATCTTACGTACCCTTACGTCAAAAGGGGAGGGGTCTAAAAGTTTCAAAAATCGTCCTTACGCAGGGTGCTCAGCGATATTTAGAAAAAAAAAGTAACTTAAGTAACTTATAAAAAGTGTCAGAAACTGTCCGATCTGACACCCAAATACAAATATGGCTCTCGAAAGTTTTAATAAATTTTTAAAGGTAAATTATTAGCTTGAGTAATAATTATTTCTGAAATGATTATTAAGATGAAACAATTCAATACATTAAATTAATTTAATAATTTTTCATAGGATTCAGTAGATCGAAACACGCAATCAACACTGGAAAAACTTTTGGATAAGATCGATGAGACTGTAGAAAATAAAATGTGGACAACAATCAGTAATGTGGAACGCCCTTCTTCTAATAATTATAAAGACCAAGAGATTTCAAAGGCACACAAGAGAGAAGAAATGCGCAACTTAACTGAAGATATAGAAGAAATTGAATTTGGGAAATTCAAAGTAAAATCTGCTCAAGTTGACAAGTATTATTTTGTTTTGTATGGTGAGTATCAGTGGGTGAGTATGGTAAGAGTAAGTTATGCAGTGTATGTTCTATTTGTATGCATAAATATGTCTGTGAATGTATCGAATATACTGTAAAGAATATCATTTGTAAGCATGTGCATATGGTTTCTTCGTATGAAAGGAGAATGCTTGTGAATCTGTTGCAGGTGAAGAAACTGATAAACAATATTTATGTAACAATGAAGAATCAAAATTAAAATTAAACAATGCCGCTTTGGAGTTTTTTCAGAAAAAGTTGAAAAGTTGAGTAACGAGGATGGTCATAATATAGAAAATGTTATTGAAGAAATGTACAAACAAAGAGTTTTAAGCCTATTAGATGACATGCCTAATCTTGAAACTTTAAAGAATGCTGTGAGCAAAATACTTCCAATTTTAAGGCGACATTTGGATGGCAGTAACAGCAAAAAAAGAAAAATGGACAAGCAGACTTATTTTCCTAATCAGAAAAAGCAGGGAAGACAATAATAACCTTTTTTTTACAATTTAATTAAATCAATATATATTTAAAAATAAGATGTAATTTTGTTTATTCGGTTTGATTATTTCGACACCTGATATGAATAACATTGTAACTCACTTTTGCTTAGTTTTCAGGAGAGCATTTTAAAGATTATTTTAAAAATTAATCTTATTTATTTGTTATAATGTTATTCATATCAGGTGTCGATTTATGTAAGCAGTGTTTTAGAATTCGATAATTATGTTTCGATTCGATTCGATTCGATAATAATTATAATTATTTTATGTATTATTCGTCGTTTGAAAGCCACATTGAGATATCTTGCAAAATTCTATCTCGCAATTTACTAACTTGTCCTTAAGAAAATATTGACCGCTGGCGCAGTTTACATACGTCCTTTAAGGTAGGAACTTCTACTTACTACTAAAAAATAAAAAAGTATGCAAAATAAAATCAAGTATCAATGAATAGGTGCGGTACAGCAAATTATTTATCGAGTCGTTAGATGAGTATTAGATTTAATAAATAAATAAGATAAGCAAAATAATTTACACATAGTATTTTTGTAAACTACTACACTACAAAAAACATATTACCAAGTTTTACATGTTACAATCATGGATTCCTAGACAACTCACTGCTTGTCGTATTATTGTACATAAGCCATCAATAGATAAAACATTTCGACAACCACAAGTTATAACTTAAATTTAAAAATCGAAGTTCAGATCAGTTTGCAAAGTAATTTTTGTAATACTTCTAATGGAACAATGTTCACAGGTTGGTAAATAAACTCATACCTTGTAAATATTACTTATCGTGTGAAAGCAGTAGCGAGCATACATAAATCAATATATTTTGCTAGTGATTCACCCCAAATAGCGAATATCAACTTTAAAATAATTACTTGACAGATCTAATACATCTAATAGTTAGATTTGTTCGTGTGCTATTCGGGTAAAATGTTTACAAATATAATTATGACCTATCACATTAAAATTTTTTAAAATGTACATGCAACTCACCCCCAATATGATGGTTCTAGGTACACGTTGAATTTGTCCACGTGTTTCTCGTGCTACGATTCCAACTACACCAACCGCAAAGCCACCTCTAGATGAACCTACGAAATTCAAATTCAATTACAATCCAGATGAAGTCAATTGTGACAATAAAATATTAAAACCAGCAAGAAAATATCGAAACTAACACTAAATTTATGCACGAAAATTAAAATACTTACCGACACAATTCATCATAAGTTTTGGGCATTTTCCAGACCACCAACTTGACCTGAAGTTGTGCTAATCATTCAAATAATTTCAATACTTGCTGTTATATCATAAAATTCGGCTTAAATCCATATCAATTCAATTATTCAATAATTACCAATTATATTATATAAAATAATAATTAATCCGCTCAAAAACTTATATTGTAAACAAAACTCCACAACTTGAACATTATAGTATGTACGCATTTGAGGTTAGTGAAAATACGCCCTTAGTTTGATTTGGGGTCTTCACGAATGGCTAAAACTTATTAATTCAGACGACAATGTATTAATAGAAATTTAATTAATTACCTACATGAACTAACACTTCAAATTTGTGGACCTGCAGGTTATTATAACAACAACCTTATATTTTCAACTGAAATGTCAAACTTGTCATAGTTTGCCGTGCTCATGCGCTACGAACCATAGGCGTCGGATTCAGGGGTGCATCGAGGCGAGTGCACTATTGAAAATAGGGCTGGGAATCGAATATATTCGAATATTCAAACTTCCAGTACTGGCTGCAACTTGCAAGATTTTTTTACATTTTACTAATTCCTATTGGTTAAATGTAAACTTAGTGTATTCCCTATCTGAGGCCTATAATATACAGAGCACAATAAGTTTATATTTCACCAATAGGAATTAGTAAAATGTAAAAAAATCTTGCAAGTTGCAGCCAGTACTGGAAGTTTGAATATTCGTCACACTTGCAAATTTCATTAGATTTAATTAATATAATATCTATATTAACTTATTAATGTTACTTGGGAACCATTGCGGTTTCCGACAGATACTCAGTACCACCCATGATACAACAAATTACAAGATATGATATTGTCGAGTCTCATTATCGTCCGGTTTGGCGCATGACGTCACTGGGTAAGTTCACGCCCATATTTTTCAAATAGAATATTAGAAATAAGGACAACGCTATACAGAGATGTTATAAGTTAGAAAGAGAACAAGCTCAAGAGTATTTACGTTATGTTATATTTTAAAAGTACATCACAGCACTGATTGTGAGAATATAAAATCGTATATATTTATCCCAAATAAAAAAGTTGTAATTAGCATTATGTTATGTGGAGTTTGGATGTCTGAAATAAAGTGATATCCTCTATATTTGTATTTTTGTTTCTCAATTTTGAGAATTTACAAATTGGTTTATCCGTGTATTAAATAAATAAATAAATAAATTAACGATCAAGTCGAATATTTATTCTAAAAAGGTAATTATGAAAAATAACTAAAATATAATTTTAAACAAGTATTTACATAAATTGAAATTTTACCAAATATTTACAAATTTTAATTTACCAAAAATATCAATTATTAGTATTATTAGCTATTCTTATTAAATATTTAAATAATAAAGAACGTTAAAAGAACGAAATAAAATCACAAACTCAAGCTTTCGGGAATATGAATTGTTTCGTTTTTTAAGAATAGTTTGTTATTGAGAAACAGAATAATGACATAATTTATTAATATAATAGTTTATTACTGATTTAAAAATAATTAATTTTTAATTAAATCTGGTAGTTAACCAGATTTAAAAATTTAAATTCTAAAACAAAATTTAAAAAATTTAACCAAACACCACAGGTTTAACATTCAAATGAAAATAACAAAAACAAACTGTCGGCGCGCGGCGATTACTTACCAAGTGACGTCACAAAAAATTCAATATGGCGCCCAACCTGCGTAGTATCATATCTTTAAATCACTTTTCTAATCCATGTAAAAATAAGTAACCTAATGTTTATGGGTTTATAGTTTTTATTCTTATGTAAAATGTTCAACGAGCTATGTTTTAATAAATGGTTCTTTTAAAATTATCTATTTAAAATATCGTTTTTTACATTGCCTAGTCAATATGAGTCTGTTACACACTCAAAAAGCACATTAACTAACAATATAGACAATTTGCAAATAGCCAGAAACACCGTAGCCATTTTGCAGATTGCCTAAAGTACTAATGAATTTGCATAGTGGCTTACGACTTAGTCGGTTTGCAGATTACCTAGAAATTTTGCAAATTGCCGGATTTCGCAAATTGTCTGTGTAACATATATACATCGTATAGAAAGAAGCCTTATGTTCTGGCTCGGTGTCTGTCCGCATGTTTCAAATTTAAGAAAATTCTAGAAAGATGTATAGAGGCCTAAAAACTGTCGCAAAAGCGAGTTCCACCTTGTTTTTTATTCAGACGACATGTTTCGTATAAATTATTATACTTTTTCAAGTCTTCTAAAATGAGTTAATTATTTATTTTTAATTTAATTTATTAAATTTAAATAATTGTTTTTCTAACATCAAAAACACTTCAAAAATAAAATTAAGATTAAAATTAACTCAATTTAATTTTGATGAAAATATTGCTAATGAAGTTTTTAGAAGACCACGAGGACCACGAGTGACAAATCCAAAACCCGACTTGAACAAAATTTGCTTCACTCATTTTGAGTGAAGCAAAAATTATTATGCAAAAAGCTTTTAAAAAATTTGAAGTAATATTTGAGGCCGGAATGCAGGAAACACAAATGAACCCGATTTTAATTTTTTTGTGAGGGGTGAAGGGGGGAGGTGTACCAAGTAGGAAAATAACAAAATTTTGTTGCGGAAACTTACAATACAGTGAAAAATCGATATTAAAGTAACATAAAATTCTAACCCAAAAAGTAGTTGTCATTTGAAAGTAGGCGGTGGCAATGCATAAAACGTGAAAGTTTGGTTCGGTTGGAGGCTCTTTGTTTACACGTGCAAACGTGTTGTACACTTGAAATGCTGCAGTTTCTTCACTTGTGCAAACTGCGATTCACATTAACCCTCTATTACGTCATTGTTTTATTTGCAAAGAAATTATTATTACATGTGCACTTCACCGACGTACAGTTGAACGGGTAATATAAATTTTCAAAAAAAAATTTTTTTTTTGAAATTTAATTTTATTAAAATAATTAACGGTAAATGAAATAAAATTTCAAAAACCTATTGTCGACCGTAAAAACTAAATATAAGAAATATAAATAGTTGAAATAGAGGTCCGATGTCCTACTACGAATTTGTATTTTGAAATGTATCTACTTTGTAGATTATAACGACCTCTATCTCAACTATTTATATTTCTTATATTTAATTTTATTATTTATTATTTATTTTTTATTATTTTTTTTAACTAAAAAACGATAAAACGATTTTAAACCTAAATTAAGTAACAAATAAAATAGTATCGAAAAATCTGCTACACGACTTTTAAACACGAAAATATTACAAAAAGCGACTAAAAAAAGGCTACTTTTTGGTTGTAGCTGATATGATTTAAACAAATTGCAATAAATATTCTAATCATAATACCATGCAGCATGCAGTTTTACTTCATTTTTTGACTTATTTTTCACATTTTTGATAGTGTCCCAACTTATAAGGCAAATTTTTTTTCGGCTAAAAAAGTTACTTTCATTAAAATAGATATAACTTTTGACTCGTTTGCGATTTCAAAAACTTTCTACAGCAAAGTTGTAGCCAATGAGCATATCTTTTTTTGACGTGAATATGTCTATAAAATCGGTAGCATGTTCAAAAATTTAATGAAAATATGTAACAAAAAGCGTGTGTAACGGTGTGTGTGTCAATCAGATAATGTCAGATAAAGAAAATATACGTCTATAGAATTGGCTTGTGCGAAAGCGGGTATGTCCATGTCCATGTACGATGTATTCACGTCGAACCTAACGGTTATGTCACCGAACATAGCCTCGAAGCCTAGGCTTCAATTTTTTTGTTTTATAGAAGTTAACATTATTCCTATCCGTTTCAGAACTACATACCAAAAACGAAGCCCGTCCCAACCTTTACGACATTCACTTATATGTATATATAAAATTATAATTATTATACAGTGTCACACATTGATACAGCTTTTATTATTTACTCCACCACGTATTTATAATATAAAACATAATTTATAATATATTTACACAAAATAAAACACCAAAACATCGACTGTTCTAATAAACTGAATTTAGGATTTTTAGGGTAGCTGCATTAGCTGTCGACAAATAAATTTTTATAAGTGCAATCTGTTGCAATGCGCGCGCACAGGATTTCCTTATGTTCTGGTCCCGTGTCCGTCCGTCCGTCCGCATGTTTCGACTTTAAGAATTATTCCAGTATAGTTTTTAAACTTAGAAATAGTTTTGAAATTTGACACATGCAGACGGACGGACACGTGTTTCCTAATAATATTTTCCTAGAGGCCTGGTGGGGTTTTTCTTCGATTTAATTAGTGGACTGTATGAATGTTTTTAATTTAATATTTTTATTTAACACAATAATTACTTTACGTTACCAATCGTGGGATATTCAAGTGCACTCTCGTGCGTTACCTTTTGTACTGTTACATAATATTTTATAATGAGCTGTACCTGCAATGCATGCGCATGCGAAAATAATTGTTTATATTAACTTATCATTTCTCATAAATATTGTTGAAATCTAAACAAAGCCTAAAAACTACGGTCATCCGAGTTCCACCTTGTTACTCCATGTAAGTTAAATACTTCTTAGTTATTATATTATAATTAATAATTAATAATTATAATTATAATTAATAATATTATATTAAAATAAATATTATCTAAAATAAATTTAAACATTGTGTAGAACATGTAAATACGTTTTTTATATATTTAACCATTTCTTTGACTATGGTTATCCCTATTCTAAGGACCAGTTTTTCAATCGTAAGTTAATCTAACTTTCAGGGTTAACCTACGTTTATGACTACCTGATTGGTCAGAAATCTGGGGTAAAGTAAACTGGGCCAAAACAATACCTGAAAGTAGTAAACTGGGCCAAAGGCAAATGTTTTTAAAATTTTAAAAATGGTAAACTGGGCCAAAAGCAAATTTTATTAAAATTTTGAAAATGGTGAACTGGGCCAAAAACAAATTTTACTAAAATTTGTAAAATGGTAGACTGGGCCAAAAGCAAAAATTATTAGGTAGGCTAAATTTAAAAAAAAATTTTTTGATGATAATTAAAATAATTACTTATTACGAATAGGGTTTTAATTGTACAAAAAAAAATTTTTTTCAAAGATAATATACCCAAAATTACTGAAGACGCTGGAAAATGAGTGAGATTACATTTATAACGGGTCAGCGAGGAAATCGGTTGATGATTAACGATAAAAATAAATTTTCTATGCAACATCATATGTCAACGACGGGAGAACAAAAATGGAGGTGTTGTAACAGAAGCTGCATGGCGTTTGTTGAAGTGTTGGGAATCTGCGAAGCGGATAAGCAGATTACCTCTGTTCGAGCAAACCACACACATGGTGCATGTAATGAGAGGCTTTTAAGCAGGCAAGATTTGACGAGTCGAATGAAACTGAAAGCTGTGGAGCAACCGTTAGAATCACCGCAGCGAGTTATGCAAACGTGTTTGGACCACAAACCGTCTTCTACCATGGCTTTGGAAAAATCAGATTTGCGATGTGTTAAAAGAAATGTGTATAACCTGCGGCGTAAAAGTGTAGGTACTCTACCAAACGATATTGCAGAAGTGCATAAGAAGCTGGCAGCAATGGAAGTAAAAACTGGCCAAGGAGAAAATTTTACTCATACTTAACGATCCCGATTCAAACATTATCATATCTTCCTGTATTAAAAATTTGAGTGCTTTGACGACGGCTGAAGCCATTTACATGGATGGTACATTTGAATATTGTGCCAAGTTTTTTTATCAATTATTTACCATCCATGGACTATTTAATGGCCATTATGTTCCGTTGGTTTTTTGTTTGTTGCCGGATAAAAAACAAGTTACGTATCTTAATTGTTTTA
Organism: Cantharis rufa; assembly: GCA_947369205.1. Taxonomy (NCBI): domain Eukaryota; kingdom Metazoa; phylum Arthropoda; class Insecta; order Coleoptera; family Cantharidae; genus Cantharis; species Cantharis rufa. Next base: position 31,144,650 of record OX376305.1, on the reverse strand, counting down.
AAGAAATATGTACTATGGTTTGTTATTCCTTGATTGACAATGTTTTTTTCGAAAATTTTCAAATGTTTCAAATACCCAGAATTGTTACTGATTTTGAGGTTGCGATGAGAAATGCGTGTACTACCCAGTGGCCGAAAGCATATGTCGAAAGGTTGTAGGTTTCATCTTGGACAGGCGTGGTACCGGGCTCTCCAAAGATACGGCTTGGCTTCAGACTACCAAAATGTCCATTCTGAAGTTGGTATATGAAGGATCAGCTTTGTTTCCTCCGGTGGTTTGGGCTAAGGCTTCTGCGGATTTGATTTCGACGACAAATGCTTGCGAATCGTTTCATGCCGCATTTAAACAAAATTTTAACTCTGGCCACCCCAATATTTACAAATTTGTTGATGCTCTTAAACATGAGCAAAACAAAGTATATGTGGCGACCATTATTCTATGGTACCACTCAACAGATGGCGCAAACTCAAAATGATGCAAAATTGAGATGATGGCGTCAACAGGAAGCAACCACAAAAAACTCATGAGTCTTATCTACGCTGTTGGCTCGAGCACATCTACATAGATCGCTCGCCACGCTAATTACAAATCAAACGTGAATAAAGTCTTGTGAACTGTTTTTGTGAATTATTATTTTATTAGCAGCAAACGCTAAAAATGGTGACCCCGAAAAAAGAAGACGTTTTACCAAAAACAGGCGATCCAGACCACGTGCAAAGACAAATCGTGTTCGCCGCACCGGAAACATCTGCAGTCAGTTTACCGCCATACATGCCAGGCAGAACCGAACGTTGGTTAAAAATCGTGGAATGTAAATTTGCGCTACACCATCCAAAGATTACTAGCGAAGAAACCAAATACCAATATTTGGTCACGGTAATTCCACCAGAAGTGTCCGACCTCGTGGAAGACGAAATCCTTAACCCGGATCCAGAAGAACCTTACACCAAACTAAAAGAGGCCTTACTAAAAGAAACCACCATGTCCGGAGCACAACGCGTAAGGAAACTGCTCCAAAAAGAAACTCTCGGTGACCAGAAGCCAAGCCAACTCCTCCGTAAGCTCAAACATCTAGCTTCAGGATCAACAGGAACAGACGAAACCATGTTGAAAGAGTTGTTCCTCCAACAAATGCCAGCACAACTAAAGCCCATTTTGGTAGGATTAGCAGCTTTAAATCTGACCCAACTCGCTGACACAGCAGATCAGATGATCGAGTTAACACCGAACACACCAATGGTGTCCAGCTTAAGTAAAAACCATTCGCCGAAGAGAGCAAGAGAACCAACGACAATCGATTTACAACAATTAGCGACAGAAATCGAAGAAATTAAGACCATGTTGAAACGAGAGCGCAGTCAAAACCGTAGTCAAAGCCGCAATAGGAGCAGAAGCCGCCCAAGAACCTGGGGAACCGCGGGAGCCTGCTGGTACCATGCTCGATTTGGCACGAACGCCAAGAAATGTTCATCGCCATGTAATTTCAACGAAAAAAACATCAGCGGACAGTAGAGGCGACGGCTCCTGTCCAACACAAAACGCGTCGCTTGTTCGTTAAAGACAAAGCCACGGGTACGGAATTCCTGATTGACACTGGCTCGGATCTCAGTCTACTCCCACCGCAGGTTAATCAAGAACCAAGTACATTCGCACTTCAAGCAGCCAACGGATCAAAAATTCAAGTATTCGGTAACAAAGATTTAAAAATCGATTTGGGTCTGCGTAGAAGTTTTCATTGGACGTTCGTGGTAGCTGACGTAATCTGTCCAATCATCGGTGCAGATTTCCTACACAACTTTGGAATAACTGTCGACTTACGTACAAGAAAACTGGTCGACAACCTAACTTCACAAGTGGCAATGGGACAATATCGCTTCGTAGATGCTTCAGAGGTACGTGCAATCTGGGGTAGCAGTAAATTTCACGGCTTAACCAGAAAGTACCCAAACATAATTCGACCATCTCCAAATTTCGAAGCTCCAAAGCACGGTGTAATGCATTTCATCGAAACTCAAGGACCACCAACCTATTCCAAACCTCGAAGGCTAGCACCCGACAAGTTGAAGATCGCTCGAGAGGTTTTCCAGAAACTGCTCGAAGCTGACATCATTCAGCCATCGTCATCACCATGGGCAAGCCCATTGCACATGGTACCCAAAAAGAATCAAGAATGGCGTCCATGCGGTGATTACCGTAAGCTAAATGCAGCCACCATTGCAGACCGGTATCCAATCCCACATATACAAGATTTTAGCCACAACTTGCACGGGAAAAAGATATTTTCAACAATAGATCTGGTGAAGGCATATTATCAAATTCCTATCAATCCTGACGATCGACCCAAAATAGCCATAATTACTCCATTTGGCCTGTTCGAGTTCAAGAGGACACCGTTTGGTCTGCGAAACGCAGGACAAACCTTCCAGCGATTCATCGACGAGGTACTAAGAGGCTTGGACTTCGCATATGCATACGTCGACGATATCTTCATCGCTTCAACAACCGAAGAAGAACATCTGCAGCACGTCGAAATCGTTTTCAACAGACTAAGCGAATATGGCATCGTCATCAATCCAGCCAAATGCACATTTGGAGCAGAGAAGGTAACGTTCCTCGGTTTTGAAATATCAAAAGAAGGCATTCAACCTCTTTCAACGAAAGTCGAAAGCATTACTAATTTTCCACAACCTAAAACAAAAAAACAGTTACAAAGATTCTTGGGAATGGTAAATTATTACCGAAGATGGCTGTCAAATGCTTCACATGTTCAAGCACCAATGTACTCACTGATTGATAATCAACAAAAAAAAGATGGACCATTATCCTGGACCGAGGAAGCAGTTACCGCATTTGTGAGAACGAAAACCGACTTAGCAGAAGCTACGTTTCTCACATTTCTGAACAGCACCTCAAAATTATTCTTATCAGTCGACGCATCAGATACCGCCATTGGAGGAGTTCTCCAACAACACGAAGACCAATCCTTCCGACCAATTTCTTTCTTTTCAAAGAAACTCTCGCAGGCGGAAAGAAACTACAGCACCTACGATAGAGAATTGTTAGCGATCTACAATGGCATCAAACAATTCCGACATTTTCTGGAAGGTCGAGATTTTGTCATTTATACTGATCACAAACCGCTAACTTACGCCTTCACGCAAAAACTAGAGAAAACCAACCCTCGTCAGATTCGGCAGCTAGATTACATTTCGCAATTCAGCACGGACATTCGACACGTGCAAGGGATTCACAACATCCCAGCCGACACATTGTCCCGAATAGAAGCAATCACCCAAGAAAACCTCAACACCGAGGAACTGGGCAAAGCACAAGAAGATGACGAGGAGTTAAAAAGGTTGATCGATGGAGGAAAATACAAATTCTCAAGACTGCCCACATATGAACCAGAAATATATCTGCAGTATGAAACCACCACAGACAAGCATCGTGTGTTCATACCAGAAAAATTTCGTAGAAAGATATATGAAAATGTTCACAATTGTGCACACCCAAGCAAGAGGGCCACACTCAAGCTAATAACCAACAAATACTTTTGGCCAAGCATGAGAAAGGACGTAAGCCATTGGACCCAAACTTGCATACCATGTCAACGTAATAAAATTGGAAGACACACCAAAGCACCCATCGGAACATTCGCTACACCTGACGCAAGGTTCGCACATGTTCATATCGACATTGTAGGACCACTACCACCTTCGGAAGGTAAGCAATATCTGTTCACAATGATCGATCGCTTTACCAGATGGCCAGAAGCAATCCCAATTTCAAACATTACTGCGGAGACATGTGCAAGAACATTTTACGACTGCTGGATTGCACGTTTTGGCGCTCCTGAAAGAATAACGACAGATAGAGGCACACAATTTGAATCTGAGTTATTTAGGAACTTGACCATACTCACCGGCAGTTATAAAACAAGAACTACGGCATACCACCCACAGTGTAACGGCTTAGTTGAACGATTCCACAGGCAGCTCAAAGCATCGTTAATGTGCCACGATACAACTTGGACCCTATCGTTCCCAATTGTACTTCTAGGTATCCGCACTACGATAAAAGAAGAGTTGGGATCTTCACCAGCGGAACTCGTATACGGAACCAACCTTCGACTGCCTAGCGATTTGATCGACAAACCACCCAACCTGGAACTAACTCCACCGCAGGACTTTGTCGAAAACATCAAAAGGAGAATGAACGACTTGCAGTACCAACATACATCGAGTCACAGAAATGACATCAGTTACATCCCAAAGACACTCGACGAAGTGAAATATGTGTTTGTGCGTGTAGACCGTGTACGTAAACCCCTGCAAGCCCCTTACGACGGACCATTTAAAGTGTTGGCTAAAAAAGACAAATATTTTGAAGTGTTAGTGCGTGACAAACCCCAAAACATTTCAATAGACCGCCTAAAACCCGCGTTCGTGGAGTGTAAACAAACTTTAAACTCACAGCCACCACCTAATTTCCCTAATTATTTACCTCAGTCCCAAACAAATGACCGAATTCGTGCCACAAATGAACTAATTGAAACAAGTGACCTACAACGCAAATCAGTGCCCAGTGGCGTACCACGGCAAACAAGAAGTGGGCGCACAGTAAGATTTCCTGAGAAATTCAAAGACATGGTTCATATTTTAAATTAGTTTATAAGCAACTTCTAGTACACCTGTAAATATTATTATGTAAATACTCTTAACCGCAGTTCACCAACAATTTCCATATGTATATAAATATTGTAAATATTCTTTCCCTCAATACTTTAGCAGCGTTCAGCAGTCATCGACCACCTCACTGGGGGGGGACAGTGTGGCGACCATTATTCTATGGTACCACTCAACAGATGGCGCAAACTCAAAATGATGCAAAATTGAGATGATGGCGTCAACAGGAAGCAACCACAAAAAACTCATGAGTCTTATCTACGCTGTTGGCTCGAGCACATCTACATAGATCGCTCGCCACGCTAATTACAAATCAAACGTGAATAAAGTCTTGTGAACTGTTTTTGTGAATTATTATTTTATTAGCAGCAAACGCTAAATATACATAGCTTTGAACAGTCTTCATAAACTGCCGATTCGAAACGCTAATTCTGAACTAAGGCAGTCACTAGTTGAGAAACTACTGAAAAATAAATTTGCACAAGAAATATCGCGGTTAGAATTTTTGAAGCCTGTTTCATTTTACAGTACTCCTAGATTATTTTAAATACATTTTGTTCCTTCTTATAATGTGTATAAATAAATTAAAATTAAATAATTTACAAATTACATGTTAGTATGTTGGGACGTTAAGTAAAAGTCGGAAGTCAACCCGAATATATAAATTTTACTAAAAATGTTTTTTTAGAAAATTGTGTTCTATTAATATAAATATTCCAATGTTTCTATAGGAAATTAAACTAAAAACAAATAAATCTGCGCGAAAAGGTAGATCGAGCGCGAGGATGTACATCCATCGGTAGGTTACAGTTAATTTCTGTATACCCCTTTTTTACCTTAAATTTGTCTTTGGTCCAGTTTACTACTTTCAAAATTTTAGACAAAAGTGACTTTGGCCCAGTTTACTATATCAAAAAAAAGTCACGCCGGCATACCCTGCATCCACCCCTTTTTTACCTTAAATTTGTCTTTGGCCCAGTTTACTACTTTCATAATTTTAGTTAAAAGTGCCTTTGGCCAGTTTACTACTTTTTAAATTTGGCCCAGTTTAAAATTGGCCCAGATTACATTCACCCAGAAATCTAAGTTAACCTTTAAATTTGGGTTAACCTAAGGTTAACTTACGATTTAAAAACTGGGCCTAAGTAGTATATTTTAAGCCGAAGAGTAAGGGCGTAAGAGCATTTACTGCCCCCCCCCCCCCTATTGCTCTTGTTCTCTGCATTACTTATTGCCAATTTCAACTTTTAACCACGTGCAAACCTACAGAAAATCAAATCTAGATAGTTGTATAAATAAATTGTAGAATTACCAATTTTTTAACTCTTTGATAATAGCCCAAAATACCCATTAAAATACATTTAAAATAATAAATTTTTCATTTTACAAAAATTATTTATGAAGTAAGCTCCGCCACTGACTATATGACATTTCAAAAAAAAAACTTTCTTGGAGGTAAGGTAATCGAAAAAAAATTTCAAATTTTTATTTTACATTTTCGAGATCACCATGTTCAGAAACGTAAAGATATGCAAAAAATAAAAGAACTTTTTCTGTGTCGGTCTGTCGGTCGTCAAAGTTTGTTTCTTGATTTATTCCGGAACCGTCCAACCAAGCACGACCAAATTTGCTATATTGTGTTATTAGTCGGACTAAATCGTGCAACACTGTTGGAGTTGCATAGAACACATTCATATGTATTCTGTAGGTATTATATACACAGATGGAGTCACAAGAGTCTAGAGAGAGTAATTCTACTTTTGCATCCGCATGCGCAGTTGTGTCTATTTTGTACTTGGAAAAAATTGAAATACTAAATTAATTTTGACATCTGTCAAATAGACATTTATATTATTATCATGTACTTTTATTTTTTATACAAAGTTTAGAAAGTTTATTTTGATATTTTAACTAAAGTGACCACAGAAAAACAAGTAAAAAGCGATAAATACTGTATTTATTTAATATACTGTAAATAGTGTATTCATACTGGTGAGAAACCATTTGCATGCACATGGAGAAAATTTAAATAAAAGCTTTACATTTTTTACAGATTTTACAGATTACAATACAGATTTTATTGCGTGAGACGCCCCTGAACTGAAATTTGAATTCTGCATTTGTGGTGCCAACCTGAGCATGAAATTGTGTGCATTTGTGTGCACCCAATCCCAAGCAGCACAAAGCCGTCAAAAATGTACATATACGGTACCAATATTTACATAACGGTATGGCATCGATGTGCCCATTTTTCCGTTACTGTTTTGAGGTATCAATTATGTACATAAACGGTACAGGTATTTTCGTAACTGTTTGGCATTGATTTTCTCATTTTGCCGTTACTGTTTTGAGATATCATTTATGTACATAAACGGTATAGGTATTTTCGTATCGATACGGCATCGATGTGCCCATTTTGCCGTTAATGTTTTGCGGTATCAATTATGTAGATAAACGGTACAGGTATTTACGTAACGGTACGGTATTGATTTGCCTATTATGCCGTTACTGAATTGGTGTATCGTTTTTACACATATTATGTGTTGATTTTTTATGAACGGAATATTATTTATATTATTAATAAAATATTAATATTAATAAAATTTACGTGCCTAATCGGCACTGATATTGATTAAAAAATATTTAATAATAATAAAAAAATTTAATTTCTGTAATTATTTAGAAATTCGTTAACTAAGGTAATAGTTGTTTTTTATTAATTCAGATGTTACAATTACATATATTATATTTATTTAATCATAATTTGCTTATTCCTGGAGAATCCATTCCTGAAATAACTGAAAATTAACATTAATTATTATTCACCAAATACGTACTTACATTTTTTTTTCTGAATGGCCCTCTCCAAGATTCGAACCCATGCTGCATGTGCTCCTCCATCTGAAAGCATACCACTTAACGCTTAGACCTACCTGGGGTGTACAAAGAATTTAGATTGTTTAACGGTCAATTTCAATTTTTCAATAATAACTATATTAATCCATTTTAAAAATGTTTTAGTTCAATTATTATTATTATAAATTATGTTAAAAAATATGAAAGTGGCAGAAAAGCGAGAAACACGTGTATCATATTTTTTTCAAGCAATGCAATTTATTAAAAAAAATATATAAAATAATTTAAAACCACGTGTATTTTATATACAATTAGTCAACACGTAAAATAGATTAAAATAACACTCTAATGTCTAAAATATTTTTACTGCAAAATTAACAAATTAAAAATTTTTATTTAAAAATTCCGTTATGTCCTGGGTTTCATCCCTTAAAAATTACCTGAGATTTTAATTCTTACTTGAAGTTTAGGGCGTCCAAAGTTTACTTACCTACTTATTCATGTATATAACAGCACATAAAAGAAATTAAATTACATTATTTCTTTATATTTTTCAAGTGGGATTAAAGTTTCAGACGGTGGTGTATGTGGATCTTCTGTATATCAATAAAAACTTTCGCAAATATTATAGATACAAAATAAGAAACTATCGTGTAATATATCAATTAATAATTTCAACAATCTAGGGGAGAGGCAGTAGCGGGTCCAGACAATTACCATGGGTGCGGCGACAAAAAAATTTATTAAATAGGAAAATTTAAAAATAATCGAAATAACTAAAGTAAATGTATTATTTGTTTTATACTGTACGTTGCGCTATAACCCACCTATGTGGGTTATAATAATAAACTATGTTTGTGAGGTGTTTTCTTTAGGACATTTTTTTTTAAATTGTAGGTTTACTTTAAAACCGAAATATTTGGTTAAAAAAATATTATCACAGAGAACTTCTGAACAGGAAAACAAACTATTGTCACAAAATTTTAAAATTAACAAATGTCCAGATGTTACTTAATGTTTTCTAGGTACTCTTTAAATTTTATAAAAATATGGTATATTATTATTACAAACCGACAAAGGACAAAGTAAGTAGTAAGATATAAGCCTCTTTTATTTAAAATAAAATTTATTACTTTTTACTTGGTTACTCTACTATGTTGAATGCCGACTACCAATAAATAAGCAAATAAAAAAAATAATAACGTAAAATTGAATGTTAAAATTTGTCTTCAAAATATTATTTGTCAGTTCACGGTCTTCCAGTATCTTTACGATTACCAAGTGAAAACTATATAATGAAGTCCAATCAAGTGCGAAAAGAGTGCATTACAATTTTATTCGTTTACATTGTTATCAGAAAAGTATTTTTATAAATACTAGACAAATTTAAAATTTTTATTTGAATATTAAAGATACCGTTATTATATCTTGGGTAAATCTCATCCTTTAAAAATAACCTAAAATTTTAATTGTTGCTTGAAATTTACTTACCTATTCTTATTAGGTAATCCTAAGAATTCCTACCTGAATGAGTCTTTATTTTTGTATAACAGTACATAAACGCAATTAAATTTAAATTACATTATTTCTTTCTATTTTTCAAGTGCGAATCAAGTTATAGAATTACAGTATAGTATTCATGGCAATGAAAAATTTTGAGAATATTATAGATAAAACAATAGGAAACTACTCGTACCGAGTAGGTAGTCATGATTTAGTGAAAAATTAATTATTAAACAATTTCAGCAAATAGGGAAGTTTTTCGGGTTTTTCAAGTAAATTTTTAGAGATGAAATTCAATATGACAATAGCAATTAGATAACACAAAAATAAGATTAAATCAGGTGCTTTCTAAAACGGTAAATTTTTAAAGAATAAATTCTTGTCGAAGTATTTTGTCGCGACAAAATAAAAATTTATTAAATAAGATAAACAAAGAAGTAATAGAAATTTTAGGCACTTAGGCACTGTTTGCATAAGTATATTTTATATCAATTTTAACATAAATGACGTGGTATACGTATTGGAGAAAATTAAAATAAATTAAAGAAAACAAAAATTTGTCTAAGGTGGGAAGCGAACCGAAGACCTTCCGTTTACGAGACTCGCTCGCTACCCCACTCAACCAGGAGACTATTGTAATTGTGTTTTGTAGTTTAATTTCAATCTTCATAATTTTTGCGGAATATTTCAAAGTCGATATTCTCGAACACTTCTGGGAATCTGGTCCAACAGCTTTAGAGAATTGTTATGTGAGGACTGACTTTTGACTATTATTAACAATTTATTTTAAATTAAAAAACATTTAATAATCCGTTTAACTGAGCTACCACGTGACATATAAATAACTTTATCAAAATGAAAAATTTTAAAATAAAAAAATAATTACTTTAAAACATTGGCAAATTAATTATTCTTTCAAACACGAAAACAAAACAAAAACATTTTATAACAAGGTGGTAATGCAATTATTATTACAGTAACAAAACGGTACTATGATTAAAACTGCACCTAAACGGTACAATATATTCAAATATATTGTAGTTACCCAAGTTTCAATAAATATTCGATACATTTTCGGTGTTAGTTATGATGGTCTAACGGATGTTTTAAGTTTTACTAAATATATATTTATTTTAATTTTAAAAACGTCTAATAATCCGTTGAGCGGGGCTCCACGTGGCACATAAAATACTTGATTTTATCAAAATGAAAAATTTTAAAATAAAAATAACAATGAATTTAAAATATCTGTAAATCTTTCAAACATAGAAACAAAACACAAAATTTCAATATATATCAATATATAATAGATTGATATTTAACATAATATTATGTACCATTTAAATGAGTTAAGGTAAAATATTATGTTAAATATATTTAACAATAATGAACGGTATCAAAACAGTTAAATAAAAATCATAACTTGAAAGTAATAATGCTTCTTTACATATTAGATACTGAAATTGAAACTACCAAAACATTACTATTTAAACTGCACATTATAGATATCAAACCGGCAATGTAAAAATCGTAACTTCCAATTCATAATATAGCTGTTCATATTAGATACTGCAATTACAGTACCGAAAGGGTAAGGTTAAAACTGCACCTAAACGGTACGGTTAAAACTGCACCTAAACGGTACGGTTAAAACTACACCTTAACGGTACCATATATTCAAATGAATTGTAGTTGCCCAAGTTTCAATAAATATTCGATACATTTTCAGGGATAGTAATTATGATCTAACGGATATTTTAAATTTTATAAAATATAGTAACACTTTATTTTAATTTAAAAGACGTTTTAATATTCCGTTGAGCTGGGCTATACCACGTAACTAATAAAATACTTGATTTTATCAAAATGAACAATTTTAAAATAAAAATAATAAATAATTTAAAATATTTCTAAAGTAATTCTTTATTCAAACACAGAAACAAAACACAAAATTGCAATATATATATATAGATATTTAAATAATATAATATTATGTACCTTTTAAATGAGTTAGGGTAAAATATTATGTTAAATATATTTAACCATTATGAATGGTATCAAAACAGTTAAGTAAAAATCATAACTTGGAAGTATTAATGCTTCTTTACATATTAGATACTTAAATTGTAACTACCAAAACTTTACTATTTAAACTGCACTTTATAGATATCAAACCGGCAATGTAAAAATCGTAACTTCCAATTCATAATATAGATGTACATATTAGATACTGCAATTGTAGCACCGAAACGTTAATGTTAAAACTGCACCTAAACTGTACCATTTGTTCAAATATATTTTAGTTAGTAATATTTCGATACATATCTGATACATCAATTGGCTTTACAATAACGGTATGAAAATATATGTATTGAAACGATACTTAAAGAGTACAGTGCAAATATGAATGAAAAATTATGTGCCATTTAAGTACCTTTTTGATACTTAATTTTCAGGTATGAAAATATATGTACCTATTCGTTATACTTCAATGCTATACAGGTATAAAACCGACGTTGGTGTTGCTTGGGATGCATTTGGGTATTAAATTATTATTTAAAAAAAGTGCCTGCCACATAATACTGAATAAACTATTTTTGATATTTTTTAGCGAAATAGAAAAATGAAAAAATATAATAATATAAATGTATATTTGACAGATGTCAAAATTAATTTAGTATTTCAATTTTTTCAAAGTACAAAATAGACACAACTGCGCATGCGGATGCAAAAGTAGAATTACTCTCTCTAGACTCTTGTGATGGAGTCTACTGCGCCATCTTGCTATACGGAGTAAAAAGCGCATAGCAGGTATGCAAATTTTGTGTAAAAAAATTCAAGAAATCTTTACCCCTCTTAGGTTGCTGCCGGAGTTCAAATCGTTTTCTATTCTTATATAGAATTCTATTTTAGCTACAAGTAATTTTAAAGGCGGATAAACTGTCGCCTTGTCTAAACTAAACCGAAGCTTAAAAAGATTGGTGCAATGAAATTAAGGGCGGCTTAAAATTAAGGGACGCTTAGATAAGCTTGGCATTTAAGGGTAGGTGGTGGCATAAAAGTTTACAACGTTTTGGTCACTTTACAGTACAGGGTGTAACAACTTTTATTACTAAATTGTTTTAATATAATTATTATATGATTGAATTTTTAGCTTTTTGGCTCTGATTGGCTTTTTAATTACAAAACCCAAAAGTATTTCTTCATAAATACAATTCTTTACATTTAAATCAGGCTAAGGTAGGTTTGATATAAGAAAAAAAAAGCAAATGACGAAATTCTTCAATTTTACATATGATATTTTAAAAGGTCTTTCGGTAGATGGCGGTACTGGTAAAAAGTATCTGATCAAGTTAATGTAACCATTGCACTTAAATTTAAAAAATACCAAACATAATCAAGATCATACTTCCCAGGATCATTTCTGTAGTGCTAATAATAATAGTGATAATAGTGAACGAGACCAAATGGAAGGAAACGACCAACAACCGACGAATATTAAGAAGACCTCACGCATGGAAATTGACGAATTCCTCGCCGATAACGCAATAAAAGACAACGCAACGAAAATCCCGTGGCCCAACAAAGAACCATTTAATTGTCTGACAAATCGCACCAATAGTGTAAGAACCAGCGACACAGATTTCAAGGAACCATCACCAAAACGTAAGCGCAGACCCAGAATACAATCACCCGAAAAAACGGTAAGTCTAAAAAATAAATATAACTTACTACAAGAAATTGGAACCGAAGCGAATAAAAACATAGAAGTACCAGAAAGCGACCAAAGCGAACATAGTGAAACCACCGACCTACAACCCGTCAAGAAAAAGAAATCTACGCCTCCACCAATAGTCATATCGGACAAGGTAGAAAGTCACAAGAACTTTCGACTACTGATCAACAACTTCGTAAAGAAAGGTTTCCACGTAAGATACAATAACAGCGCCGTGTACGTGCACATTTATGATTTCGACGAATGGGCAATGTTTAAAAGCCAACTAGCCAATAACGAAGCCAAGTTTCACTCATACACCCCGAAGAGCGCCAAGACCCATGCATTTGTACTCAGGGGTCTCAACTACGACACTACCCCGGAAGAAGTAATGGAAGAATTAGAAACTAAAACGACAATACCTGTTCAGAAATGTTACAGAATGAACGGCACTATAAGCACCCAGCTTTCCTAGTAATTACCAGTAACGAAGTCACCGAAAAAGTACTATCCGCAACAGTCAGAGGACTACTGGACGTTAGGGTCAGGTGGGAAAGGCATATAAATAATAAAAGAATAATTCAATGCCACCGTTGTCAAGAATGGTGTCACGCTACCGAAAATTGTTACAAAGACTCGAAATGCCTCAAATGTGCAGAAGAACACCCGACCAAATTATGCAAAAAATCCGATCAAACACCAGCCAAATGTGCAAACTGCAAAGGCGAACATCCTGCAAATTACACAGGATGCCCAACGTATATTAACATCTTAACATCGAAGAAAAAAATAATAATAGAAATCACCGAAATCCATCACCAACCATATTCTCACAACCCCGCAGATTTTCCAGGAATAAGGCCAAAATACATTCCTGCTCCAATACCTGAAGCAAATCCATGGAAATACCCTCAATATGCAAATCCACCAAAGCAACAAATACCAAGACAGCAAAATCAAGCTAGACCAACACCGACTGATCCAAATCAAAACTATAAACAAGCACCAGCACACCAACCCACGCCCACGGCGCAAAAACGCAGCCAAACATACAACCAGGACAATATCGGACAAAACAATAAAGAAGACTTCAATTTTTCAGAATTCGCAAAAGTAGCCGACGATATAAAATCACCCACAAACCTAAACGAATTACTACGGGCGATGAAAGATTTTAATACAATGCTAAAAGCATCTTCATCACAACAAGCCAAACTAACCGGATCGCTTCAGTTTTTTCAGAACTTGCAAAAATACAATTTCTAAATTAAAAGTGGTAACATAGAATGCAAATGGTATCAAGGGAAAGATGGGCGAAGTTAAAAATTTTCTACGCTCAAAAAAAGTAGACATTTTCTTGCTAAACGAAACAAAGCTAAAAAGTACGAACAGTTTAGAATTTCCAGGGTACGTTGTTTATCGAAAAGATCGAGCAAACGATATCGGAGCCGGCGGAGTGGCAATATTAATCAAACAAGGAATACCACATACACCTATAACAATGGACGACACTAGCATCGCGGCTATTGGACTTAAACAACTACAGTTTGACAAACACATAATCGCGACCTACAACAAACCAGACAACAGAATTCGAAGGACGGATTTGGACAATATATATAAGACCGGAAATAAAGTTTTAGTCGCTGGAGACCTAAACTGCAGACACTCAAATTGGAACTGTAGATCTAACAATGCAAACGAAACATACCTAAATGACTACACAACTCAAAACCACATAAAAATTCTATATCCAGACTCACCGACACATCATCCCACAAACGGAAGCACCCCTTCCACAATAGATATCCTTCTCAACAAATCCCTTACCAGCATATCCCATCCTGCTTCATTACCCGAACTATCTTCCGATCACAATCCCATCGAGTTCTTTATCAACACCGAAATAAAACAAACTCGCACACACAAAATTACCTCGTTCAAAAATACTGATTGGAATAAATATAGACAAGACCTGGACCGGCTCATCCAAATAAACCAATCAATAAATACCAAAGCGGAACTAGATAACGAAATATATTAGCTGCAAACATCACCAAAGCCAAAGAACAAAATACCAAGAAAATTATAATCGATCCTAACAAATATCCAATTACCGAACACATCGCTCAGTTAATAAAAGAAAGAATTAGTTACCGCAAAAAGTGGCAACAAAGCGCAAACCCAGTCTTTTCTCAACAGATGAAACAACTCAACTACGAAGTAAAACAACAATTAGCTCAGCATCAAAACAAGAAGTGGACCGAATTGTTATCATCAGCAAAGCCACACGACAAATCCCTTTGGAAACTAACGAAGTCCTTACGCAAGCCACACAAGCCCATACCTGTGCTAAAGAACAACAACGATGAAACAATAATCTCAAATGGAGACAAGGCGGAACTCCTGGCTAAGGAGTTCCAAAGGATACACGAATCGAGAAACACTCAAAACACAATTGAACAGCAGAAAAGCGAAGCTGTTAGAAATTACCTCAGTCAGCCGATCCTGCAGAGCAAGAGGCAACTCGAGAAACTTCTAACTTCCCCATCCGAAATCAAGAATCTTACTAAAACTGTTGAAGAATAAAAAAACACCCGGCCCGGACCAAATCCAAAACATCCTAATCAAAAATCTATCCAAAAAGGCAATAGTTCAACTATGCTACATAATCAACACAATTTTCAAATTACAATATTTCCCAACCGCATGGAAAACAGCAACAGTCATTCCCATTCCGAAACCCAATAAAAACCCAACAAATCCTACCAGCTGTCGTCCAATCAGCCTCTTAAGCAACTTGGCAAAATTAACCGAAACAATCATATTAAATAGAATAGAGAAAGAAGAAAATAAGCTAAAAATCGACAACCCGTACCAATTCGGATTTAAGAAAGGACACAATACCACACTACAAATCACAAGAATAGCCAACGATATTATTACAAATTTCAACAAGGACAACACAACCGTAATGGCATTACTTGACATCCAGAAAGCCTTCGACAAAGTATGGATCGAGGGCCTCACGTACAAACTGATCACATACAACTTTTCACCTCCACTTGTAATATTACTGAACTCATACCTAAACAACAGAACGCTCGCTGTAAGTGTCGACAAATCAAAATCGTCCACCAAAGCAATAGAAGCTGGAGTCCCCCAGGGCTCCGTACTAGCCCCGAAGCTATTTATATTATACATTAGCGATCTACCGCAATTCCCAAAAACTAAAATGGCCCTCTACGTCGACGATACGGCCATCTACGCTCATTCGTTTAGTGCCGAAGTGGCCAACAAACAAATCCAGATCCACATGGACATGCTGGAATAAAATTACAAGAAATGGAAAATCTCAATAAATCCTGAAAAGACGGAACAAATAGTATTTGCAAGAAAGAGGAAATATACGAAAATATTCGCTCCCTTACGAGTTAATCAACATAAAATAACCTCAAGTAATAAAGTCAAATATCTGGGCGAAACATTAGACTCGCGATTAAACTTTAAATCCCATATCCAACAAAGAAAGCAAATTGCATACGGCAACATGGCTTCGATCATGCCTCTACTCAAGAGTGAACAAATGTCGCAAACCAACAAAATGCTCTTATACAAATCGATTATTAGACCTACCATAACCTACGCTTCACCGGTATGGTGTAGCATATAAAACACAAGTCTAAAACAGCTTCAAATTATACAAAACAAATGTCTCAGATTAATAACAGGATCAAAACGGAATACAAGAACAACCGCCCTACATGAAGCCAAAAACATCGACTACCTACTCGACCAAATATACAACTACAAGAAAAAAAATGTCGTCACTCTCTGCCGCAATACCTCCAATCACCAGCACACCAAATTTTGTCCGGAGATACGATGACATAATGTTCATTTTTGTTTTCTATTGTGGTAGCCTTAACAAAGATATCGGTAGCCCTGGCAAAGATATCTATATGTATCACCCCCTACCCTAAATCTACCTATAAAAGTTTATTTAACAAAATCCAAAATGAAAAAAACTTTTTATTTTTGTACGCCACTGAATTTTTTCCAAAATTTTTATATGCGTCACATAATACCGTAAGAAGTCACAAATAAAATTTCTCCAAGATTGGTACAACAAATTTTTTCGGTCATCTAGCGGATTTTTCGAAAATAAATTTTTGTAAATTACTGACTGTCGATTTACTGATTCTGAAAACATTTGCGAAAAAATTTAACAAACAGCCTAAACTCGGTCGCTACCTAGTGGCAGAACCTTTTACTTATAAAGTAACGTTCCGTCAGTCCGTACGACGATATTATAAAATATTTCCCACCGAACCACCTATTTTTGTATTCTAAAATAAATTGTTACAAGCCCTAAACTCAATTCTTACGCTGCACTCGGTATACAAATCAACATTAACCTAATTTTGACACATATGTCACAAAATTATGACGTTTATTAAAATTTTGAATATATTGTTTTATTTTTGCCAGCCATCTGACACATTCTCACAAAAAATATATAAATTAAGATTTCAGTTAATATTTTCTATAATTTTTCTGACCTGCCCCGCCCTGTTACAATTGGCTCGGTTTGTTTTCTCACCAATACTTATACTTTCAAAGCTCCATCGACACACCAAATTTTAGCTGAATCGGTTAAACATTTCCTGAGATACGACGACATTTTCATTTTTTTTATTTATTTTATTGTGGTGGCCCTGGTGAAGATTTCTCTGGCAAAACCTTTTTTTCACCATTCCAGCCCACGAGGCATACGTCCAATAAGTTTGATTGCAATCGACGCAGAAATGCCGGAGAAAGTCGATCGACAAAAACTTTTTTCATGTTTTTGCCAAAAAAGTTAATTTTATATTTTTCATGTTGCATTACTGATTTCTATCGAAGGATTACATATGCTCTCATATCCATTAGGATCAATGTACCTACGTACCAAATTTGGGTAAGATCCCTTCAGCATTTCTTGAGTTATTCTCTCTTAAAATTTCAACTTTGACAACTTGTGATTTTTGACAGACGACAGATAGAAGATTAATTTTACCTATTCTGGATAAAGCCTTTTAAGGCCTTTAAAATAACATATCGCAAGACAAAATATTTTTAAAAAATCCCGTATTATTTTCTTGTGGTGGCACTCCTGATTGATTACCTCCAATCAATTTTAAAAAAAAATTGGAGGTATGGTAATCGAAAAAAAATTTCAACTTTTTTTTTTTGCATTTTCGAGATCACCGTGTTCAGAAACGTAAAGATCTGCAAAAAGTAAAATAAAAATTTCTGTGTCGGTCTGTCTGTCTGTCGGTCTGTCGGTCGTCAAATTTTGTCGATCGATTTGCTTCCGAGCCATCCAACCAATTACGACCAAATTTGGTATGGTGGTAGGGTTCACGGTGGAAAGGTGAAAATAAGGTTTTCGTCGCGATCTATCAATCAGGAGTGCCACCACAAGAAAATAATACGGGATTTTTTAAAAATATTTTGTCTTGCGATATGTTATTTTAAAGGCCTTAAAAGGCTTTATCCAGAATAGGTAAAATTAATCTTCTATCTGTCGTCTGTCAAAAATCACAAGTTGTCAAAGTTGAAACTTTAAGAGTGAATAACTCAAGAAATGCTGAAGGGATCTTACCCAAATTTGGTACGTAGGTACATTGATCCTAATGGATATGAGAGCATATGTAATCCTTCGATAGAAATCAGTAATGCAACATGAAAAAAATAAAATTAACTTTTTTGTCAAAAACATGAAAAAAGTTTTTGTCGATCGATTTTCTCCGGCATTTCTGCGTCGATTGCAATCAAACTTATTGGACGTATGCCTCGTGGGCTGGAATGGTAAAAATAAGGTTTTGCCAAAGAAATCTTCACCAGGGCCACCACAATAAAATAAATAAAAAAAAATGAAAATGTCGTCGTATCTCCGGAAATGTTTAACCGATTCAGCTAAAATTTGGTGTGTCGATGGAGCTTTGAAAGTATAGGTAAGTATTGGTGAGAAAACAAACCGAGCCAATTGTAACAGGGCGGGGCAGGTCAGAAAAATTATAGAAAATATTAACTGAAATCTTAATTTATATATTTTTTGTGAGAATGTGTCAGATGGCTGGCAAAAATAAAACAATATATTCAAAATTTTAATAAACGTCATAATTTTGTGACATATGTGTCAAAATTAGGTTAATGTTGATTTGTATACCGAGTGCAGCGTAAGAATTGAGTTTAGGGCTTGTAACAATTTATTTTAGAATACAAAAATAGGTGGTTCGGTGGGAAATATTTTATAATATCGTCGTACGGACTGACGGAACGTTACTTTATAAGTAAAAGGTTCTGCCACTAGGTAGCGACCGAGTTTAGGCTGTTTGTTAAATTTTTTCGCAAATGTTTTCAGAATCAGTAAATCGACAGTCAGTAATTTACAAAAATTTATTTTCGAAAAATCCGCTAGATGACCGAAAAAATTTGTTGTACCAATCTTGGAGAAATTTTATTTGTGACTTCTTACGGTATTATGTGACGCATATAAAAATTTTGGAAAAAATTCAGTGGCGTACAAAAATAAAAAATTTTTTTCATTTTGGATTTTGTTAAATAAACTTTTATAGGTAGATTTAGGGTAGGGGGTGATACATATAGATATCTTTGCCAGGGCTACCGATATCTTTGTTAAGGCTACCACAATAGAAAACAAAAATGAACATTATGTCATCGTATCTCCGGACAAAATTTGGTGTGCTGGTGATTGGAGGTATTGCGGCAGAGAGTGACGATATTTTTTTTTTTAAATTGATTGGAGGTAATAGCAAACTCACAGAAAACATCACCGGAACAAACCACAACAATGCCCCGTTCAGAATCAAGCATAAAATGTTATATCAAAATTTACCAATGTTCACAGAAGAAATATCTTAACTCGACTCGGCACATGTGTTAAATCAGGTTTTTACATCTAGTTTTCCTGAAAAGTATCCAAAATAACTCCAAAAATCAAAATAACAAGATCAAAGATCAAGCAATCCCTTTCAGTCCTAAAAGTTCTACACGAACAATATATTAACAAAAAGAGTAAACGTTTATGTGGGAACTCTTGAAAAATATGCAAATTTAAAAATCAAATTAGTTGGACCATTTATTTGTAAGAACTTGATTGATGTATTATCTTATATAACAAAAAATAAAAAGATTTGTAAATGTAAAAAACTCCATCAAGTATACTTGAGTATACCAAAGTGTCTTTTAACGTATGTTTATTTAAAAAAAATCAAAAAAACCAAAATTTTCTGTACAAACCACTAAAAACAAATTAAAATTCTACTGAGGTATACTTTATATAGCAGAAATATTGAAGTTACACTAGCGCCACCATCGGTAGTGTAAAATCCCTTATAAGGATAACCTAACCTTCCCCCCCCCCCACGAGCAACGTCAACCAATTGTCAACCCTGGCGCCAACGTAAATCCAAACGACATCAAAACCCTTTTGCAGGAAATCAAAAGTCTCAACGAAACTGTAAATATAAGCAAACTGATCACCATCGTTCGAGAAATGAAAGCCAGACTCTCTGGTGTAAATGAGATTATGTCACAAATTCAAATTCTATCAGAAATCTCAAACAAATGCGATTCTTAAATTCAAATCTAAAACCAGATCTAACTTCAAACTGTTAACTTGGAATGCAAACGGGTTGCGCAACAAGTTTAACTTAAAGTTAACAAGTTAACTAACATTAACAAATGAACTCCAAGCTCTAACCCAAGAAATAAATCCAGACATCATTCTTATCCAGGAAACAAAGCTAAATGAACAAGTCCCGGCACGTATCCCTCTCTATCCATCTACCAGTATTAATCGAAATAGGTAATCTGCAACTCCCAATATTTCCGTCACGACCAGCGCGTACTACCAATTGGAAAACATTTGGAGGCGACACACTCGACATCCCACTCAATTCTAAAATTCAAACAAATGCCGAAATCGACAAAGCCATCAGCACCTTTACAAAAAATTTAACAGAAATCTGTAACAATAATACTAAAGAAGCCCCATTATTCCTTAAACTCACCCTACCTTCTGACCTAATCCAAAAAATTAAAAACAAAAATAAACTTCGGCAAATCTATCAACGCCATCGCTTTCCGGCCATCAAAATCCAAAAAAATAAACTTACCAACGATATCAATAACTCTATTTTTAAAATCAAAAGCGTCAAATGAGAAAAAACGCTTTCTATACGACTATCATAGAATCTGGGCATTCTTATTCTATTTTTAAATACAGAATATCTACATTCTTTCTTTTTTTTATTCTCACACCGATATCGGTGCGAGAATAATTATTCTCACACAGATTAGACCAATTAGAGCAAAGAATAGACTACTATTTGAAGTGACATCTATTACCAAATTTTTGAACTCAATTTATTTACACATCATCTGTCAAATTAATAGGAAATATTATATTTAAGTGCCTGGATTACAGTTTATAAACAAAAATCAAGTTTGTCAAATGAGTAAACTTTTTTGCGTGCGATCGATCTGAATTTTTGCACATATTTTCCTACCGATAATTCACAGGGAGTGTGTACGAGGGAGGACAATTTTTTGCTCAGTTTTTCGATATCTAGCGCCGTTCTTGAGTTATTGCTGCGTTTCCGCCATACAAATTTGAATTAGCAATAACTCGAAAACGGCGTTAGATATCGAAAAACTGAGCAAAAACTTCTCCCCCCTCGCCTCAACTCTCAACCCCTGTGAATTATCGGTAGGAAAGCATGTGCAAAAATTCAGATCGATCGCGCACAAAAACATTTTCTCATTTTTACAAATTCTAATTACGGTCAAAACTTATACAGCTTATTATTTTAATAGTCGTATAGAAAGTATAGTCTGAAACACGTTTGGAATGGCCATTCCGCACTCGTGAACCGTCACACTCGCCTATCGGCTCGGGTGACAAACTTTTCCCTCGTGCGGAATATGCCTAATTCCAAACTTGTTTCAGAATATACTATTCTGACATCACTCCCCAGAGTCCCAAAAAACTTTGGGCCATCGCTAAAGCTCTCAAAGGCAAAAATTCTTGTACCCTAATACCACCCCTCCAAATTTCTTCAGGATCCAAAAGTACCAATATGGACAAATCAAACGCTATTGCCATCACTTATTTAGAAAACCATACTCTCATCGAAAACTTCTCGAATCCCCAAACCATAAGTATGGTCCAACAATCCCTACTCACCTTCCAACAGACATCCTTTCCAACACCTCCCGATGACTTGACTAAACCTAAGGAAATTAAAAAATACTTCAATTCACTGAAAAACAAAGCCCCTGGCCACGATAAAATAACATCACAAATTTTAATAGCTGCCGCTGACGATTTCGGTCTCAATTCCCACTAATCATAAATTATCCAATAAGGGTTATCGGGATTTGGACTACTGGTAAATCAAACTACCTCTTTAACTATCAGTCAACGTTTCGAGTTTTATTTTACTCTTCTTCAGGACTACAAAACAAAAAGAAAATCTGTTAAAATCTCCACTCAAACAACAACCACACCCTACCTTCAGCAAATGAGGTTATTCATGAAATGAAGTGAACCAGGCATATTAAATAAAAAACGTCATCACCAATCCTCTCACATGAATCTCAAATTAAAACTTCAAACCTCCAAAAAACATACAATGCAAATATAAAAACTTTCAAATTCGTCAAAACCATAAAATACAATATAAAACTTAACAATTTGCAACACAATGTATAAATAAAATTGAACCGATATCTAATCTCTCAGCACAGTATCACACCGACTATTTTTGTTATTCTAAATAAATATCTCTTGGCCAAAACGACAGGTTCCCAATCCACATAATTCTACTTAGTGTCGATAATATCACTATAAAAAATACTCAGTTTCTGTGTATCTTCCCTGTAATTGATACTGTTTTTGTTAATCTTTATAAAAAACATTTCACTAATATTTCTCTTCAGTAGATTGGGTTCGTTGTCTAATATTTCATAATTGTCAAAGTTGAACAAATGGCCCGTTTCCGTATGATGTTGTACCAATGCCGTGGTACCCCACCCATTCTCCTTTTCTTCTTTATGTTTATCCATGGTTTTTTCCTGTTTCCCTGCTTTTTTGTCGCTCTTGTTACAATCGTATTCGTGTTGCTTCATTCTATTCTCCATCCACTGTTTGGATTGTCCTATGTATGTCCCTCGGCAACCTCCGCAATAAATCTTATACACCACTTCCGATCTTTTTTTATTTTCTATTGTGTCCTTTAGTTGTGTCAACAACCCCCTGTGGTCTCTCAAATTGTAAGGTGCCAGATTACAGTAGGGTTTCAACAACACAGCAAGTCTTTCCGTTAAACCATGTATATAAGGAAACTTAAAATATTTCTCCTCTTCTAGCTCACTGTTTACAGTTCTCATCTCTATTTTATCATCTTTTCTTTGCTGTTCACATCTTTTTATGAGTCTGTCTACAAACCACCTTGGGTAATCATTATCTTTTAAGAGAACTTTAACCTTCTCCATACTTGCTTTGCAGAAGTCTGGATGGCTAATAGTTTGTACTCTTTTTATAAGTCCTACGACCAATGCCGTCTTATATTTGAAATGATGGTATGATCTATAGCTCATCAATTTCTGTGCAGCATATGGCTTTACATACCAGTTTGTAGCTAATTTGTCATCAATTCTTCCTACTTTAACATCCAAAAATGCTATCTCTCTATCCTTTTCTTTTTCCAACGTGAACTTAATTCTCTTGTCGTAGTTGTTGAAAGCATTTAATATTACATCCCCTGTATCCTCAGGTACCGCGCAAAAAGAATCATCTACATACAATTTAAAAAATAACACCCGAATCGTTATCTTTCCCAATACTTCACTCACCAATTCCTCCATCACGAGACCAGCTAGGGCGGGACTTGCTGGATTACCCATTGCCAAACCATCTTTCTGGCTGTAAAATTGACCATTGTACTTACAATAGCTGGTAGCGAAGCATAACTCCACCAGCTGCAGCATTCTCTCCAGGCTCAAAATCGTGTAACAACTAATGAATTTCCTATAAGGAAATTAACCGATTAACCGATAATTAACCGATAACCCTTATTGGATTTATTAAACATGGACGATAAAGTAACAATTGATTGTACTCATAACGGGAAATTGTTTAACACCATAAAAAGAGAATATTCTAACACCTTATGGAAGGCATCGAAATCACTTATTAACTTGCATGATCACTTGGCACGACTTAGAAACGATAGAATCTTTTTACTCAGATGCAGAAGGGAGAATTCGTTTTGAATTCCTGTTCTTCAAGCGGTCTGATCATTGATTGATCAGCGCTCTGATTATTGAAAAGTATGCGAGCATAGTGCATGCTAGAATTCCTTGATCTCGTCTTCTTCTTTATCTTAAATGATCTTGATGTATGTTTGAGTTATTTCGCGTATTGTACTTATGTTTAGCGATTTTTGCAAATTTTTTGTATAAGTTTTTGATAGTATCCTAATAGTCCTAGATATGATCCGTCTTCACTGGCCGTTTTGGTATGAGAATTATGTTTACAACTTCGATTATTTTTGGGTCGGGTTTAATTCCTTTTGTCATTTCTAATGTTTCATAATTAGCTTTTTAATTAAGGGGGGGGGGGGGAGGGGGGCAGCAAATCTTATTATCTTATCTATGACCCTGTGTTAGTTTTTACCATTTGTGCTTATTTAGTTTATTTAGAAATTACAGTACATTTATACAGCGTAGTTACTATAAAGTAAATATCATGTCGGATATCGAATCTATTGATTTACCTAGTCCCTCAACGACCAACGAAATATGAAGACACCGTTGAAGATAGTTCGTGCAGTGAAATTAATTGTATAATTAATTTAAGTTCTTGTGTTATGTTTGTAAAATGTCACTAAAATAAAAGATACATTAATACCCTACCCTACGTTTTTCATTTTTGTATCAACATTAATTTATCATAAATATTGTTAGTCAACAAGCATAACTTTGATTAATTTTACATGTAAATGACGTGGATATGTGTATTGAAAAAAAAAATGAAAAGAAAAAAAATATGCCAAAGGTGAGAACCGAACCGTGGACTCATCGTTTACGAGACTCCTTCCTAACCTCGATGCCATGAACCGTCTGTTGACATTTGCTTTACATCTTGTGGTGATAAATCACATAGCAATATTTCAAAGTCGATTTTCTCGAAAATTTCTGGCCATCTGGTCGAACAGCGTTGGGGAATTGTTATTCGAGGGCTGATCTTTCAGCACGATAAGTGGGAAAATTTACAAAAATGCGGACCTCGTACTCTCTACATGTAAGATAAATCGTGTCGAACACAAGTTTCTAAAGTACCATCACTTCAAATCATCAAATCGCTTCAAATTTTGTGTTGCTTGCCGTAATACAAGGCTTGATGAAATGTTTTCAATCTGTCATCGCCGTACGAATTATGGTTTAAACAGCCCTATCACTAGAATGTGTCGCTCAGCAAATAGGTTAAATAAGTTCCCGAGTTTCGACATCGTCCACACAGCTCGTATCACATGTTTAAAGAGTGCATTATGTGGAGTTTAAATGCTCTTAATTTTTGATTTTTAAAAAATGTATTATTTTGCTACTAAATATGTATAGTTTCAATTGGTTTTATCCGTATAATGTAAATAAATAAATAAATATTTTGATCTAAGCGTCGTCGAGTCGTCGCGTCCGGGAAACCCCACGTACGGACCGACAAAATATTAAGCAGGCATTTTAATTGGTCTAATTTATACTTATAGTCGATCGACACCGCAGAGACAACACGGAAAGTTCTTGATTAATATTTTGTCGGTCCGTACCACAGTGGGATAGATTCACAAATTTTTGGTCAAAATTCTGAAAGTTATACAATAGACTATCAATAAGGTCAGGACCAAAGAAAATATATTTAAAAAAATTTACCTGGTAAAATAGGGTAGTTTTTAAAGTGCGTGAAGTTAGCATCCCCTTTTTTCGAAAACTAGAATTTTTTTTATTGTATTGTGTTGTATTCACTTGTATTAGTTTGTATTGTAAAAATTATTTTTATTTCGCGAAGCATAAAGTTGAAAATCGCAAAAAACCATTTTTTGCGCTGGCCCCCCTTTTTCAAAAATTTTGAAAATTTGTTTTTGTATTATGTTGTATTCAAGTTGTATTATTTGTATTATTAAAAATTATAATTCTAAGTTTAATATTAACCGCGTAAATCGCGAATCAAAAATTTGCCCTGACCCCCCTTTTTAAAAATTTTCAAAAGTTTTTTTTCGTATTGTGTTGTATTTAATTATCATTGTTTGTGTAATTAAAAATTAAAGTGCTAAGTTTAATATCAACCGCGTAAATCGCAAAGCGAAATTTTGCTTTGGTTCAAAATTTTAAAAGTGAAGTCCCGAATGTAATATTAGCAGTGTCTAGCGCGGAATAAAGTTTGGCACCGGTCTTCTTTTACAAATATTTTAAAATTTGTTTGCATCGAGTTGTATTCGATTTGTATTGCTTCGCATTGTATCGTAAAAATTAAATTGTTGACTATATTTAGTGAAACTATAATGCAATTAGTCATACCAGAGGAACTCTTAGTAACAAAACGTTTTTTTATTAATTTAATTAATAAGCAAACACTATTTAAATATTTAAATTTCTACATAAATACATAGATGGGGAGTTTTTTTCTGTAGGCTGAAGTAGACTTGCAAGATTCCTTAACAAGTCATCAAATTCAATCCAATTGATATCACGTTTTTATCCATGCTGTATAGCAGTGGCGTAGCCAGAAGATGTTATCGAATATAAGAAGGAAAAACAGGAACTAATACAAACAATACAAATTGAATACAACATAATATAAGAAAAGAATTTCAAAATTTTTAAAAAGGGGGGGCCAGGGCAAAAAATGGTTTTTCCCAATTTTCAACTTGATGCTTCGCGAAATGAAAAAAATTTTTACAATACAATCTAATACAAGTGAATACAACACAATAGAATAAAAAAATTACTAGTTTTCGAAAAAAGGGGGGCTAACTTCACGCACTTTAGTTTTTAGGGGGTTAAAATTAAAATAACTCAGAATAATTATAAAATCTTGAATTCCTATAAAAGTCGATCTGAACATTGATGTAAAAATAGTTTAAAAAATCTTATTATTAAAATGGGGTAGTTTTTAGGGGGTGAAAATTAAAATAACCGAGGAAAATTATAAAACTTTTAATTCCTTTAGAATTAAAATTTTTGGACTTTAATTGATTAATTCCTTTAGAATTAAATCTGATTATTGATGGAAAAATAATTAAAAAAATCTTCTCATTAAAAAAGGGTAGTTTTTAAATAGAATAAATAAAAATTTGCTGCAAGCTTGCTGCAAAATACACTTGTAATTCACGCACCTCACCTCAGCATGTTCAAAATAGAATTACTCACAAAATGGCACCTCTTGGCAGCTGAATTTTACGAAACATGAAAGGCACACATCATACAATATTTAAAAATTTTTATTCATCTTGACATCCAATGAAAAAATTATTTAAACCCACCCAATTAATTAAACCCACCTACACGGGACAGACGATCCATTTTGAGTTGTGCCACCCCATGCAGCATAAGCTAGCCGCCTACAATAGCTTTGTCGATAGATCCCTGAAGCTCCCACTCGGCGAGGCCAATCTGCGAAGAGAACTGGACACCATTAGAGACATCGCCAACAGCAACGACTTCTCCGAGACAACAATCGACAAGCTTATTGAAAAAAGAAAACATGCCAGATATTTGCGGGAGAATTTTGTCATCCCAGAGAAGACCATTGAGGAGGGTATAGATGGTGGGGGTTCTTTCATTCCTGGGCCCCATTTCGAACAAGATTGGCAATATCTTAAAACCGACCGACGCACAGAGGCCGATTTGCTCGATTTAGGCGGCCATAAGTGAATTTGCAAAAGTATACCCTGTAACAAAACAAATTATTACCTGCCCTGGTAGATAGCTCCAGGAACAATGTCTAGCCTTCCGTACCCCTTGTATTGCACCGCCGGAGTGGTGACACAGATAGCCGCAATTAGATTTGCGTTGGTGCACATAACTAATCTCGGTGTTCTCAGTATAAAAAAAAAGGTTTTCAAAGTGAATATTTATTTATGAGAATCAGTTTTTTTGATAATATATTGCGATGTCCACCGCGGTCAAGGAAGAAAGTTCTTGGTGAGAGGGATTCCCATGACCCTACAATTTGTTCATAGGATACTGGGAATCGAGCAACAAATTACCATCGTTGACTTAACTTTAATCTTTGTATAAATAATTTAAGTTGCCATGTTCCTAAATTTAAGTTTTTAGTGACTAACAAATTTTTCTGGGTTTTTAAATATTTTAAAACAAACAAATAAACTAGATCAAGAAAGATAAAAGTTTTGGAAAATTATTATGAAAAACTTTAATGTAATAAGCGTGCCAAAATTAAACATCTCCAAGGGGATGAAGAGAATAATAACGGCCAGGAAGGCCAGTCGAGAAAATACACAGAGCGAAACGGTTGACGAAAAATTCGTTAAAAATATAAATTAAAGAAATAGTGCAAGCAGATTAGGCAAGTGCGAATTGCCCCCTAATAAGACAGCCATTCTTAAATAAAAGGACCGAAGAGTTAACAAGGAGTTTTTCTGAAAATCATAAAGTTGTGTTTGTGTGGATATCATCCAGGAAGTTTCGAGCGAGTCTTGACGAGAAGCCCAAACCGAGTACGAACAAACAACAATTAAGGTCGTACAAATATTTTAAAGTTTTATTAACCCGGACTCACCCAATTTATTTATTATTAGTTGTGTTTTTGTTTACTTGTTGTGTGTTATTCCTAGAATTAAGTACACGCACGACCACGAACATTACACGACACGTTAATTTTGTTAATTTGTTTAAGTTGCTTTCGTTCAATTTTTATTTTTGTTATTAAAAATTTGTGTTCCCATAAACATCCTCTTTGATTTTGTCTAACGACGAGGAAGGACTAATTTAATAGGGGAGGACATAGCAATATATATGGATACTAGTTTTTTTTTTATTTAACAAATTTGTAGGTCCTTAAAATTAGTCTTGCTACCATAATATATTTTTTTGGAGTAACTTTAGTTTTAAATCGTAGTTTTGTTGTGTATCCCTGTCCGTCCCGACCGTAATTTTTTTATGATTAATTAATTTGAATCTTTAGCTAATATCATTCCAAAATTTGGCCACAGATTTGCACAATTTTTCAAAATAATTCATTTCAAAAATTTTTTTCGCAATTTATAAAAATATATATTTTTTGTTCTTTTTCTTTAAATGTTGCCTTTTATTTACTTTAGGCTCATCGGGCACATCGGGTTCAACACTAGTGACTCGTACACATCTGTTTGAAAAGTTACATGAGCAAAATCTGCCATCTATTAATGAAAAACCATTATAGCGACAAATTTTTTTTTCAATAAATATGTTTTGTCAATGACAAAAACTATGTATTTTTATTTAAAATCTTAATCTACCGCATCTTAATAAACCGTCAAATAATTTTGGCCCCCTAAATCGGACACCGACAACCTACAGCCTCCTTAACAACAAGGACCCGGTTGAGAAGATGGATCGTAAAGGTGTGTATAGGTTGGGATGCGGGAGTTGTAAGTCTTTCTATATAGGGAGAACATACAGACCCTTCAACGTGAGACTTAATGAACATCTGAAGGCATGGCGGGGAGAGCGATGCCAGGAGTCAAACTTTGCCGAACATCTGCAAGAAACTGGCCACACATTCGACTACACCATAGACTTTGACATCCTTATGCCCGGTTTCAGCAACGTTAATTTAGGCATTTAATCATAGATTAAATATTTAATCATAGATTAAGTCCGATTTGGGTTGCAGCAATATAATTTTTAACACAGGTTAAGTGTAATCTATGATTAGCATAACCATGGATTTAATCTATAGTTAAGACGATTTTGGGTTGCAGCAACATTAATTTGTGTTTAACGCAGGTTAAATATCCAAAATATTTAATTACTGGTTGACCAGTGATTAAAGTGACAAAACCTCCTTTTGGCCAGCCCGTGTTTACTTTTATTACACATATTTTTTGGAATTTGAATTTGAAATTGAAAGGAAGTATTTATTTTTAGTATATAAAGTCACAATATTTTTTAAAATGTGTTTTTTGTATTTAAAAGTGTTTACAAAGTTAAATTTTATTTTTTAAATGTCTGATTTATCCGATTTATCTAACTTATCTTCTTTTTCTGATATAATATCTGATTTATCAACAAATAGTGATGATGAGGAAATACGTGTCAGAAGAGCCCCTTTCACATTGTACGGTGACCAGGGAATTTAAACTGCGTTACAGCTAATTTATAATCTTTATATAATATTCATTACGAGTTCCATATTATTTATTTTATTTTGCAATTTTTAAGGTTCCGCAAAGAAAGTCTGATCAAACTAATAGAGCATTAGACATAGAATTATATAGAAGAACCAGAAATTAATATTCCGTTGGCTCAAAACGGACAGAACAATACAAGTACACGTACTGCATCGATCCGCAGTCACTTTTAAGTTGTTTTATAAATACAAAATTTTTTTTTAATTTATGTTGTTTAATGAGCACCCAAGTACTTTTTGAGGAATTGTTTATGTCGATGCAAATTTCAACATTAATTTATTTTTTTTTAAGTAAAATAAAGTTTGATCTTCAAATTCAAGTAATTACTAAAAATCCAAATTTTGTGCGCTTTTATGGCATTTTATTGGGCATTTTATAGGGTAGCAGATAAAGGTAACATCTTGAACAATCCGGAAGTATTAGAAATACATACAGTCAAAGTGCGCTACCCCAACAACATTCTTAATAAACAGGTCATCTTCGAAGACGCACCTATAATCTCCAATGCCATAACTTAACAACATCCGACGAACTCATACTACTATCAAGACTAACAACTTATCTGCAGAACTTTGTGGACGGTTATAAATAATTTATTTATTCACATTTTATTATTGGTGTTCGTTACTGTTTTGTTGTATTTTATTTCCTTTGTGACGATTGTGAGTTCTTTTGCCTCTCCTTATAACATCCGACAAATCTTGTGAAGGTGAGTGCTGCTCATTTTCGGCTCATTTTTGTAATGTAATGCTTTTGTTTTTATATTGTAGCTTGCTTATGCAACTGAAGATGGGGCTAAATAAAGAGCCCCAAAACTAGTATTGCAAATAAATGCAGTTCTTTGCAGCAAAGACTTTATTTATACTCTTATTAATCCTACTCCAAATCTTGAGAAAAATGAATATTAATAACAAACCATATAACAATAACAAAC
Source organism: Cantharis rufa (assembly GCA_947369205.1). NCBI lineage: Eukaryota > Metazoa > Arthropoda > Insecta > Coleoptera > Cantharidae > Cantharis > Cantharis rufa. Next base: position 31,113,474 of record OX376305.1, on the reverse strand, counting down.
AAAATGGAATCCATACTAAATAATGAGCACCCAACAAACATAAACAAAACACAAAACATTACCTTCGCTGACAAAATAAAATTATCTTCACAACCTACTACAAATTTTCCATCAAAAGAGCAGGCAATAATCTTAAATGCTCCAACCCAAACACAACTGCACTCATATGTAAAAGCAATTGGACAAATAAGTAATCAAAAAAATATTTTATTTGCTTCTCGCCTATCAAACGGTCGAATATGTCTCTACCTATCAAATTCAGAAATGGTAAACGAACTTATAACAAAACACCCCACCATAATAGTGGAAAACAATCAAGTACAAATTCGACGTCTAATAACACCAGCAAAACGATTAGTTATCTCCAATCCCTTCTATACCACATAATATTATTTTAGAAGCATTACTCAACTACAACATAAAACCTTTATCACCAATAAATTTTCTAAGAGCAGGATTACAAGACTCTGAATATTCGCATATATTGAGTTTTAGACGCCAAGTCTACGTCCAGGACTGTGAAGACAGTCAAATTCCAACATCTATCCTTATCAAATTTGACAACACTGAATACAGAATATTCATAACAAGTGACACACAAACATGCATTAAATGCAAAAAACCTGGACATCTGGCACAGAACTGCCAATTCAACAGCACAACAAATGAAAATAATATGCAAGATCTTGCGACAAGAAACCAGCCACAAATGATAAACCTGAATCAAATAAATTTTCACAATCAAACAAAGGATCAAGACACTCAACAGAATAAAGAAACTTACACAAAACGCCCTCGCGAAAATCTTACACCTTCACCAACTACTGAAAAACAACTTATTGAAATACCTATAACACAAAACCCAAATTCTAACTTAGAAAAGAATATAATCATCGAAAAACCACCGAAAAAGAAACAAAAAAATCAAAAACCTACAGTGGATAGTGATTCATCAACTAGTAGCCAAAATAAAGACTGTCTCAAGCAATTTGAGACAATTAAAAAACATCTTGAAATTAAAAACAAAATCTACCCTTTAACCTACGATAAACTTAGAAAATTTCTTAACAGAGCAAAAGGCAGCAAAGAAATTAAAAAAATCTCAACTTCATACTCAAGCGATCCGAATCAAATTGCCCATATGTTGCATGAATTATATCCAATATTAACCCATCGATCTACAAAAATTCAATTCACAAAAATTACAAACGCCCTAGAAAACCTGACATCCGAAGATTCCGATCAGAACTAAAATTAATCATATCAACATCTCACCTAACATTGTAGCATTTTTACAATGGAACTGCAACGGACTTATAAATAACCACTACGAACTACATCAACTGATATCCAAACTCAATCCAACAGCAATAGCAATACAAGAAACACACCTATTACCAACAAAAAATTTTAAGATAAAACAATATGAACAAGTAAGATATGATCATACTGATGGATTAAAAGCATCTGGAGGAGTAGCAATATATGTTAAAAGTAACTGTTTTATACAAAAAAATATCACTAATCACACACGTCCAAGCGGTAGCCTGCCAAGCAGTAATTGAAAACCAAGTTATGCAATATTGTGGTGATATTTTCACAAATCAGGTAGCGGTTCCTACGTGAGATAATTTGACATGTTAAGATCGCGGTCATTTTATTTGTTTTTAGTTCTGCAAATCGGTTAAATTTATTAAAAGAATATTTACAGGCTAAATGATATTACTATCAACACCACTGTACACTTTTTATTGTTTATTTTTGTGAATTTAACTAAAGTGATGTGCATCGAAACCATTACCTGCAAAGACAAAACTTATTAAATTTCTGCAACACCGTGTATAATCAAAAACGTACAAAAATCAACGAATTTAAAGGTTGGCAAGAATGAAAAAGATAAGGTACTTTTCGCCAAGTGTCGATTTGCGGAAAGGTGGCAATTTTTACGCTGGTCTGCGTAAGTAGCGAGATTTGTTAATATTTTTGGTAGCTGATACTAAATCAGTTTCTATCGAGTTTTGGGCGTCATCACAAGGGTGATCTTTGCGAAATTCCACGTATTTACTCTGAAAATAGAGTTGGTAATGTAATATAAAAATTTGTTATCACAAACTGATAACGACATCGTAGCCATTTTGCCAAACCGCACCTATGTAGAAATTGAGAAGAGTTTGGACGATTCTTGGAAGCAGAAATGCCAGTAGCCGCGTTATCGGATGCACATGTCTGATTTACGGGAGCAGAAGTGTACACACCAGTAGTTGTTACATGCAAGGTATGTGCAGAAAAAATTGACTTTGCTAATAAAGCTTAAATTTTAAAGTAACTATCCTGTATATAAGCCATTGGTAGCGACCAGGGTATGTTAACTCCTTAACAAAGGCTTGGTATGTTGTCAACAGCGACATCTGTAGGCTTGGGAGCCACTTGTCATGTGGCAAGAAAACGCGGCAATTTTAAAATGGTTATTATTTCATTTTGAATTTTATAAATTATAACTTTATAATCATAAAATTTCATTAAATCTTAAAGTAATGTAATAAATAGCACTAATAAAGTGTATACACATACATTACTATAAGAATTAATGAAATTTTATGATTATAAAGTTACATTGTAATTTTGATGTAATTTTAAAATAACGACATTCAGATTTTTATTAAAAAATTGATTTTATTACTACTTAAATAAACCTAACAAAACAGAATCAATAAGTAAATCATAATTTACAAATTTATAGCTGAAATAAACTTAAAAAGCTAAAATCAAGTTAAATACTCATTAAAAATCATTTTAAATATTGAGCTATCGGACAAGTGATCATCTTTTTACAAAATTTTCATAAGTTAATAATATTTATATTTAAATAATGTACAAATCGATATTAATCACTTTGGCATAAATAAAGAATGAGCAATAACATCATGTTTCTGGCTTATTAGCTTTCTTCGGTACCGCATACAAATTATTACTTAACAGTTCTTGCATTTACATTAATAACTTTTACATAATTAAAGAATTGAGCGATAGACACGATGCTACTAGTATCGTTAATTAGCATTTCCTGTAAATTTGATATTATAAATACGGTTATTTCGCCGATACTCGGACGTCAGAGCCTCATTTGTATTATACAGGCGAGGTTGACATTTGAGTACGAGAAGCTATAAATTGCACTTCATTACCCCATTATACCTACATTAATAAGACTACTTCGTGGGCTTACAAGAAAAAGGCACGAAGTCCAAAATGATAGTTTTGAGTAATCCACATTTTAAAGTTTCTATTTGCATCAATGCTTTAGTGTTATTTTACATTTCTATATTTCACAAAATAAATCAGATATGACTTACTCTGTTCTTGCAATAGGAAGATCATTAAAATTGAGATCTATATTGCACTAAAAAAAAAATAAGTAAAATTTTGACTTGACCTTTTTCTTGTAAGCCCACGATTTCTTTCTAGACCTTTTAAATATTTCTGCTGCATTCTTATATAATATAGAATCAGCTTTATCAATATTTCTCTCTCAATATACACTGGCAAGATTTTCTAAAATTTCAGTAATTTTGATGTTTTCATTACTGTGGAGTACTGGCTGAACTTCAACTATATCCTAAAATAATAATTAGTAAATTAATATGGGACTTTTATGTCACATGTAAGTAATTACCTGCTGCACAAATTTCTTCATTGAAACTAAAATATCTCCTTCGTCATTTTCACAATTACTGCCTTCTGAATGACCGCTGCTGTAGTTATTTACCAACAAACTCTTGTAAAATGGAGTAAACGCTGCTACTGTTGGATTTGTAAATCTTATTCCCCCTCTGTCTTACTTGCCCAAAAAAATTTTCCAAAGAAACCTGGCTGAACGTCCTAGGAAACATGCTCTTGAAACCAAAAACTTTCATGTTTGAGTGAATGTCAATAAAGCACTAAAAATTGCAAGATATGAAACATTAATTATTCATATTAGAATTATTTTATAAATTACTTGTAGCGTAGTAATCCAATTTCTTATGGTTGGTGGCGTGAACTTCCTTTTGGGCCTCTCATACCTGTTTGTATCGTCATTGTCATCTTTTTCAATATATATCATCGTCTCAAAAATTTTAATAGCTCTCTTCCAAAATTTAACATGATCAGATTTGTCGGTGACGCAAGTTCGCAACTTTTTGTCTGGAACTTCAACTTCGACATGACCATTAACGCTGTCAAACAATTTGTCGAAGAAGTCGATCACTTTTGCAGTTTGTTTTGCTTCTGGTTTCAACTTTAACGTTTCACCATTACACTCATCATAGGTCGTTCCTAAATAAAATAATAAATTAAGTAAAACTTTTCTCAAAAATAAGCTCACTTACCTGATGTAGCCATGACAATAGCAAGAGAAACCGCACCGCTGAAGACCTGGGTGCAAAAAGAAACTTTCATTTTTTATCAGGTTTGGAACAACGTGATAATCAGTTAATTTAGGCATCATTCTAACTTCGCCAAATTTCAGTTTCATCCTCTTCTTGACCCATTTCGATATCTTCTTACTCCCTGACAATACGAACTAAAATTAACCATTATTTTACAATTAAATAACAGTAAAACAAAACGTATAATTACTTGACAAACAGTCAGTTGGGAAAGCATCAGATCGTAAATTGTTGTTGCTCAAGATGAAACATCCTTTAAAATGATGGTGGCATATTCTTCTCCAATGATATACTTTACGGGGTTCCGATGTTGCGATTTCTTCATTTCCAGACATTGCGACCCATAACTTAAACCTTTCCATATCGACGTCAGGATTCGGGAAGCGATGCAAAATCCTAGAAGACTTTAAACATGTGGGAACGCAACAAGTTCGACCCATTTTGATTAATACAATAAATCCTTAAAATTTTAAGGATAGCGTGAAACAAAATAAAAAATACTTTATACCTGTACCAATATGTAAATACCAATATATAATACACAATTTTTGCAATAATAATTACAATTTTGCAATAATAATTACAATTTATATTAAAAATATTTTTAATCGTTTAAAACGCACGTGTTAAGTTTGTAAAAATATCAAACAATATGGATGGTTTGCTATCAAGTTAGGCAACACGTTGATGCAAAGCAAGTACAGTCACTGGATATAGGCACTAGACTGTACAAGCAAGATTGATACAACGCCATCTAACAGCTTGGGAGCCACTTTTTCTGGCTGGACCAATATTCTCCATAAGACTTCACGGACCGTGGTAGCGACCGCACACAACGACGTTATAAGAGATTCTTACTGTCATGGTCTAAGTGTCCAGGAAAAGAAGAAGTACAGAGAATCTGAATCTGCCAGACCAGCAAAAATAAAAGTAAGTAATTCTAAATTGAATTTTACAAGTCGACTGAAACAGTGCTTATACACACGGTCGAAGCAAAATTTTTAAGTTTTATGATAATTGAGAAATTACTTTTGTTAGGAAACAAGTCAAAGCTATGATTATGAAAGTTCGCATCCAGAAGAGAATGCTGTACCATCAGGTTGGTTAAACGATAAAATACCCCTGAATTACGGTCCCTTAAGGAAGCCACGATGCCAAATACAAATTAGCGACAGAATCAAGGAATCGTGGAAGGAATCTTCTTCATCTAGCAAAGTATCGCAAACAGAATCAAATAAAGATTCATTTGAAACCCTCAGTAGTGGATATGACACATCAGCTAAGGAAAATTTTAGTTCTTTTGGCTGGTCAGTTGCAGAATTTTTGAGTAATTTCTCTGACGAAAAGAGTGCTGAAGTCGTGAAAAAAATCAACCAAATACTGCGAGAATATTAGCATTCAATTAATGTTATTATTTAATATTTTAAAAACTACTTTTCTTCAAATAAAATTGAAAAAAACTCCCCACTTCATATCTTGTGGTACTCTTACGTTACATGTTACCTAGTGTCTTTTTTTTATAAAAATATCTATTGTTAATCATGTGCATTTTAATTATTGATTTATTAATAAGAAATATAGATTTAATTGTCTAAATTTTACACATAAGCTAACGGTGTTGTGTTAAAGGGTTCCAAAGAAAGAAGAAAATTTAAAAATGATTCCAGCTTACATTGTTAACGACAAAGAGGTCTGGGGTGTATGGAATACTCCCCAGCCTGATCCATGTAGTAGTGTAACTAAAGTTTGTATTATTAAAAACATCATTTGAAAATGTAATTTTTCAATTGTTTGAACATAAAGTGTTTAAAAGTAAATTAAGGTGCTAATAACCTGGATGTTAATGTAATACGAACCCAAAATTATATGAAGCAATAATTGAAACCAACCCAGATTTATTCAAGTCCATAATACGTTTTGACAAAATTTGCGTGAACCTGGCTCCCCTTTTATCAATAAATTAATTTTTTTTGTTGTTCTCGATTGTTCTTCACTTGTTCTCAATTGTTCTGATTTTTTTTTGATTTTACAAAGGAATATAAAAAAACCCACTTATTTACCTATAAAATTTCTTAAGGGGGTAAAAATTCACTAAGAATATTTTGAGCTTTTTTACCCCCCGTTAAATATTCCCTAGAGAAATTTTACCCCCAATAAAAAATGATTAGGGTGTAAAATTTCACTAGGGAATTTTTACCCCCGGGGGTAAAATAACAGGGGGTTAAAATCCATGTCAAAATGTCACCGTTTCGACCAAACTTTACTTTCTACTTTCTTGTCTAAATTTTCTTTAAAAAGATTTGATTCTTAAATGTACTTCTTCATCAGGTCCTCCTCGTCATTTCTATGTCCACTTTTAGTGCCAGAAATTGTTTTTCACAAACTTAAGTCCATTTGAAATTTACCTATTTTTGACACTTTACGGAATGTCAACATATGCAGATTTCTCCTGCATTTATACATCAATTTGTTCGAATTTTTGTCCACACACTTCTTACAAGCTATTACATAATTATATAACAAAAGATTTTTCCAATTTACAAAATTGGTTCTCAAATTCAAAATTGATAGTTAATGTCCTTCATCCTTTACACCTTCACCTAAATCAACAAGTAAGCTTTTAAATTGAGGCTATATGCCTGTTTACTAATGTGCATCAATAATTTCTAGTCAAATTTCCAAAAATTGCAATCAAAAAGTTACAACGAGCAATGACACCCGAAATCCCCCGATTCTCAATCAAACGAAGCATCACAATTTTTGAGTATGTAACAAACTCATATTGACTAGGCAATGTAAAAAACGATATTTTAAAAGACCATTTCGGGTGGCAGTGGCAACTGCTTCTTCTACAGGTGGTCAGGGAATGTTGAAATGTAATTGTACAAAGAAGTGCATAAATAAATCATGCAAATGCCTGAAAAATGGAGTAATGTGTAATAGTCGCTGTCACTTTTCTAATCCATGTAAAAATAAGTAACCTAATGATTATAGGTTTATAGTTTTTATTCTTATGTAAAATGTTCAACGAGCTATGTTTTAATAAATGGTTCTTTTAAAATTATCTATTTAAAATATCGTTTTTTACATTGCTTAGTCAATATGAGTTTGTTACATACTCAGAAAGCACATTAACTAACAATATAGACAATTTGCAAATTGCCTGAAACACCGTAGCCATTTTGCAGATTTCCTAAAGTACTAGTAAATTTGCATATTAGCTTACGCCTTAGTCGGTTTGCAGATTACCTAGGAATTTTGCAAATTACCGGATTTCGCAAATTGTCGGTAACACATCCTACCGACAATGTGTGTGTAGCTTCTGGAACTGTTTGTCAAATTATTAAAAATCAATAATACATCAGTAATACATTTTGTAGTCAAACCATCGGCAATGTTCAAGTTCTTTTAAAGTAATTTTTAAAAAATGATTACTATGAAAAGATATGGAAAGACATGAATGTCTTATGATCTAGCCAACAATTCTTTATTGAAACTATGTACATATTTTACACTTACGGCGCTATTTATATCTTTATTTGTGAGAATATCAAAAAATTTTTATTAATAACGTGGAAGAGCAGAGTCTCGACTAACCAAGCCATTATTTTCATGTTTAATTATTATGTCCACTTTGGAATATTTAAACGAATTTCTTGTAATTGTAATCAGTGGTGTTAGGAAGGTCAACTCTCGCTTGATATTATAAATAAGAACGTCGAATCTGACATGCAAGTACACACCATCGTTCTTTTAAAGAAATTTTTAATTGTCATTATTACTTTTAACATTTTTTTATTAAAATTATCAAAATAAATTAAATCAATTCGAGTGAGAAAAAATAATAAAGAAATAAATTTTTTAGTCTAGTTGTGTATCATAATTGTGTATCGGAACAGATCGAAATCGCGTTTGATTTTATAATGATTTCAGCTGATTAAGCTTTTGTTTTTCAAAATATTTAAAAGTGATTTGGAATTATGTTATACCCGCCTAATTATTATATCATTAATATTTTCTAATAATATATTAAAAATAATGATAATTGACGTTGCTTTCAAAATTTTCATAATAATAAATTAAAGTATTTCGTATTCCACAAAACTATTTCACCAAGATCTCAAAACGTGCTGCCGCCTTTATTTGTGCTGTAAGCAAAATTCCATAGTGTCTGGGTTTCCAGTGCTCTGTATGCATAATTCCATGGTGCCACTTAGCTTGGTTATATTAACAGCGCCCTTGATAGATTAAACCGATCAGTTAAAACTTGGTTAAAACCGTTAAAACTCAACGTTTCTAGATAAAAATACAGTTCAAGAGGCTCCTTCGTTGTATTTTGTAGACATTTTTTGTTGGAAATTTCATTGCCTTAAATTTTGTTTATATACATTTTTCCATTTTGTTGCACCGTTTCCGACTGACAGCGACTTAAACAAGACTCGGTAAAATCTAAAAAATATTATCATCTATATCTCGGAAACGGTGCATCATAATAAAAATATGAATATGAAATTTTTTCTTTTAAATTTCATTCTCTACAGTTTTGTTTATATACATTTTTCTATTTGGTCGCACCGTTTCCGAGATATAGATGATAATATTTTTTGGAATTAACCGATTCTTGTTTAAGTCGCTGTCAGTCGAAAACGGTGCAACAAAATAGAAAAATGTATATAAACAAAATATAAGGCAATGAAATTTCCAACAAACAATGTCTACAAAATTTTGCTGTAAGAGCGATTTTTATATAAAAAAAAATATCGTCACTCTCTGCCGCAATACCTCCAATCACCAGCACACCAAATTTTGTCCGGAGATACGATGACATAATGTTCATTTTTGTTATCTATTGTGGTAGCCTTAACAAAGATATCGGTAGCCCTGGCAAAGATATCTATATGTATCACCCCCTACCCTAAATCTATCTATAAAAGTTTTTTTAACAAAATCTAAAATGAAAAAAATTTTTTATTTTTGTACGCCACTGAATTTTTTCCAAAATTTTTATATACGTCACATAATACCGTAAGAAGTCACAAATAAAATTTCTCCAAGATTGGTACAACAAATTTTTTCGGTCATCTAGCGGATTTTTCGAAAATAAATTTTTGTAAATTACTGACTGTCGATTTACTGATTCTGAAAACATTTGCGAAAAAATTTAACAAACAGCCTAAACTTGGTCGCTACCTAGTGGCAGAACCTTTTACTTATAAAGTAACGTTCCGTCAGTCCGTACGACGATATTATAAAATATTCCCACCGAACCACCTATTTTTGTATTCTAAAATTAATTGTTACAAGCCCTAAACTCAATTCTTATGCTGCACTCGGTATACAAATCAACATTAACCTAATTTTGACACATATGTCACAAAATTATGACGTTTATTAAAATTTTGAATATATTGTTTTATTTTTGCCAGCCATCTGACCAATTCTCACAAAAAATATATAAATTAAGATTTCAGTTAATATTTTCTATAATTTTTCTGACCTGCCCCGCCCTGTTACAATTGGCTCGGTTTGTTTTCTCACCAATACTTATACTTTCAAGGCTCCATCGACACACCAAATTTTAGCTGAATCGGTTAAACATTTCCGGAGATACGACGACATTTTCATTTTTTTTTATTTATTTTATTGTGGTGGCCCTGGTGAAGATTTCTCTGGCAAAACCTTATTTTCACCATTCCAGCCCACGAGGCATACGTCCAATAAGTTTGATTGCAATCGACGCAGAAATGCCGGAGAAAATCGATCGACAAAAACTTTTTTCATGTCTTTGACAAAAAAGTTAATTTTATTTTTTTCATGTTGCATTACTGATTTCTATCGAAGGATTACATATGCTCTCATATCCATTAGGATCAATGTACCTACGTACCAAATTTGGGTAAGATCCTTTCAGCATTTCTTGAGTTATTCACTCTTAAAGTTTCAACTTTGACAACTTGTGATTTTTGACAGACGACAGATAGAAGATTAATTTTACCTATTCTGGATAAAGCCTTTAAAGGCCTTTAAAATAACATATCGCAAGACAAAATATTTTTAAAAAATCCCGTATTATTTTCTTGTGGTGGCACTCCTGATTGATAGATCGCGACGAAAACCTTATTTTCACCTTTCCACCGTGAACCCTACCACCATACCAAATGTGGTCGTAATTGGTTGAATGGTTCGGAAGCAAATCGATCGACAAAATTTGACGACAGACAGACAGACAGACCGACACAGAAAAATTTTTTTTACTTTTTGCAGATCTTTACGTTTCTGAACACGGTGATCTCGAAAATGCAAAAAAAAAAAAGTTGAAATTTTTTTTCGATTACCATACCTCCAATTTTTTTTTTAAATTGATTGGAGGTAAAAAAGTAACTGTATGCAGGTAGCTCATGTAGATATAACTCTTTGTCAAATCGTTGAAAATCAATAATATATTAGTAATAATATTTGTAATCAAACCAACGCGCAACGGCTACTCTAAGGTTCTTAACGAAAATTTGCATTAAAAAAGTTTTATTTATAAACTTGAAGTTTTCATTTTTGTTATTACAATTTGATATTTTTGAGGGTATTATTAATTCTTAAACCCCACTTTTTTTCCATTAACTTATTTTGTACTATACCGACTACATAATAATAATTATAAAGCCATGTTTTAAGAATTCATAAGAAGAAATAAAATACCTCCTTACTGTATAGTGTAAGAAGTGGGTCCTTAATAACATAATGGAATTTTCAGATATTCTTCGAAGTTGTAACACATTACATTGCAATTTAAAGTTTAAAACGCATATTGTAGTAACTTTCTATAATCGTGGGAAATTAATTATAACTACATATATAAGAAATTATATTAATTTGCAGTAACTAACTTGTTTAGTATTATTATTATTTAAGCCGGGCGATTATCGTATAATATTTTTGTGTGGCTTAAACACCTGAAATAATGAGAGCCTACTTCTCAAGTTGTATTTTGCTCGGAGCTTTATTTTAAATATTTTAATGAAATGGGTACTTTTAAATAATTTACAGCTTTCACCAGCTTTCACGAGTAGTTTTAAATAATATAAAGCAAAATTTAATATCTAATAAATTTTAAATAAAGAGGGGCCAACTTGACGTATTTGCCAAATGTGCGTAATAATTTGTGTAATGTGTTACAGAAATTGTGACACATTACGTAGCAATTTAGCATTTGGAAAGTATCGCATAGAACCCGATTACGATCCCAACACACGTCATTGCTTATATGGGAACGATACAGATCTTATTGCATTAGGACTCTCTACTCATGAGGCAAATTTTACCATCATTCGTGAAAAATTTAAACCGAACAAACCGAAACCAAAATCATGCTATCGATGTGGACAAATAGGACATAGCTATAAAGAATGCGCTGGCGATAAAAATATTGAAAAGTTCAATAACACAAAATCTAACTGCGAAAAAGAATATATTTATATTGAATTGAGCATTTTAAGAGAATATTTGGAAATCGAATTGAAAATGCCCGAACTTCCTTTTTGGTACGACTTGGAACGTGCGATTGACCATTGGGTATTTTTGTGCATTTTAGTCGGAAATGACTTTTTACCACGTTTGCAAAGTTTAGATATACGTGAAGGTGCTATCAACAAGCTGGTTGAATTATACAAAGAAGTTGTTCTTCAAACTGGAGGTTATTTGACGGAAAATGGAGATCTAAATTTAGATATGATTGAACTACTTATGTTTGAATTGGGAAAACTGGAAGACCAGACTTTTGTAAAAAGACACCAAAATGAAATAAATTTTAAAGCCAGGGAGAAAGCAAGTAAAGAATCTCGAGGGTGAAATAATTTCATTGTGCCCGATGCTAAGGATTCGAAACAAAAAATGCAAAAATTCAACGTAGGAGATAAGCCAAAACAAATGTGGTCGCTAGGTGAAAAAGATGACAAATAAGAATACCAATGTGATAAAATTAAATTATGGGAAAGTGGCTTTAAAGATCGCTACTACGAATTAAAATTTTCTGTGGAAACAGATAATTTGCAGTTTAGACATAACGTCGCCTTACAGTATGCCGAAGGATTATGCTGGGTGCTCAAATACTACTGCCGAGGGTGCCCCTCGTGGAGGTGGTATTATCCATATCATTACGCACCATTCGCTTCAGATTTTGTCAACGTTGCAAAATTGAGCACTAAGTTTGGAACAGAAACCAAACCGTTGACTCCATTGGAACAACTTATGAGCGTATTTCCGGCTTCTTCTCGTGATCATGTTCCACAAGCTTGGGCATATTTAATGATTAACAAGTCTTCACCAATCATTGATTTTTATCCAAAAGATTTTAAAATCGATTTGAACGGTCAAAGATTTGCCTGGCAAGGAGTTGCTTTATTGCCATTTGTAGATGAAAGCAGGCTAATTCGTGAGTTGGCTAAAGTTTACCACAAACTTTCTTCTGCTGAAAAGGAACGCAATGTTGTAAGGAAGGAAAGATTTTATGTTAGAACATAAATAGTATGAAATGTTGGAAAACCTAACCGATGGGATGAGAAAAATCTGCAATCTCCTCTTGAATTTGTAAAATAAAATTGTTTTAAGGCGAGATTTTAGTCGGCCACGTTTTAAAATTGAAAGGATGTTAGGGGTAGGTATGTATATGTGTTGCAAGGTCCCCACTCCACTGCAAGGCAAGCTATGCGCGAGTGTGATGCACTGCACTTATCTGTTATAATGCGAGAGAAAAATAAAAATAACTTACATACATTTCTTACCATTATAATACAACGTACAATTATTGTTATTATTACATAATCTACATAATGTTCCAAAATGATTATAATAATTTATTATAGTGTATACTGCAGTGTTCATAAAGGTAGGCAATAACGCCCACAGCAGTTATAAATTTCATTAACAAATAAATGTAAGAAAGTTCAAAAAAAGTTAATGTTTGTTAATGTAATTTAATTTAAAAATAAAATAATTTATTGCTTAAGTAAACAATCGAAAATTGAACAACTTCAAGTGTATTGACCAACATGCGTCGTCAGTGCGGGTATACACGAGCAAATAACAAATTTAAATCACATTATCAAAAACAAAATTTGAATTAAGAAAATAAATGAATCATCTTGGCAACGGGTTGATAAGAAGATTAATAATAAATAAAGTCAGTTGATGATTAAAAGTGGACCAGTAAGGTCGTGTGGAAATATCCTCTGAGAGTGGAGTGATCCACAGTGAAAATTTAAATAATTAAAATCATTTAGCAGCAACAATAACAAATTCAATTTGGATAAATTTATAATATAGTTTTGGAGAAATAACTTTGAAGAACATTTGGAACTGTGGCATAGAAAACTTTGGAAGTAGATGAAAGCTGCTCCATTTAGCGTGAAGGAGAGAAAGAGGAAGATTCACAACCAATGTAAAGGAGAGACGATCGAAGATCGAGTTTAAAAGAAGAGAAAGACAGGTTTGAACAATCCACATTATTAAGTGATAACGGGATATTCGCGGAACACGTATTGAAATAAAAATAATATGGTGCATTTGACGAATTTATAAAATTCATTTTTAAATTGTAATTCAATTGTTTATTTAATTATAATATATCTTAACGTTCAGCTAAAATTTCACAAGATTTAAAAAAAAAATAAAAGATTGCTAATAACTTTACTTTGACATTTCTTTGTGGAAGGCTGAGGTTTGATAAGTTTGCATTTACTGCATAAAAGAATAAAGTAAGTATGCATTTTTAAAGATTTCACTCCTTAACAGTGCAATACTTAATAATAAAAATTATAATTTTTAGATTATTGTTGATCTTTTATTTAATACTTTTTTTTTTAAATTGTTGAGTCTATAAACAATTAAATTGTCTGACGTTTCGTGTTTTTTTATTAACACATTTTTAAAGCTACAATATTAAATTAAAAATTAAAAATTTAAAGATTTAAAAAAATTTTTACTTACTTTGACAAAACTGTAAGTATGATGTTTGTTTTAAAATGTATATTATTGTAGCTTTGAAAATGTGTTAATAAAAAAACATGAAACGTCAGACAATTTAATTGTTTATAGACCTCAACAATGAAAAAAAGATTAAAACAATAAAAATTATATAAAAAATTAAAAATTAAAAAAAAATTTTTTATTTAAAATTTATATCTATATAAAATCTATATAATCTATATAAAAGCGTGGGGCTATGAATTTCATAAAACTACGAGTAGTACCCACAGAAATGGATATAACATTTATAATGACACTTTTGCTATGTAAGTGTTTTTAATATCACTTTTACCATCTTTCAATATCTTTTAACTTTTATCATTTAACTTTTAATATCAGTAATTTGGTAGTTGTATGAAATTGTTGTATCTTGTACGTTTAGTAGCCCCGCGCTTTTATATAAGATGTCTTCCAGAAATTTTGCTTGTTCTTATTAAGAAATTTTGTTTTTTACTTTTTAGTGGACTGCTTTGAATTTTAAATAAAAGGGTATTTTTTTAAATTTTAATTTTTTATATAATTTTTTATTTTTGATTTAGCTTTAAAAACGTTTATTCGCGGATTACCTGGACAATTACAAAATAATGTTTGATTGAGAAATCCAAATTCATTAGAACTTGCAATGGGACTTGTTTTAGAAGAGGAAAACTTTTTATATTACTCCCAAAAACAAAACTCGTTACAAATTCAAAATTTACAAACTAATAATACACAAAATTTTACATTTAGAAGTCATAATCCTAACAAACTAGACAATAAATCAATGCAATTTAATAATTTTAAACCAAATCCACTTATGCTTCAAAACCAAAAACAAAATTTTCAAAATTTTAAAGTAAATTACCCCCAACAAACTCAAAATTTTAGACCGAACAATTTCCAACAAACACAAAATTTTAGACCGAACAATTTCCAACATACATACATCAAATTTTCAAAATCCAAATTATTCTCAACGACCGTCGACCTTTCAAAACTTTCAAAAAAATTTCCAACAACGACCCAATCAACAAACTTTTAATAATCCCCAAAATATTAACAAATCTTTCATGACTAGACAAAATTCAAATAGAACTTTTAAACCTACCCCTATGGAAGTAGATTCTAGTTATAGAACAAATTTTAACAAACCTACAAGACCAACCTTTCAATCAGAAGAATTATTTAATTTAGAACAAAATCACGATCAATATGAAAATTTTAACGGTGATAATTTGGAAGAATACGGAATTTTCTATGATAACGATTATGAAAATTTGTATGAAAATGAAAATCCCACAGGAAAAAACTTTAATTTCGAAGAAAATACCCCAACTAATGAACCACTAAATGAAAATTTTCGTTTAATTACCAATCAAAACCAGATAACGTAAGCATTTATTTAAATAATTTAGAAACAACAATAATTACTTTACCGTTTATATATATTCCCGAAATTCAAGCAAAATTTTTAATTGATACCGGTAGTGCAAGAAGTTTAATTAATTCAGATCTAGCTTTTAAATATTTCAAAAATTTCATTCAAATTGAAAATTTTCAAATTCAATCAGCTCATGGATTTTCACAACATAACAAAGTAATATTTATTAATGTACCTAAATTATTCAAAATTGATTTAAAGCATAAATTTTATATTTTCGATTTTTCACCAAAATTCGACGGACTAATAGGAATTGATTTATTACAAAAATTGAAAGCTAACATTGATGTAGAAAAAGAAATTCTCGTTACTCCTCAAGTAACAATTCCAATAATTCTACAAATGGAATTAAATAAAAATTTTAATCAAACGAATACTAACAATTTTGAAAATTATCAACTAACAATTGAACCCGGAATAGAACAAGTAGTCAAAATTCCAACGAATCAAATTAACTGTACTGGTATTTTTCCGTATACAAAATTTAAAAAAGGTGTTGAAACGCCCAAAGCTCTAGTCAATATAATTAATAATTTTGCAATCACAACTATTAGAAATTCAGGCGATGAACCAATCACAATAAATTTTGATAAACCTTTCGATGTAGAACCATTAAATATAGCTGAAACAAATTTTATTGAAAAAATGGAAACCGATGAAAACTTTAACCAAACTCAAGATAACCTTCTAAAATCAAATTTAAAAAACTTACGTTTAGGTCATACTAATCAAGAAGAACGAGATCAAATAAGAAAATTATGTTACGAATACAGGGATATATTTTATTGTGAAAACACACCATTAACCTCTACAAACCAAATCAATCACGAAATTAAATTAACTGACGAAACCCATATATTTCCAAAACCCTATAGGTATCCATACATACATAAAAATGAAGTTCAAACTCAAATTTAAAAAATGTTAGATCAAAAAATTATTCAAAATTCAAATTCACCTTGGTCTTCTTGGACGCCAGCGGGAAAAAGAAATGGAGAGTCGTAATTGACTATCGAAAATTAAACGAAAAGACCGTAGACGACAGATACCCTATACCTAACATCAACGACATTTTGGACAAATTAGGAAAATGTCACTACTTTACAACTTTGGACTTAGCCTCTGGTTTCCACCAAATCGAAATGAACCCAAAAGACATACCAAAAACAGCATTTTCCGTTGAAAATGGACATTACGAATTTCTCCGTATGGCATTTGGACTCAAAAACGCTCCAGGAACTTTCCAACGAGTGATGGATAACATATTAAGAGGAATCCAAAACGAAATATGCCTAGTCTACTTAGATGACATCATAATATTTTCAATTTCATTACAAGAACATCTAGAAAGAATTCGAGAAGTTTTTAAAAGATTACGGAATGCTAACTTTAAAATTCAATTAGATAAATCGGAATATTTGCGAAAAGAAGTTGCTTATTTAGGACATGTGATAACTCCGGAAGGCGTGAAACCTAATCCAAATAAAATAAAAGCAATTTTAGATTACCCAATTCCAAAAACCACCAAAGAAATAAAAGGATTTTTAGGACTCCTTGGATATTACCGACGTTTTATAAAATATTTTGCCAAATTAACTAAACCACTAACATATTGTTTCAAGAAGGGTAAGGAAATCAATCATACTTCATCAGAGTATATTAACGCATTTCGAAAGTGTCAACACATTTTAACTAATGATCCGATATTACAATACCCCGATTTTGAAAAACCTTTCATCCTAACTACAGATGCCTCAAATATTGCAATCAGTGGAATACTAAGTCAAGGTAAAATTGGTTCCGACCTACCTATAGCATATGCCTCGAGAACATTAAACGACAGTGAACAAAATTATTCGACAATAGAGAAAGAACTACTTGCAATCATTTACGCGACAAAATACTTTAGACCATATTTGTACGGACGAAAATTTACAATTGTTACTGACCACCGCCCACTCACTTGGCTCTTTGGCCTAAAAGAACCAAATGCGAAATTGGTAAGATGGCGACTACGACTAGAAGAATTTGACTATGACATCGTTTACAAAAAAGGGAAAATGAATTCGAACGCAGATGCTCTCTCGAGAATAAAAATAAATGCCTTAGAAACTTTTGACAACGAATCACTTTTTAATAACCCCGGTGATGTTGACGAAAATGTTTTAGATATGTTAAGAGAAGTCACTTACGAACCTATACCACAAACTTCAGATATTGTAACTTCAAATATTCAAAATTCTAAAAACAATAATAACAAAATCAAAATTTTATCTAATATACAACTTAAACCACCAAATTTACCTACCGAATGCACACCTCACTCCAATTTTAACGAAACAACAAATGACGGAATCCCAATTATTGAAGATGCAATAGATAACAAACCAAGTCAAATCATTGTTTTACCAAATCGTGAACAAACCATGAACGTTACCAATAACGATTACGAAAACTTAAAAATTCGAATTCTCAAAATTCCAAAAGAATTCAATAAATATTTCATTCTCAAATTTTTACAGACTTATACCACTTCTGCTAAAACCTATTACATTTACTTTCACACAGAAAAATTATATCAAGATTTTTGTCAAGTATATTTAAAAACTTTTTCTGAAAGAGGTCCAAAATTAATCCGAGGTACTAAAAAATTAAATTTAATCAGAGACAAAGACGAACAATTATTACTAATAAGAAACCATCATGAAGGCAAAACTAACCATCGCGGAATAAATGAAACCTTAGAATATTTAAAAAGAAATTATTTTTGGAAAGACATGAAAACAAATGTTTCAAATTACATTAATTCTTGTACTACTTGTCAAGTTACGAAATATGCGAGAAAGAAACCTTATGTTCCTTTACTCATAACGGAAACTCCGAGTAGACCATTCCAAATTTTACACATGGATC
Organism: Cantharis rufa; assembly: GCA_947369205.1. Taxonomy (NCBI): domain Eukaryota; kingdom Metazoa; phylum Arthropoda; class Insecta; order Coleoptera; family Cantharidae; genus Cantharis; species Cantharis rufa. The sequence continues at coordinate 31,094,697 of OX376305.1, read as the reverse complement.
TATTCAGTTACAATACCAACATATATTTAACAATTATTGATGCATTCACAAAATTAGCGCAAGCATTCAAAATAAATTCGAAAAATGCAATCGAGATAACCCAAAATTTAATGCAATATATTAAGTTTTACGGTGTACCCGAAAAAATAATTTGTGACAACGGTGGAGAATTTAAAAATGAAGTAGTCAAGGAATTTCTTAAATTACATAAAATTGAAATTCATTTTACAACACCATCCCATCACGATTCAAACGGAATAGTTGAACGATTACATTCAACATTAATCGAACACCTACGTATATTACAATCCCAATTTCCAAATGATGATAATCTAATGCAATACGCAATCACAGGATACAACAATAGTATACACAGTGTTACCAAATTTACCCCCTTTGAACTTGCTTTTGGACATACTAACTTAAGAGACAACACCGATTTATTTTTAGAACAAAATTTTTATCAGAAATATATCGATGATCACAAATTAAAAACTCAGATAATTTATGATAATTTATAAAATAAAATAAAACAACACAAAATTAAAACTATCAGTAAAATTAATACCGAAGGTGACCAACAATTTGATTTTAAAACCGGACAACAAGTTTACAAAATAAATACCAGGAAACGCACAAAGAAAGACAATAAATTCGTAGGGCCTTATACAATTTCATTATTACTACCACAAAATAAAGCAGAAATAATTAATCTTAAAACCAATAAATACGAAATTATTCACTTAAAAGAATTAAAAAAACCAAATTTAATTTCAGATATTTCTGGCTCATGATCAATGCAGACGAACCGACTTATAGACAAATGACTGACAATCCAGGTTACTTCATGTACGTTTAGGCAATGCCTATAACAAAATATCTTCTTGGACTTTTATTCAGATTTTTGACTTATCACTAATCATAAATCAATTTCATTTATTAGAAAACCAATATAAATTTATAAATTGCACTTTTCATAATACCTCCATTCCCATCCAATATAAAACAGAATTTTACAACTTACACCAGATAACGGACCATTTAATAAATTTAATAAATAAACAAATTTTGCAAATAAATCCTCCAATTCTAACAAAATTAAATAGACAAAAACGTGGTGCTATCAATGGATTAGGATCTTTGATAAAAATCATAACGGGAAACCTCGACGATCAGGATGCTATACGTTTTGACAATGCAATTCAAAATTTAAAACAAAATCAAAATAAATTAAAAACGATTATAAACGACCAAATAACATTAATGCAATCCGTCATAACAAAATTCAATAACACAGCAATCGCTCTTGTTAATAATCAAAAACTATTAGAATATAAATTAATGCAATTTCAAAAATTAATAAACGAAACTAGAGTACAAAATTTAAAATATGAACATATTAGAATGATATCTACTACAATTTCAGAATTGATAACAACTTTTCAAATAATTAACACTATGTTAAATAATTTAGAAATAGCAATAAGTTTTGCAAAAATTAATATTTTTCATAATTACATAATTGACCCAATCGATCTTTTAGAAGAAATTAAGTTTATAAATAACGAAATCGAAAATGTTAAATTACCATTTAAACCTACGTTAGAAAATATTTTACTATTTGAAAAAATTATTAATATTAAAAGCTATATAAAAGATAATCAAATCGTTTTTCTACTTGACATTCCAATTGTGGAAAAGGAAAAATATGACTATTTCAAACTATACCCCTTACCAATTCTCACTACCGAAAACAATTTTAAAATAATCCTACCCAATTCAAAATTCCTAATCACAAATGAGCAATATTACTCGAATTTCGATAATAAATGTCGAGAGATAAAATTCGACGAATACCTATGTGAAGAAATTACATATGAAACTCAAAGAGAGGAAGATAACCCATGCGAAGTACAACTTTTGAAATTTTCGGGAAACATTACAAATTGCAAACAAGAACATATTAAATTAAAAAATCTAAAAATTCAAAAAATTGAAAATGGAAAATGGATAGTTATAACTTCTAATCAACTACTAGGCCATCAAAAATGTCAAGACGAAAAAGAAAACATTCCATTAAATAGTACATATGTAATCGAACTTCCAAAAACCTATGAATTAAATATACAGGACATCAAACTACGAAATTTCCAAAGTGAAAACAAAAACCTTAAAATTTTTCAAGATCCCCAACTTAAAGATGTCAACAATGATAAAAACAAACGACGATTATGATGTGAAACCTTTGGAACTATCAAAACTAGATTTGAGTGAATTCGGTAAAATACAAAGTGAACTAAATAATCAAAAAGTGAAATTAAAAGATAGCGTAGTGATACATTTTAAGAAAACTAGTGTTTGGACTATTTTAATTTATTTTATCATTGTAATAATAATATTGTACAAAATTTACTTTTGTGTTAGAAAACGTAAACATTTCCAATCCAGAAACGACGATAGCGAAACAAAACAAGAAGATGAAGCCGAACAACCCAACTTAAACAACTCTGAAAAATTAGTCACCAAAAAGCTCCAAATTTTTCAAACTTAGGAGGGAGGAGTTATATTCTACCATTAAATTTATTACTGTAAATTTATAAATTCATAGTAATTAATAATTACATGTGTGACAATGTGGTGAACTGCAATTCTGCATTTCACACAAGTATAATATAAATTATTTTTCCTGAAATTGAATATCTTTGATAAGAGGTCAAAAGAATAATAAAGTCAACTCTTCAGAAAAGCAGCAGTCTTCCTTTTAGATTCATAGTAGTAAGATTCATTGTATCGCGTAGTTTAGTTTAGTTTTTAATTGTTATTGTTCTGGAATTGCCATAAAAGTTTGTAATTATTAATAAATTTTGAAATCGTTTTTAAAAAATTAGTTATTATTGACTTAAACATTACTCTAGCACCAGCTAGCACCCAAATATTAGAGCTAGCACCATTACGGTTTTTTCACAAATTAGTATTTCATAAAAATGTCTAAATGCTTCATTCCACTGCGCATGATCCATGATATATTCCACTCGCTCCGCCCATTCTAAACTTGACTAATAACTTTTTAACAGAGTAGGGCTTAAAAAAAAATATCGTCACTCTCTGCCGCAATACCTCCAATCACCAGCACACCAAATTTTGTCCGGAGATACGATGACATAATATTCATTGTTGCTTTCTATTGTGGTAGCCTTAACAAAGATATCGGTAGCCCTGGCAAAAATATCTATATGTATCACCCCCTACCCTAAATCTATCTATAAAAGTTTTTTTAACAAAATCCAAAATGAAAAAAAATTTTTATTTTTGTACGCCACTGCATTTTTTCCAAAATTTTTATATACGTCACATAATACCGTAAGAAGTCACAAATAAAATTTCTCCAAGATTGGTACAACAAATTTTTTCGGTCATCTAGCGGATTTTTCGAAAATAAATTTTTGTAAATTACTGACTGTCGATTTACTGATTCTGAAAACATTTTCAAAAAAATTTAACAAACAGCCTAAACTTGGTCGCTACCTAGTGGCAGAACCTTTTACTTATAAAGTAACGTTCCGTCAGTCCGTACGACGATATTATAAAATATTTCCCACCGAACCACCTATTTTTGTATTCTAAAATAAATTGTTACAAGCCCTAAACTCAATTCTTATGCTGCACTCGGTATACAAATCAACATTAACCTAATTTTGACACATATGTCACAAAATTATAACGTTTATTAAAATTTTGAATATATTGCTTTTTTTTGCAAGCCATCTGACAAATTCTCACAAAAAATATATTAAATTAAGATTTCAGTTAATATTTTCTGTAATTTTTCTGACCTGGCCGCCCTGTTACAATTGGCTCGGTTTGTTTTCTCACCAATACTTATACTTTCAAACCTCCATCGACACACCAAATTTTAGCTGAATCGGTTAAACATTTCCGGAGATACGACGACATTTTCATTTTTTAAAATTTATTTTATTGTGGTGGCCCTGGTGAAGATTTCTCTGGCAAAACCTTATTTTCACCATTCCAGCCCACGAGGCATACGTCCAATAAGTTTGATTGCAATCGACGTAGAAATGCCGGAGAAAATCGATCGACAAAAACTTTTTTCATGTTTTTGCCAAAAAAGTTAATTTTATTTTTTTCATGTTGCATTACTGATTTCTATCGAAGGATTACATATGCTCTCATATCCATTAGGATCAATGTACCTACGTACCAAATTTGGGTAAGATCCCTTCAGCATTTCTTGAGTTATTCACTCTTAAAGTTTCAACTTTGACAACTTGTGATTTTTGACAGACGACAGATAGAAGATTAATTTTACCTATTCTGGATAAAGCCTTTTAAGGCCTTTAAAATAACATATCGCAAGACAAAATATTTTTAAAAAATCCCGTATTATTTTCTTGTGGTGGCACTCCTGATTGATAGATCGCGACGAAAACCTTATTTTCACCTTTCCACCGTGAACCCTACCACCATACCAAATTTGGTCGTAATTGGTTGGATGGTTCGGAAGCAAATCGATCGACAAAATTTGACGACCGACAGACCGACACAGAAATTTTTATTTTAGTTTTTGCAGATCTTTACGTTTCTGAACACGGTGATCTCGAAAATGCAAAAAAAAGCTGAAATTTTTTTTCGATTACCATACCTCCAATTTTTTTTTTAAATTGATTGGAGGTAATATCAACAAGACAACTTTAAGTCAAAATTAATACACTAAATTCCGATTTTGTCTTACATGCTGTAAATAAAAATTTGACACCTGATTATTTGACTTGGCGAAACATCTTCTTTAGTTTTTAACAAGTCATTATAAATTTCTGGTTAACTAATCATATAGGTCAGGGGTGGCCAACAGGTCGATCGCGATCGACCGGTCGATCGCGACTGTTAGTCCAGTCGATCGTGGCAAGGCAAAAAATAGCAAAAAAAAAGCAAAAAATGCTACATGATTGTATACTGAACTATGCTGTTTCATTTAATATTTCTAGAAGTATGTAATTGGTAGATCGCACAGGGTCTCGTTAGTGAACAAGAGATCTTGGGTCCAATCAAGTTGGCCACCCCTGATATAGGTTATTTATTTAAAATAAAATGTTTGTTGTAATTGCCCATAGATGGGGATATGGTACACTTAGTTCAAATTAAGCAATAATTTAGTTGAGCATTTAGTTTAGGGAACAGTTGAGCTCAACAAGATTATAGACGAGGAAAATGTTGCAGTAGTAGACGTTATGGGAAAGCTACACGATGAAGAAAAGCAAGAAAGGGAAACCGATAATAATTTTAGAAATTGGTGCAAGAATATTTCCGAATTCGCAAAAATTAGAGTCAACACACCAGATGAAACAGGTGACCGAGGTAATCAACAGGTTTTACTTTCTTTCGTGGACGATTTTTTAAAGATTTCCAATTTTTTGCCTTTATGGAGCAGTATTATGTGTAAAAATTTTCCATTTTCGCCTAGAATTGCCAGCTCAGCATCGGCTGAAAGTAATTTTAATCAAGTCAAGAACAGAATTTTTGCTCACGAAAAACTTCCTCTACGTGTGGATGAGTTTGTTGGCGAATACATCAGGCACTATGAAGGTGCTATGAAGCTGGCTATCAAGTATAATATGATCGCTAATATTCAAGTCGAAACAATTTCTACAAGCCAATTAGAAAAATCATCGGTAGGTACTTAACAATTTCAAAGCTGAAACAAATAATTCACAATCAAGCCATAATCTTCTGTTGCCTGATAATCTGTGCGCTTCTTGTCAATTAGGAATTGGAAGTGCTAATGTTGCATGTAAATTATGCAATTTGTTGTTGCATAACAATGACAACTGTTCTGTCTCATACGAAGATGAGATATATTGTAAAGGATGTTATATTAGAGGTACACAAGATAAAATATTGTCCGAAAGAGTCGCTGAAGAATCATGGATGGGAATGAACGTTCCTCACAAGAAAAGACCCCGAAAGTCATATTTAGAACCTCATTCAGAAATGGCTGTTGTCGATTGGACGAGAAAAATAAATATAACGACAATTGGACTCCTGCGGAATGGTAATATAGTTCATTTGAAACCACTAAAAATCTTCAAACAATTGGTAACGTTAAGAAACACTTGCGGACTAGATGCATTAATTCAAATATTTTGTATTGCATATTGTGATTCGTTTATTATCAAGGAACAGGGCTGGGCAAAATACATTTTATTTTGTATTTGAAATACAAATACAAAATACTCGAAAGTCAAGTATTTTAAATACAAATACAAAATACATTTGAAAAATGTATCAAAATACATTTGTATTTCAAATACATTAGTATTTAAAATACTTTATTGAAATACATTATGATTATATACAAATTATTTATTTATTTATTTAAAACAATTGTTATTCCCTTTTAAAAAAACCAATCTCTCGAATTGTGTGTCGGAAAGTATTTAAAACAACAGACCTGCACCTTGCGCCCTGTTTTCAAATACATTTGAAAATGTGCACATTTGGCGGTGATTTAAAAAAATTATTGTATAATTTTAAAAATTAAAAAATGTAATTGACTAAAGTATTTTAAATACAAAATACATTTTATTGTATTTTAAATACAATTACAAAAATACTTTTAGAAATTCATCGAAAATACATGTAACGAAATACATTTGTATTTAAAATACATGTAATTGAAATACTGCCCAGCCCTGTCAAGGAATATATGGAATGAATGAAAGACAGTAATAGGTTCGCAAAATTAGTAGTCCAAGTTGTGAATAAAGGTGTGAACATTCATACCTACAGAACTCGAGCAGAACTACTATACGAACATTTTCCAAAACATACCTTGCCAGAAAAACTTATAGAAATTAATTGTGAAGATAGTATCACCAATATAGCCAAACTAACTTTAGAAAGTTTTAGAATAGGAATGAAAACTGACGAATGCAACAATTGCAAGAATATTCAACACGCTGAACTAAAATGGTTATCGGTAGAACTGAATACTATTGAAGAACTGCAGAGCAAATTAGAGACTCACATATCCGAACATGTATTCAGAAAAACGTGCAATGAATGTGGAAACAATCGGTTCTTGCGAAAGATAACTTTAGATCGAATATTTATTGCAATAGAATCAATTGCAACAAGTAATATGCTTTTAGAATTGACCACAAATTTGGAAGGCATACCAATACATTTTTCAATAAATGGCGATAAATATGTACTACGTGGTATAATAGCATTTCAAGGAACTTCACAACATACACCAAATTGTATGTGACATTTTTTGACATATGGAAGACGACACAATGGTAAATGGGAAATATATAATGACTTGTTAAAAACTAAAGAAGATGTTTCACCAAGTCAAATAGTCAGGTGTCATTTCCTTATTTACAGCATATAAAACAAAATCGTAATGTATTAATGTTCATATATTTGTCGCTTCATTTTTGTTTCCCTTCTTGTATATTGGAATTGTTCTCGATATTTTCAGTGTGTCCGGAAAAATTCCTTTTTGTAAGCATGCATTCATGATATGACACAGAACCGTTTGTATGTCTTGTTTTATAAGTTTTACTATTTTTAAGTTTAAATTATTGATGTCGTAGGATGACGAGTTTTTCAGTTGCCTTATGGTGCTTTCCATTTCTGTATCAGAGATGTCGTATAAAAATATAGTTTCTCGTGTGCTTGGAATCGCTGAATTTAGATATTGTGCTGGATTTGTGCTTGTTGCTGGTATCTTCTTGTTTAATCATTTTGTGGCATTTGTGAAGTGATTGCAGAAGTCGTTTGCTGTAAGTGTTGAGTCGTTTTTAGATTCGTTTTTCTTTCCAAGTTCTTTGTTGATGATGGTCCATGTCTCTTTTTGAATATCACTTGATTGAGTGATTTGTTTCGCATTTATCTGCTTCTTATGTATTTCAAGTTTCTCGTTAAAAAGTTTCCTTAAATTGTTGTAGCTTTTCCTGTCATTTGTGTTGGTGGTCGTTTGTTTGATTCGTTGATGTAGTGATTTCATTTGCTTCTTTATATTATCAAGTTCTCTTGTGAGCTTGATTTTTGCTTTGTTTCGTTTGTAACTTTTTACTGGAAATGTGGCGTCGGCATTTTCTTGAATAGTTTTGGTAAATAAGTGGAACTTCTTGGTTGGGTCTGTTTCCTGATATACACTTTCCCAATTTATATTGCTGATCTTGTGTTTAAATTTATCGATTAATTTTTTTGAAAATTTTCTCTTTGATATTTTGTCTTGTTCTTTTTGTTTGTTTGTGTGCCACTCGATGCAAATTGATTTATGATCGGATATAGTGGTTTCGGATAGGTAACTCGAAGTGTGGATCACGTTGGTGAATATGTTGTCAATACAGGTTGAGGATATTTGGTTATATCGTGTAGGTTCGAGTATAGTTTTTTCCAGATTGAAGGATTTCATGAGGTTTCCGAGGCTGGACTTTTCAAGCGTATTTGAGTTTAGGTCTATATTAAAGTCGCCTGCTATTATTAATTTGGTTTGTGGCTTGTATAATTTTGTTAAGTCTGACACAATATCTTCTAGTAATTCAAGAAATTTGTTGGGATTTCCTGCTGGTGATCGATAGGTTGCTACAATAATTGTGTTTGCATTTTTTATGTAACAGGCTGCAAATTCGCCTTCAATTTCGATGGATTTTGCAGCTATCTGGGGGAGCGGTGTGCATATCCAGTTGTTGTTTGAATACACAGCCACACCTCCATGTCCGTGTTTGGATCTGGAAAAATGTGATATTAATTTGTAGTCACTTATATTTAGCATATGTATGTTCTCGGATTTTTTCCAGTGCTCGCAGATACATGCAATGTCAATATCTTGTTCCTGCAGCGTGTGTTCAAGAGAAGCAACTTTGTTTGATAAGCATTGTACATTTACGCGTAAGAGCCTTACTTTGTTGTTTGTTTTTTTGTTGGTTTGTTTTGCGTATGAATTCTGTTTTTCGTTTTGTGTTGGAATTTCGTACAAGTTTAGGTTGTGGTTTCGTTTTTCTGATTTTTCTGTAAAAAATGTTGACCTCTTCTAAAAACGAATCGCTCGTATCTTACACCGATTGGCCATAATTTTGTATCATATATTGCACTTTTTTTTTCGATGTCCACTCCTACCATGAAGCATCTTCTGGTGCTTTCAGTGTTTGCAGTTTTCAGTAATTCTACTGTTACGGCTTCACTGCTTAGTTTTTCGCATAGGTATTCTTTTAATATCTCCTCGGTTACGTGTGCTTTGACTTTTGAGACAAATAGCCATAGTTTTGGGTTTTCTGCGCCTACAATTTGAAGTGCATTAGTGTCTGTATTGTTACCTACAGGTTTTGGTTTTCGTTTCCAACTTTTCCTATAATTTACTGTCTTGAAACCGTCTTCGTCTTCGTACTTGTTTGTTTGTTTTCTGATGTTCGATTTGGCTTCTTTGATACAGTTTTCTACAAATTCCTTAGTTATTTTTTGTTCATTGTTTATCTTGATGTTATTTTTTGAATTTCTTCCTATAATGTTATTTATGTTTTGTAGGTTATGTTTTTCTTTGTTTACTTCGCTATTTTGTGAGGCTTGCGTTACACTAACTTTGCTTTCTTCTAAAACTTGAACTACACTAGGTTTCAGTGTTTCTTTCACCTGGTTTGTTGGTTGTCTAAGTTCGTTTAAAGAATGCTTTTTTGCAATCGATTTCTGCATGTTAATTGGTTCTTGCTTTTTTAACAAATCAATGATAAGGTTTTTGTCCTTTACCATTTCGTTTAGCGTTTTTATTTGCATTTGCAAACTGTCGATTAAATCGTTTAACATTTTAAGTTCGTTGATGCTATTAATTGAGTCCAATTTTTTATGCGTTTCTTGCAATTCTTTTTCTACAAAATCACAAAGTTCTTCATTGTTCTTGTATTTGTCCGGTAATTGTTTAGTAATTAGCAGATCGACTAGTTCGTTTTTCAATAATTTTCCTAGTTCGTTTGCGATCTCGTGGTTCGGTTTTATAACCTCACTTTTTTGATTACGTATTGCTGCCATGACGTTTGGTACTGGTATATGCTGGTATATATACTGGTATATATATTAACTGGGGGGGGGGCTAGCGTTACTTTAGCCCCCCCCAGTTTCAATGTGGATTTGTGAAAAAACTGTAATGGTGCTAGCTCTAATATGTGGGTACTAGCTGGTGCTAGCTATGTAGAATCGGGAGCTAGCTTTTTGGCCAAAAGTATTAACTGGGGGGGGGGGCTAGCGTTACTTTAGCCCCCCCCAGTTTCAATATGGATTTGTGAAAAAACTGTAATGGTGCTAGCTTTCATATTTGGGTGCTAGATATGTAGAATCGGGAGCTAGCTTTTGGGCCAAAAATTTTAACTGGGGGGGAAATCTCGACTTTCCGTATTCAATCAGCGAATTGTACTTTGCGTGCATGTGAAGTTCGACTATTTATGGATAAGCTAACGGGTTGGGCTGACCGCAGCTTAATGTCACAGCTCGATGATTTCCATTTTCCGGAAGAACGTCTTCAAGTGTTCACAGCTTTATCATGGGAGCAAATAACTCAGCTAAGGGGCATGTTAAAGTCAATGAGAAACTCAGATGTGAGGTCGGTAACTCAAGCCCTGATAGTTTTTCTTTTTAAGCTACGAACTGGTAACTCGAATAGATTACTGGCTTCTATCCTCGGCCTTGAATATACGCAGCAAGTCTCAAAGATGAAAAAATCGGTCATGCAGTCTTTTGAAAAAGATATTCTGCCGAAATATTTTGGTTTCGAGAACAATTCTCGAGAGACCCTCATCCAGGATCATACTTCATTGATGGCAAGAAAATTACACGGCTCGGACAAACTCATTCTCATTTGTGATGGAACATACACTCGGCATGAGAAAAGTTCCAACAACGCATACCAGAGAAAATCTTTTTCTGGGAAAAAAAAAGTGCCACTATGTAAACCTTTCACCATTTGAACCACTGATAGATTGGTTGTCGACATACCTGGACCTTTTTTAGCTAACCAAAACGATGCGAACATTCTGAAATCGATCTTGAAATCCTCGCATCCTATGAAGGGATTTCTTCAGGAAGGCGAAATTTTAATCTTGGATAGGGGATTTCGCGATGTTGTTTCTTATTTGGAAAAGGAGTGTCAAATCACTGTTTTAATGCCAGCATTGAAGGGTAAGCGATCTCAATTAACTACAGAGGAATCTAACAAGTCTCGATTCGTGACCAAGTTGAGATGAGTAGTAGAAGCCGTCCACGGGGTCATAAAAGAGAAATATCACTTGCTAGACAATAAATTGGACAATAAAATGCTGCCAAAGACTGGAGCATACTGCAGAATAGCGTCCTTCCTTTATAATCAATTTGGTAAACGACTCGATTCTGATGTTGAAATGAGTGATGAAATTGTAGATGCGATGAACGCCAAAAAAAAATTGTGAGAATGCACTGAGCAAAGAAGTTGAGGAAAATCGTTAGAACAGGCGTAAGCGAGACTTCAAACATATGACATCTGCAGATATTTTGGACTTTCCTGAATTGACAAGGCGTGACCTCGTAATATTGTTTACTGGTACATACCAACTAAAACAAACTTTATCCTACCTCGCCGAGATTTTGGATGAACAGGACAACCTCAAAGTGTTGTTTTACAAAGAAAATGAAAAAATGATTCGAGTGTCTGTACCTTCCAGGCATAAGAGCAGAAAAAATTACAATTGCTTTGTAGAATATACACCGAATGCAATTGGACCTGGAAGTATATTGAGGTATTGTTGTGACTGTGCGAATGGAAATCGAACAGTAGGATGTTGTGCTCATATAGCTGCAATCATTTATTATCTCTCCAATGGACGATATGAAGATAGAATTTTGAGACCAGCCGAGATCTTAACAAAATCATTCATGACCGATAATGTAGTGGCGTGCATCAACGACGATTCAGATGATGACGAGTGAGATTTTCTGGGACAATGAATAAAATTACGGAATTTGTAAATATAGAAGTAACTGTCTAATAAATAAAATCTGTTAAAAAACATACGGAGAAAATTACTTAGTTCGAGTATAGGTAAATGCCTAACCTCAAGCAAGTACATCATAGGTCAAACAGGCCTTCTCGGGGGATTTCAGGGGCGCTCATGTAGTTTCCTGGGTCAGTTGTTTGATTTAATATTTGCAGAAGGACTGAAATCGAAATATGGGTTTTAAATGAAAAAAATTACAATAAAAAAATTGTGGGGGTCAGAGAGTGGGAGTTGAGAGGTTTTTATGGTGCTGAATTGATTTTGGAGCTTCATTTTTGGGCAGAATCGTTCACAAGGGGTCGAAACTAGGGCTCAAATGTCTCGTGAACCTCATGATAACTCAATGTTCCGAAAAAAGGCCGCAAGAGAATCAATCAAACGGTCGAAAATAGGCCAAAAATGTGCAAAATCGCATAGTTCACGTTTTCGACCTTGGGTCCAACATAAAAAATTTTTCACATTACACCATCGGAAAGGTAATAAAAAATGCCAAAAATTGACGTTTTTTAATTTTGTGCCGGGAAGAGAGAAAGTTCTGAAAATCACGTTCCAAATATTAAAATGGGTGTCATTTTTGGGTTATGAAGCCCAAAAAATCTGAAAAAATTCAGACGTCTTCTTCATTAAATCACCCTTTGAATGCCGAAAACCGGGTGTGAAAATGTAATTTCTAGCGAGAGTTATCGTAAAAATGGTGAAAAGTGGCTTTTTCGGCGCTAGGATTGCCCTAGCGGGCTGAAAATTTGGGGGGTTTGGTCTTTTTTGATACCAAATCAAATGCCCTAGTTCCAGTCAAAATCCTAGACGGGGGACTTTGCACCATCTTATTGGGCTATGCCCTTTGTAGTTTAGATAGTTATTATTAATAGTTATTAAGGTTATCATTTTATATTATAAAAGAGTTATTGTTTACAAATTTTAATAATAATGCGTGCGATGAACATTTTTTGAATAACCAATTACTTTTAAGACATTTAAAAGATTCAACGTTTACGCCGAATTAAGATTGTTTAGATGTAAAGAACCAACATATCAAAAAACCTTCTCAATATTTCGTAGTTTTTCCCGGCATCGACTTCGTGATCATGATCACAAATTGGAAAATAATTTTTTCATATTACCTGCATTGAAACAGTGTGTTTCAATAGCTGTCAAGACAGTCGAAACACGACAATTTCAGACCACTGCGAATATTGGTCAAACATTAAAATGTTTCTGCCCGAGGGCAGAAACACTCAAGTTTCTTACCGCCAACTCTGTTTCCGATTTCATTTCAACCCTGTCAGAATTAAAATAATTTTTCATTACTTCAAATAAAATTTAATTAGTATGACAGCTGTCAGATTCGTCAAAGTCAAATTCGATATTGTGGTTTATGAGTAATTTTTTTTTGCGCGCGATCGATCTAAATTTTTGCATATGGTTTCCTACCGATAATTCACCGGGGGGTGTGTACGAGACGAGGGGGGGAAATTTTTTCTCAGTTTTTCGATATCTAGCGCCGTTGTCGAGTTATTGCTGATTCAAAAAAATTTCGAATTTAAAATATTTATTTTACAAGTTTCAATGCAAAAAAATTTTCTGTTTCAATGCAGGTAATATGAAAAATAGTATGTGTGGCGCGGGGTGAAACGCGATTTCAGACGAAGGTGATGCCAGCCCTCGCTTCACTCGGGCAGGCAAATTTCACCCTCGTCTGAAATCGCTTTGTTTCACCCCTTGCCAAACAATATACTATTTAAATTAATGTACACAACTTGTAATTATTATTTTATTCATTATGTGCCCTATATTTACTACTCTGCTAATAAAATTTAAGGTAATTTTATAATCCTTGTGTTGACGTAGATTTGCGACAATGATCTTAGAATTATGGCTCTGAATGCTAGGCATCCCGGTGGCCATCACGACCAATTTATTTCGCACAGTGTTCCAGGCTAGGCATCAGAGTGGAGACCTGTCAAATGAATGGCTGCTTGGTTAATATTTTGCTAACTAAATTACTTGTAGTTGCAATTATTTCTAATAAGCTGAATACATAGGCTTGCAATAAAATAGGTCAAGCTTGAATAAAGTCCAGCATATACAAACCGTTCACAAAGGAATATTGTCGGTGTTTTTCAGGTTTTTCTCAGGTGGCTCTTACTACCGATGACGAACCAGCCCGAAGGATAGCCTGGTGCACTATACACGCAGGCTCTATGCCAGACACGGAACTACGTCGAGCGCTGCATCGGTGTCCTAAAGGAACGTTGGGGGTGTTTGCGAAAGGAGCGAGGCCTACACTACAGTCCGCAACAGGCAGGCCTCATCATCAACGCCTGTGTGACTATGCACAACATTGCATTGCATTATCGGCTTCCACCACCGCAACCTTTCCTTGATGAGGCCGACGAACTACAGCCAATCGCTCCGAGGGTGCCTGCCATAGCAGCTGGACCTCAAGAGAACATTTATCAGCAGGGTATGGCTATTCGAAACCGCCTTATTGCAGCTCGCTTCACTTAAGGTTCATCACTACATCTTTTTTAAAAATTAATTAAATTTCTTAGTAATTATGGTTGCTAGACTTATGCCTACTTAATGCAGACATTATTTAAACTTTTTTTTTTCAGTGCTTAGTAACGTTTTGGTAGTTGTGGTTGGAGTTGCTTGTGTGCCGATGCTTGATAATTAGAGACGGGATTTTAAGCATTTGTGCTTATTGTCAATTTTAAAAGCAGTTCTTTAAAATTTGAGATGTGGACGAATTACATATAGTTAACGTATAGTTTTTCATGCTCTTTTTGCTTTTTTTGCGATTTCTTGCTTATTTGCTTATAATTGAACTTATTTTCTACTTTTGTAGATGAACTTATTTTTATATTATTATGAACTTATTATGAACTTATTTTTAGTTAGCATTTAACGTTTAAATAAGATTTTGAAACTGTTAAAAATCTTTCAATTTTTTTTTAACATTTAAGTTATTTATTTGCTTATCTATCATCTGTTGCTTTAAACAGTAGAGGTAATATCTACAGTAAACTAGTAACAACAAAGCAATAAAAACTATCCTTAAAACGGCTTATTTCTTATACTTTGTCGGTATATATTTACGTAAAAATATGTCTTATTTTTGGATAAAGTAGTTTTTCCGGAAAAAATTAGGTAAATCACATCTGGGACTTTTTATTATATAATTTGAATTTATTTTAAGCATATTTTGAGGTATATTAGGGACAATGGATAATTTTTAAATTTTATTTTACACCCCAGTTTGCCTTCGATTGCTCTAGACCTTATAGCTGCATTTAAATACGCTCCTATCAGAAGTGTTAATGTATAAAGAAGCTTTTCTACCTATAAACATATTTTATACGATAAGAGACACAATTTAACAACTAAACATTTGGAACAATTTTTAATTGTCAATTCTTTTCGGCAGCATGAATAGTTTTATTTCATTGTATTATTATGTTATGCTATGTTAATTTTTAATTGTATTATTATTTATTATTATTATTTATTTAATTATTATTAATTACGTGCAAAGAGGCTTTGTTTAATTCTTTCGAAAAATAGTGTCTAAGATGCCATTTTTTGCTTTAATTATTAACTTTTTTCGTAACTTTTTTTTGGCATTTGAACTTATTTTTGTAAAATAGCGTGCTTTTGTAAGCACTTATATTTCAAAAAACCGTGCTTATTTGTCCGGCCTCTATTGATAATAAAGAAGAATTTTGGAGTTGAATAAAACAAATAAGTTTGGTGAGAAAAATTTATTTTTTTGATAAATATTCAGCCAACGCATTTCAGGAGCTGGTGAAAGTTTAGAGGAAACATGATCCTGGAGCCGATCTGAAAACACTGAAATTGAAGATTCAATGATCCAATGAACCAACAAGGATCGTCCGGTAAAGAATTTAAAAAGGCAAGTATTTAGTAGTAATTACTAATTAGTATATCGTCGGCTTGGAGCAAAAACAAGGTAACTCCAAAATGATACTTTTGAGAAAATGCGACTTGAATGTTGAGTTGACAATGTAAAAGTATACTAATTCAAAACTAAATATCTTAATAAAAATTTTATTAGTGTTAGTACAATTATCTGATTTTGCCAGAACGTAGTTGAGTATGATTCGTATCCAATGGTGTAGATAACTCATTTTGTCCAAAAATGGAGTTATCTTGTTTTTGCTCCAAGCCGACGATATGGTTAATAAATTAATAAAATGAGCAATGTATTCAAAAAAGCATACAACATGATAATAATATTATTGCTACTGCAATATTATTTCCATAGTAATAGATACTTCTACCATAAATAACATTTTACATTTAGTAAGCCCTCGTGCGAAGCCGGGTATCCAGCTAGTAATAAAATAAAACAATTTTTCACTGAAGACATAATTTTATATTCTGGTCAGTAATGCTGATGCAGAAAGCTAGCCTAGCTTTCCAAGAGATGACGTTGAATTTGTGGACACCTTGTATAAATGAAAATACAAAATTGTTAAAAAAAAACTCATTGTAGCAGTTGCAGAATTTCGCAAGCTTTTTAAAACTTTTTTTTAAGTTTTAAAGTTCAGATTCTATTCTTTACATAATAAGTTGAATCAGGAAAAGGGTTAAACCAACTCTACAAATCGCACTTGTGGTAATTCGATTTATTAAATTTCTTGATAGGTCACGAATTACCTACCAGTAGTATTGATAATATTAATGAATCGTTAACTGAACTCTAAGGAACCTGCAGAAAGGTGGACAGCATTAATGAATTTAATGAAAGCAGTAAGGCATACACATTATTTTATTATATTAATAATTAATAAACAATGACAATTTGACAAAAACAAAATGACAAAGACGATGTATAAACAAGCAAAGTACAATATTTTAAATTAAAAATATAAGTATAAATTAAAATTACGATTTTACCATTGCATCTTGCCAAGCCACATTGCCGTGATTATTGAAATATTGAACATACTCTCCACGGCTTGAAGCAGAAAGCCCTTCAAAGTCAAAGAACTTCACACAACCGATTTTTTTTTATCTGAAAGCTCTAACTGACGAAACGGGAAAAATTTTTACTATCAATGAAAATTAAAAAAAAATTGTTTGGCATAATTGTATTTGCCGAGTGCGAGTGGAGAAGAACTTTCCTTCCACTGCAACGTTACTAATGTCGTTACCTTACAAGATTAATTATTAGGCTATCCTAGTAATTACGACGCACTCGGTAGAGCGGTTATCAACCATGCGCTCGCCCCTGATAAGAGGCTTTTTGATTGAAAAATCGAACATGGTTAGACGTTTTGTAATTTTAGAATAATAGAAATTATATATGATTAATAATTCCGATTGGATAATTTGTAATCACTATTAATTAGTGAAGAAAGCTGTAATAGGATAATAATTTTGGAACCAAATACGTATATACTAATTCTAAGGAAGTGCGGAGGAAATTTATAAGACCGAGGTAATCAACGAAGAAAACAGTAGTTGTAGCACGCCTTCTTGTATTGAGGTTGTGCTCAAAACCACGTGCGGTAGAGGCAAAAAAAAATAAATGAATATATATAATATATTCCGGTATCTAACAACAGTTTTATAATTTATGAGCGGTGCTTCGGCTAACTCAGATCTCAGGGAGTTACAATCAAAGAAGAAATAAATGCCAGGCGCCACACGATTTTTATCCGCTCTAAAACTCTTACTGTTGATATTAAATATAATCGTGAAAGCTATATGATATTTAAATAAAATAATAAAACTGCTGCGATTAGATAATTTTACTGTAATTGAAATAAAATAAGAATGCAACATCAAAAAAAACAATAATATCCACTTATATATTTTAAATCCCAAAAATCAAGATAACAAAATATCGCACGCGAAACAGATCTGTTGGCGTTCACAAAAATTTTTACAAATACGGCCAAAATTACCGTATTTAACCGCAAACATAAAATTATATTTATGATGAAAACCCAACGACACGATCGATTATATTTTATTCGAGATTAATAGTTTTAATAAAATTTAAATAACTTATCTTGCTATCCTCCAAACCACGCCACTGCCTGGGACACGCCTACGCCGCTGTTCACCAAAACAAAAGAACTGACATCTGACAAGTACGTTTCCAGATAGCTGCTACCGGGTACTCTTGACGAATAACTTTGATATACTCCCCAAATTGACGACAGGGTATTACTCCAACCAACCCACAAAATAAAGGTAAATCCAGGGAAATTATATCTCTTCCAAAAACAATCAAATCTTCCAATCAGGTAATTACGAACTTATTTAAGGTTAACCAGTGAGACAATAATAGGTATTTTTTTTTTTCCAAATTACTTCCAGGCTATTATACACGATGATGGTAAATTATAGGTTTTATAAATATTGATTATCCACAAGCGAGTAAGACTAGAACGACTATCGTAAACTTTGTGATGATTAAACTTCTTCCGTACCACAGTTGTGACCCGATTTCCAATCCCTACTAGAGGCTATGGATGGTATCGATGAAAAATATGATACTGTTCCACAATCGAATACGCAAAAGATGATCCCAAGATTGGTAAGAAATATTACAACTTCCAACTCTTCTACGAATTCTAACCGAATCTACTATTGCAGGAGAAAAATCACCTCAAAACAAAATTAACGTCTCACTTTTTCTACTTATCTCGTTCTGCCTGATTATTTTTATTTCCGGAAAAATTATCAAAATTAAAAATTCTGTTTCCAACTATAAGTATTAAAATTTACTAAAATTGTAACCTTTCAAAAAAAAAATGTAAACAAGTATTCTACAAATATATTAACATTTGTTGAGGAAAATGTCATAAATGAATAACTGAAAAGGAGAACTAACAGAATAATAGATTGTTTATCCTGACGAGACGTAAGAACAAAAATCGAAGGTTACATAGTGGTTAAGATTTTCATGGTGTTAAGAAAAGTTCAATTTGCTTTATTTGGAAAGAATTCCATTGGTAGAGTTCATTCGCCATACCCGGACCATATTTGGATTACAATTTTTATCAACGTAAACACCGGCATAATTTTGGACTATTATTTAGCTTTGTTTATGTCTACTATTGCTAATTAAACCTTTGTTTATGCGAACAGGTAGTTGGTTTGTCGGCGCATCTTTGCTTGTCTCGAGTTAGTCCGATTAGATAGCTTGAGCTGGATAGCTTGTGTTTTGTGAATTACTTATTTGTGTAGCATTTATCTGTTTTAGTAGTTCTTATTCATTGACACAGATCCGGATCCAGAAAAGAGCTCTTGGAAGGAACTTGGACCAGATAACTATTGGTGTCTCTGCTATTACTTAATAGCAGATTAGGAAGGAGTAAGACGGGGTAAGTGCTATTTATTTAGTAATTTTGCGATCACTTGTTGTCTAACGTTGCACCAAGCCTTGCACTAATCTAGTTGGATGACTTTGGATGAGTAAGTGTTGGTGGCACTCTGAATATTTGTTTACGGCCGACCATCAGTCGATCAACAGTAGATTGCTTTCTTACGCCCTCAGCGTTTATTGTTTGAGACCTCGAGTCTAATATTGTTTAATTATTGTACAACTGAGTTTTACGTAACTCTATCTTTATTCATCTTTAATATTGGAATAAATCCCCTTCCTTCTCTTTGTTGTGCTTTCTTTCAATATTTGGCGCCCTAAGAGCATTTCCTTTCGAAGTTGATAGTACCCCCGTCTCATCAGCTGTGATAAGCCGCTATCAGGAACAATCTAGAGAAGAACCTGCGATTGGTGGAAACACCTACCCTACTGCTTCAGTAGACTTCGAGGTTACGCCGAGTACTTAAAGAAGCCGAGTTAGATCCTCGCATAGTTGCAAATTACCCAAAAGTTGAATTCAATGTAGGTGATCAGCTCCTTATATGCGATGGAAAGCTGCAAAGACTTAATGCTAAATTTAATACTTTTAAACAACAGCCGACAACAAATGTGGGAGACGGGTTGACGGCAAGGCTTAACCATTTATTAGCACGCTTAGGGTTATTACTACAAGATAAATCTGTTACTAAGGAAGACGCAGCGGTAATCAAAGTTACGCAAACCTTAATAGTTGACTTGGCAGATAAAATTGAAGCGGAATTAAGTTCTCCAACAACTAAAGAGAACGATCTAACTCAAGCAATAGCGGAATCTCGCATATGCCTTTCTAGTCAACTTAAGTTCTTTATTATAGTAAAAAAAATTACACAAAATAAGTACCAACTTAAAACCCGACAAATTGGTCGGGTGTTGTCATTGGTCAAAATTTTAACAGTAAACATAAATATATAAGTTTTTAATTTCAATTTAGATCAAATTTTGGGGCCGTCCCTGTAGCATAGTTCCAAATTTTATCCACAATGCACATCTATTTATAACAATTTTCTTGCTTTAATTTGTGTATCTAGTAATCGTAGAGTACTCCTATCTGTTATTATTCATTATTTAGTTTCTGTTTTGTCGAGTTAGTGTTTTCTTAGTCAGGGTCATGGAGTACTCTGTGTTTGTCAAAATTCGGGTTTGTTATGCTTGGTATTCTTATTCACTATCAGTGGGGTCGTCTTGTAGCTCTGTTTTTATTCTTAGGAACCCATGCAATAGGTCCCGGGGAGTGCGTTCAAACAGTTCAGTTAGGTTTAGGGGTGGGTTTTCGGTGAAGAAAGATTCCACCGCCTCCCTTTCCTCCCTGTATTGAACGCAGTCCAGGATCCTATGCAAGGGCTCGTCCAGAATGTCACAGGCCGGGCACAGTTCATCCGGGTTCTTCCCCAATCTCTTGAGGTGTCTCCCGAATTCGCCATGCCCGGTCAGAAGTTGTGTGGTTTCGAAGTTTGCTTCCACTCGAAGTCTGGGGTATACGTTCGGGATTATCTGGTGGGTTATGCGTCCATACTCAAACTTGTCCCATCTGTCCTGCCATATGGCCTGGATGATCAGGATTAATTCGCGTTTTATTTCTGCCATTGACTCGAAGTATTGTGGGACAATCTCTTGTCCCAAAAACTGAGTGGCTTGTCTCTTCTTGATGGTTTTCATGGCACGTAATCGTCGTATTTCCAGTCAAGGGGATGGATCCCCGCAATGACCCCTGCAGCCAGGGAGGAGATCGTTCTGTATCCTTTGATCATCAGTCTACAGGCTAGGCCGTAGCACGACAAGAGCCTAGCTTTCGTGTAACGTTCCTCGATCCTCCACGACCAGATTTCGCTTCCGTAAGCCACGATGGGGACAATAGCCCCCTTGTAAATCTTGGTCATGGTCTCTCTTAGGTCCGTCTTCCAGCTGGCTCTTGCCTTGCGTTGTAGTCCAATGATCAAGTTGTTCGCTTTCGAGCATACCATGTTGATATGTGGTTGGAAGGACAGTTTTTCATCAAGAAGCATGCCAAGGTATTTAAACTCCTTGACAACTTTGATTTTTGTGTGGTTCAGCATGATTTTGATGTCTGTGTTGGACGACCATACCGGGCGAAAGCACATGATTCTTGTCTTCATTGCCGAGAGACTGAGTTTCATGCGCCTACACCAGCAGTCAAGTCTGTCCACAGCATTTTGGAGTTTCGGTATTAGATCTTTTCGGTTATTCGCCTTGATAATTTTACCAAGGTCATCCGCGTATACTTGGGTTGTCTCATCGGGTAAGTTTAGTTCTTCTTCGTCAGAAAGGTAATCATCCAATAGGATGTTCCATAGGACCGGCCCAAGAACCCATCCCTGGGGACACCCCTTGGTAATTCTCTTTCCGACAGAGGTGGATCCGGATTGGAGGGTGACGTGCCTGCTCCCCAAGTAGCTCCTAAGGATTCCAATGAGTCCCTGGGGCGTTTTCCTCTTACACAAGATGTGAAAGAGAGCCGGCCTTAGGGTTGGCTGCTGTCTCTAGACTCTCAAAATCACCTCTCATTGTTTGGTGATCCACAATGAGATCTGAGTTTTGGTCATCGTCTGGCAGTAACTTTCCCATAAGGTAGTTTAGGGTTTCTTCCGGATGCAGGGTCTCCATGCCGTCCTCCTTACGGAAAGACGTCAGGATGGCCTGCTTCCGGAATTTTCCCGCCGCTAATTTGTAGGATATTCCCCAAGGGTCGCTGAGTAAGTCGTTTTCAACGAATTTCTTCCAGCTGCTATTTCTGGAATTTTTGAGGGCATTCTGGAATATTTCCTTTTTTCCCATCATGGCATCATACAGGGATTGTTTTAAGTTTTCGTTTTTATTTTTGTAAAGAAGAGATTTCTTCTTTATGTAATTTTTCCTAGCTTTTTCTACGTTGTCCGTCCACCAATCTGGCCGGCCAACGTAGATTTTCTTGTAATGAGCATGAGTATTGATTAATTCCTGGATGATGTCATGAAGGGAGCGGGTAAAATTGTCGATTTGGCAGGAGTATCCAGTTTTTCTGAAGTTGGGGTGGAAAGTTTTACCCAGGGTGTGAGGAAGTCTGAAATTGTTTGGGGCGGGATTGTGTTTGGATTTTTGTTTTTGACTATTGTAACTTTAGGAGGGTCTGGGTGTTTTATATTGAAGGTAATGGTTTTATGGTCGGTTAGAATGACTTTTTCGGAAATATCCCAGTTGGAGACTGAATTGAATGTATTGGAGGTTCCCAGGGTTAGATCGACGTTACTCTTTCCTGCCCTAGTATTCTCGTAAGTGAAAGGTTTGCCTGGTTTATTGTGTATTGTTAGATTGTTTTGAGTTATGAATTCTTCTAAGACAATACGTCTTTTGTTAATGAGACCCATCATCGACTAATACCATCTGCAATTTCCAAAAATTTTGAAGAAAGGCAAAATGAGATTTATTTGTCAACTACAGAAGTGGAATCGCCTTTAACAATACAAAATATAACGGAATATTCGATTGAGCAATCTGGTAGTGTGACATACTCGCCAATGCAAGTAAACATACCAACTAGGACATATTCTAAAAAACTTCCAAGTTGTGCAAATTCTCAATTATTAGATGTGAACTTTGCAACTGATCCAGATGATGATAATGAGCAAGAAGAACTGAGAACGAATACGTTATTATCATCATTTCTTTTAGCAGAAACACCACCCAAAGAAAAAACCTTCCCCATTCAGGAGAACTCGATACGCCACGCAGAAAAACATTAAAAAGAAAGATTCGCTCAAAAAACCTTCTTCTGGCCAGGTCACGTGTGACTGCCTTCAAGTTGAAAAAAAAGTTAAAAATTCAAAGAAAGGAAATGATTTTTCAAAAATTTTAAACAGGCTTAATCCAGAGCTATGAACCTTAGTTAACATGAAGCTAAATCACAAACCTCAACAGAAATGGAAGGAAGAGCAAAAGTTTTTAGTAATGAAGTTCTTCTATAAATCTCCTACTTTATACAAATACATGCGTAACAAAATGAACTTCGCCTTACCAGCCGTGGACACTATAAGAAAAATGGTTACAACTATTGAATTTGCAAGCCGGATTTCAAACGAAGTGTTTGACGAGAATGACGGAGAAAATAAAAACAATGACCATACAAGAAAAAAATTGTATAATTTTAATGGACGAAATGGCAATTAAGGAATATCTGGATTATAACGAAAGGTTGGATTTTATAGAAGGATATGAAGATTTAGGAGAAATCATTGAACGGAGCGCCAAGTTTGGTAAGCAAGCTTTAGTTTTCATGGTTAGAGGTTTTTCGACAATTAGAAATTTCCATTAGCTTATTTCATTTCTGCAGGTTCGATAAAAGCAGAATCTTTAAAAATGTTACTTATTCAATGTCTAACAGTAACATCAAATATGAATTTAAAAGTTCACGCGATAGCGTGTGATCAAGGTTCGAATAACCGCGCGGTGTATACAACATTAGGAGTTACAATAGAGAAACTTTATTTCCATATTAATGAAAAGAAAGTGTTTGCCCTTTTTGACGTGCCTTACCTCATCAAAAGTGTAAGAAATACTTTAATAAAACAAGATGTCTTAGTATCTGGTAAAATGGTATCTTGGGAAGATGTTAGAAAAACGTTTAAAATAGACCGCCAAAATAGTTTATCAAATGCTCTTTTACGTATAACCAAAGTCCACGTGAGTCCAAATAATTTTCAGAAAATGAGTGTGAAATTGGCTACTCAAGTCTTTAGTAAAACGTTTTACGCGGCGATTGTAACTGCCGTAGCAACTGGGGATCTTAAAAGCGATACAGCTTTAAATACCGCAAGTTTTTTGTTGAAAATGAATAACTTATTCGATTGCTTGAATTCTAAAGTATTGTACGAAGCAAATAAAATATAAAGCGCTCTTTGTGAAAAAAATGTGAAATCTTTAAAATATTTAGAGAAATATTTGGTTTGAATTCAAACTTGGGAGGTCCCCAAAAACACCCCGTTTTGTTTTAACGGATTTCTGCAAACAATTAAGGCATCAATTTCTTTGTGGAATGAGTTAAAATAAGATTACAAATTTCTTTTAACAAATCGGCTTTGTCAAGATCCTATCGAAAATTTGTTTTCCAAAATACGCCATAGAAACGGGTACAATCCCAATCCTTCCGCAAAACAATTTAGGCTATTATCTCTTCAAGGAATTATTTCATCATGTCTAGAAAAAGAGTGTACAACTTCAAATTGTGAGACCGATCAAGATCAATTAATTTATTTGGAAGACGAGTTCTTTGAAGATTTGCCTGTTTTAGCAGAGAGTATTTCCGATTTCACTAATAATGATAATATGTTCGAAGTATGGAATCGTCAACATCATCTTCTTCCGATGATGACTGCAATATAAAGGAAACTTATGAAGAACAACACATCACATTTATCTTTATTCTATATTGTGGTATTTTATTGATATGTATATTCCTCTTAAAAGAATATATCTAATTATCCTCCTTGGTTCTCTAGTGAACTAATTTCGTTGATTAAAGACAAGAAACAGGCTCACTCGGCTTACAAGAGCACTCAATGCGAGCAAGATTACGTAAAATTTTGCACTCTACGCGATAAGGTTAAGATTCTTCGTTTTGAACTCTATCTTCCATTTCAATATCTATCCATTTTCAACATGGAAAGTGAAATTCATAAGGATCCAAAAAAATCAAATAAAAAAAAAGTATCAAAGGCTATCCAGCTTATATGTTTTTGGAACGATAAATAGTCCACCACAGGCGAGCAATGTGTTGATTTATTTGCCAAACACTTCTCGACAGTTTACTGTGATAGTAGCTGCTCTACCTCTCTGTCCCATTCGGAGGATTTGATTGACTGCCACTTGAACGTGTCTGAAGTTTGTATCTTTGATGCCATCAGTAACTTATCTGACAGCTTCAGTGCAGGACCGGATGGTATTCCACCATATTTTGTAAAACGGTGCTTGTACTCTTTATGTGGTCCTATTTACAACATTTTCAAATTATCTTTAGAAAGTGGTTGCTTTCCAAAATTATGGAAGGAAAGTTTTATTACGCCCTTATTTAAAAAAGGCGATAGAAGCAATATTTACACCTTCTTCAGACACTTTTTTAAGGCGAATAAGCTGGGCTAACAGGATTTTAAATATCTTTATTTATTTCCGAGTTATAGCATAAGTTGTGTTTTTTTAAATGGAAACCATAGTTGGCTATGACATATTTAAATACAGTTTTTTACCCTCTTTTTAAATGTATATAACATGTAGGGTATATTATTTCAGTTTCATCCCGTTATATTAAACAATGTTAAATAAAAATAAAAGAATATCGTAAAATTAAATGCTAGCGTTGTCAAAACAAAACACTATACAAAATCATTATTGATATCTAAAACATTTGTTTCCAATTGTTGTCAATAATGTGTTTTTAGTGAAATAATGTAAAATATATAAACTGAAATAATATACCCCACATTTTTTTCAAATTTCAAAGACAAATCATTGAAAAGAGGGTAAAATACTGGTTTCCATTTAAAAAACAAAACTTTATGTTATAACTCGGAAATAAATGAAGATATTTAAAATCCCGTTATTCCACTTTATTCATATTAAAAAAGTGTCTAAAGAAGGTGTAAATATTGTTTCTATAACTTTTCAAACATCCGAGATATCTACATTTAACGAAAAGTCGAAAAAGTGAACTTTTGGCCATAACTCGAAAACGAAAAAAGATATCAAATTCCGGTTTTCATCATTAAGCTTTTCTCAAAAAAAGAGATCGAGGATGCGCCATCGATTTTTCTATATCTCTTATAGTTACCGAATTCCCCATAAGAACATTCGAATTTGAACCACCCTGTACAGTGCCACCAATCTTGGACGTTGGACAATTAACATTGTTACAAATATAGACCTCATAATCGACAAAAATTTTTAATTATTTTAATAAAGGTCAACAATAATTTAATATTTAATATTAATAGCTAGAAAGCATTACGCTATGGAAATCAAGGCACATAATAATGAATTTGGCCAAAAAAACACTTATGTACAAGTTATACAACCTTTTTAACAAAATTGCAAGACAAAGAAGCAGACTGGCTTTCTTACTAAAATGCAAGAAAAAGAATATTATTCCCAATTTCATCAAGAATACTACAAACAACGTATTCAATAGTATTAATTTATCTAATACTTTCAACGGACAAACAAAAAAGTCTTGTTCTTTCTTATGTTCTTTCTATATTTATTATGAAATACACTCTTTTTAAACTCATTGTCAACTCTTTAGATTTTGCCTTCATTTTAAAAAGTTTTGATAAAATTGAATCTGATTTCTTTAATTCATTAACACCAAAATTGTTGAAAAGATATCAACGATTGTTATATTTTAAATTTAATCCTATCGTGAATATTCCATTATCTAATAGTGATACTTCTTATGTCAATTTAAAAAATAATAATCCTTTTAGATGTTCTTGGTTTCAAAACTGTTCAGATATTTTCATACCTGAACATATTAAAAATTTTCTTTCACTTAGGTCCTACTTTTAGTTTAACTTAATTAAAGCCTTCTTTTTATTTACCCGATATTATAGCAGATATTGAGTACGTTATTCAATCGACTACTTCATTAAATGAATAAGAATAAGCTACAAATATTCGAGCCCAGACCTGTAACATTTTGCACAATCACCTTAATGACCTAAAAAATAAAAAACTTCAAATAAATCAAAATTTTTCAAAGGCTTCAAAAGATACCAAAACTTATTTAAATAATAATAAAGAGAAACTCATAATTACTAGATCTCACCAAGGAAATTGCCCTAAACAAATCAGACTATTATAACAAACTTGACATATTATTTTCCGATAAAAACACTTACACCGATGTTAAAAAATGTCCTATTTTATTCTTTAAAATCGAAAGCAAACGATTCATCTTTTTAGAAAAAGGAGGCTATATAACTCGACCGCAATCCTTATATTGAAGAAAAACACCGAAATAACTCCAATAGCCTATGGTTTACCTAAAGTTCACAAAGGACATCCCCTTAGACCAAAGTGAACCCATTATACAGCAAGAGCACAAACCAGTAGTTAAAGCACTAGCAAATAATCTATGTGCAGTTATTGAAGAAATGGATGTAGTGCCATGCTGAACGAGGAGAACTATAGATCTCATGAAGATGAGGCAGCGCAAATATTAAAGAAACAGTGTTTTGAGATGACAAAGTTTGTAGATTCACCGGAATCTGAAAGTGACCTTTCTGATAGTGACTCAGAATTTCAAAATGTTGAGGAAGAATTGGATGTGCGAGGCAGTTTCGCAAATGTTTCAGCTTTTAATGTATGCTCAATCTCCGTTTTGTTACCTGTAAAAAGTCAAGATGAAATATTAGTAAAGAGAAAGGTGTCATCTATGGGAATAAAAAGAATTGATACAGAAACACTGTATAAGCAATCTGTTCTTACAGTTTATGGAAAAAGTAGTCAATTGTTACGACTACTAGAAGTAAGGATTAACTTTAAGGTTGCAATGATCGATTTATTATTTTAATATTAGGCTTCATTGTTTAATGTTTCCTTTTATTATTTAGTGATTTTTTGAAAGTAGGTTCTTTCAAGGAGGGCGCCATGTTCCGGCGTAACATAATTTTTATTTTAATTTTTAAAGTAATAACGGGTTTCGATTTTATAAGTTGCAAAATGTACGATTAAATTTGTACAATGTTAAAATTAGATTTAAACTAAATTTAGTCATTCTTTTGGACATAAATTTAATAGTTTTTCAAAGGTTGCCTTAATTGTCAAAAATTTAATTTTGGTTTTAGTTTTATATCGAATTCACGGAAATTACAGCAATAAAAAATTATATGATATTAAAATTTTAGTTTTAGTAGAGAGAATGGTTATGAATGTGAAACAGCAAACATGTACCAATTAAAGTTATTAAATTGTTTTATGTTCTTGTGATTATTATTGAACCCCCAAGAATAATGATACAGAAAATGTTGTTGTCACACAGAATCCTGATTTGTTTGTTATTTTTACACTGCTTGCAGTTTCAAAAATGTCGAAAAAGATTTCACCATTTCAAACTTGGCGGAGAAATTTCTAAAAATTTTCAACTTCAAAGTTAGCGACATTGCTTTTAATCTGACACCATTTGTTTTACAATTTTTGTCCTGGTCAGACATTTTAGAAAAGTTTTATTTTATAAAGTCAATGTATATTTGTAAATTGTACAACAATTTTATCGACTTGGTTGAATTGTTTTTGCCATGGTACCTGTTATTCCGCCAAGTTAACAGTAGAAGGGTTTATCAAACGTTTTCCATCGCGTTTGTTGTAAGTAGCAATTAATCATGATACAATAAATTTAAAGATATGACAATACGCAGGTTGGGCGCCATATTGAATTTTTTGTGACGTCACTCGGTGAGTGAACGCCGAGAGTTTCAGTTTGTTTTTTTATTTTCATTTGACATTTAAATTGGCGTTTGGTTAAATTTTTTAAATTTTGTTTTAGGATTTAAATTTTTAAATCTGGTTAATTATGTCATTATTTTGTTTCTCAATAACAAACTATTCTTAAAAAACGGAACATTTCATATTCCCGAAAGCTTGAATTTGTGACTTTATTTCGTTCTTTTAACGTTCTTAATTATTTAAATATTTAATAGGAAGAGCTAATAATACTAATAATTGATATTTTTGGCAAATTGAAATTTGTAAATATTTCGTAAAATTATATATATATAATATATATATGTATAATTTTATTATATATTAATTATAAATATTATTATAGATAATATATAATTATATAATATATATATATATAATTTTATTATAAAATATATTTTAAAATAAAATTTTAAAATATATTATATTTTAGATATTTTTCACAATTACTTTTTTTAAATAAATATTGTACTTGATCGTTAATTTATTTATTTATTTATTTAATACACGGATAAACTAATTAGTAAATTCTCGAAATTGAGAAACAAAAATACAAATATAGAGGATATCACTTCATTTCAGACACCCAAATTCTATAATATAATGCTAATTAAAACTTTTTTATTTGGAATAAATATATATACGATTTTATATTCTCATAATCAGTGCTGTAATGTACTTTTAAAATAATAACATAACGTAAATACGTTATGTTATATGAGCTTGTTCTCTTTCTAACTTATAACATCTCTGTATAGCGTTGTCCTTATTTCTAATATTCTATTTAAAAAATGTGGGCGTGAACTCACCAAGTGACGTCATGCGCCAAACCGGATGAAAATAAGACTCAACAATATCATATCTTGTAATTTATTGTATCATGGCAATTAATTGGGTGTACCAGCTGATGTAACCATATTCTGTTTTTGTTTAGTTCCATGAATATGTTTGAATAGATCGAACGAAACGTCGGCTTGCAAACATTGTAGTTTGAATTACACAATCCACTCAACCCGATATCCTTTATTGAATACCCCAAGAATAAGTTTTATAAGAAGATATACAGTCCACTCTAAGAAGAACGTTGAACACACATCATTCCTAAATAATTTCAAATATTGTCGGTAAAATTGGCTGTACAAATATTTAGTCACAGTATGGCCGCAGCTATTAAAACTAAAGTTGGTTCAAAACAATTAAACAGTATTACCACATTGTCTACAGCCGATTTTGCCGAGAAATTGAATAAACTTTTTGTTGCTCTCATAGTCATCAAATATATATATGTCAGAAGGAAACCATTATGTACAAAGTATTTTAAAAGAATGTTTAGAAATATTTTCATGCCTTCAAAACATTGATAAATATGGAAAAAAATCAAGATCACCTTGCTTTGATGGAATACTGCAGTGCATCAATGAAATTAATATGATTTTCGAAGACTTTCGTTGAAATGAATGATATTTGTGCTGTTCTTCGAAAACGACCTACGATTAAAGAAAAGAATATTAATTTGTGCAACATCCTGTACGTAGTTGAAGAACTTACGTCGTATAAATTTTCTTAAGGTTGAAACCAGGGTCTTCCAAACTTTGCGTAGTGCGTTAATTCTCGATTGAGAATTTGTATAATTTTTACTTTGAAAAAAAGTAAAAATTAGTTTTGAATCCATAAAGTGGAATTTTGTGAAGAATCGTTAATTTCAGTAAAGAATAGCTGAAAAATATTAAAATTTGAAGACAACGTGGTTGAAAATTTACAAAGGTTAAAAGTTAGAGGAAGACGCCATTTTGAACAGATTAAAAATTTTTAATGCAAATGAAAATTTGCTTACCTACAATAAATTTAAAGTTGGTTAATTTGGATATTAACGAAAGTTGGATCAACGGAGCTGAGATTGATAAATTTCAATCTAACGCAGTTTGGATATTTGTTTCGACACCAGATGTTCTACAAGAATTTGCTTATCACCGCACATGTCTTACTTCGGCGCAACGAGAGCCAACACTAATTGACCAGCCGACCCGCTTATACGACACCCGAACGATATTTATACAAGGTATTTCCTAATTAAAAAAGCATCTTATTAAAAACATTTTTATTAATAAAAACAACAAAAATTTAATATATTACATTGTAAAATTATTATTTGCTAGACATTCAACATACCGGCAAATGAGTTTGAAATTTAGAAAATTTTGTAGTAAAGTAAATGCAATTTCAAAATCAGTGGTCGAACACTATTACACTTTAAAGCCTAACAGCGAGATTTGTCGCTACAAAAATTTTCCTTTGAATAAACCAACTATTTTACGTTATTTAAAAATAAGAGTTTTTATTTGCTCGCAAGACACGGGGTAACCTACAGGAATTCGCTACTGGGTGTTTCATGCTCTACCGAATCTACTGAACTAGTCGAGGTAATTTTAGGCTGGAAAAGGTTTTTATTAAAAAATACCACCACAATATGACCTTGGTAAAAACAGATCAATATTATATACATATCATGAAGGCATAGCAAGAAATCCCCCCCTCATTCCCACTCATATAAATCCCTTTTTCCAAACTTCTACCAAAATTTGTTTTACGAAATACTTCTATTCAGACAGGCTCGATACCACTTCCGGGTTCAGTAATTCCCTTAAAATTACCCTCGTCATTTTTCCACATCAGATGTAGGAGATTAGGGCAGCAGTCGCATGCTCCTAAATGTCACTTCTCGTTTCGTTTCGCATAGCAAGAAAGTCTCCAAACAAAATATGTAGCCTTATACAGCACTACATTAGTAACAATATTGATAAAAAAGTAAAAGAACTGCATATTTTTAGTGCCATATCAATACAAGCATAGCTCTGGTCAAGTGCACACGTACGGTTCTTTTCAGAATGGTACGTGTCACTAGGCTTACATTGTGATCTCTTGCCTTTTTCAGTATATGACTACAAATAACAACAGCATTATTACCACCACTAATAATAACATACCAAAAAATGTCGCTACTGAATTGACTAACACAGCTTTTCAGAACAGATTAGCACTACGTGCAAGTAGTTTAAGCCCTAACCGCAAAGAAACAAAAACTAATCAAAGTGAAATTTATACGTATAACGTATAACTGTATACGTAAAGTAAAAGTTACCCCTAAAACAATTTCAGCCCTTCCCAGTGGAAGGAAGGGGAACTAATTTTACGTTATGACTTCAATCACAAACAGTGAAAACCCCAGTGCTACGAACATGGAGCTCGATCATCCTGCCAAAGTTCCCACACATAATAAGCTTCTGCATATTATTATAATGATAACTAATAACTATAATAATGATAACTAATAATGATAACTAGAGTCCGGACTTGTAGCTAAAATGCTTTTCCTGACAATGCGAAGCAGCTCAAAAATTTTAAATAATCTAAGCGACTTATCAAAAAAGGATCCATTTGGCACCATGTTTTATATGCTTTTTTTTATTTTTTTTTATCTAATAATATGCTTATATGCTTTTATAAAGTTCTTTCGTTGTTTTGTTTACAAACTTAATCTTTTAATGCTTAATGCTTCATTTGCAAAAGTTATATTTTACGTAACTATGATACCTTACGATAAGACATTTTCGAGCCTACAAAGCACGTTTAGGATTTTAATTTACTATATCAGCCTACAATGCATAATTTTGAAAAAAATAAACTCATTCTGTCTTTCAGTAGCTTTAATAAAAGTCGTGTTTTATCACTATCACAGAGTACCTTAGAGTAACGTAATATATAATTATTTAAAAAAAAAGTTTTCGAATTTTATTTTTAAGTATAATAATGCCAAAACAAAAGTGTACTGTAGGTGAGTGGATAAAAAATTATACCGAACTAAAATTTGAAAATAATAAAGTATTTTGCCGAGCCTGTTTAAAAGTAGTGAGTATATTATATAGGTACACAATATTTTCAATACTAGTAGATATTTTTTAACTAGATTCAATGCAATAAAAAGTATGATATTACCCAGCATGTAAACAGAAATATACATAAAGATCGCGTAAAACAATTTCGCACCTAAAAAGCTAAACAACAAACGGTTGGAGAGGTAATAGCTTCGTCTTCTGGGTGCAACGAACAAAGGCAATTCAACATTGATTTGTGCAATGCCATGCTAAAAGCTAATATTCCTCTTCAAAAATTGCAAAATACTGATTTTAAGAGGTTTTTAGAAAAATACACCAATAGACGTGTACCGGATGAAAGCACTATCAGGAAAAATTATGTAGGACCCGTGTACGAAGCAACTATAACAAAAATTAAAGAAATTATTGGAACCAACTATATTTGGTTTAGCGTCGACGAGACAACTGATGCGTGTGGAAGATATACAGCAAATCTACTCATTGGTATATTAGACGAGAATATTCTTACTAAATCTTACTTAATTAGTTCAAAAAATTTAGATAAAACCAACAATATTACAATTACGAGATTTGTTAATGAAACTTTAACCAATTTTTACTTACCAGTGGCAGTACCTACGGAAAAAGTTTTATTAATACTTTCTGATGCAGCACCATATATGGTAAAAGCAGCAACTAATATGAAAATTTTTTATCCAAACCTCACACATTGTACATGTTTAGCACACGGACTTAATCGTGTTGCTGAAATAATTACACTGCAATTTCCATTGGTTAACGAAATAATAAAAAATGGCAAACAAATTTTTAATAAAGCTCCTTTGCGGATCCAATTGTTTAAAGAAAGACAACCTTCTCTTCCGCTGCCTCCCAAACCAATTTTGACAAGATTTCGAAAACTTTAAAAATATTGTTTTCGAATTTGATAGTTCTGGTACCAAATCAATAAAAGATTCTCAAAATCTAGAGTTGAAAGCAAATTTGGCTTTCATTAAGTGTAACTTAGGATATGTAAGTGATACTATATTAAACGGTTAGAAAAGCAGCAAATGCTTCTAACTGAATCGCTTGATTTAGTAGAAAAATTTAAAAACGCCACGTCTAACGTCCCAGGACAGGTTGGGATTGCCATTAAAAAAAAACTAAGTGATGTTTTAGAAAAAAATGATGGTTTAAAACTATTGGATGACATAGCCAAAACAATATCTGGACAAACAACTATAAATTTGGAAATGGATCCCTCGGTTGTAGCAAAATTCAAGTTTGCACCAATCACCAGTGTCGACGTTGAACGAAGTTTTTCAGTTTATAAAAATCTTTTGACTTACAGAAGAATGCATTTTACTCAAGAACATTTGGAACAATTATTAGTAATAAATTGTTCTAGAAATGAAATTAATGCTTTTGATGACGAATAAAATCTGTGCTTTTTTTATTTAAATTGATTTTTTTGGTAATATTTGATGCTTTTTTAAGCACTTTTTTTTTTAATTTTTATGCTTTTTTATCCGGACTCTAATGATAACATACCAATAAATGTAGCTACTGAATTTACCAATATAGCATTTCAGAACAGATTAACACTGCGTGCAAATAGTTTAAGCCCTAACCGTAAAAGATCTTAAGGGCAGGTTATCGTTCACGACAATGAAAAATTCGAATAATCCTTTTTTACATAATTAGCATCCTTAAGTTGTTTAGAACACGTGGGTAAAAGGATATCTTAATATCTATTGTATTTTAGAATTTATAGCCTGCCATATTATAAATATTACATACGAATCTCATTTAATTATAAACTTCAAATGCGTTTATCTAGAAACTACATTTTTTACTACGCGGGGCGCTTTACAGCTGTAACGGATTAACAGATTCGCATGAATCTGTGTTCATTTGAAAGAAAACTTAATTTGTGGGGCCCTTACGAAGCGATTTTTGCCAAAAATTAAATTAGAAAAAGAATTTTCCGCCGGTTTAAGCAAAAAAAACAGTCCATAAATATTGTTTTTTATCAAACGGCTGCCATTTTGATATTCAGTTTTTTAAAAAACGAAAACCGATAAGGCCCCCTAAATTTAGTCTAGTTAAATAATTTTTAGACCGTTTACTTTTTTAATAAATAGGAAAGGCTGTGGAACGCCCCGCGCAAATTATTTCACTTTGTGGACGGCTTTATTTTAATTCCGCTAAAGCCGCCATTTTTGATTTTCTTTATAAAAAAAATTGGAGTATACTCTTCATTAATGAAAGAATATTCTACAATAAACCCCATTACCAAAAATATTTGTTTTATATCAAAAAAAAAATTCCAGAAATTCGTTCATTTTTCACGCATCTGAACGGTAACCTCCCCTTAAAGTAACTGAAGTGAACCAGTTATTCGTAAAATAAAAGCTACCCCTAAAATAACTTCAGCCCTCCCCAGTGGCAGAGACACTAGTTACGTTATAAATTCAATCCAAAATAGTGATAAAATTGTTCAATCGAGAACAATTTATTAGTTAGGTCACTTTTGTTTTAACAAAGAAAATTATTAATTTTAGTTTATTATATTACGTTATTTTTTTTATTTAAATAAATTAATAAAATTAGTAATTTTATTGTTCAATCGAGAACAATTAAAAATAATTTATATGCTACTTGTTTTAACATAAAACTGTCATCTTGTTCAATCGAGAATCATAATTAATTATTCCAATTTTTATTTTTCGTAATCAACGAAATAAATGACAGAAACCACCTCAATTGACGAGTTGGTAAAAGATTTTAATAAATTCATTACTCTCACTAATACTTCAGAAAATAAATTACAAATGACTGGAAACAATTCAGTAAACTATGAACCAAATTACGAGTTGCTTAAACTTTACGTTGACACCATTCCAAATTATGACGGTGATAAGAATTCGTTAGAAGTATTTATATCTGCATGTAATTATGTACTTAATTTATAATTACGGGTCAATAAATGATCCTCAATTAAATTCGTACTTAGTTATAGTCAAATTGGACGGTTAACAGGCAGAGCTCAAATCTTGATCGGTAATCGAAGTGAATTAGATAGCTGGGAATCAATAAAATAAAGCATTGCGATTAAATTTTGGTGACCGTAGAAATTTGGAATATTTAGAAAAAGATTTAATGACCTTACATCCTTATAAACGTGAATTGACAATAGAATTCGGAAAAAGAATTCAAGCCGCACGCAGTCAACTAGGCGCAAAATTAAATTCAATTAACATAGCCGAAATGCCCCAGGCAACAGAATTAATCTACCTAAGGCAATATGACGACTTATCTTTAAAAACTTTTATACGTGGTTTATCGGGCAATTTGCAAAGCATCATAAGACTTATGCCCAGTTTCTTCACTAAAATGATCCTATAGATATCCGATAGATAGGAAATAAGTATAGAGAAATATGACAGAACTACAATGAAACAACAATGCGTTCTGGCATGTTTATCTATACTTATTTCCTATCTATCGGATATCTATAGGATCATTTTAGTGAAGAAACTGGGCATTAGACGACCAGATTCATTAGAATGCGCTATGACATATGTAACCGAAGAAGAAAACTTCAAATATACA
Source organism: Cantharis rufa (assembly GCA_947369205.1). Taxonomy (NCBI): domain Eukaryota; kingdom Metazoa; phylum Arthropoda; class Insecta; order Coleoptera; family Cantharidae; genus Cantharis; species Cantharis rufa. The sequence continues at coordinate 31,058,302 of OX376305.1, read as the reverse complement.
CAAAATTTTCCAAATATATTTCAAAACACACCATCTAATCAAAACACTTTGCACAGAATACCGCAAGAATAGCTATTTACAGTCGTGTTGCAGAAAGTTGAACATTGTTGTAATAATCTCAAACACTCTGTATTTAGGTATATGCAATGCCACCTATTATTTTGACACTAGTAATAATGTAGTAGTTGTGACCAAGCTAATGTCGCGTATATGTATTATTAATCGTTCTGTTAAATAAACAAATCTATTTGAAACCGAGAAGTTATTTTCTACAAACATTGCGGTTGAGTAAGCAATATATCAGAACGAGCGTTTAGCGAGTTCTGATAGCTTACGAAACAGCAATGGAACTTTCTGCGCGAGTCACTGTATTTAGCTTTACGTTCAAGACAGGTCCTTTCCAAAAAAAACATAAATTATGCTTTAAAAAGTAACGTTTATATAATTTATAAAGGTTAATAGAAATGAAGATAAAAGGTTATCGCAAAAGGTTATCGTTAATAGAAATGAGACGCGACATAACGGAAATAACTAATACTCTTATCTATTAGCTTGTGATGCAAAATTGCACGTGCACTTCAGTAGGCAGTGAAAACGCAGACAGAGTAGCAGTGCATTATAAAAGTTACATTTTACATATTAAAAATGAAAACTTAAAGTGGCCTTTGTAATTTTTATTTTTTAATAATTAAAAGTCTAGCGTTAGAATTTAAAAACAATAAAAAACGTAAGCAACCGCCGTCTTTTACTATTTATAATCTTGCAGGTGTACCTTATCGCTTATCAACAACCGTCGTAGCCAGGAATTCACGATTCGAGTTAATTATAAGGGTATTGCATTACTTGATTGTATGAGTGCGGAAAGGTACTAAGCGTGCGGAAAGGAACTAAAAGCGAAGAATTCTCACTACATACAATAACTATAACCCACTATGTACGCCACCATTGCTGCTTATGTGCAAAAATTTTCCGAACACCGCTGCAAAGTATCATTTTCGAGCGATAAAAACTACCTGATATGCTATCCTTTCTATAGTCGTGTACGTAAAATTATTCGCGTTTTACTGAGTCATTTAATAGACCAATAAACGATCATTTCTTTAATTCGCATTCACGGCCATTTTCAAATCAATACAATGCAAACTCCAGATTTCCTAGCCAGCCAATAAATATTCAATCAACGTCGATCCAACATCGATTTCCGACAAATTTGCAAACTTTTGGACCACCGCGAAACGTTTTTAAACCCACCGGAAGGGTACCAACAAATGTTCCAGAACCCATGTGCCATGTTGACTACATCAAAAAAATTTACAACGAGAAAACCGGCAAAACCAATTTAATAATTTTAACCGACAGGCTAATAATTTTAATCATAGGAATAATAATTTTAATCATCAGAATAATAATTTTAATCGTTCCAATAACCATTTTCAACCTTTTGGGCCCAAAAACTTCATTTCAGAAGAATTAAATCACGTAGATAACGAAGACGAACTTCAAGTTGAAGATAACGACTCTTTCAATAACTACCACGGTAACGGTAATCTACCCCATAACTTTTATTATCATAACGAAGAGAATTACCAAGATGAACAAAATGATCTCAACAATTATGTTCATTTTAACCGAGGGGTAAATCTCACGGGAAGTCTGGTGTACAGCTTATAGGAAGTCCGGGGAAGTCTGAGGAAGTCCGGGGAAGTCTGAGGAAGTCCGGGGAAGTCTGGGAAGTCTGAGGAAGTCCGGGGAAGTCTGGGAAGTCTGAGGAAGTCTGGGGAAGTCCGGGGAAGTCTGAGGAAGTCCGAGGAAGTCTGGGGAAGTCAGGGAAGTCTGAGGAAGTCTGGGGAAGTCCGGGAAGTCTGAGGAAGTCCGGGGAAGTCTGGGAAGTCTGAGGAAGTCTGGGGAAGTCCGGGGAAGTCTGAGGAAGTCCGAGGAAGTCTGGGGAAGTCCGGGAAGTCTGAGGAAGTCTGGGGAAGTCCGGGAAGTCTGAGGAAGTCCGGGGAAGTCTGGGAAGTCTGAGGAAGTCTGGGGAAGTCCGGGGAAGTCTGAGGAAGTCCGAGGAAGTCTGGGGAAGTCCGGGAAGTCTGAGGAAGTCTGGGGAAGTCCGGGAAGTCTGAGGAAGTCCGGGGAAGTCTGAGGAAGTCCGAGGAAGTCTGGGAAGTCCGAGGAAGTCTGGGAAGTCTGAGGAAGTCCGGGGAAGTCCGGGAAAGTAGATTCTCAGAGAAGTACATTAAAAATTTAGGAAGTTTCAGGTTTTAGTTTATCTGGGATAGACGAGTATGAATTTACAACAAAAAATGTGATTTGTACGGATTTGTATGTATTGTTTGTAGGTATTGTTTGTAGGTACATATATACATATAAATATTTTGAATTAGCAATAACTCAAGAACGGCTCTAGATATCGAAAAACTGAGCAAAAAATTCTCCCCCTCCCCAACACCTCACCCCGTAAATTATCGTTAGGAGGGCATATGCAAAAATTCAGATTGATCGCGCGCAAAAAAATATGTACTATTATGGTATACATATAGTGTATATTATGGTATATTATAGTGGCCCACAGTGTTATTCATCCACTCCTATACTAAAAATGTAAATGAATTGTACTTTTTGAAGTATTTTTTTGACACATAAACATCGCTTTTTCAGCAATACTTATTAAACAATTTTTGTTGCAAATTTCATTGCCTTTATTTTTGTTTATATTCATTTTTTTATTTCATCATGCTGTTTCCAAGTTACAGCGACTTAAAAAAAGACTCTGTAAAATACTAAAAATATTTTCATCTGTATTTCAAAAATGGCAATGTCTCACAAGGCGGCATTTTTAACATTATTGGTGCGATCAGGACCGTATCTCGGACTTTGATTCGGGGGGGAGGGGGGTTTTTCTTCTTAGTCTGTAACCATCCACGCCTGAATGTACGCCTCTCTCTCATCTCTCTCCATGTTTCCCTGTCTGCCGCCCTCCGTTAATGATAAATAAAAGTGGACGCCAGACTCTTAGGCGCCGGATTTTTGGGCCCCACCGTTTGGGCGCTGGAAATTTTGGGTGCCGTTTTTCTTGGCCAGTCACCTCCAGTCTTTATTTTTATAAAATATGAATTCTTGCATATTATAATTTTTAACACGCTTTTATTAGCTTCACTTGTAACTAACTATACCTATTCTCACGAAAGATGACGATGATGACACACTGCAAAATCGTATGAACTAAGCCAAGAATCCCTAGTCAAACGAAGTGTATTTTAAAATACAAATATATTGGTTATCTTTTTTTTATTTTCTTTCTCACTTTTGTTTTAGTTTAACAAATTACTTGTTGTCAGTGGCGTAGCCAGGATTTTCATTTGGGGGGGGGGGGCACAGAATTGTTGACGTATGCCAAAATACTGGGGGGTGCGGAGTATCAGCCAGCAAAATTGCCGCATGCAAAATTTTTTTAAATTTTCAAGCTTAAGTAATGTGATGTAAAGTTAAAAAATCGCGATAAATGTATTTATTTATATTTAATATTATAACATTATATTTGGAGATGGAATAAGACAACTAAATGATTTCAAAATACATTGTGAAATCCATTTGGGGGGGGGGGGCACGTGCCTGGCTACGCCACTGCTTGTTGTCATCTGTCAAACCAAATATGTTTTTCTGTTTTTATTTATTATATATATATGTTTTTATATATATAAAAAATATATTAAAACCCCACTTAAAGGTCCGTAAGATTTCCCATACCCCTCCCCCTACCACCAAACCCTAGTAAAATTAATGGACGGTCCCTAAGGTGATATAAATAACTTTTATATCGGAAAACATAGACAAAGCGATGCCTTCCGAGCTCTCTCTCGGATGCCAAAGCGATGCATGTTTAGTCACTTAGCAAATCGACTGGTAATGTAAAATCGACCAGTATTTTTTCTCGTCTTGTTCGTCTTTTTTGAGGATATCGTCTTCGGTATTCGATTTTAATTAGTTACAATTAAAAAAAAATTTTTTGTTACATATTGTTCTTAGAAAAGTGTTCTCTATCACCACCCAAGTTATGTAAAGTGTATCCTGGGACACCCTGTATAATACAACAGCACCCACTCCCACTTTTTTACCCCCGCTCCCCCGAAAAATAAGTCCAGCTCCCAAACGATGACGCCCAAAAGAGCGCCTAAACAGCGAGTGCCCAAATGTCCGGGCGCCCAATAATCTTGACGCCCAAAAGGCCGGCGCCTGCATGGCGGCGCCCAAACGGAGGCGCCCAAACAGCGGTGCCCAAATGTCCTGACCTGATAAAAGTACGTTGCGTTTGCCCGAACACCGAGGCAAAATTTTTGAAATTTTAGTTGGAAAATCTAGATACGAATTTATTTTCTCTAAAAAATTTAATGAAGCACATTTATTTGAAAAATAATTATATTAAAAATAAAAGTGATTATTCAGCGCTGCCTCATATACGGCGTTTTATCATTGTAAAACTGCAATTACCTATACTTACCTATAGTTACAATGTAGTAACTTCCATCGCTTATGATTTAAATGTTATTTAGCCAACAACAGTTCTACACTCCATAATAAGAATACTCAGCTTTGAAATTTTTAAAATGCAATTATCTTAAAACATGCTTTTGAAATTTTTATCGTCTCAGGGTACGATATTCTAAGATTTTATTTCGCGCTGCGGGAGTTGAACCCTCAAAACCCCCCTCAGATCAGGCACGGAACTAGCCCTGTTAGACTAAGTGGGCCGAAGCCGGGCCCAGTTATTTTTAAGGGGGCCAAAGACCTAGAATGTTTTTTAAAAAAGCTAAAAAAAAGGTAATGTACGTGACTCATAACAAAAAATAACGCAATAATGCGATTATCTCGATTATCTTAAAAATGCGTATGTAAAATATTTTAAACTTAATTAGTCAGAAATAAATCTGAAATAAATCAGGGTGGGCACAAGGGTGGGCCAGCACAACTTTTAGGTGGGCCATGGCCCACCCTGGCCCCCCCGTAGTTACGTGCCTGCCTCAGATACGGGCCTAGGTGCGATCTTATAATATTTCCAAGATATTCTTGCAATTCCAAGATATAACATCGATTGGCATAATATTATTAAATACAGTGGAGCCCGCCTATTTTGAATCACGGTTAACCTTTAATTAGGTAGGCTGCATTTCGTAACGTAAGTAGGTAGGTGGGGTGCTCACAACACCCCAACTAAAACTTACATTTACAGTAACAATTTACACTCATTTTTTCTATTATAGGTAAATTCACATTATTTTGGATATTATTATATACCCAAATGTAAAAATAATAAAATTTAAGACTTTTAAATAGAAGTTTTTACGAGTTTTAATATTTACTCTTCGTAACAACCTTATTAATACTGCGTCACGTAATAATTTCATTTATTATTTTAAAAACAAAGTTAATTGAGAAACTATTAAATAATTTTATTATTCTAAGACTGAATAATACTTTAAACAAGCAAACAAGTAAAATTTTCAATTTCGCCTATACAAAATTATGAAGTAAAGTTTGGGCACTGCACTCGGACACTTCTATGTTACCAACGTAAGTTTACAGTTTTGAAGCCGTTTTTTGTCATATAAAAATCGATTTTAAAGCAAAACTTTTTTAATATTTTTTATTGCAAATTTCATTTTCTTCGATTTTGTTTATATACATTTTTCTATTTTGTTGCACCGTTTCCGACTGACAGCGACTTAAACAAGACTCGGTAAAATCCAAAAAATATTATCATCTATATCTCGGAAACAGTGCGACCAAATAGAAAAATGTATATAAACAAAACTGTAGAGATTGAAATTTACAAGAAAAAATTTCATATTCATATTTTTATTATGATGCACTGTTTCCGAGATATAGATGACAATATTTTTTGGATTTTACCGAGTCTTGTTTATGTCGCTGTCAGTCGGAAACGGTGCAACAAAATGGAAAAATGTATATGAACAAAATTGAAGGCAAGGAAATTTACAACAAGAAATGTCTAAAAAATTTTGCTGTAAAAGCGATTTTTATATTAAAAAAAAAAGTCTCGAAAACGTCAAATTAACATTGTTAAAAAGATCCTGATGATTAAGTTTTCCTCCTTGTAGGTGCAGGCAATTATCAGTAACCCAAATAGCGATCTGATTTCACTCGAATTAGTTTTCCGACATACGCTTTTGTTTAAAAATTTATTTTCAATCGATGCTATGTAAATATTTGTACAGTCCGAAATTAAATCTACAATTGAATCGCCAATAAGAAGATCGAAACATTCTCTTGGGATTCTAGCTGATTTAGCTACTGTCTTAGAACCTATCAAATGAGTAATTAAATTACATTTTCTTGTCCTTATAGCAGTGTTCGCTGGTGTTCTTCCCCATTTAGTTTTTAAATCCTTTCCAATCATATATTTATGTTTATTTTGAGGCAAACTTTCGTCACAATCTGATTGTTTGCTGTCTGTTTGATGGTCACTTTGTTCACAATTATCACTTGCATTGTCATCCGAATCAATAAATTGTTCATCATTATCATTAGAAATAATATCTTGTAATGCGTTCTGAATACGGTCCTGTTCCTCGCGAAACATTTTCAAAACACACTGAACAAATTAAATGATTGCATGCTATTATATGCATAAAAGCTCAGACAAAACAAAGTCGGAAATTGTAACGTAAGTAGGTAGCCGGGGTGCTCACAGCACCCCCGCATAATAAAGTATCTATTACTGCTTTCTATGTGAATTTAAATATGCAAAAATCAGCTTAATATATAATTCGATAAATAATAGGAAGGTAACAATGTGATCAGCTAATTTGCAGGTCTAGAAGTACTAAATAATTTAGAAATTAACACGTGGGGTGTTGTGGCCACCCCGCATACCTAATTAAAGGTTAATGTTATTATTCGGGAATTGTTAGCACTTTTGCGAGGAACGGGACGGATATAATATTATTATGATTATCTTATCACACAGAAAACACCGCTTACAATAATCATAAATTCGGTTTATGTTATCAAATCATTCTAAAGATTATTTTCTTTCTTTCCAAAATTTAAGTAAACATATTGGTTTAGTTTTAAATGCTGCCGACAATTGACAATTTATAGCTTACATTCTGCCGTTTAAAGTGTTATAAATAAATGTTACTACGAATGAAATCATAAAATTTTTACACGTTATTCTTAAGTTGTTGAACCATTTATTAATGCAAAAACTGCTTTCAATTTAAAAAAAAATTACAGTAGGTGCATCCCAATGCGTGATGCAATTCAGTTCTACTTGAAAACTTGGGTTTACAAGTAACACTCCGATGGGTGTCTTACTGATAATGACTTAAACTTTATACACATAAACATCCATAGCGTAAAACAATATTCTTTTAATGATATCGTGCCGACAATCTAATCAATTACGGGGAATATTATTGTAGGTCATATTTACTATATTAGACGCAAGCTTAGACAAGCATAATGAAGAACTGCATTTTGTACCGCAGACTCCAACCAAGTCTGGTTATCAGGTTTCTTGGGGGGTGGGGTAACGTTGATGTTGCAAATACACAACATAATATGTAGTACTATGTACTAAATATTTGAAGAAATTTTGCATGACAGCGTTTTTAAGGTTGACAGCTTTATTTTAATGATCTGTGAAAACTAGAAATTTAGGAATAGTTGTTCCTATAGATTTATAGTTGTTTTTATTAATGTTAAGTTTAACCCTTAATCATTATCGTCAAATATTGTCACACTAGCGGTCATACACATACGGTCACAGTAACAGCGCTTTATGTTTTTTGTTAATTATTCACGTACATCGTTACTATATATGCAGTAAATTGTGTCGTCATCTTTATCATTCCTAAGAACCACTTTAAATTCAGAGGAAGTCTGGGGAAGTCCGGGGAAGTCTGAGGAAGTCCGGGAAGTCTGGGGAAGTCCGAGGAAGTCTGGGGAAGTCCGAGGAAGTCTGGGGAAGTCCGGGAAGTCTGAGGAAGTCTGGGGAAGTCCGGGAAGTCTGAGGAAGTCCGGGGAAGTCTGGGAAGTCCGGGGAAGTCTGAGGAAGTCTGGGGAAGTCCGGGGAAGTCCGGGAAGTCTGGGGAAGTCCGGGGAAGTCTGAGGAAGTCCGGGAAGTCTGGGGAAGTCCGGGGAAGTCCGGGGAAGTCCGAGGAAGTCTGGGGAAGTCCGGGGAAGTCCGGGAAGTCTGAGGAAGTCCGGGGAAGTTTGGGAAGTCCGAAGTAGGAGGAAGTCTGGTGTATACAATTTTTGACCGTGGTTTACCCCTCGATTTTAACAGTTATCAGGATTTTCAAATAAACGACCAGCATCAAAGTCCGATATAAAAATGGAAATATATGTCACTCATAACAACACGTTACCTTGCATAATTATACAAAATCCACCTCTTAAATTATTAATAGACACGGGATCAAGTATCTCCTTACTTCGACCATCGATAGCTGAAAAATACTATCCAAATGTAATTTATCACGATCCGGCAAAAATTAAAACAGTTACCGGCGAAAAGGAAATCCGATACAAAGCTGATATTCCCGCGTTTTCAGAATTCAATTCAAATGAGAAAATAATATTTCTTTTGTACGATTTTCATAGTTTTTTTTGATGGAATCATAGGAACAAATGCACTCATTAAATTGAACTTTAGTATTAATTTAATCGATCAATTTTTGTATAACCATTCAACAAAAATTCGTCTTTTCTATAGACAACCTCATGATGATTCATTTACTTTTAGTGTCAATTCGAAAGAAATTTTATGCCTTCAGATACCCATAAATTGCCATAACGGAGATATAATTGTATTAGAGCAAAATTTACAAGGATTACATATTCCAGAAACTCTCACGACCGCCCGAGATTATTCCGCGTTAATCGAAATTCACAATAATACAAATTCAAGAATAAATGTAAATTTAAAAACTCCTATAAAATTTGTTCCTTTCCCTGATTCAAAAAAAGAACGATTTGACTTTATTTTTATGCAAGACTTGTTACCATCAATAAAATCTGAAAAAAATTATTCGATCGATCAATTAATTAGAACAGATCACCTTAACTCGGAAGAAAAAAAATCAATCATATCTCTATGTCGCGAATACTCAGATATTTTTCACAACAAAGACGATAAATTAACTTTTACTAACCAGATAAAACATAAAATAGAAACTGTCGACGAAATACCCGTTCATGCAAAATCATATCGGTATCCATTTATTCCAAACCTGAAGTCGAAAAGCAAATATCAAAAATGCTAAACGACGGCATAATTAGGCCTTCTGAAAGTCCGTGGAGCTCGCCAATTTGGATCGTGCCGAAGAAATTAGACGCTAGAAATGAACAAAAATGGAGAATTGTAATTGATTACAGAAAAGTGAATCAGCAAACAATAGACGACAGGCATCCAATAGCCAATATTCCCGATATTTTAGATAAATTAGGTAAATCACAATATTTCAGTACTATTAATCTAGCATCTGGGTTTCATCAAATTGAAATGGACCCATCATCTATACCAAAAACGGCTTTCAATGTAGAAAACGGACATTATGAGTTTCTCAGAATGCCATTTGGATTAAAAAACTCACCTAGTACTTTTCAAAGAGTTATGAATAAAATTCTGAACGGTCTTAGAGGCAAGGTTTGCTTTGTATACGTAGACGATATCATCGTGTTTTCTACCCCATTTCAAGAACGCATTTCTAATTTAAAATTAGTTTTTCAAAAATTACGCGAATCTAAATTCAAAATACAATTAGATAAATCTGAGTTTCTTCGAAAAGAAGTAGAATTTTTAGGTCATGTCGTAACGACAGAAGGAGTAAAACCCAACCCCAAAAAAATCGAAGCTATCAAAGAATTTCCCCTACCAAAAACAGCCAAAGAAGTTAGATCATTTCTAGGACTAATAGGATACTATCGAAAATTCATAAAAAATTTTGCAAAAATCGCTAAACCATTCACAAATTGTTTAAAAAGTGACATAAAATAGAACACAGAAGAATTTCAACAAACTTTCGAACTATGCAAAAACATTTTATGTAACGAACCAATTCTTCAATATCCAGATTTTGAAAAACCGTTTGTTCTTACAACGGATGCCTCGAACTTTGCAATAGGAACAATGTTAAGTCAAGGAACTGTAGGTAATGATTTACCGATTGCGTACGCCTCACGTACACTCAATTCTGCGGAATGCAACTACAGTACAATAGAAAAAGAACTTTTAGCAATAATCTGGGGTACTAAACGCTATAGGCCTTACCTATTTGGACAGAAATTTATTATAGTAACTGACCACAAACCGCTCGAATACATTTTTAATCTTAAAGAGCCAAACAACTCGCGTCTTGTGAGATGGAGACTAAAACTAGAAGAATTCGATTACGAAATCGTCTATAAAAAAGGAAAGCAAAACAAATGCTGACGTTATTCCAGTATTTATCAATATAATCCAAAAGTACTTTAAAAATTCCTTTTTCAAACTTATTCAAACAAACCAAATACTACAAGACATTTGCTAATTTTGTCTTTAGATAGGTTGCGACCCCATCTATTAATAATGAATAATTCGGGTATATTATTCGTTAAACAAAATTGTTCCAGAGCCCTCAACGATTTACGCAGTAAGAACGCCGATCGGGTGATCTGTAGTAAATAAATTATATAAATTTTCTATTTTTGGCCTAAAATTCTTTAATTTAATTTCTTTTTCTCGTACATTTAAAATTTTAACTGGTATCATATTATTTTTTGGTTTTGCTAAAGTTCCTGCTACAAAAACACCTTCTCCTAATTCATTTGGTAAAATTATACATTCTTCAGTTGTGTCAACCCACATGTATTTAATTATTTCACACCTTGGTGGAATAGTAGTATAAAAATCGTAATTGGATTCCATAGGTAACACAATTTTTCTATTGTTTACCCAAAAATTAAAATTAAAATTTTCAAAATCAAGGGTTGCAAAATAATTCTGAAAGAAATCAATTCCTAAAACACCATTCATTCCACTATGAAAACCATTCATAATTAAAAATTCATGCGTCACACTAGTATTATTTACATTTAATAAAATATTTGCCGAGCCATTTGAAACTACCGACCCAGAAATTCCATTTATTCTTATTTTATTTGATTCATTCACTACATGATTTGAAGTTAAGCTATCTTGAAATAAGACACTACAAGTCGCACCTGAATCAAGAAGAAATTTAAATTCATTCATTCCATCATTCATTCGTACAAAATTTAAACCATCTAAATTTAAAATTACTGCTTCATTTTTAATCTGATTTACCCCGAAAAAACTGCTCGGGAGTCGATTGTAAATTTTGATTATTATTATCTACTAATCGCTCTTGATTATTTTGCATAAAATAAGATTGTCTTGCATTACCTCTATTACAATAATAATTTCCACGACCTCTTTTGAACCTTTGTCCTCGGGTATAATTACTACTACTATGAAATTGTTTATTATTAAAGTTGCTTTTATTAAAATATTTATGATTACTTGAATTTGGTAAATTTGTATTATTTTCTCGATTTTGTGATTTAAAACTTTTATTGCAAAAACTTTGTTTAAAATTTTTGTTATCACGCATATGGAACACCTGAGAAATGTGTTTATTTTGTATTCCTTCCTCTTTTGCCGCACTAATAGCATCGCTTATTTTTTCGAAATTTCTAGCAATTATAAAATTTTTTACGTCATTATTATTTAATCCTCGAGCGAAAGCATTAACAGCAATTTTTTCATTTACTGACTTCAAAATATTAAACGCGACATTATTTCCGTTTGCTTGGGATATAGTTAAATCGACAAATAATTCCTCGACTGATTTTCCAAATTTATCTATTGAATTTTGTGCTTGTTTGATATTATTTAATTTTACTGACAATGCCGCTGGTGACTTTTGAGTAATAAAATGTTTTCTTAAATCCTCTATTAACAAAGAATTACTTTCATAATTTTGTTGCAATCTAATTTTTGCACTATTTGATAATCGCGTTTTTAAAATATACTTAGTTAACAATTTCTTACTAGTTTCATCTAATAGTGAATCATACAAATCTATGCCGTCTATTAATTGTTTGGTGATATTTTCACTACCGTCCATAACCGGAAGTAATGAACTAGCGGTTTTCAAATTAAATTTTTCCCCCATGTTTTCAATTTCTGTATCACTATTTGAACTTGAACTTAAACTGTCTAAATTTTCTAATCTAAATTTTAAAATATCATTACATACATTAATTAACCTATCAATTTCTATTATTAATGATTCAATTTGGTTAACGGTTGTGCTTTCTTCTAACTCTTTAGTTATATTAAATTTTTCTTTGATACTTGAAAATTTTGTCACAAATTCAGTCAATTGTTTATTCTTATTACTTAAATGATTAAAACACTTACGCTTTTGCCGATTATCTTTCTTTAAATTTCGTTGAAAACCTGTAATTTCTTCCAATAAATCATTGAATGCGGGTAGTTCAGATGGCAATTTGATGATGATCTTAGCTGATTTCATTAGCGGTGTCGTTGTACACTTAACAATTCACTGACACTTAATAACAGCACAATTTCGTAGCACTTTCATTTTCTTCTTTCTTTGGCGACGATGATGTGGAGATGATCCTATCTGAGCTGAAGCTGCTGCTGTTGACCCATATTGTCCAATATTTTTCTGTTCCGTTCCATTTGTTGATTTCGTAGCGTTTGGTAAATTATCGTATTAAACAACTGAATTAGCACTTTTCCAAAATTTTGAGTGGCAGGATCGCCATATGGTAAACCCTGGTCCTGTAAGGGTTACCGGTGTTTCTTCTCTAGGTGGTTGTTGGTAATAATACTCAGTGTTGCTCTTAATGATTATATTCAATACTATTTACATTTATGTCATCATCAAGTAGCTATTAATTAACAAATAACAATACTGCGCTTTGTATATTTCAAAAAGTAAAGCTGTTAGCAATCTCGCAGTATTTTTTTCGTAGTCAGGGCCATAGAAACACCCAATAACAGAAAAAAAATTGGAGGAAACAAAACTTGTGTTGACCAGTGTTATGTAAATGCCGTGCAAACGAGCAACAAAGGAAAAGTGTGCATTAAACAAATGACGCTTAATGATTTCCAAATTTGTAAGAACTTATCCTCTTCTAATAAAATTAAAAAGCAAACACCAAAAGTTTATATTTCCAAAATAACGCAAATATTAGTTAAAAAAGGAGAATTTATTATTCATTACAAATTAGCAAATGACGATGAATGGAAAGAATTGGATTTTTTACTAAAAAAACATATTGACGCTATGCCAACACCTTCTTTTAAAGCTCAGCCAAACGGTTTTGAAAAAGTTAGGATGGAAAACCTCTTAAAACAATTGGGCGATATTATTCCAGAAAACAGAAAACAATTTTGGTTATCTCTACCAGAAAAACGTTTGGATTAGAATGAAAGAGAAAATTAGCTTTTGTAACAATTTCCAAAATATATGTTTTTATTTCACTCACAATTTATTATTTTATTATTTTCTACTCTTTGTCAAATATGGGCAACTGACCTAGCCATTTCCTTAATTTCCTAGGCTATATTCCAGTATTTGTCAGATACGGGCAATTGAGCTAGTTAACATCACTACTTTTCTTAGCGATTTAACCCGTACGGGATTTTATTACGTGAAAATGATTTGAAAGCATTATATTTTCATCAAAAATCGTTTATTTCAATATTTTGGTGATTTATTAAAACATTATAATGCAAAGGCTATAGACGGATAAGCATGGGGAAATGGCCCTTACACCGATTTGGCTAATTTTTTTTTTAGAAGTTCCTCTCAAAGCACTATTACATTTTCCAAAATATTAGATCCAAAATGTTGATAGTTTCTTAGAAAAAAATTATTTTCGAAATTTAGTAAAAAATTTTTTTCTCAGAAAGTATTGTTGCAAATTGATTGATATTGAAATATGTTATAATACAGGTACTAAAGACCTATAAGTGGTTTTTTTTGTGGTGTTAGGTCCACATATAATGTGGAAAAAACGGAAAAAATATTTTCAAAAATTAAAAAAATGAAATTTTGGCCGTACAACAATCACCAAATTTTTATAAAATATTCCTTATATATGCCCGTATAACATATATTAATTTCAAAATTCCACGAAAGGTATAACATATTGATATTTATAAAAGTTCACACTAGCACGTTTGTGAAATTGTATTTTATTAATACAAATACTGTTGTAATAGTATCTCTTCGACAAATACTGCTGTAATAATATCCCTTCGACAAAACCTGTACTATTTGCAAATTCACAAACTTTTGCAATGCAAAAGCAAAAAATGCAAATTCAGATTGTAACAACGGCGTTGGTGCATATTAGTTATGTTTGTTACTGAGTATAGAGTAAAAATTTCGTATTGAGTCTTTAAGTTAATTTTGCACAAATTAATGTTATATACTAGCTAAAATGTCTTCTATGAATTCCAATCGTAAATGTGGTGGTTGTGGGCGGTTTTTGAATAAAGTGCCCGGATTCAAATAATATATTAGAACAAACGAAGACTGCAATTTATTTTCAGTATCGATTGGCTCTAGATTAGTAATTGGAGATATTATCTGTAATAAATGTCGAATCACTCGTTACTGTAAAAGAACAATAAATGAAATCAGTGATGGGGAAGAAGAAGAAGAATCAATCAGAGGCAGAGTAGAAGAAAATCAATTTTCAAGTAAGTACAACGGAAGTTACAAACATAATATAATACAATTCGCGTAAAAAGTAAATGATGCTAAATCCAATAATAATGATTTTATGTAGATGATGCAGGACCTTCAAGATCACATCGGGAACATCCTGAATACATTTCACAAGTCCCGGCCTCTTCTAGTTTCAATGAAGAATACATGCAACTGTCTATTCAAAGGACGGTATCGACCCACGCTTACTGCTGTGTTTGTGACAAAAAAGACAATTTAGTTGTAGTTCCCCAAGAAGCCATAATACAAACATATCTTCAACGTAGAATATACATACCTAGTGGAAATCGGTGCTGTGCCACACACTTAATTAAACGCCGCTTTTATGCGAGTGACTTAAATGCCATCAGAATTATATCAAATACATCCTGTCTAACCAAAAAAGAATTACATACTTTACTTCAGTTAGTAACAGATGAATCTACAACACCTGTTTTAAAAAAAAATTAACAATCTTTCTGAAAACCAAGTGCAGGTTCTTACTGGGCTATGTTATGAAAATATTGTGCAACTGAGGCATTTAATGATTTCTATACGCGATAATGAACATCGTACAGGCTTAGAAGCTATATTTGTATTTTTAGTTAAACTTCGTACTGGAAATTCAAATAAATTGATTTCTACTATAATAAATCTTGAAAGAGAACAAATGGTTTCAGATTATTCTGCAAGTGTAATCAATGCATTTGAAAAAGACATTCTGCCATTTTGCTTCGGTATCGAGAATAATTCCAGACAAGATTTAATTGATAACCATACAACAGAAGTCGCAAAAAAATTATATGATGCATACGACAAGTTAATTTTGATTTGTGATGGAACGTATGCAAGACATCAAAAAAGTTCCAATAATGAATACCAAAAAAATCATATTCAGGCAAAAAAAAACTCCTCTTTGTAAACCCTTTACAATCTGCACTACTAACGGCTACGTCGTTGATATGCTAGGTCAATACGAAGCAAACCAAAATGACGCTACTATAATGAAGCAATTATTACAGGATTCTAATGGAGTGTGCAAGTTGATGCAACCAGGTGATATTTTCATTCTCGATCGTGGTTTCCGTGACGTTGTAACCGATCTCGAAAATAAAGGATTCAAAGTGTTAATGCCGGCTTTAAAAGGGAAACAAAAACAATTAACTGTGAAACAAGCGAACGAATCCAGATTTGTTACGAAAACCCGTTGGGTTGTTGAATCTGTGCATGATATGCTAAAAAAGAAGTACCAACTATTAGACAATATTTTGAATAATAAAATGCTGCCAAAAATTAAAAGTTACTACCGGATTGCCTCGTTTCTTTTAAATGAATTCGGAAAAAGATTAGAGTCAGATAAAGACATCATTACTGAAGTTCTTGACCGTATGGCCTCAAAAATACAAGAAGAAAATACATTGGCAACATAAATAGAACAAAACGGCTGGTTACGTAAAAAGCTACCCTTTCAAGCTCTGGTTTCAAGAGATATATTGGATTTCCCTGAAATGACTGAAACCGAGTTAAAAATATTTTTTACAGGTACTTACCAATATATAGTCAATCTATATCATATTTGGCTGAAATGATTAAGGAAGATGGCTCTATAGATATGCATTTTGTTAGGGACAATTCTAATATATTAAAAGTTCTAGTTGCATCGCGTCATATTTCGAGAAAATCATATCGTTGCTTTTTAGAGTATGTCTTACATACTAATAGTGTTTCTGGAATTCCTAGATATTATTGCGAGTGTGCTAATGGAGCTAATGAACTGTTGGGTGTTGCTCTCATTTGGCAGCAATAATATATTATTTATGCTATGCAAGATATTGCGATAAAATAATAAAACCTGCTGAAATCCTAACGGGCTTGTTTAAAAATACAGACATATCAGTGACCATCATTGAAGACGATAGTGATAATGATTAGTTATTTAAACAATTAGTTGTAAATTTATACTGAAATAGTGTTTTCTATTACTTTCTTAAATGATTATTACACAGTTGACTGTCGCTGCTGGCCGGTGCATCTGGGTAAGAACTTTTGTAAATAACAATATGTTATACCCTTCGTGGGATTTTGAAATTAATATATGTTATATGGGCATATATAAGGAATATTTGATAAAAATTTGGTGATTGTTGTATGGCCAAAATTTCATTTTTTTAATTTTTGAAAATTTTTTTTTCGTTTTTTCAACATTTTATGTGGAGCTAACACCACAAAAAAAAATACCACTTATTGGTCTTTAGTACCTGTATAACATATTCCAATATCAATCAATTTGCAACAATACTTTTTGAGAAAAAAATTCTTTACTAAATTTCGAAAATAATTTTTTTCTAAGAAACTATCAACATTTTGGAAAATGTAATAGTGCTTCGAGAGAAACCTCTAAAAAAAAATTAGCCAAATCGGTGTAAGGGCCATTTCCCCATGCTTACCCGGCTATAGCCTTTGATACCTTGTTTGATCTAGAAACTAAATTTAATTTCAAATAAATATTTCTGCCATTTTGATTATAATTCAAATACGGGGGTTACCTTATGACGGCAGAATTCACCTGTAGAACGTTTTCATTCTACCATTGCCGAGGAAATCAGATGTCTCAAGATAGATAAACCAAAAGAAGAAATAATGTTACGAAATAGAGCTAATTCTATGTGATGACTAATGTATGATGTTATGTAATGATGAGTCATACATAATAACATTGTTTGTCATCCAAATATTGCTTATTCTACAGTCTACATATTTACTTCCAGAAGTATATAGAAATTAATAGAAGTCCCTGGAAGTTTATGGAAGTTTCTAGTAAGATTCATTTAGATATAAATACAGAATCATTTCCTGCGACGAACAATTCGAGTTTAGACTTGCAAGTGTCAACATAAATAAAGTGTAGTAGTGATACCAAGTGTTATATAAATATAGTGCTGTAGTTTAAATAAATATTGACTAATTGTTAATTATTTGTATTAGTGTAATTTAGTATTAGTGTTAATGTTAGTGTTAGTGTAGTGTTTATTCTGTTATCATTAACTTTACCTGTAAATACATTTTTAGCTCTTTTCAAATTAAATAAGTTTTAATTTTCGTTAAAATAAGCTTGTTAATGATGAATTGTGCGATAATTGGCATATAACGCGATTCACTCTGTCACGGGTCATACACCTTTCCAAGTCATAAAAGGACATATAGACCCCCAGCAATCCTTATGAATTATCCGATGAAAAAATTATCTCTAATTATATTCAAAATCATAAGGAAACAGTAATAGTATATTACGTTCCGATAACCGTAAGTGTAATTTTTGTGACCGAGTATGCAGTTTGGAAAATCGAGGCGCAGCCGAGCTTTTCTAAGCATTCGAAGGCACAAAAATACTTACGGTTAAAGGCACTTACGCTATTTTTTCAACCGCCTGCGAAAAAAATCGAAAAAAATTAATAAAATAAATGTGTCATAATGACATTTACCAAATATTTGTTTTGTTTTTCTGCTCTCATTGCGTTTAGTAGGTGTATGGTGTTGGTTGCTACGTAATATAACAAAATATTCGTAAAATAAACAAACGTAAATAGTAGTACATTGGGTTTTGAATTTCTCAAAATAATAGAAGAAAATGAATAATTTTGAAGATTCAGATGTTCCTGTGAAAATTGAAGAGGCTGCAAGTATTGCTTGTTTGTCAATTCTGCCAGAAAAATCAAAGAAGAGATACCAATTAACATATACCACGTTTAAAAACTGGTGCAACACAAGGAATGTTACCGATACTACCGAAAAGGTTATGCTGGCTTATTTTCTAGGAAGAGGTAATGTTTTGCAATCCCCTTCTAGCTTATGGTGTGAATATTCTATGTTGAAGGCAACCATATATTTAAACGAAAATATTGATATTTCAAAATATCAGAAACTTAAAGCTTTTCTAAAACGAAAGAACGTTGGTTATCGCCCCAAGAAGTCCTTAGTTTTCACCAGAGAAGAAATCATCAAGTTTCTTACCCATGCACCTGATGAAGTGTATCTTATGAAAAAGGTAACCTAATGCAAAGTTTATTTTTTGCTTTTTATAAAATAAATAAAATTATTTTTTTAGGTGGTGGCCATTATAGGAATAGCAGGCGCATGTTAACAAGATGAATTATGTAAAATGACAGCAAATGATA
The DNA here is from genome assembly GCA_947369205.1 of Cantharis rufa. Classification (NCBI taxonomy): domain Eukaryota; kingdom Metazoa; phylum Arthropoda; class Insecta; order Coleoptera; family Cantharidae; genus Cantharis; species Cantharis rufa. Next base: position 31,039,356 of record OX376305.1, on the reverse strand, counting down.
TTGAAGACAAAGGCTCTTTATGATAAATATCAAAGAAAATAATGAAGAAGATGACAATGATTATACGCTTGCTACAAACACTTTTGTCACAATAAATACCACCCCAATTTATCAGCAAATACTTGATATTTACGAAAGTTGCATAGCTGAAAGTAAAGATGGGGAACTAAATGAAGGAAATCACGATAACCTCCAATATAATCCAAGAATTGCTAAAAAGTTATTGGAATTCTGTAAATTAATACCGTGTTGGTCAGCCGTAATGGTCCCAATATTTGGATTTATTTATATTTTTTTTATTTTATTTATATTTGGATGAATCTAACTCAATCGAGTACAACATCCGAAAGTCTATTTAATGACATTAAAACAAATGTATTTAAACATAAAACACTGCCGTTACGTATTGACGAATTTATGAATATACATACACATTAATTCAATTATTGGCTCGATTAATCTAATTGGCGCTAAAATGAACGCAAATGATATTACCGATAATAACACAATTAATGCAGATGAAAATTCCGAAATTGATTGTGAATTTCAGTCCGAAAACGCGGTTGAAAATTGGGGTGGTTTTGTGAAAGATGGTTGTCGTATAGTTGAAAGAGAAGCGTATGATTATTCAAAAAAGAAACCAACTATAGTTTCAATTGAAGAACAAAAGACAAAACAGAACACAGAACAGAAAGAATTAAGTGAGGAATGTAATACTGATGAAGATAAAAGTTCAGAAGTTGATTTGAAGTTGCAGTCCGAACAAAGTTGAAAATTGTGGTAGCCTTGCGAAAGACAGCTGCCGTAAAGGTAAAAAGAGAAAGGCTAATTATTTAGATAAAGATCCAACCATATTGACATATAACGATAACAGCAAAACAAAATCTTCTGTCATCGGAGTACTTCGGAATGGAAATTATTTGCAGAGTGTAAAAATTGGCAATACTTACTATACACTGATAAATACGTGCGCATTTGATAGTCTAGTTCAGGTTCTCTGTTCTTCGTATGCTGAAAGCCCTAATTATGCAAATTGTATAAATCAAAATAAAACAAATCCGCTAATCGAGCTTGTTGCACATGCTGGTATCACCACCACATGATGGTATCAACGCACAAACATATAGGAAGAGGGCTTCTATTTTAATTGATATTGTAACCAATAAGAAAGATCTGCCAAATAATCACGTTGAAGTAAATGCAGCAAGTACCGCGTATCACTTATGAAATGCGTTATTCAAAGATTATCCATCAGTTATAGAAGGTCTTACGTGTGCTAAATGCAAGAGTAACATTGAAAGGCGATTTTCATCGACAGTGGTAAATTTGCCAGATAGTTCTGTACTAAATCTCCAAAATGCATTAAATTTTAAGTTTAAAGAAAATAACGGTAACCTCAGTCAGTGCAAAATGCGCAAATCGCAGTACGAAAAAAAAATTGTTTTTGGTCAACAAGTTTTGTTTGAAGTATGTGGTCCATCTACTTCAAATTCTTCAACTGAATTAAATATTCCTTTAAAAGAAATTCCCCCAAATTGTGATGAACGATACGCTTTACTATTTCCAAGGTGCTATTAGTTTTCTACCTCCAACAGCAAAGAATATCAATGCAATTGGTCACTACGTCTGTTACTGTTGGCGTAACAGTTCTGGAAAATGGGAACGTTATGACGATCTACAAAATCGTTCCAAGATAGTGAGACAATCAATAGTCGCCACTAATTGTCAATTTTTGATTTACACTATTTAATAGTATAATAATAATTGTACTTTTTTAATTATTGTGTTTGCTTTTTTTTATATTAATACAATAAAATTATTTATTTAAAATAACTCCTGTTCATCGTTTCTGTTAAATGAAATGTAACCAAGTGTAACTTACTCGCAGTTCTCTAAAATTTGAAATGCTCATAACTTTGTAGAAACTTTTCTTCAACATAAATTGTACATTATTATTTATTATAAGTAATAATAACAATATCCCTCGTTATATTCTTTAATACGGGGGGGGGGGAGTTTTTACTGAGTTCTGAAGCCACCCCTGTATAATATGCGCATGCGCGTTGATCTCTAACTTTTCTATTTAGCTTGTTTTCAGCTTTTCTTTATTGTACTTTTGGTACAAACGAAACTTTTTGCGGTACAAACGAAGTACAAACGATTGCACCAAGTCCGATTTCAATACTTTGAGGTGGGGGAGTTGGCATGTCCCTGGCATCCCCACTTTGAAAGTGCTGTAACTTTTTTATCTTTTTGGTACAAACAAAAATTTTTGTGGTACAAACAGGTACAAACGAAGTACAAACGATTGCACCAAGTCCGATTTCAATACTTTAAGGTGGTGGTGTTGGCATGTCCCTGGCACCCCCACTTTGAATGTGCTGTAACTTTTTTATCTTTTTGGTACAAACAAAAATTTTTGCGGTACAAACAGGTACAAACGAAGTACAAACGATTGCACCAACTCCGATTTAAATATTTAGAGGTGGGGGTGCTGGGGACATAGACCTTCTTTAATACTAATTAAAATACCAGACTCGAAAAATCATCTTCCACGAAGTTTTATTATTAAAAATGAAATGGAAAACATTAATTGCATTAATTTGTTTAAAAAGTATGCCAGTTGTAGGCCAAAAGACGCAGAAAATAGTAGATTTTTTTTAAGGTATCAAAATGGTCGATGTTTTAAACAAGTGGTGGGCAAACATACTTTTGCCAAAATTGTTTCTGAGATAGCAACATTTCTTAAACTAGAAAATGCTTCAGCATACACCGGACATTCTTTTAGAAGGACTTCAGCCACATTGCTGGCCAATACAAGAATTGATATGCTTGGGCTGAAACAACACGGAGGCTGGAAATCCTCCACTGTAGCTGAGAGGTACGTTGCAGATTCGTTAATTCGTAAAGAAGAAATAGCCAATAGGATTTTATGCAATAATAAAATTGTTCAAGAATTCTCTGCTGGTCCATCTTCAGATCAAAGGATTAACATTGCATATGAAAGCTTTGAAGAACCTGCTGCAGGTCCATCCGAAGTTCAAACAAATGTTAATATTCAACTGGAAACTGATAAAAAATAATTTCTGACTCTATAGCACGGAGTAATATACATAAGTTGAGGCGTTTACTACCAGAGTGGCCTAAGTACACTTTTAGAATTTTTCCTGCTTTTCGGCCTATCGTAGCCTACACATCTTATACTAATTTTCAATAGTGGCCTATTATTAAATTGGTAACAACTTCAGTAGATGGCAGCTCTCAAGCCACTCTTGCGGTACTTTACCTTTTATATTTACGAATGCAACAGTGGCCTATAGTTAGGCACAGTGCAATTTGTGTAATAAATGGTAAGCAAAAGTGGCCCAAGTTTTAACCTAAAAGAGTTGCAAACAATCAAGTGGTTACAGTGAGTGTTTTTATAGTTAAAAATGGATATCATGGACAACATCACTCAATAAGTCCGTAGGATAACTAAGAAAAACACATTTTTTTGGCAAAATTCGAATTTATTCATCAACATACATTCCTTCAAGAGTGATACAATCAGTCCAACGCCGCTCTAGCATTTCGATACCTTTTTTGTAAAACGATTTGTCTTTGGCCTCAAAATAAGCTTCAGTTTCGGCGATCACCTCTTCATTCGAGCTGAATCTCTTTCCGGCGAGCATTTTTTTCAGGTCTGCGAACAGGTAGTAGTCGCTGGGGGCCAAATCTGGAGAATACGGTGGGTGCGGGAGCAATTCGAAGTCCAATTCGTGCAATTTGGCCATCGTTACGATCGACTTGTGACACGGTGCATTGTCTTGGTGAAAAAGCACTTTTTTCTTCTTCATGTGTGGTCGTTTTTTGGCAATTTCTTCCTTCAAACGCACCAATAATGCCATGTAGTATTCGCTGTTGATTCTTTTTCCTTCCTCAAGATAGTCGATGAACAAAATTCCTTGCGCATCCCAAAATACAGAAGCCATAACCTTGCCAGCCGACTTTTGCGATTTTGGCCTCTTTGGACGTGGTTCTCCAGCTGCAGTCCACTCAGCTGACTGCCGATTTGACTCTGGAGTGTGGTGGTGGATCCATGTTTCGTCCATTGTCACATACCGACGCAAAAAGTCCTGTTTATTTCGGTTAAACAGCTCCAAACAGCTCTCAGAATCGTCGATACGTTGTTGTTTTTGGTCCACTGTGAGCAAACGCGGCACCCACTTTGAAAACAGCTTTCTCATGGACAAATGTTGATGCAAAATAGTATGCACACTGCCTTCTGATATCTTTAAGGTGTCGGCTATCTCACGCAATTTCACTTTACGGTTTTCCAAAACGATTTTGTGGACTTTTCTGATGTTTTCCGGTGTAACCACCTCAATTGGCCTTCCAGAGCGTCCAGCATCGTCGGTGTCTGTACGGCGACGTTTAAAATCAGCAAACCACTTCTCCATCATTTGCCTCGATGGAGCAGAATCCGGATAACACTTATCAAGCCATGCTTTGGCTGTGATAGTATTTTTTCCCATCAAAAAGCAATGATAAATCAACACACGAAATTGCTTCGAATTCATTGTTTTGAAAATAAACCACTTGAACCACTGTAACTTGTAAACTAATCGTCGGATTGTCATGAAATTTTGACAGATATCTTTATAAGGTTGGTACTTTCTAAAAATCATATAGATTATTGGTCAGCAACGCCATCTATGTGTCATCCTACGGACTTATTGAGTGATGTGGTAAGTATGTAATTATCGATAATTATAATATAGTTGTTAGTCTACGTCAAGGGTGGGCAAACTTTTTTCATTAGGGGCCAAAAAAACCTAAAATTTTTTACTTAAATTATTATTTTTAATTTTTTTAAAAATTATTTTTCAAAAAAAATAGTACATCTTGTTTCAATTTTAATTATTAACGTAAACGTATTTGTGTACGAACGTAGCCGACAAGGCTGTTTAAATGTATTTCCGAGGGCCATACACTGCTACTTTAGAATGGACATTGGCGGGTCGGATTAAAACTCTTTGGGGGCCGTACTTTGCCCATCCCTGATCTAGGTAATTAGATAGACGCAACTGACACTATTCTGATAAATATTTTTTTTTAATCAGATAACAGCAGTAAAGCGTCTATATCAAAAATTATTAATGAATGGTCGTCAGATGAAAAAAGTGAAGAGGATCCTTTCGCTGTTTCTGGATCTAGTGACTCTAGCTATAAACCAAACTCAGATAATGAAAGCAGTAGCAGTAAGTCCAACAGGGAAGAAGAAGATGAAAACAATCCCATTGAGTTAGATACTGACGTAGTTCAAGAACTAGAACACATAAATACGATAAAAAGAAGGAAGATACAGGAACCGGAATTGTGGAAAAGAAATGTTCGGAAGAGATTGCGAAACAGTGGACTTGCCTATGTAGGTGTGTCTGAAAAGCTTGTACCAGCAAAAAAATTTAATGACTCACATTGCCAGTGTATTAGGGAGTGCCATAAATTGATATCCCTGCAGCAACGAGAAAAATTATTCCATGATTTTTGGAAACTTGGTAATTTTGATTTACAGACGGCGTATCTTTCTAGTCAAATAAAAGTTTTAAATAAAGCAAAAAACATATCGGAGAGAAAACAATTTTCTCGGGTATATAATTTATCAAATGACCTTGGAGTTGACTTACCCGTTTGCAAAACCTTGTTTAAAATAGTACTTGCAGTATCAGATGGCCGATTAACTCGTGCCTTAAAGGGCAAACATGCTGGAAGTACCCCTTTACAAGATAAAAGAGGCCAACATGAGCCGCATAACAAAACCACCTCTGAAAAAGTCCAGGAAGTAATGAACTTCATTTCATTATTCCCTAAATACCAGTCGCACTACTCTAGGAAGAAAAATTCCAATAGAATGTATTTGTCACCTTCGCTGAATATTAGTAAAATGTACAATATGTATAAAGATCAATCACAGAATGGAGAAGTTTCTCAGCGTAAATTTAGGAATATTTTCCATACAAAATTTAATTTAAAATTTCATGCACCTGTTTCTGATAGCTGCAAGAAATGCGATAATTTAGAACAAGGGATTAAATTTGGAGTTGATAAAAAAGTTATCGAGGATTTGTCTGTGCATAGGGAATTTCATTTAAGAAAAGCGGAAGCTGCGCGAACTGGCATGAAAGACGATTCCGAGCTAGCTAAAGTCCCTGAAAATGATGTCACAACTATTGCTTTTGACCTTATGTCCACTCTTCATACTCCAGATATTTCAACGGGAATATGTTATTACAAACGTCAACTCTGGACTTACTGTCTAGGAGTTCACAACTTATCCACGAATGTAGCTCACATGTATATGTGGAATGAATCTACTGCCTCAAGAGGTCCGCAGGAAATTGGCTCGTGTTTGTTACGTTACATTCGAGATAACGTACATACTTCACGACTTATTATGTACAGTGACCAATGTGGAGGTCAAAATAGGAACATAAAGATGTCGGCTCTTTGTGATTACATATTGAAATATAAAATTAATAACCTGAAACTGATCGACCATAAGTTTTTGGTTTCGGGTCATTCTTACCTGGCGTGTGACCGTGATTTTGGTGTCATAGAGAAACACAAAAAAACAGTCAATGAAATCTATGTACCTGACGATTGGGTGAAAATCGTCAAAGAATCGAGAAAGAAAAATCCGTTTGTTGTTATTGAGATGACATCTGAAGATTTCATAAGCACTGTTCCTCTGGAAAACAATTTGACCAACAGAAAGAAAACAGATAAAGCACCACTAAGTTGGTTAAAAATGCAATGGCTGAGAAATAATGCAGATAATCCCTCTGTATTTTTTTTCAAGGAGTCGAACAATCCAGATGTTATTTTCGAAACAATTAACGTGAAAAAGCGCAAAGCCAGTGAAAATAATGTGCTGAATGAAAACAATAAACTGTTATACCCCAGTGGAAGAAAAATAGACGCCAAGAAACTAAAAGATCTTAAGGATTTGCTTCCATACATACCACCGATTCGACACGAATTTTATAACAACCTTGAAGAAGCACATGATTATAATGATCATGATGAAGAAGATATGGAAATGCGGTGCTTTGAAAACGATGATCTTAAAGATGCTGCAATAACTTTTACAGAGCAACCACTAAAAAGGAAACGGGGGCGTCCCTCAAAAAATTCTTCAGTAAAAGTTTAAGTAAAGCAACATCAGTAACAATTTTTAGTATTAACATGTTTTCATTCTTTTTTTTTTATGTATTTCTGATCTAAATAATAAAAGTTATGTTGCCATTATTTTCTTCTTTCTAGTGCAAATATGGCCTAAGTAAATCTTTTTGTGAAATGTGTAAATTATAGTATCATGCCATAGTGACCTAACATTTTTTTTGTTTATAATAGCAACAATAGCTCAATAGTATTTTCGGCATAAAATACGTCAACAATTGTCACAACAGAGAAAAAAAGAGCAACGTCCAGGCAATAGATATAATATTTTATAGTAGCAAAGTAAAAAATGGAAATTTTTCATTATTTATAATCTCCCTTGTACATTACTGTCACTTAGGCCACTCTGGTAGTAAACGCCTCAGTTAGGAGAGTGCACTCGTTCAGTTATAGTGGTCATATGTATTTTAAAGGGTTTAAAGCATTTTCTACAATTAAACTAGGTACCTTCAACGTTTCATTGCATTTATTGTTTTTTATTGATATTATTTATGAACTATAATGTATTACCAATTATATAAAATAAGAGTATTAATATTTAATTATATAAGAATGGCCAATTTGCATAAAATTAAAATTCACCTCAAAATCTATTTGATTGATAGTTCAATATTTCTATAATCAGAATATTTGGGTGATTATTAAAAACTTACCGTCCTAGGACGCGTAAGTAATATTATGCTCCGCTTACAAAACATTACATTCTTCTATAAATTGTCAACTAATAAAATAATATGTTTACTTTAAACTTTACTTACTGAAATATTAAAATTACAATTCGACATATTATTTATGTTAAAAACAGAAGCAATTTTCTTTTCTATAGAGCACGGAGTAATATACATAAGTTAGGAGAGGTTGCTTGGTATCTCGCGACCGGCTAACGCTTGGCCACATAACGCACGCCTTGGAGAGAGAGACGGCGCGAGACAGAGAACTCATCGTGAGGCCGTTCATTTCACCGAGAAATGATCAGTATTACGCGTCCTAGGACGGTAAGTAATATTATAGTCCTGTTAAAACCTTGACAACAGTTAACAAACGGTAACTTCTACTTACAGGGTGCGCCATCTCGAGCTTCGGTATAGAAACATTGAATAACTTTGACATTTGTGAACCGATTGTCTTGTGTAGATACGTTTTGGAAACGTCAGTTCAGTACAATTTTAGTCATGAATAACATAACACCAAAAGAACGTGCTGAGGTGGTGACGCTGTTCATTGAAAACAATCGTTCAATTGTGAAAACGCAGCGTGCGTATCGAAAGAAGTACAAAGGCAGAAAAGCGCCTTCCGACAATACTATTCGCCAATTGGCAGCGAATTTTTTTGAGCACGGCTCAGTGGCGAACCGTGAGCAACACAATCGACCATGTCCCAGGCGTTCCAATGCTGTCATAGCAGCTGTACGGGACAGTGTTGTGGAGGACCCCACTGTGTCTTATCGGCGGCGTTCGCAGCATTTAAACGTCAGTGGAACCACAATGCGTCGCGTTTTGAAGGATTTGGGAATGTTCCCGTATAAAATACAGATAACCCAACGATTATTGGCCGAAGACAAGCCGCGTCGGTTGAGCTACGCCCGAAAAGTAGCTGAAATTGTGGAAACAGTGCCGAATTTTTGGCATGAAATTTTGATGACCGACGAAGCGCATTTCACTCTCTCTGGTGGTGTCAACAAACAAAACTGCCGCATCTGGGGGTCTGTGAATCCTCATGCGATTCACGAGAAACCATTACACGACCAGAAAGTGACAGTTTGGGCCGGCGTTTGTGCCAAAACCATCATCGGCCCGTACTTCTTCAAAGAAGGCGAGACAGTCGACGGCAAGCGGTACCGGTGGATGCTGGCGCACTTTGTGTGTCCGGAAATGCGTCGAAAAGGTCTAAATGACTTCTGGTTCCAACAGGATGGAGCGCCATGCCACACATTCCACATGCCACAATCTCACACCCATTACCAGGAACAAAAGAGGATTAATTAATTTTGTTGGAAAAACATCCAAATTTCTATTCGGAACATTAGATTCAGACGATGAAGTTGAACTTCACTCCGCAATAACGACTTTGTCAAATAATCAAAATTCAATACATAAACAAATGCAGTTACAAATGTCCCTGACTAAAACACTTATCGACAATTACAATAACACAATCGCCACGCTTTATAAAAATCAAAAATTAATTGAAACAAGAATGAATTATTTCCAAGTCAATCTACAAAAAATAGTTAATGATATCTCACATTGAATGTAAAAATGTAGAGCCCAAAATACAATAGATCAAATAATTCTTAATAGCCAAAACCTAGTATCATTTTTAGATAATTTAGAAAATACATTAATGTTCGCTAAATTAAAAATTTTGCATAACTCCATCATTTCGGTAACCGAATTACAAAGCATTGTCTTAACTTTAACCAAATTGTACGGATCGAACAGAATTGCAAAATTTAAAAACATTCTTTCTTATTACCAATTAGCTGAAGTGCAAGCTTCTTTCACAGAACAAAAAATCATTTTTGCCATTCTCATGCCCATTTTCAACCTAGAAATTTTTGAATATTTCCACCTATATCCCGTTCCTAAAGACAACCTTACAATTATACCACAAAAACCATACCTAATGCTCAACTCAAACAACTATCAATACGAAGATACTAAACAATAGTAGAAGACATCTACATTTGTGACAACAAAATACTCGCGCAAAAAGAAGATTGCATCGTTTCGTTAGTCAAAAATTTTTCTATCCAGGGATGCCAACTTACACCTATCCACTTAACCAGTCTATTAATCGAAAGGATCAACGATCAACATGAATTTGGATACACAATATATGTAAAAAGAGACCACGTTTTGGGGAATTCCATACTTTATTTAGTGATCTAGAAGAAGACGATTCAAATTTTTTTCAGTATTTCAGAATTACTCCAGAAAAATTTACAGCATTACTTAATTTATTGGCACCCAGTATAACGAAACAAAATACTAAATTCAGAATGGGAATCGGACCTAAAGAAAGGCTAGCGGTTTGTTTAAGGTAAGTCGAATTTTATATAATATTCAGTTGAGTTTACATTTAAATCCAGTAGCGAATCTACGATGTTTTTGAAGCTGGGCAAGAACATGTAAGTTGAACAAACAAGTTTTAATTTTATACATATTAAAACTAACAACAAACCAACCAACCACAATGGCTAATGCAGAGACACCAGCTCCAGTTAGACAGGCACCTGTTTATCATGGAAGACCTGAGAATCAACGTGATCTAACAACAGTTAACCAGCCAAGAGGTAGAGGAAGAAGAAACCGCGGAGGTCTACCAGGCCGAGGCGGACAAGGCAGACAACAACAAAGAGAGATTCCAAGAACTCTAAATAAGCCTACCCAACTCCACGACACAATAAATGTGAAACTTACAACAGCTTCACCAGCCGACGAGGCTATATTTGGTCGACACCTCAGCGTTAGAGAAAACGCCCCACGTCAGACTTTTTCTGTGAGTGCCCCAGGACTAATAGAAATATCTAGACAAACATACAGTAAACTTTTAACCGATGACAGTTCATTGTCCAAAGTTATTCTACCAGAATACATGGATTATTATGCGACGGCCATGCTATGGTTCCGCATGATTTCCTTAAAACAGAAAAACTCTCAACCTATGTCAGCAATCGAACAGGATTTGCTTATGGCAATACAGCCCATGACATATGCAGTTCCCGAGCCACTACGTCTACAATTAAGCCAAATTGGCAACATTGTGACCAAGACCGGAGCCCATCATTTTCCATCTTTTCCACCACTCCCAGACGGAGTCATTGAAGGACAAGGAGGTTACTATGGCACCATGCTGCCACCAGCAGCAAGACTGGACGACAACATCTACAACCTCTATGAAGAGATTCCTTGTCTAGGAGTCCTTTCTGAGGCTGTTAGGAATACGATAGGTAATGCACAACCAGGAGCATATCAGTCTCAAGTGACATTCCAAAACCAGCAACCCAACCAGAACCTTTTAGGTTTTAGACCACTAATATCAAGAAGAAATGAAGCTAAAAACTTAGCTTTGGAGCTGAACATCACCGACCAAGACTTCCCATCATTCCTAGCAAACACAGGAGTCAACCTTGACTTTTTACAATCCATTTCAAACGTTATAGCAAACACAAAAACATTTAAGGTAACGCACCTAGTGTTTTCAACTATGGCAGAAATTGGATCCCAATCCCAAATTATCATTCAGACACCACAGTTAGTTAATGCTAACCAAAGAGGCTTAATTAGTGAAATTATTCCTTCAGGTCTCATTAATGATACACCCAGTACGTTTGGAGCCGGCATTTTCTTCTGCCACCAACATCGCCAACTTTAATTAAAATCCCATCAAAGTGCAAAATTCTCATTGAAGATCTTCAATTCACAAATGATCAAAACGTATAATAAAAGGAAGACCATTCATGCTACCAGAAATTGAAATCGCAAGCATTCCAAAGTGATCAGTAACACATCACATTTACCTCGACCGCATCAATATGAACGACATTTTCAAACTACAAAAGCAAGCAGTTCAATACTTACAACCGCCTCAACTTACGGAGCATCATTGGGAAAAATCAACCTACATTCTTACTATAATTTTTCTGATTATTTTAATCTTTGTATGTTACAGCCAATAAAACATCAAGGCTAGCTATAAAGAAATTATATTTTGGTTTGACAACATCTAGGCATCGACATCAGGATGCAATGGAAAACAACCCATCACCATTACTCAATCAACCACCAAGAGATTTGGAAAACACTTCTTCAATATTGTTTTCCAACTTAAGGAAGGAGGAGTTACGTAATGATACTCCACTGACTTAACACAGTCCAACCCTGCCAACAATACTTATTCATGGACCGTATACATTCAACAGATAATATTAACTTATCGCCCGATAGCATAAATACCCCTTGGAACCACTTCTCCTCACCATTTTGTTTTTATCAGTTAACGCCTGTAGAACTATTACTTATATGTTATTTTTCTTAATAAACTATTAAAACAAAGAACTCTTATTATTAATAAACATAACTAGCATATAAACTTAAAAAATTCATATCTTCAGATCCCATGACCGTGCACGATTTAAAATTTTTTTCTAAGTAGACAATGAACAAGAGATGCTCGCAAAAAAATATGGTGGAAAACAAGAGATTATTTTCTGAGTTATTACGGGGTGCTTTTTTTCACCCTTAAATTTGATAAGTTTCACATTTTTTTCTTTAACTTGTTGGTCAAAGCAAGTATGTCATTTCAGTAAGTCAGTTTGTTCAGACGATAGAGTGAAAACAGTGATTCGCTGTGCGGGGCAAAATGTAAAATACTGGGTTTTTCCGTGTCCCACCACGGCCAAGCCGTTGGGCGAATGGCAAAAACCTTAAATAGGGGTGCTTTTATTTCCTGTATTCTAGACCTCCTGCAATTTTCGTCTCCTTCTGAGAAAGTGAAGGTTTTGAGTGTGGGGACTTCATATGGAACGACTCTCTTCAAATAATTCTTCATTGCAGTCATATAATAGGGAAGATTCACCAGCATCCGATATTCCAGCTGATGGATATTTTGTAATTTTTTTTCTATTTATTTATCTTTTATGGTAATTTTAAAAGAATTGGTTGATGATGAAAAAATGGGTTTGATGATTTTCAATTGAAGGAACATTTCTTGTTTTAACTAGAATATCATAATTAGATTTCTTTAGACTAATCTTAAAACCATTTTGATTATACTCAAATACAGTGGAGTCCGGATAAAATAAACCTGTTGAATAAAACAACAGTATTTTGTTGTTTTATTCAATATGGAACACTTTTACGAGATTACGGTTCAACAAACCAATTTTACAATGAACCTGCTTTGAAATTTTTTTTAATATCAAACTTATCAAAATAATATCATACTTATCTTTCAGAATATTGACAAGGCTCTAGAATTGTACCCAACAGGCAACTTTGTCTTAAAAAAACTTTAATGAGAGAAAAACTCTGGGGGAAACCTCTAGAAACATATTAATAGATTCAATTAATTTGACAAAATTTTGAGAGTATCGCACAGGATATTGAGACTAGATTTAATGACGACAAGGTAATTTGTTAGGAATTATATATAATAAGTTTACAACTAATCACGTATTATTTTATTTTAAAGAATATCTCTTTATACTAATATATTATATAAAGCCGAAAGTGGGATCCAAAGACAATCCTGGGGGTAGACTTTATAGTCGTTACTACAACACAAAACGACGATATTCAAAAATCGGTTTCCTAACGTCAGCAAAAGCAAATTGTTCTTCGAGTATTATTAATCAAGAAACTTTAAATACCGAAGAAAATAATGAAGGTAAATCTACATACATAGTACATACACATTTCAGAAAATTAATATTATGAATATTTTTACAGATTTTTCGAGTGACATACATTGGCTAAAAATTTACAGAGAACCATGGGAATAAATCGCCAATAAATGGCGAAGGACATTTCCGGAAAGACAAAGGAATTTGCTCTTTAATGGTGGTAAAAAAATAAAAATTGCACCATTTTTAGACCAGTGGCCGTTCTTAAAATATTCCGGAGGATTTTCCTTGGTATGTAAATTATCGAGAAAAAGTTAATTCTTCACTTCTATTATAAAACAATTTTTGTTCTTGCATCAATTTAAAGTACCTACTTATTAAACTTAACATCAAAATCAGTTATAAATTTACTTCAAATTGATGCGAGGACAAAATTTTTTCTATGTAGACATCTATAGGTTAACCGCATGTACTCGTAGATCACATTATATAAATTATAATGCCCATAATTGTAACCAAACTATATTGTTTTTAGATTAACATTGATTTAGGAGAGCTGATTCCCGAAAAAGAAAATTGTCTTTTTGACAAGTGGGAGCATTTGAAAAGCTTAATCATTCCAATTTATAATAGCCAGATAAAAGATAAAGAATGTCTGAAATTACTGAATTTGTTAAATACCAAAAGCGTTGATAAAGGTCAGTATAAAAATGCAATTAATATAAAAATATATTATTACAATTTAAATTTCTTTTCAGGTCTTGAAGACGTCTTAATTATAGACGTGCTACATGCCCTTCTTCCGCCGACTATACGGCATTTATCAGTCCCAGAAGGCAGCGCAAAACACCGAAAAGTGTGTAAGGCTTTTTTTTCGATTCGCAACAATCACTAATTTTGAGGGTAAATTCATCCAATGATTTTTATCCGACAATAGACTTATTGAGCTCAAAACTACATGAAAGAGGGTGCACTTTGCAACCTATTATTTTATATTGCATTATAGATAATAGCTATATTGCTTATTATGATGATATAAAATATAAAAATGTATGCATTTGTTCAAGTATGAATACATAGTCAGCTAACAATGCAATATTCTTGGTTAAACATAAATGCGTAGTCAACTAAGATGTACGTATTTAAATGAAAATATTTTCAATGTACTATTAATCCGTGATTACCTGACAATTACATTGAACATGGCAAAGTAGATTCAAACAACGTAGTAACTTTGTGAGAATCTCATTTAAGTATGGCATCTTGTTTAAATTAACAACTTTACGTGATTGACGCCAAATCAAACATTTGATTTTATCAACGTTATTCTTTCAGTGTATATTACAAGCATAATAGAAGTTATTCAGTTCTTGGCTGTTAATGAGCTTGCTATGCGAGGAACATAATATGTAATAGAAGAACAAAAAGAGCGGAGTTTATTTGAAAACCTTTTTGAAGACACCATGAAAAAAGACTGCAAGTTAAAAGATGCTTTAGTGCGGATAATAACCAATATGTATAATTTTCGGTAAACTTGATATTTTTATAGAATGTATATAGTTAATCCAAATAAAGAGTATTTTTATGTTTATGTTATATGTTGTGTTACATTTTTAGTAATAACTGTGCAGGGTAGAATAAAAATCATACAGTCATACGATATCTAATGGCTCTAGTGGACACAAAGAGATTTGATAAAATATATCAACATTTCCCGGTTCAAGGCCACTTATTTCTTCCCTGTAACAGGGATTTTGCTCTTATAAAACGTCAAGTGAAAAGATACGATCGTTTGTACGTTCCTGAACAGTACGTTATGCTCATGGCGAAATCTTCCAAAACAGAAAAATTTGAAATAAAGGAAGTTAATACAAGTGATATTAAAGATTTTAGTGCTTGGTGGCCTAAATACTATAAAAAGAAAGTAGACAGTTTGGAATCTTCTGGTCGAAATATAGCTCGAACAGAAAAACAGAATTTTTTAATATCTACCTTTATGCAGTGTTAAGAATCCACATTCAAATTATATGTATTATTTGCTAAGCTTTATTCGTTTGTCATATAAAATATGATATTCTCAGTATTATAATGATAAGATAAGCTTTGTACTTTAGTAGGTAGAACAAGTCAGTTATAATTGTACCACTGAAGAACCAACAATAAATAATTCAACGCAACTTCGCTTGTTTTATTTGTTAAGTTCAAATTTGGTATTTTATAATTCAGTTATTTTAACCAATAACATCAATCATTTTATAAAGAATGTATCACTACACCTGAATTTTCCGAATAACGGACTTCAGAAAATTATTACTAAGGATTTTATTGTTGATCTTATTGATCATTAAGTTTGTGAATTAATGTAATCTAAAAATTATTCAATCTATTGATCTATTCACTATATTGTTACATTTATATTTATTACACCAGATGATATTGCTAGAATAACTTTATTTATTGTTTACAATTTATTTAATCAACCAAATATTGGCTTTATCACCTATGGAGTGTAAACTCGGCACATTTCTGTTTAGCATTGTATTATTCGTTCTTCCTCTAAGTAACATATAAACCCCAAAAATTCGTCTTGTAGGTAGTCTTAGTTATATCTCCGTTATAGTACATGCACATTACGACATTATCTTTAAATTTAAAAGTGTCCTTATTTGTATAAATTAATAAATCAATTAATACCTAAATCTTACAATATCTCTATTGCAGTTATCGTTGTCTTACTGGAATTATTAACCTCACAAATTCAATTGCTGCTAGACAACGTTGGGCTAAAAATCATGGGGCGCGAACAATAATCATATCTCATGTACTCATGAGAAAAAAATTCCACCCCCAAATATAACGTATTCGTGTTCAAAAATTTGAAAAAGTTATCGAAGAATACAGTGACGACGAATTTCGAAAATGTAATGATTATTTTCAGATAATCTAGAAAATGGCAATGTTTTACCTACGCATTCATCGTGTCGTGACAAGGTGTCTGCAAGAAAATCATTTCTCATGTCGCTTTAGTATCTTTCTAATCAAGAAACTTATAGACAACATGCGTACTGCAATCGAAAAGCTACACACAGTGTTATGACACACAGTCAGAGTGTTGTCGATAACAATAAAATATTTATTGACGAATTTTGTGGGAACCAGGTAATTTGCATGATGCTCGTGTACTCAAACAATCTGCTTCATACCGTAAAGCCACAGATGGTACTTTGCAGTTCCATAATCGATTTTTGTTAGGAGATTCAGCATATCCAACTAAATACCTTTAAC
Source organism: Cantharis rufa (assembly GCA_947369205.1). NCBI lineage: Eukaryota > Metazoa > Arthropoda > Insecta > Coleoptera > Cantharidae > Cantharis > Cantharis rufa. The sequence continues at coordinate 31,022,507 of OX376305.1, read as the reverse complement.
TTTATTCTTTTCTTTTAATCTTACTTAACTTTAAGTAAGATATTTGCTTACTTACCGATTAAATCAAGATGTGATAGAAAATTTATTATCAATATACAGACAAAAAAGAGGTTATAACGTAAATTTTACATCCAGATTATTTAGAACTTCTTTTCAATCGCCTTCAATAAATTCTCTGATGCAACCCCCCACAGTCATCAAATTGTGATGATTCACAATTTGATAAGGACAATTATCTTAATATAGATATTTTAAATAGTACAGCACCTGACATTGAGGTCATCAAGAATCAGCCGCAACAGAAAGCTTCCGATTTCGAAATCATTATCAGTTCAACTTCAAGTGATTCGAGTCTGACTTCTGTTCCAAATAATATGAATGACCGTGAGACTAGCGAGGATTGTTCTGCGACATATTTTGCAGGCTATTTGGCACATAACTGCGTCAAAGAATTTACTTACGTAATATTTAGTACGCGATTGCAGGTAATGTTTTATATTGCGAAAAGTGCGAATAATATTATTGAGAGTTTTGAGTATTTAGTTTGTATTTTATTTGAGTTTTTGTGGAAATATTTGAAAGTTGAAATGGGTAAGTTAAATATCTAAAGAATTTGAATAATTTTAAAATGTTATCTATATTCTACTAGAAGGTGTAAGCAAACATGCGTACGGTTGCAAGAAAAAGATGCTATTAACCAATATCATAAATAACTATAAGCACATTATAGAAAATAAGCGCACAAATGCTGTCGATAACGAAAAAAAAAGAAGCTTGGTTGAGAATTAAAACCAGTTACAATTCTCAAACAAAGATAGACGTAAAAAGGACGCACCAACAATTGAAGAGATGTTAGGAAAATTTAAAGCAGAAGTAAATATACTAACCGTTTCATCTGATTATATTATTTTTAATTTTGATATTTCAGAAACCTAAAAAATCGTACAGCTGAGACGAAAAGTTATTTGGCAACAGGGATGTTTTCTAAATTAGTAATAATTTTAACTTTTAACAATAATTTATGTCATATAATTTTTTTTTATTTTGTAATTTCTTTTTACAGGATGCCAGTTCCAGGTGTAAGCAGTCGAAGCAAGCATCTAGTCTCATTGGCGTTAAATAAAAATCTACCACAGAAGATACAACTATCCGCGCGCCATCTAGTTTGAGGTTTGGTGTCTGATGTTATAAGAACATCTATAGTGATGTATAGACTGTGTATTGATGTGTGTATTTATGAATATCATAAATAAATTTATAAATGATGAAATAGCGCAAGTATACAAAGAAGACGACACCATTATGAAATTTGGTGCTTTTTTGTTCAAAAAGTATGACGTTACCCAAAGCGAACTTATTCGCCAGTCTATGAGACAATTAGGTCGATTGACGTTGGAATTCCTGTAATCCCATATGCATATTCCACCGCTGCCCTGGGCAGGTAGACTGGTCATAAATTTTGTAAATTTAAAAGAATATCTCGTACCGAAAACCTTCGATTCCATTGTGACTGCAACGAAACAACTCTGCGTTGCTACAAAAGAAATAACCAAACGGCCTGAGTTTGAAATTCTTTCATTAGGTCTAAAGATAGGGTACGCCTTACGCAAATATATAGCAATTGAAACAGACCAGTCTGTAAAAGCAGGAGACTTGCAAAGGAATAAAAACTTTCAGCATTTTTACCTCTACTTGATCTGGAGTGGAGTGTGCGCATTTCATCTAATGCTTTACAAACTCTATATTATAAACGAAAAAAAAAACTGAAACCGATTTACTGTCCATAACAAGCGACTTAGTGAAACTAAGCAATTATTTAGATACAGAAATGAATAAAATTAAAAGTAATATTTCGAAGATAAATTCTTCCAAGTGGATTAAATTGGCAAGTTTAACATTGACTCGAATAATTCTTTTTAATAAGAGGCGTTCGGAAAAAGCAGCATAAATGACTATGGTTGATTATGCTTCTCCACCAGTGTGGGACAGTAGTGGAACTCAAGAAATGAAAGACTCTTTCACTCCATTTGAAAATAAATTAGCCTCAAAATTAACAATTGTTAGAATAACTGGCAAACTTTGCCAAATCGTGCCAGTGATTCTAACAATTGAAATAAAATAATCGCTCGACTTGCTAATAGTAAATCGAGTTAAATGTGGAATTGCTAATGAGAATCGATATATATATATATTGAAGTGATATTTTCTCTTTCCAAATTCTCCAATATAGCTCATCCAAAAAATACACTCCTTAAAATTTTGCACGGCTGTATTTCAAATTTGAAATTAAAATTTCAAATAAAATTTTCCAATATAAAATGGAACGGTCAATCGGAAAGATAAATCGCACCATACACACTGATAAAACTTATTCATGTTGCCTTCAATGTTTAACTTCTAATTTAATATTTAATATTCAAACAAATAAAAATATGATCATCCAAAAAACCATTATCCAAAATCAAACGCTTTATTAGTAAATAATCCAAATTTTAATATCAAAAATCACAAAAATAAAGGAGACCATTTGCTCCTCAACCGCTTCTGGCGGCCATCATCGGCAAGAAGCCTGGTTTTCACCGCCCATTGCTGCCACTACAAATCGTTGGCGGGAAAGCCAGCAAATACAAAATAAAAGAAATACATTTTCAATAAATAAAATTTACAATAAAAATAACAATTTTCAAAATTACCAAATAAAAACTCCATGTTAGATTTTGAAACACGACAATATATATATATTTGCTTTAACATGTAGTTCCAGCAGTCGAATGAGGGACACGACTGTTTAAAAAAATGGTGTATTGAAGCAGAACTTCAATCGCAATCAGATCTCATTACCAGCACAAAATTGCGAAAATATGTTGCAACGGTTTGCCAATATTTAATTTAAGCGAAAACGAACACGATTGGCTAGCACGGCATTTGGGCCACGACATTTGTGTTCATCGAGAATTTTATCGTTTACGAGAAAACGCAGTAGAATTAACTAAAGTCAGCAGGCTCTTATTGGCTGTAGATCAAGGAGAAGCTCACAAGTATTCTGGAAAAGAACTGAAAGAAATAAACATAGAAGGTTTGTATACATGAAAATTATATACTTATATACATCAAAAATAATAAATTTTTTGTTAACAGATTTACCAAATCGTTACCTTAGAGTTACACTGTTGTATGTAACATTTTTTTCATTTTAGACTTTTTAATGTTACAAAGTTGTACGTAACTTACTCTTTGTTTTCGCAAAATAACAAGATTGTATCGTACATCCATCGACCAATACAACAACAATTACATAGTTGCATGGAGATGAAATTAATATTTCTGTGTAACTTAGTGGTATGTAACACATACAACTTTGTAACCCTGTAATGTTTCTCTGATAGGCTACATACAACTTTGTTATTCTTGTTGATGAATATTAATTGTTGAATACTGTGTTTATATGTACCTACTGGTGAAACTAAACGAGTAATAGTGTGTAAATTGTGTTTGATATTCTGAAAATTTTATAAAACGTTATAACACAACGTAGATCTTATAAATTCCGTATGCTGAAACATAAACAGATTTTATTCCACATCAAGTAAAAATCGAGAAGTGAGGTTAGGTTAAGTGTGGAACCGGCAGATTTGTGATAAGACTTTTAACGGTTGTCTGTAAAATGTTGGAAAGTGTAGAAGCACCTGAAAGTTTACCAAGCTGTTCCACTGACATTTTTAACTGCGATGGATATGATTCTGACAAAGATAGGGAATATAAACCTTCAGGTTCTGATGAAGATTGGAGTGATTGTAGCGATGTGACTGAGGATTTTCCTTCCGAAACAAAGGTCGCAGATACTACAAGTGAAACCAATGAAAATAATGAATCCAAGTTAGTGAAATCATTGAAACGGAAAAGGCAACGAAATCATGACTCTTGGAAATGCAACCAAAGAAAGGCTGCTCATGATGCTGGACACGAATATATATCCGTCAGAAACAAAAAAGTGCCTGCAAAACAAGTGAAAACTATGAAAAATTGCCAAGATAGCTGTTCATATAATTGCCAAAAACGTATTACAGAAGGTGAAAGACAAAACATTTTTGAACGATATTACACCTTATCAACACATGGAAAAAGGTTATATATATTAGCAACTACCAAAAAATTTAATGTTGAACGTCATAGAAAAGACAAAAATGACGCAAACAGCAGAAGAAAATATACTTTCAATTATCACTTAAAAATTGGCAACCAACAAATTCAAGTATGCAAGGTATTTTATCTTGGCACTTTAAGTATAAGCCAAACACCTGTATTTACAGCCCATTTGAAAAATGATATTACAAATATACCTGAAATTCCAGCACAGGGCAAACACACAAAATATAAGGTACCTGAAGAGGATAGAAATATTGTGAAAAGGCATATTGAATCTTTTCCTTTGGTAGAGTCCCATTATTGTCGAGCCAATACGCGCCGGTTGTATTTGGAGCCCTGTTTAAATATTAAAAAAATGTATGCTCTTTACACTGAACTTTGTGGAGATTCCAACAAACAAGCTGTAAAATAGTCGTTTTATAGGAGTATATTTTGTAATGAATACAATTTACATTTTCACGTTCCCAAAAAAGATCGTTGTGATTTTTGTGAGGAAGTAAAAATAAAAACAAAAGAAGGTGAATTAGCAGTTGAGAAAAAAATAGAATTTGATGATCATATCCGACAGAAAATTGCTACTCGTTCGGAAAAAGAAAGAGATCGGGAAAATCCCAGTACAACTTTCTTAGTATTCGATTTAGAAAATGTACTATCCTGTCCACACGCAGAAGTAAGTAACTTTTACTATAAAAGTAAACTGAATGTTTACAATTTAACTGCTATATTATCGAGTACTAAGCAAGTATACTGCTCAATTTGGAGCGAAGCTCTCATGGGGAGAAGTGGAAACGATATTTCCAGCGCTCTGATAAAAATATTAGAATCTGTGTTCACAGACAACCCTAATTTAACATCTTTAGTATTATGGAGTGATAGCTGTGTACCTCAAAATAGAAATTCATTGATGTCAGTTGCAATTGCACTTTTCATTAAAAATCATCTTAAGATAGAGAGCATAACAATGAAATTTTCAACTCCTGGTCACTCTTGTACACAGGAAATCGATGCAGTTCTTAGCTGTATAGAAAGAGTTCTCAACAAAGCAGAATATTATTCTCCTTTATCCCTTATACGTTTGCTTCTCAAAGTTAGTCTCAGAAAGCCCTATAAAATTATACAGTTATTAGAAAATGACTTTAAAGACTATAAATCTTGTGCTGCTCTGTATAATTACAAAATTGTGCCATTCAGTCGAGTAACTGCACTCAAATTTTTGAAATCTATGTTTGAGGTGCAATACAAAACTTCCCATGACAGTGTTGATTGGCTAATAGTATCCATTCGAGATAATCGCCAGACAAGATCTAATGCTGTAAACATCGAAATTCAAATGCCAGCTTGTTCGTCAATGAAAAAAGAAATTCCACAACAAAAAATTCAAGCCATTAAAAGCATGTTGAAGTGGATGCCAAAAATAGACAGGGCGTATTATGAAGCACTACTCCCCAAGGAGAAAAATAAGGAAAAACAAGAAGAAAAATAACAAGTTTTTTAGTTGTCAACAAGCTTTATACAATTTGTATTTTTTTAGTTTACGTTATCTTTTTATTGTGTTATGTTTCGTTTAATGAGAATATTGTTGTGTTTACGTTTTTTCTTTTTTTTTTTTAAACAATTGTATGGCACAGAGTTGTATGTCACATATTCAAATAATAAATATTTTCAGTACTATAACATAGTTGTATGTTTTTTTTCTTGTTGTTCTAATTTATTTAAAAATCATTATTTTTAAATTTTTCTTTAAGAAATTTGTGATATTTCATCTAAACCATCCAAATTTTAAGTTTTATCAAAGTATTAACACCTAATATCAATATTCTGAAGTGACGTTTTTTCTTTTGCGTTTTAATCAAAACTTGTTTAGTTGCACATACATTAGTATATACTCTAAGGTAACGAAATATTAAAGATAATGAAGATGATAACTATATTAATGACGATGATAACAATGTTAATGACGATGATGAAGTTGATAAGAATAAAGAAGATGAAGAAATAGGAATAGATGATCTAATTCCAACAGAAGATTGCAGAAAAAAATTAGAGAAAAATGTTAAAGCGAAAGGTACAATACCATGTCGACGTTGTCGCGACAAAAAGGCGTAAGCTCCAAAATTTCAAAAAATCGTTTTCGATGTTAAAATAAAGTACTATTCTAATTACACTACTTATGTTTTTGGTGTATTCGTCAAAAAATCGTAGAATAAATTATTTCAGTTTAAAGTAGTATAAGCGACATTATGGAACCAAACAAAAGTAAAACCTAACGCTAGTAAGCATCGAGTGTCGTAAGTGAGTACATGCGTTACGCCTTACGTTGCTATTTCCAGATTCTGTATCATTTAAGGTATGTAGTTTATTATTTTTTTTATGTTATTTAGTAAATCATTGTGTATTCAACTGTTAGTAAGAATAAATCACCCTTTGTTTATAAGAAATCGTTAAAAGTTTATCCTGTCGCTTACGCCTTTTTGTTATTAAAAATTTTAGAAGGCGTAAGTGGAGTGTATCCATGTTAATTCATACCATATTTTAAATGAATTTTTCTTATTATTTGTACATAGTCCTGCAATGTTTTAAGAATCACAAACAGTGTACAAAACATTATTAATAAGAAAAATTCTTATATTTGAACTTAAGTAAACAGATTTCTTACAAATGGTGTTTAAAATTTGAGATAGAAATGTCACTTACGCCTTTTATTTTATTTTTATAGAATGCTGTCGCGTACTCGAAAAATTATGAATCTACTCAATAATGAAAATAAAGAAAACAATATTAATAATATTAATAATCAAGAAAATGCGTTAAATGAAGCTTTGTTGCACGACGTTATATTAAAAAACTGCAACTCAGAAGCAGATGTTGATTTATATTTTCCGAATTCGAAAATTTGTGATTTAGAACGCTGTGATTCTGAATTTGAGACTGAAACAAATACTAGTATTTTTAAGAATGTCAACTATTTTGACTTAGAACCTGATTATAATTTAGATGAACATTATTTAGAAAACTGTGATGCCGAATTTGAAACTGAAACTGACGTTAATAAAGAGCACTTCTACTTAGACTTGAATGACTTGCAATGTATAAAAAATAATACTCAAGAGATTAAGACTAATAATACTTCAAAAGATACAAGAAATACAATTGAGATAACTAATAAACAAAAACCTAATATCGTAGACTATTCAGATAGCGAAGACTCAGAAGTTTGCGGGGTAACGAGAAAAAGTAATCAATGTATGAGTACTTCAAATGGTACATCTAGTGCCAAATTTTTAAATAATAGTGATGAATATGATTCCTCAAGCGACCGTGATAATTTTAAGGGAAAAAGAATTAAAAAAGCGCAAAGTCAATTAAAAAAGAATAAAATACTGCGGCTAACAGGAAAATCCTATGTTAACTACAAAGGCCAAATTCAAGAAAAGAAAACACTTTTATCAAATCCATGCTATGGAAAAAGATGTTTTAATGAGTGTAATAACTTCACCGAAGAGGAAAGAAAAAACCTCTTTGAACATTTTTGGAAATTACAATCTAACACTGATAAAAGATCTTTTATAAATGGTTGTGTAAATATTAGTTCTGTTAAACGAAAAAGAACTCTCGCTGAAAATTCAAGAAGAGGTTTGACCTATCAGTACTTTTTCATGAAAGGTAATATCCAAGTAAAAGTGTGCCTACAATTCTTTTTAAAAACTCTTAATATAACCGAGAAGGTTCTCAGAAATTCCATACAAGGAAAGATAGATGAAAACAAAGATAAAAGAGGGCAACATGAGCCAAAGCACAAGATTACACCCAATCAAATGAGTGAATTATTAAAAGTTTACCGGCAGTTCCTTCGCACTACTGCAGAAGTTCTACTTCCAAATTATATCTTCCAGCGGAAGTGAAAAGTATTTCTAATCTCTATAGAATATACAAATCAACCATGGAAAATCAAAGTAGTGATCCCATCGGCATGAGTTGCTTTAAAAAGTTCCTTAAGAGAGATTACAATATAGGTATACACGTTCCCAAAAAAGACAAATGCATAAAATGCGAAAGATATAAAAATATACCAGATTCTGAAAAAACAGACAAAGACAAAGAGGACTACATAAACCATCAAATTGACAAAGATGCTGCAAAGTTGCTTTTCTTGAAAGAACAAAATAAATCAACAACAGATGGATTTCTAGTAACGTCTTTTGATTTGCAAAAAGTATTAGCAACTCCGCACGGACCTAGTATGATGTTTGGATTTTCAAGAAAATACGCTGTTTACAATTTTACTGTATATGAAAGTAAGTCGCAAAACAGTTATTGTTATTTATGGGGAGAAAAAGATGGCAAAAGAAGAGTGAAAGAAATTTGTACCAATTTGTACTCCTATCTTCATGATTTGGATCAATTAGGAAACTATCAGTCTGTGTCACTTTTTTGTGATAATTGTCCTGGACAAAACAAAAATAGGTTTGTTCTATCTATGCTTTCTTTCTTTATTAAAAATTCACAAACTATTACTGATATATCGTTAACATATTTGGTCGCAGGGCATACATACATGCCTGTCGATAGTGTGCACGCTGTAATTGAAAAATATACAGCGAAAATAAACATTCAAGCTCCTTCAGAATGGCCAACAATATTAAGAAATGCAAGAAGACGTCCCAAGCCTTATGAAGTAATCAATGTACATTTTAAAGACTTTTTAGATTGGAAAGTACTTGCAGTTCCAAAAAAACTTAAAAGTGGTGGAGGTGTAGAAATTAAAATAAATGATATAAAAATAGTCAGGTTTTCAAAAACTGATTCAAATAAAATATGGATTTCTACTAGTTATGATCCAGATGGTGTTTTTCATGACATTGAATGGCCTATGAGAAAAATCGTTCAAGTACCTCAATTGTACTTTTCAGAATTGCTTATTAATAAAAAAAAATTAAAAGATTTATTAGATTTATGCAGAAATTTGTCAATAAAAAGGGAATATCATGGAGAATATTTTGCGCTTTCTTCCGGAAAAAATGTTCCAGACACTTTGGCAGAAAGCGATGTAGACGACTGTGATTTTTAGTTGAGATTAATTTTTTTAAAGAGTTATTATGTTTATTTAGTTAAGAGTTATTTTTTATTTTACAAAGCTCAGTTCTATTATAGTTGTATTACTTTTTATTAAGAGTTATTTTTTTTATTTTACAAGGCTGTGTTCATTAAAGAGTTATTATGTTTATTTAGTTAAGTTATTTTTTTTATTTTACAAGTCTGTATTTTTTAAAGAGTTATTATGTTTAGTTAGTTAAGAGTTATTTTTTATTTTACAAAGCTCAGTTCTATTATGGTTGTATTATTTTTTATTAAGAGTTATTTTTTTTATTTTACAAGGCTGTGTTTTTTAAAGAATTGAAATTAATAAAATAATATTATTATTTATTTGTTCTTTTAAACTTTTCGTTTTATTCTTTTTTTATAATTATTATAATAAATTCCTTAATTTTATTAAGAAATTCTAAGCGTCATAATGAAATTATTTTGATGAAAACAGAAGGCGTAAGTAGAGCGTAAACGACATTTAAAACAGTAATTGTTAAAATCAAAAAGGCTTATGTCTCAGGAAAATAGGCTTAACCACCAACTAACAAAAATAAATAGGCGTATACGACAAAAACGCTAATTAAAAATAAGCCTCAAGGCCTACTGTTTTTATAAGAATTAAACAAAATGTGTTATAAATAATGTTTATACCTTAAAACAAATTCCAATATTAACAAACACAAATAACGGATATAAAATGTATTTTGTCTCCCCTGTAAAATATTGCAAAAGCCGCTTACGCCTTTTTGTCACGACAACAATGTCGATGTGTAGTGTAGTGTCGATGTACACTAACACTTGACATAGATTTATACCATGCAATTTCCATATCGGAAGCTTCAACCTTCTGAATTGTAAATCTTTGTTGTGTTGACATATTGCGTTTCATATATTTTTAACGATTAACCCAATTAGGTTGTTCTAAATCTGTTGGTACACAACAGATAACTTCTTGACCGGAATAAAAATTATCAAAGAAGTTTCTGTTACATTTTGTAACCCAATAATCTTCACTCCATGATTAATACTAGAAAAAAACTCAACAATCGATCCACATTTTGATTTCATTGTAATTTTCGACTATTCTATCGGTGCCAACGATTTGTACAGCAACATACTGTTTCGATTCCTTGCAATAACCTCGCAGTGTTTCTTTACCCCTTTTCTAAGCGTCTGACAATATCACCTGGTATTATACTTCTGCTCATTAAACGTACTTTTGTTTGTTTCCATACAGATTCTTTATAACTGTTAAGCCAAGATACTCGAATTTGGCCTTTTTTCAACGAACCAATATCATCACTATCAGATGAAGATCCCTCATAACTATCAACTACCACACCAAAATTTATTCTTTTACGTTTATCGAATCTGTATACAATATCATTGGTATAAAATTCCTTAATTTCGTTAACTGAAGACATGTTGTTTTTCTAGGTCAAATTCTCGACATATTGAAAGTTTCATAACTCTATTCTGTTATTTTGATTTGCACCCCCAGAAAACTACCCTATTTATCAATGTAATTTTTTTCATCATTTTTTCCGAAGCATATTTTGAACTCATTTGGTGTGTTTCAGAATTATGGCCAGTTTTTAGTGTCAAATACCCCACTGTGCGACGTAGCGAAGAAAAAAATTGGACGAAAAACTTATAAAACGAGACTAGAAATTTATTAACAATACAGGGACAAGGACAAAAATGCCAAGCCTATTCAATCCGATAGTGACGACTCTGAAGTGGATTTGCGTGAAGATTTTGAAGTTTGCACACTTCAACCTACACCTGTACCTGGCGATGTTGCGTCTATTGAAGGTGACTGTAATATCGTTTCGCTGGCAAATTTTCTCTTCAAGAAATGTGTCAGTTTTGAAGAAAAATCATCCTACGATGCAGGTTGCCCTCCAAGAATAAAATACACACAGAAAAATTATTACTTGTATTTAATATTCGTATATATTTGAATTATTTTATTTGCATTAAACAAATAACTTTCGATTTAAAAATATTTTTTTCCAATGAAATACATGTAAATGTTTATATTTAACGTATAATATACTTATTGTATAACTTAAATCTGAAAAATTGATATACTTAGATTTAATCAATTTAAGAAATACTTATTCTGAGTATGCGATTTTTCTGCTGAATTTAAATTGAATATTCAAATAATTGAATTAAATATACCGGACATCATACAATTATTTCAAATATATGGATTATGTTTGGACTGAATTCTTTAGTGAAATTTTTATTCTAAGTATATGGTTTTGATAGGTAAGTTTGCATTAAATTTGTTATAGTTGTTGTAAGTAATCATCTACATAGGTGATAAAAATGTGCTACTTTGCATATTATTCTTTATCGTTTATCATTTGTGTTACTGCCTTTGAGCTGTGATTATATGCGTTTATAAGTTATTCTAAGGTAAGTCATTTTTTATATTATTAATTCATTGCATAAAGTAATGTAATCTTTACTCACAAAAACTACTGATAAATAATTTATTGATCATTATTATTAATTCAAATAACACAGAGATCACAGAGTATTATATCACTATTGCTTATAAGTCTACTTAAGGAAATCCTAATCAAGTCAACGGTTATATAGTATGTTAATTTTTTTTAAGAAAATCGGTGCAACAAAATGGATGAAATATTAAAAGAATTGAACTGTGAGGAACTAATCCCAACATTTCAACGTAAGTGTTTTATGACCGATTCAATTGGCGGATCTAAATTAAGAAATTTTGTTGTACTATGTACCTGCAGATAGTTCTCGATTTACGAACATTAATATAATCGTCATATTAATAATGCAATATATTATTTTGATAAAAATTAAATTAGTTAATTTACCTAGATATTATAAAACTTCAAAAATATAATATAAATAGTTATAATAAAACGTATTAAAAGGAATAAAATTTTCAACAAAAACTGTTTAATAATTATTGCTGTAAAAGCGATTTTTATGTGTAAAAAAATAAATTTCTTGTACAACTGTGTATTATTTGCAATAACTGAAATCATAAAACAAACACTTTTTTAGAAAACCATATCGACTTGGAAATTTTTAAAAATCTAACAGATGACGAAGTAAATCTTTTAATTCCAAATTCAATAGGTCAGAGAAAAAAAATCAAGTGCAAAATTTCCGAATTAAATCAAAAAGATAATATCATATTCGACGGTTACGTGAATGCAATTAACAACATAGCATCCGAGACGTCATTGTCAACAACAACAAGTAGCATATTATCAGCATCAGTTGATAATACTGAATTATTCTTAAATGTTCCTGATATTTCTAATAAGTCGATGGATAATAGTAATGTTTCTGTAAGGCCACATTTACCCGACTTCGACTTGATAGTATATATATTTTATTTATTCAATTTTAAACTATATACATTATACAATGCTAACAAATAATTATAAATATATCATCTATTATTAGGTTAGACCCTTTGTTAGAATTAATTATTTACAGTAGTTATAATTTTTACGTGAATAAATTATTTTAGTTTCAGGAAAAAATTTTCAAAAACCTGATAAATTTACTTTTATAATTTGGTAAGATAAAATAAAGCGGAAAGGAATAGGATAGGAAGAGGGGACAGGTTTTTAACAGAGGTCAAGTGTGGGACTTATAATTAAATTCAATGCATTACAATAAAAATCGCACATTTTACATCATACACTACACATCACCACACTTAGCATCACAACACTTCACTTCACAACTTTCACAACACTTCACATCACAGCATTGCACTTTAGTTCCAGGAAGGATCGACTACTCATAGAAATTGAAACGACGCACTAAAATTGATTTCAATAATTTCTCCTTTCTCGATATAGTTACGTCAGCCAGGTCATAACTTCCAATGCCTCGAATCAACTCGTTTTCGTGATTGGAACAATTTTTCAGTAGTTTCTCAGTAGTGAATTTTATGAAGTCTCCAACAAAATCTATCGCGTTATCGTCGTGCATATGTGTAATTGTGGTATACATCGGATAGTTGTTGATAATTTTAAGAAATTTGTTTTGTGCACGTTGTACTGCAATTAAATTACTTTTTGCGGCTGTTCCCCAAATACTACAACCGTAAGTCAGAACTGACCTAGCACAAGTACGGTACAATAGTAATTTGTATTCTTTCGGCAGGCTTACATCGTGCTTGATCAATGGATATAATAGGTGAAGTACAAAGCTTGCTTTTTGAACTCGTTCGTTTATCGCTTTTTTCCATGTTAACCGTTGGTCTAGGATTAAACCAAGATATTTTATGTCTTTTTGCAATTCGACATTTACACCATTGATTGTTATATCTACTGATGAATTCCTTCTGCTATTTGTAAACATTGTGGCTTCGGTTTTGTTTACATTTAGTTTTAGCTTCCAGTCGCTGAAAAATTTGTGGATTGATACAAGATGTTCATTTATGTTTTCGATAGCGATTTCCTTAATTAAACTTGATGAATAAATTGCTGTGTCATCAGCATATAGCGCAAGATTAGTGTCCGGGTGCTTAGGAATATCGTTCATGTAGATAGTAAATAATGTAGGCGCCAAAATCGAACCTTGCGGAACACCTGCGGGAATGTATTTCAACGAAGATGTGGCTTTCATTAATGAAACATAGAAGCTACGACCATGCAAATAGTTTTGAACAATTTTTATTAATACAGTTGGAAAATTCATTTGTGACATCTTATAAAGTAGACCTTTATGCCACACCGTATCGAAAGCTTTTTCCAGATCTAGCAATACCATTCCTGTGTGATGGTTATTGGTGGACTCCAAGACCACGTCTTCAACTACCCTAGCAAGCTGATGAATGGTGCCGTGACCCTTTTGAAAACCAAATTGTTCATTTATAATCAGACGATTACTCGTTAAGTGATCCACGATTTCCTCTTGAATGATCTTCTCAAGAACTTTACTCATAGATGAAAGCAAACTTATCGGACGATAATTCGTAGCTTCGTTTTTATCTTTATTAAGTTTAGGAATTGGCAGAATTTTAGCTATTTTCCATGCTCTTGGAAAATAACAAAGCTTTATACATGCTCGAAAAATATAATAAAGTTGTACTATTCCTTTTTTCGGAAGATGTTTGAGGTGCTTGTTGTTGATTTTATCATCTCCAGGAGCTTTCTTAGTTTTTAGCCTACGAATAATCCTTTTAATTCGATTTGGAGTAATAACAATGGTATATGGTATTTCGTTCGAATTTTCTGGCATGATGTTATTATCCACTAATTCTTCCATTGGAGAAGGTAAGTTTATTGTAGTTTGGTACACTTCTTCAAAGATGTTGGCAAATGTTTCTGCCTTTTCTTGGTTAGAATAGTACTTGACGTTTTTATAACTAATGGTTGGTGTAGGTTCATTTTTCCTTCTCAACGCACTGTACACTTTCCATAAAGAATTGTCCTTTGTAGTTAAATCTCTGGTTTTATTTAGCCATTCTTGACGTTGAATAGTTTTTATTCTTGCTTGTATATCATCGCTAAGTTGATTTTTTTCTATTCGGTATTCAACTTGACCTGTTTCTAGCCACCTCCGTCTCGCTTTATTACGTCTTCTTTTGAGGTCGTCAATTTCTACATCTGCTACAAAGTTTGTTTTAATAATTTTAGATTTGGTAGCTATATTATGGGAATCTATAAGTGCTTTGGTGAACTTAGCAATTTCATCGTCAATATTTTGATTATTATTGATGTTAGGTGAAATTCGAATTCTGTTGTTGCATTCGCTTCTGAATTTGCACCAATTGGTTAGTGGAATAATAATCTTTGGTGGAATCTGAGAGGTGATCAGTTTTAACATGACAGGCCAGTGGTTGGAGTTTAAATCATTGATGGCTTCTGGTTCTGAATAATTTGCTATGCCTTTTACCAAGAACAAATCTATTGTGGAGGCTTGTAAACCGGGCGGGCTGAAAGTAGGCGTGGGTGGATACAAAAGCAAGTAGTTGTTTGCATCACAGTGAGCCTTTAGTACGTTTCCATTTCTATTAGGATAGCGACAGTTCCACTGAGTATGCTTGGAATTTAAGTCGCCCCCAATGATTAATTTCTTATATTTGTTCATGATACTGTCGATCTCAACCGTGGTCAATTTCGTCAACGGTGGAACGTATAGAGCACCCACGTAAAATGGTGTACTTAAACCAATTTTTACAACCAACAATTCTGCCGTCGTGTTTACTTGCTCGATTGGTTCGTGAGGTAAACCTTTCCTTATTAGAACCGCTACTCCACCACCCCGGTCGCTTAGTCTATCCTTTCTGTAGATGTGGTAGTTTAGCGATTTTATGCTATCTTCTGGTTTTAACCACGTCTCTGTTACCAGAGCGATATGTACATTATGTTCATTTAAAAATAATTCAAAATCTTTAAATTTTCTTGAAATGCTGGTGGCATTCCAAGTAATTACTTTTAGTTCTTCATTATTTAAATTAACCATCGAATTCACTAATACATTTCATAAACGCGGACATTCTAATGGCCCCATCCTTAGTACTGTCCATGACTCGATTTAATTCGCGTACAGCATTTAACATTTTGCCAATGTTACATTTGGCTTCCAATTGTCGGAATTCACTAAAAAGTGAATTCATGTTTTCGAAACCAGCTTGTTCATTGTTTCTAGAAGTGCTGGCATAACTTGCATGTTGTTGATGATGGATAATCGGATATTTCGGTAGAACATTTTGTTGATTTCGAGGAACTCGCGAACTAGCTAATGCAGCGTATTGCTGATTTTGTGTAGCCGGTTGAGATGTAAAATTATAAGGTTGTTGGCGGCTTGGCCTGAGCAACGGAAACTCTTCTGAGCGCATTTGATATCCGCGCGATTTTAAATTTTTTGGTGTAGATTTCACCTGCTTGTTGAGGGTTTTGATGTAAACCTCACATTCCTTCGAGCTTGCAAGATGGGGCCCTTGACAGTTCACGCATTTTGGAGAAGTGATCTCCGAAATTGGACATTCATTTGATAAATGATTCCCAGCACATTGTCGACAAGCTGCGCGGACATTGCAGTTATTAGCTGCATGTCCATACTGTTGACATCTATAACATTGCGTAAGCCCCTTTCTAGGTCTGTACTTTTCCCAATAAACTCTAGTATTGGCCACGTAACGTATAGCCTGTATTTCTCCAAAGGTTGTTTCGCTCTCGAATGCAATTTTGTATTTTGGGTACAAATTATTTTCTTTATTTAAGAGTTTGCAACTCACTGCTTTTTGATTTTGCAGTTTTAAGCCTGCAAGAACGTCTTCTTCGCTTATACGATGTAAGCCTTTTAGTACAGCCATGGTTCTTTTTTCACTATCAAGGCTGTACGTGTAGAATTGTCGATTATTCTTTTTAAGTTCAGCTTGAACTTTCTGAAAATCTTCGATGTCTTCGGTAATAATCTTTACTTTGTTACCTAAATATTTTAAGTGAAAATTCTTTTTCACAACGGCTTTAATACCATTGGTAAAAGACACATGGTTTACTGGTAGATTTGGTACCACAATTGGTTTAGGTTTAACACTTTTTGTATTTGTGTTAATAATTGAGTTTTGTGTTACCTCGCTGGTCTCCATTGTTTCCTCATTTTCCAAAACGCTAAATTGATTTGTAATGTCAACGTTATAATTTTCTTCTAAATCATTCTTAGATTTTTCTGAATCAATTTGTTTGCTTGAGGTTGCAGTAGAGTTAACGGAATCGAAATCTCGTTTAGATTTTTTTATATTTGCCATGTTTTCATCGTTTGCGAAATTGCTTTCGCAAGTTTTAAGAAAATTTTTTATTATTACATGCGAAAGTTCTTCGCGATTTTTAGTGTTTAATTTTGTTTTGGCCTTAATTGTTCCAAATAATTTAAAACACACTTAATTTTAAAATTAAAAATGTTGCACAACAACTTTAAATAACTATTAACGCGTCACCGGATGCACTGTAACAAGCGCTTGTAAAACACGTCTGTATCATAGCACTGCTCGACACCGACTTCGACTTAAACACACTTTTGCAAACTTCTCCTTTGGGAAATACCATCATAAATCATTATAATGCAAATTGCTGTTTAGACAATACCCACAGAACAAGATTGGTGGATATTATATGTAAACACATTTACACATATATAATAAATTAGTAAGTATCTCACTTATTAAATATTATTGCAAACACTAACTTTTTACTAAACAGGAATTAAAATTTTATTGTGATTAGTAAATCCGATCTCGCACCAGATTTTGTAATTTTAATTTATTAGTTAAAAATTCAGAATCTAATAATTATATTATTATATTTCAGTCGATTGAAGGAAAACGATTTTCTGATTCTGGCGGCTAAAATAGTCCAACTTTTTACAACCGAAGTTGTAGGAACTTACTATGTTCCAGCAGTAAGGAAAAGAGATTCCAGAACTGGAAAATCGTTAATGGCCAAAGGTCGTTTGGTGTCAAAAGTAAATAATTTAATCAATCTCAGTGGTGAAGGTGGCGCGCTGAGGAAACGAAAGCGTGGAAGTTCTGGCGAAACTTCAGAACAAACCACAAAAAATTATCCCGAAGGTATGAGTTTATTGTATTCAGTAATATTTTTTAACAGTTTAATTCTAGTCGATTATTTAAAAAATCAAGACTATGTATGGCTTACCCACAATTCGAAACCATGGGATACAGCAGTATTAGAAAAATGGAATAATTGTTATAGTTTAAGAGAAAATACTAACAATTTTTCCAAGGATAGTACTACTGTCCACGAATTTTTAAACAAGTGGCCCATTTTAAGAGATTTACGTTCGGTCGTTTTGGTAAATTATATAATTCACTTATTTTCATTCAATTATTTATCTTATTAATCTGCAGATCAATCTAGATTTTGATAGAAGATACCCAAATAATAGTGTCAAGTTTTTCTTAAATTGGGATTCTTTTTTTATCAAAGTTTTAAGGACAAATGAAAACCAATTAAAGGATCAAGGCTTAGAAATTCTTTCTAGTTGGAAAAATTGCGAAAATAAAGGTATATTATTATAAATTTTATTTTTCGTTGCTTAATACTAACAAGAATAATTTTCAGATGGCAAGACAGCTTTAGAGCTAACATTATTACCCTATTTAATACCTCCAACAGGGCGGCGTATTATAAACAAACACACACACTGGAAATTTTCTATTTTGGAAGTAATAGAATCTGTAATAGTGCACGTGACGGTATATAGTTATTTTTTGATTTTTTGTAATTATTTATATTTAGGAATTATAATTCTTTTAGAATCCTGGAGATATTGATGCAACAATTGCATCTCAGAATGAAAAGGCCGCTCTTAGGAAACAAACGGTGCAGCCTTACTTAATTCTAGAAGGGCAAACACCCCTGCAACCTAGGTGTTTCTTTTTAGTAATAGATTCCCTAAAATACGAATTCGATAGCTTAGGTAAGGCATTTGATACCCTATTCAAAATATTTCACGTTTTCAATGCCGAATACCCAATACAATCAGAGTATCTATATACATTAATTCAAAAATGTGTTTACGGGTTTGTTACACCTTATGATAAAATTACTCCAAGCACAGAAAACTTTGTAAAAACGTTTTCTGTTATATAAATAAGTTTCAAATTAATTACAATATTGTTTTATAATAATAATTGCATACATTTTGTAAGTTTTTTTTTTTTAAATGGTTCCGTGCTCAGAATGTGGAAAATCTTTTCAAAATTTTAATAAATATATTTGGCATATCACATACATTCACAATAAATCTAATTACTTTGTATGCCCTATACAAAAGTGTAAAAGACTTTATCACAGAAAGGCCGATTTTAAAAAACATTGGCATGCAAAACATAATTTAGAAAACATCGCTAGAAACTCCAAATATAAAACTGGGGGCAGTTCGTCGTCAAAACTGTCTTATAATGGTAATGTAAATTCTACAGAAGTCCCTACATCGAATACTACACCCAATAATAATGATGACTTTTTAAGTAAAGAAGAGCAAAATTTAATTGATTTTAAAAACATTTTTAATAAGACTTTACCACTGTTGATAGCAAAACTTTATGATAATTTGGGTTTTACCCGGTCAATGGTACAGAAAGTAATCAATGATTTCGAATCTTTTTTTAGTTCCGGGTTTATAGATATAATCAAAAACTCAGTAACAACTGCATTTGAAGATGTAGTTGATAGAGATAATAATATATTATCAGACATACACACTATGCTTGACATAATAGAAAATCCATTTTATGCATTTAATACCGAATATAAACGAATAAAATATTTTGAAGAATGTAATAGTTTTATTAAGCCAGTGGAGCACAAAATTGGTGTTTCAAAAGAAAAAACCAGAAAAAATGATCATAATGCTGCTTTAACTTTAAAAGATAATTTTGCTTATTATATTCCAATGAAAGAAACTCTTAAGTATTATTTAGAACTGCCTGGTATTTTTGAAACTATCAATAATTATCAAAATAAATTACTTCAGAATTATAAGTTGAACGGGGAAGAACCATTTTATAATATTGTAAATGGAAGCTTGTGGCAAAATATAGTCAACAGTAAAAACACCACACTACCAATAATTTTGTATTATGATGACTTTGAAACGGGCAATCCGTTAGGAAGCCATGCTGGATGTTATAAAATCGGAGCTGTTTACTTTTCCATAGCTACCATACCACCGATTTATGCTACACGATTAGAGAATATTTTTCTTTGTCAATTGTTTTATAGTACTGATAGGGTTCTATATGGTAATGCAGTTATATTTGACATTTTACTCAGACAAATAAAAAGTTTAGAGGAAGATGGTATTACTATTCAAACTATTAATGGCACTCAAAAAGTACAATTCTTATTAGTTGCAATTACTGGAGATAATTTAGGTTTACATAGTATATTTGGTTTAAATGAAAGTTTTTCATCCCATTATTATTGCCGATTTTGTACTGAACAAAAGAGCACAATGGAAAAGCAAATTAAAGAAAATAAACAGGTCATTAGATATAAAAACGACTACGAAAAACATTTATTGGAAAAATTAGGGATTAAAGAGATGTGTATGTGGCACCAGTTACCCAACTTTCATATTTATGATAATCTTGTATGTGATATTATGCATGACATATATGAAGGAGTTTTGCGTTATGACATGGCGTTAATTATTAATAATTTAATTAAATTTAATTTTTTTACGTTAGAGAATTTAAATTCTAGAATAAAATATTTTACATATGAACAATTCGAAAAAAATGTTGCTCCTGGTATCAAACAAGAACATTTAAAAAACGGCTGCATTATTTTATCTGCCGCCGAAATGTTGTGTTTAACAAGGAATTTCAGATTTATTATTGGAGATATGATTGATACTGAAAACAAAATTTGGAAATTTTATTTAATATTATTAGATATTGTTGACATATTAACTTCATCTGTTATCACGCTCCATACCTTAGAATTATTAGATACACTTATTACTGAACACCATCAATTATATCTTGAATTATTTAAAACTTCCTTGAAACCAAAACATCACTTTTTACTTCACTATGTTAGAATTATTAAGAAAGTGGGACCTCCTTCACATATTTCATGCATGAGATTTGAAGCAAAACATAAGAATTTAAAAGATATTGCACATAACATTCGAAGTAGAAAAAATTTACCATATTCTTTAGCATATAGAATACAATTAAAAATTTGTTACCGAGTTTCTGCACAAAAAGGTTTTGATGATATCACAAATTTTTCTTCTCCAAGTAGGTTGCAAAGGACAGATGCATTATTTTTCAAAAATAAAGAGCTTGATCCTGATGAATATTATAGTATTACTCAGTATGAAGTAAATGGAATCATCTATTCCACCAAATCTAACACTGCTTTATTATCTTCCCTCGATGACTGGAACTGCCCTCAGTTTGTGCGATTATGTAGTATTTTTATAAAGCATACTGAGAACAATGCTGTTTTATTTTTATGTACTAACTTAAACAATTTAGAGTATTGTAGTCACTATAAGGCATATAAAGTAAGAGAGATTAGTGCGAGTCAACATTTGATTGAATCAAATGTGACAAATTTGAACACGCCAACAGCAATTCATACAATAAATAATGTTTATATATTTCTATTTCAATGCTTTAAAAATGTTTCTTTCAGCGAGTATTTTATATATTAATATTTGTGTTACATGTTAATTTTTTTGTTCTGTTTTAATTTTACCAATAATTTAAGGATTTGTAAATATATTATAAACAAAGCATATTTTTGATATTAATAATAAATAAAATTAATTTAAATAAAATGTGTACTTATTTCAATAAACCAGTACTTTAAATTTAAATATACCGTTGTTTACGATAACAGTTAACTATACTTAGTATTAAAAATTCATATACTTGATTTAAATATTATTATTTTGATTATAAAGTTATCGTATATTTGATTTTTAAAATTCATATATTTGAATTAAACAAAATTATTCTGATTGTAAGCTTATCGTATATTTAGTCTTTAAATTTCATATATTTACATTAAACAAAATTATATTGAATATAAGTTAATTGTATATTTAATATTAAGGATTCGTATAATTAAATTAAATATAATTATTTCGATTTTGAATATATCATATACTTTATCATAAGAATTCTTATATTGGAATGGATTGATAGTATCTTAATCTGAAGTATATGTAGCTTTTAAACAGAAATATACTATATGTTTAATTTGTATATTTAAGATACTTTTAACCTAAGTTAATGGTATTTTTTATTTTAGATAATATGTATCTTCAAATTCATTATACTATTTCATTATTTTAAATAATATGCAACTTCTTTTATACAAATATACAATCAACTTGCTGATATACGAATATATCGTATATTAGAACTAAATTTCTGCAATTTGCAGCAAGTAATCTTTTTTCTGTGTGTACTTACCAACAATAACGATAACAGAGAAAGGCATCTTCACATCTCTAAGTAAAGTCTTAAATGAACTTCTCATTCTCCCAGGCGTTGAATGCCAAAAGAAGGATTGTGGTGGAACGGAGAATAACGAAATTCATAGAATCGGTAAATATATATCGATATGAAAATAATTTATTAAAGGCTTCGGACGGTGTTTCGAATGCTGGTAAAAAGACACAAAAGATATCTTTCAATTTTCGTTTATGTAATTTTACTTTGTTTTGCTTGTAAAATTATTCAATCACGTATAACTAAAATGTCCTAAAAGGAGCCAAAAATAGGAAAAATCGTAACATTTACATGAAATGTATTTTAGCTCTTTGAAAAATTGTTCTTTCTTTCAACGTTTTATACAGGCTGTTCCGATATTCGACCGACAACGCTTTACAAATGATGAAAAATTAGTTAGGTATGTGGCGGTCATTATCGCAAATATTGTATTTTTAAGTTCATTCAATTGTTGCATTTTTATCCATGTATGTTAGTAATAAGTTTTATTGTTTATAAATTTTATATTTTTAATCTAGTATTTTTTGGATAAAAAAAGATAACAAAAAAAAGTTGTTAAATAATCAAGTTACGTCCGTCATACAGAAAAGTCTATTTAACTAATTATAAAATAATAAGGAGTTCGATACAAATAGTGGATACACAAAACAAAAATCAGCCAATGACATATGCAATACCTGAACCGCTTCGATTACAACTTAGCCACTTAGGCAACATTGTAACAAAAACAGGTTCGCACCTGTTTCCCACATTTCCACCACTCCCAACAAAAGTTATTGGAGGACAAGGAGGCTACTATGGCCAATTGTTACTACCAGCTGATGGAGTAGACGATACGACACACAACCTGTATGAAGAACTTCCATGTTTAGGAGTTCTCTCAGAAGCAGTGAGAAACACCATCGGAAATGCCCCACCCGGAATCTACCAATCACAAGTAGTTTTCGATGCGCAGCAGCCAAACCAGAATCTTCTAGGATTCAGGCCACTCATATCCCGAAGGAATGAAGCTAAGAATTCAGCCTTTGAGCTAAATATAACAGAACAAGACTTCCCATCCTTTCCAGTCAATTCAGGAGTCAATCTAGAGTTTCTGCAGTCAATATCCAACAACATAGCAAATACGAAGACTTTTAAGGTAACACACCTAGTTTTCTCAACTATGGCTGAGGTCGGATCACAGTCCCAAATAATTTTTGAGACACCACAATTGGTGACCAACGACAAAGAAAATAACGCAATTTCTTTTAGTTAAAAAATTTGGAATAATGAATAACTTTATCCACAATATCGAAGCATCAACAATGAATGCAGAAAATGAAGAACCGCAGATTAATGCAGTACGAGTACGTGTACAACCTTTTTGGCGCGAAAACCCAGCACTATGGTTTAAACAGTTACAAGCACAATTTGAGTTAAGTCGTATCACTGCCGATAGAACAAAATATAATATTCTTGTTTCTAATATAGAGAGTAGGGTTCTTAATCAGGTTAGTGACATAATTGCGAATCCACCTTTAATTGATATGTACGAAACATTAAAAGCGCGTTTGCTGGAATGCTATTTTGACTCGGAGCAAAGTCGTTTAAAAAAACTATTAAATAATTTATCAATCGGGAATCGAAAACCATCACATCTGCTAAGAAAAATACGAGAATTAGCGGGTAATGATTTTGGCAACTCGGCCATCAAATCACTGTGGTTGCAACGACTTCCACCACAAATGCTAGCTATATTGTCAATCAGTGATGATAATCTCGACAAATTAGCCAGCATGGCAGACAAAATATCCGATGTTTCAACTACTGATATATTTTCGGTGACATCAACATCTAATAGTACTACAAATAATGACTGATTCGTAACACAATCACAGGATATAATCGATCAAATAGCAGCTCTAACTAAACGTGTGGATAATATGCGTCGCATGAGATCTCATTCACGTTCGCAAAGCAATAGTAAGTGCAGGTTTAGATCAAAATCAAATCAAAATCAAAATAATAAAGATATGTTGGTATCATTCAAATTATGGCGACAAAGCAAAAAAATGTATTCCACCATTGTAGATGGATGAAATGTCAATTAAAACCAATTCGGTAACTAGTTGGCCATTTAGTTTCGGCGGCTACTGATGTGAGCGATGTGAGAGATGTGATAAAGGTAAATTAAATTTACGACGCATTAGGGGTTCTCTAGTTTTAAGAATGTATATGTCGAGATTTATACTATATTTTACGATCTTAAGATGAAGGCATGTATTATTTCAAAATATAATTTTTGGAACTCAAGAACTAATAACTTTTAATATGTCTTTTTATGTTTGTATAAAACGCCTATGTAGGCTTAACAATTTTTTAGATTTGTTTGGAAGTCACTGAAGTGCAGTCGTGCTGTATTTGTGTACTTAGTAAATAAATTTCACCTTCAACATTACAGTTGTTTTATTGCAGTTATTTTATTGCAAAAATACAAAATTGCCAACATACCCGCCGTCTTTTTGTTATTGACAAAAATACAAACGTTTCTTTTTTGGTTGATTCTGGAGCCGACGTTTCCGTCATACCAAAATCAATCAGTGGAATCAATTCAATTACCTCATCTTTTAAATTATATGCTGCAAACGGTACAAAAATTTCAACTTATGGAAAAAAAACTTTTTAATTTAAATTTAGGTTTACGAAGAAAATTTAGCTAATAGGTTAGCTCAAGTCGGCAGGAGCAGCAGCTCTGACTGCTCAAAATTTAAAAATTAAAAAATATGCTGGTCTGCGTGACCACTACGAATTTTTAGGCTTTGTGGTGGAAACTCTTGGTACATGGTCATCGAACTCAAAGAAATTTGCCGATGTAATTGGTAAAATTTTAATTGAAAAATCCGGTGACCGTCGCGTCGTGCCAAGTCCTTTTTCATTCAACGCATTGGCTTGGAAATTCAGAGGGGTAATGCCGCCAGTATATTAGGAACTTTTGGAAATCTGGCCGAGTTTGACGAAATTTTTTATTTGTAGTTATTATTTTATTAGTTATTACTTTATTAGTTGTTATTATTTTAAGTTCATTTTAATATTGCAGTTATTCTACTTGGCATTACCCATTATAAATTTTCGATAATTAGAAAAATTTAATTAGTTGTCAGTTTTGATAATAATTCATAGAGTCCAAAAAGGACCGACCACGGAATTTCGGGCCATTTCGCGGCCATTATTTTGGGACATTGTACGGTCCGTTTATCGTACAGAAAAGTGCGAATAGATAATAATTAATTTCATTTTAATTTGTAGTCGAATTAACTTTCTTTGCTTTAATCGGTTGTGTTCAAATTTTGAAAATAATGATTTAAACTGAATTAACAAGTTTTTAGTAATTCTTAATTAAAATTGGAATTGATTTTAAATTTGTTGTTAAATTGATATGTGTAACAATATGTGGAACAATAATTTTGGTAATCAAAATATGTTTTATGGCTAAATTGAATTAATTAAATCTATGGGTGTAAAGGTGCATATAAATATGGCGAGTCGCGCCGGAGTCGCGTTTATGACCCAACGAGCCTGCCACGAGTTTCCCTCGAACCTCCTGCGAGTTTTACATGATCCCCATATAAGTTAAATGGGCAACGCGTTTTCGTCGAGCCTCCTGCGAGTTTTCGTCGAGCCTCCTGCGAGTTGATCATGATCCGCGCGAAGGAGACTCGTGGCAATAGGTACGTCCTAATATAGCGAGTCGCGCCCGCGGCGCGGCAGCAACGAGTCTAGTTCATTCATTAAGACGAGGCTCGCGAGAAACTCGCTGCGATCCACTTTCTGTCGGTATTTTGACGAGCCATCAAAGGAAATTGTCGAAATTTAATTGTTGATGGTTGATCATGATACTATAACTAAACAAGATAAGCCGACGCGCAGGAATGAGACACGTGACACGGAGTGTTTTTCAAAGTTAGAATAGAACAGAAAGCCTCTTTATTATTTTGATTTTTACAGTAAAAGTAAAATTATCACATTTTATTTTTTACAGTTTTATACATAATTTAAATATATATACACAGTGAATAACAAAAAGTTTCGCACACTTCTATGTTAACAATGTAAATTGCCGGTTTTGAAGTCGTTTTTTAGCATAATAAAAGTCCATTTTACAGCAAAACCTTCTAAACATTTTTTGTTACAAATTTCATTGCTTTCAGTTTTGTTTCTATGACCAACGCTCGGAAAAATGGCCAAAAATAAATTTTTGTCAACTTAACAGTTAAGCTACAATGTTCTGTATATCTTTAGAGGAAAGATCAGTGCACCTTTTCCTAGAATTTCAAGTGAATTAAAAAATATTTCAGCTTGTTAGAGCGATGTAAACATCACCTTCCATTAATTGCTAATTTGAGTGGCATTTCGTACCGTGCGACAGCAATTTTTAATGAGTTATTGTGCTGATTTCAGCTTAGGGTTCAAATTGGTATTTATAGAAAAGATGTCTTGAAGTATGTACTTTAGAATAAAAAAAATTCTAGGACAATACAATGCTGCAATAATTAAATACATCGCTTCATTCCGGAATCTGCTCAATAAAAAATCTCAGGCAATTCTCCAACTTTGTGTAGACTTACAAAAAGTGTTCCACAAGATTCCGCTTTGAAAAAATATGCAAAAAATACGTTAGACATTTCTTAAACATATTCTGTAAGGATGTAACCTCATTTAACATCGCTTTTAAGTAATTCACGTTTTTGAATAACGGCGACGCACGACGCATCGCGTATGTGCAGATTCAACGTACTAAGTAATATAAAATCACTTCGACTGTACAACCAACGATTTTACCTGGAACGACCTATCAGTTTTTACTTTTCTTGAGATTAGATTTGTAATATTCTTGCATCTTGCTGCTTAAAAATTTAATAAAATTCAAAACCAAACATCATTTACCTGCTGTTTAGGGATAAGTACATGTAGATAGGAATTCGAGTATACGGATAAATAGATATTATAGCAGAAAATTCACAAACAACTGTCTATTGTGAAAAAATAAAAAATTATTGCTTGACATGACGCTAAATTTTCAAACAATGAAAAAAAAACAATTTAAATAAAATTTAGTTTACATTTTTAAAGTTGAATAAAATTTATGCATTTTATTATTTCCGGAAGTTTTCAGTAAAATATTTTTTAAACGCTTCTTTACCTAAGTGTATTACCTTTACTAAAATCCGAATTTTTGAAAAAATCCGAAAATGAACTTTTTTATATGCTAAAAAACAGCTTCAGAACCAGCAATTTACATTGTTAACATAGGAGTGTGCGAAACTTTTCGTTATTCACTGTATATAATCTATATATAAATATAAATAATTTCACTTTATAAATTATAAAATTACACAGTAAAACGTATATTGTTAAATTAACAGAAATATATTGTCCCAGCAGGTCCACTACAATTTCTTGTTATATTAGCAAATTTATTATGCAGAATAACAACTCCTAGAATACAAATTATTGACTTTTTATATTTTGTAAGTATTTATGTTACTAATAAAATTTGTTAATGTTACAAAAAATTATTTAACAACTGTATTTTGATAAATTAACAAAATACTTTTTACTGTGTAGCTTATATTTATATACTTTAACAAAGAACTGGGTTTTAAAAATTTGTGTTCCATCATAATTATTATTAATTATTTATTTTTTAATGCAATCTCAAACTCGAAGGAGGTTCGAGGGAGACTCGTGGCAGGCTCGAGGGAAACTCGTGGCAGGTTCGTCGGGTAATAAACGCGACTCCGGCGCGACTCGCCATATTTATACGCACCTTTAGATTTAACGTATACAAAAGTCAGAGGTATTTGATGTTCGAATATTTCTATATTCTCACTTAGGGAACTTGTATTTTATTTTATAATTTTATTTAGAGAATTATGTATGAGGCAAAGATGAAGAAAGAAGAAAAGATGAAGGTTTTTGAAAGAAAGATAATGCGTAAAATACTGGGACCAATAAAAATTGCTGAACAAGAAACCAGACCCATGATGAATCATGAGATACTGAGAGCAGTTGGAAATGAAGACATCGTCAAAGTAATCAAATCGCATAGATTGCAATGGTTTGGTCACATCATGCGGAAGAAGGAGAATGATGTGATAAGGCGGATCACGGAGTGGAAACCGATGCAGGAGCGCGGGAGAGGACGACCGGACTTAAGATGGTATGACCAAGTGATAGGGGATCTGCGAAGTATGGGGGTCGTGAACTGGAGAGAAAAAGTGAAGGATAGGACTTTTTGGAAGGCAATGACAATGGACGCAAGAACAAGTGTAAAGTTGTAAATATATGGATGTAAAATGTAAAGTTAATGAGGATTAATCCACCTCAACAAACGGATTTGTTAAGTCCAAAATGGACAGTCATATTCCTTTCGGGAATGTAAAGGTACGTTTAGATCTGGAACTTATTACACGAATTTTATGTCCGACAGTAACTGTCGCTAATGTAAACGACGATTAATTTCTGTCCGACATATAGGTTTCAAATTCCGGCAATATATGTCGACACATATAGAAGATCAGATGTAAACGCCGCATTTATTTATGTCAGACATAATATTATAATATATTTCAATGCTAAATTGCAAGAGTTGATTACTCGTCTACTTTTATATGAAAGCGTCGCGCGATATTTTTATAGGATTCATGCATGTTTTACAAATTCTTGTTTTTAATAAAATTTAATTTTTAATTAGTAATTAGGTAGTAATATTAATAGTAACTAATTGTAAATAATTAAAATACACATTTGTTTAGCTTAAGTTTTTGTGACTATACTTGAGCTCGGATTTTATGCATTTGCATGTTTTTCAATATTGATATGCCATCAAATTCGTTTTGAAATCTTGAATACTTTATTGCTTGAAAGAAAAATATGAATATGTGTACAGATTTCTCCCCCTCAAAAAGTACCCCACACCTGTTGTCGAAATTTAATAGGCAGGTGATAAGATAACGATGGATACCAGTTGCAAAATGCTATCAATACACATGTCGTAGGAGTGTGAAATTGCAGGCAAAACTACTGACGTACAACTTCTCGGTGTTTACGCTTAGTTAAAAATTTGTTTTTTAAAAAATAATTTTAATGCATTATCTAATGAACAGAAGGTTAACTGAAAAATTACCGATTTTTTTATTACAATATAAAGACGGTAAATTTCAGAGGTGGCCGGTCAGGGGCCCCCAGTCTACCCAAATTGCTTACTCACGGGCTGCCACTGCTTAAGCTAAACAAAAGTGTATTTTAAATATTTACCATTAATTACTATTAATATTACTACTTATAAGTACTAAATAAAAATTAAATTACAAGAATACCAGAACAATAATTTGTGAAACATGCATGAATCTTGCGCGACACTTTCATAAAAGTAGACGACAGGTCAACTCTTGTAATTTCTCTCAAGGACGTCGGAACGTGCAAAAAAGTATCGTTTACATCGGAATTTTTACATGCCGACACATTTCACCAGAAGTTAAAACATATATGTCTTACATAAATTTCATGCAGCGTTTACATCTCATCTTCTATACACTTCTATATGTGTTAAAAGGATTGCGAATTTCAACGGAGGGCAATGTATACACATATTCATGTTTTTCTTTCAAGCAATTTCTATCTCAAGTGTAAACTGTCAAAGCGATTTTATGTCCGACACTTGACATATATGTCTGGACATAAGTTCCAGATCTAAACGCACCTTTAGACTATATATTGTATTGTATGTATGAGGCGCCGTTTCGGACTTAATTAAATTAAGAAATATGTGTATTTTTCAGCATATATATATTTTAATTGCTAGCATATATATTATATATCTAGCATATATATTGTAATGATATTTCTAACCAGCAGCCGATATTTTTGGATGATCTTTGTCTTCTTGGTAGTTTTGATTCGGTTGGAGTCACTAATCGATTTGCACCGCGATTCAAAGACTTGTTTTCATGTCGGCAAGTCGGTTTTTAATTATTTAATGCCAATAACAAACAACGACTCAAAATTGTTACACATTATACTACCAATTTACACAAATATTATTGTCTACTGTAATTAAACTTAAGGTGTTGTGAAATAGTGACAAATCTTGCGAACGTGAATCTAAAATTAAGTGTGTTAAGAAGAAATTTGGTGCATACTGTATAATTTGAGACTTACGAGGGAATTTGTTGTGGTAAGGTTGGAGGAAGGTTGGTTGTATGCGACGTTGTTCCGAGGGCACGTAAAATTTGTGCGTTACAAATTTTGTGATTTTATAATTTGCGTTAAATTTGCCAAACGATTAACTGATTAAGTCAGGGAGCATATCCTGATTGTTGATAGTGCGATTATATAAGAAATTATTGTTTGCGTTTTGTTTCAAGCTGAAATAAAACAGAAAATTAAATTTGGTATTTTCAAGATAAAAAAATTTTAGTAACGCCGCCCGACCGCCATTTGCATTTATGCGAATATTAGAATTATTAACAAAAATTTACTTACCTCAAATGAAAATTGGATGGAATTTGTATGGAATAAAAGAATACTCGTGTGTAATTAAGCCGATTATCGAAGAAGTTTTACAAGAACCAAACTATCTGATCAACTCCGGTAGCATAAATTTGGTAGCAAGAACACGTGTTGCATCTAATAAGATACGGAAGCAAATGACCAAGGACAACGAGGAAAGCAGTTGACCTCAAACGTTAATCAAGCTAAGAATTTATTGTTTATTTGAACTATTTTTATTTCTCAGAATTTTTATAATTTTCATAATTTTTTATACTAACATAATTACATTAACAGCGAAATTTGGTAAATGAATTTAGAAGTCATATTTGGAATTAAAGTAAATGTAATTCATTTATCAAGTCTTGCTACACGTTTACACATAGAGTCAGGAAACGAATTTATAAGTTTCAAGTTATTGGTAATAAATAAACCTTATTTTGCGTTCATATCAAGAATTTTGTTTTTCTGGAAACATACGATTCGTGGGTTTCAAATTGAACTCGCTCCTGAGAGTCAAGTATCTCCGAAATTATCTGAGCTAGCTGGAGAAAAAGGTAAGAGTGTGTAGAGCTTGAAACCTTACATCACATCTTTTTGGCGCCGCAACGTGTAGGGCTTTTGTCAGGTGGCGTTTTTATCAAAACGACCAGAACGAGGGGCTACATAACAATATATATATATATATGTATAAAAGGTACCTTGTCACCTTAAAAACAGATACGCAACATACGTTGTCTCCTCATATATAACGCTTTTACCTCCGTTTTCGGAGGTGACAACGTTTTGCCTTGTTTTCTTCGAAATAATGTTGTAGATGGCGTAACGGGCTTAATTTCAAAATTTGTCCCGGAGGTGACAACGTAGTCCTAGTATCCGCAAAACAATCCTTTAGTTCGAGCATATATCGTTGGCGCTAGTGTCGCTTTCATGTATTATACGGGCTATGCGTACCTACCTCCGTTATATGAACTGTACGTTGTGACCACCGGAACTTGGCAACATTGCAATAATATATTAATCCCAAAGAGGCGGACGATTTGCAACTCATTATACAATGTGTTGCTACTATTCTGTGATTACACCAGTGTTGATTATTCACGGATACACAATAGACTTTGTTACCTCTTGGATTTTTAAAATGAATACAAGAAGTCGGTTAATATTAAATATGGCTTTATGCAAAGGTAAGTTATTAAAATCAGTTTTAATTGTTAAAACCGATGATAAATTTTTAAGCATGAATATTTAATTGAGTTTTTACTAGTGATAAAAGTTTACCTAATTACTGAAAGAACTAACATTTTTGCACACTTACTTTTAAAATACTTTTTAGAACCACAGGAAGTTAATTCTGATGATATACAGCGTCGCGACGTTGAGGAATCTCTTTGCAAGAGTGAAAATAATTATTACACACCTGACAAAGTATACGTAAGTCATAAAAATTTATTCAAAATTATGTTACTCCATTTTTATTAGAGAATTCTAAAAGCACAACTATTAATTATGCTCTTAAGTTCGTTAATGATTTACTATACTACATCCCGTTAAAAGGTGTAGTTGAATTACCGGCGACAGAATTGGAAATTAATTCAAAATTTTCCATGTCTATATTATTTGTACTAACGTGTAGGTGTAAAGAAACGGTTAAGTTATAGAGGCACGACTATATCAATGTAACGATGTAATGTAATACTAACTAATAAGATAAGCATTTGTAGCCAGTAATTACATTCCTATAGACAAAAGTCGTTACGAACTGCTTATTATATTAGTTATTATGAAAATTGTTAAATAGTTTTTGAAAACAATGATGACAACGTCTTCCTAGTGAAATATTAAAATTTATATGAATTTTACTGAAATTATGTTGTACTCAACATTACACACCAAAAACTTCTTCAGAAAATTATCGTTTTGAAATTGTAGCGATTCAAAATATAATTACAAATACAAATTGTGCAAACAAAATGTGTAATTTGCGATAATGAAAACACTAAAATTTAAACTTATAGTTTTCCGAGTCGGCAGTTTTATTTTTCAAGCCGAAAAATGTTGATCTCATTATAATTCAAAAACAGTAATGCCCGGTTTCGCAAAGGCTAATTAAAATTTAATCTATGATTAAGGTTTTTTAACAACGAAAATTTATTGTTGTGACAATGTTGAAAATCATTAATCATAAATTGAATTTTAATTAATTTTTTATTTAATTAATAATAGTGAAATCGGGCATAAGTTTCTGAAATTTTCTTTCAAATATTTATTGTTTTGTACTATCAGTAGATACTACTACATAATTTCGGTAAAATTTTTACCGCATCAAAAATGTGAAAATATCTAGAACTTAATTAAGACTGTAGTGCTTTTCATATTTTATATATTTTTTGTTTGTTAGGAAACAGTAAAAGAATCCAGTTTTACCTCCAATCAATTTTTAAAAAAAATTGGAGGTATGGTAATCGAAAAAAAATTTCAACTTTTTTTTTTTGCATTTTCGAGATCACCGTGTTCAGAAACGTAAAGATCTGCAAAAAGTGAAATAAAAATTTCTGTGTCGGTCTGTCTGTCGGTCGTCAAATTTTGTCGATCGATTTGTTTCCGAGCCATCCAACCAATTACGACCAAATTTGGTATGGTGGTAGGGTTCACGGTGGAAAGGTGAAAATAAGGTTTTCGTCGCGATCTATCAATCAGGAGTGCCACCACAAGAAAATAATACGGGATTTTAAAAAAATATTTTGTCTTGCGATATGTTATTTTAAAGGCCTTAAAAGGCTTTATCCAGAATAGGTAAAATTAATCTTCTATCTGTCGTCTGTCAAAAATCACAAGTTGTCAAAGTTGAAACTTTAAGAGTGAATAACTCAAGAAATGCTGAAGGGATCTTACCCAAATTTGGTACGTAGGTACATTGATCCTAATGGATATGAGAGCATATGTAATCCTTCGATAGAAATCAGTAATGCAACATGAAAAAAATAAAATTAACTTTTTTTGGCAAAAACATGAAAAAAGTTTTTGTCGATCGATTTTCTCCGGCATTTCTGCGTCGATTGCAATCAAACTTATTGGACGTATGCCTCGTGGGCTGGAATGGTGAAAATAAGGTTTTGCCAGAGAAATCTTCACCAGGGCCACCACAATAAAATAAATTTAAAAAAATGAAAATGTCGTCGTATCTCCGGAAATGTTTAACCGATTCAGCTAAAATTTGGTGTGTCGATGGAGCTTTAAAAGTATAAGTATTGGTGAGAAAACAAACCGAGCCAATTGTAACAGGGCGGGGCAGGTCAGAAAAATTATAGAAAGTATTAACTGAAATCTTAATTTATATATTTTTTGTGAGAATTTGTCAGATGGCTGGCAAAAATAAAACAATATATTCAAAATTTTAATAAACGTCATAATTTTGTGACATATGTGTCAAAATTAGGTTAATGTTGATTTGTATACCGAGTGCAGCATAAGAGTTGAGTTTAGGGCTTTTAACAATTTATTTTAGAATACAAAAATAGGTGGTTTGGTGGGAAATATTTTATAATATCGTCGTACGGACTGACGGAACGTTACTTTATAAGTAAAAGGTTCTGCCACTAGGTAGCGACCAAGTTTAGGCTGTTTGTTAAATTTTTTCGCAAATGTTTTCAGAATCAGTAAATCGGCAGTCAGTAATTTACAAAAATTTATTTTCGAAAAATCCGCTAGATGACCGAAAAAATTTGTTGTACCAATCTTGGAGAAATTTTATTTGTGACTTCTTACGGTATTATGTGACGTATATAAAAATTTCGGAAAAAATTCAGTAGCGTACAAAAATAAAAATTTTTTTTCATTTTAGATTTTGTTAAAAAAACTTTTATAGATAGATTTAGGGTAGGGGTGATACATATAGATATCTTTGCCAGGGCTACCGATATCTTTGTTAAGGCTACCACAATAGAAAACAAAAATGAACATTGTCATCGTATCTCCGGAAAAAATTTGGTGTGCTGGTGATTGGAGGTATTGCGGCAGAGAGTGACGACATTTTTTTTACTAGAAAGACGAAGACGTGGTTGTTCCAAAAAATTTTGAACGTTTTCCAAAATAATTAATTATACCGGGTGACCGGTCGATCATCTGAACATAGGCAATTAACATAGGAAATTGATTTTTCTTTATTTCCTGCTTCCCATCACAACGGATAAGAATGAAAATTGTATCAATTTAAAGAGATTTTTATTCCGCTTCTAAAGATACCTAACACTTGATTTTTTCTTTTTTAATTACTGGTAAAAGCTTATTAATAAAATGCAAAAAAGTGATTTTAAAAATAATTTTAGTTGTCTTGATTGAATTTTATTGCAATTGTTTTTTTCAAAATTCTAGGTGTGTACGTCAATACATGTCAATGTATTGACGTTGTTGACAGTTGCAACTTGTGAATTTTTAAAAGCAAACTTAGATATTTTAGAACTTAAGAATTTTTAGTGTTATGTTTAATGATTTTTTGTAGATCTTTGACGAATCACACTGATGAAGGCCAGCGCCGAAACTAGTTTGTGAAAATATAATATAGCTTGAGGAAAGTGTAGTTGTTTTATTGTTAATAAATGATTATACAGTCGAGTCTTGAAATAGTGTACAGCAAAATCCATGTTTGTTTTTTAAATATTAATTCCCAATTTATTTTTTCCTGTCTTCTTTTTATGCTATAAAAATCTGTTTTCTTCATCCTTTTTTATAGCATAAAAAGAAGACAGTAAAACATAAATTGGGAATTAATATTTAAAAAACAAACATGGGTTTTGCTGTTCACTATTTCGAGACTCTGCTGTATTTTATTTCTTATGACTTCTCTGTCGAAGAATTTCTTGATGATGTAAAGAATTTTTCTTAGGTTTCTCGTAGACTAGATAGGACGAGGGCTAAAGATACATCAGAAGATCATGTTATTACTCAAAGGCCATTGCTTAAAAATCCGGTAGAATGCAGCCTACGGAAGGGACATATGTGGAACAAAAAAGATCCTTGCCCTTATTGTGACAAGGATGTCACAAATTTTTCGCGCCATATATATAGAAAACATCCAAACAAAGAAAGCGCAAAGAGAATTATTGAGCAACCAAAAGGTGATCGAAAAAGAAAATTTATGATCGATCTTTTAAGGAAACAAGGTAATTTTTCGATAATTGGCGAAAATATATATAGACCAGTTCAAAGACTAACGTCGAAGCCGAATATAGACCTTGAAGTTCTCCCAACTGATTTTCTTCCTTGCAAATATTGTCAAGGGCTTTACAAGAAAAAATCGTTGCGAAGGCATGTTTTACGTTGTTATTTTAATCAAGAGAGTAACGCAAAACAAAATTTTGCAAGCGAAGGTCAAACGATGATGGTTTTCACTGAATCACGCAAAACATTTCTGAACTCATTAAGATTAAAGAATGAAGTGTTGAACAGCATTCACGTTGACAGAATATCTTTCAACGGAAAAAATGATCCGATAATTTGTCAGTATGCAGAAGACTACTTACGAAGACATAAAAGACCACACATGAAAAGCGCAGTATCTAACAAAGTAAGGGAATTTGGGAGGCTTCTCATTCCACTTCAAGATCATTATCAGATTTATTCTATGCTAGAATTATTAAAACCTGAACACTTCGATAAGGCAGTTTCAGCTACTCGTATAATTTCTGGTTACGATGATGCAACGCGATCTTTTCGAGCACCTTCTCTAGCACTTCATATGAGAACAATATTATTAGCTGTATGTTCAGCAGCCAAAACGCTTTTGCTAAAACGAAATCCAGCTATAGCCACTAGTGATTATGAAGGAGCACTAAAAAATCTTAAAGGATTTCGTGAGTTAGTTGATGCCAACTGGAAGTTTGAAATGGGCAGTCCGGCATTAAAGGACCTAAATGAAAAACAATCTGCAAATCCACAGAAATTACCGGTTACTCATGACATAATTTTGTTTCGAAATTATACCCATCAAATTGCAGAAACATGTATGAAAAGTTTAAATGAAAATCCAGAAGATCTACAGTCCTTCAAAAAACTTACAGAAGCGGCTCTGGCTCAAACAATTATTTTAAATAGGAAGAGAATTGGAGATGTACAATATACAAAATTGGAATCATATTATAGAAATACAACGAGCACTAATCAAGAAGAGTGCCTTAATTCTTTAGAGGAATCTGAGAAGGAATTAGCCAAACATTTTAAACGCATATTAACAGTGGGAAAAGGTAGTAGAACAGTTCCGATACTTTTCTCTAAACATGTACAAGAATGCATGGAAACATTGTTGTCGGTCAGAAAAAGAACCACATTTGTTCCACAAGAAAACCCGTTTTTGTTCGCGTTAACAGGAAGCTCATCTAAATGGGTGGATGGATCAGCTGTTTTAAGAAAATATGCAATGAACTGTGGAGCCAAGAATCCTGCTACTTTAACATTTTCACGTCTCAGAAAACAAATTGCAACTGTGTTACAAATTTTGAATCTCAACGATACTGAAATGGAGCAAGCGGCTGCTTTTATGGGACATACAAAAAAGACTCACGAAGAATTTTATAGGTAAGATTTTGCATCTAATTTTAAATGTTGTTAAAATAAAATTTCTGTTTCAATAGGTACTTGTTTAAAAGCTATGTTTAACTTTATTTTAGATTGCCACAAGAAGTTTTCCAAACCGCTAAAATAGCCAAATTGCTTTTAATGATGGAAAAGGGGGTCGGTAGCGAAAACAAGGGTAAAACCCTTGACGAAATCGACATCGAATTGGAATCATGGAATATACAATCTGCCAACGAAAATGGAAATGGTATCAATCTTTTTTTATTAGTTTTCTACAAGATACTAGATGCAAGTCAAATGCATAAGTAGGCATGGGTTATCAAATTATAAATATCTGACATGCTTCATGACGAAACCTCTTTACTTATTTACTTAAAATTTACTTTTTGATAATAATAATAAAAATAGTTAAAAATAGTTCACAACAATTTTATAAACACTTTTCTCATTTTGAAATGTTCATTATTAGAATCCGATGGAGACGTGTTAGAAGAACCAATTGAAAGTAATAATAGCGCCCAAATTCCTGAAGAAGAGGAAGAAGAAGAAGAAGATCAAGACTTCAATAATTCTGAATCAGAAGAAGGTAAAGTAAACAATCGTTTTATTTTAGAGTGTGTGTGATATTTAAAGGTCTTCAAAATAAATATTGAAATTCTTGTAAAATGAAGTTACGGAAGTTCCTCAGATGTACTTACTGAAAGCAATTTTAAAATTATCTTTTGCATGTTTAATTAATCAACACGCACAAGTTAGAATGAAATTATTTTTTTTTGTATTATTAAACTGATAATCCGTAAAACCCTACTTTGTGCACTTATTAATTATAGAAAATTTTAAATTTTTCACATGTTAGAAAATTAAAAATTGAACACTTATGCCCCTATTCACAAACGTCCGTAAAACTTTTAACAAGTCAAAATCTCACCCAAGCTCACAATAAGAACGGAATCTCAGGTTGGCCGGGTAGCAAATCAAACACTAAAATCTGTTTGTCCCAAACAGATAACAAACAGATTTTAGTGTTTTATTTGCTACCCGGCCAACCTGAGATTCCTTTCTTATATTAACAAGCCGTTAAATTTAACTAGTTAAAGTTTCATAGACGTTTGTGAATACGGACGTTAACTGTTTTTAAAAATCGATAAAAACTATGCAAATCAGAAGTCTTGAATTTTTAATGTGCTAACGTAAAAATTTTAAACTTTTACAATCATTTCACATGTTAATAACCATTATAATTTTAGAAAAACCACGCAAGAAAAATAAAACTGGAACTAAAAATAAAACTGGGACTAAAACTAAAACTGGAACTAAAAATAAAACTGAAACAAAAAAGAAGACTGGAGCAAAAAACAGAACTGAAACAAGAATTAAAACTGATACAAAAAAGGGTTGCCGTGGATCGTGGAACGAAAAACAAAAGGCAATTATGTTGAAGTTTTTCAAATCGCATATAAAACACAAGGTTTCTCCCAAAAAAAGTGAATGTTTGAAAGTTCGAGAAGACAATTTACAATTTTTTAAAGATAAGAACTGGGTACAAATTAAAGTATTTGTGTACAATACATATAAAAACAATAAGTAGATAGTCTTTTAAATTTTTAATTATTAAACAATTTTTTTTTATTTTATTTTTCTATAATTTTTAATTCAATAAAAACATATTATTAAAGAATCTTTTAATTAAAGGTAGTTGTGTTTCGTATTTATTTTTAGTGTCTTCAGTACTACATTATATATAGTCTAATTTTCATTAGTCATTTTCAGATTAGTCATTATATACTAATCAAAAAACCAAAAATCAACAGGTTAAAATTATAAATTCTAATAAAAATAGAAGCGTTATAAAAAAGTGCTCTGAGTTATATTCTACCATTAAAATTAATTATTGTAAATTTATAATTCTATAGTAATTCCTAATTACATGTGTGACAATGTGGTGAACTGCAATTCTGCATTTCACACAAGTATAATATAAAGTTATTTTTCTGGAATATGACTATCTTTGATAAGAGGTCAAACAAATAATAAAGTCAACTCTTCAAAAAGCAGCAGTCTTCCTTTTTAGATTCATGGTAGTAAGATTCATTGTAATCGCGTAGTTTAGTTTAGTTTTTAATTGTTATTGTTCTGGAATTGCCATAAAAGTTTGTAATTATTAATAAATTTTTAAATCGTTTTTAAAAAATTAGTTATTATTGACTTAAACATTACTCTCTGAACCTACCCTAATAAAAAATATGCAATCGACATAAAATTTGTCTATCATCACTATTATTTTTTATTCTATTAAACATCCGTGCTATTAAGCAAGAAAAATGTAATATAAACATTTTATTTTTTTATTGTCGGTTTCGTATTTGTCTCTCTAATTGGATATTGTAATCATTAGTTCAAAATTTAAGCAAAATAGCAGTTTAATTATTTATGGGAAATACCTACCAATTATAATTATAAAATAATTTCACATAAAACTCGTTTTCTTTATAAGAATGATTGACAATTATTTATTCAAAAAATATAGTTTTACAGTATATTATCAAAATAACCTAAACCAGTGAAGAAACTATAAATTTTTTTCGGCAGAAATTCAAGCAGTATGTTCGGACACGTGAAGCTCGGAGTTTTCACAAAGATCAAATAGGCAAAATTTGGTAAAAAATTAAATAATTATAATGAGAATAATGTGTAAATAAGTGTAATGTGGTTTAAGAACAAATTTTCTTTTGAAGTATCCGTTTCATTGTTCATCCAATTTAATAATAAAATTATCTAAGAATTGCAATGGCCTATTTTAGTGTTAATTTTAAAATTTTGAAAGCATAATGTAATAGCTTTATATTATCAAAATATCTAAATTATTACAATTGAATCATCTAATTTCAAAACCCGACAAATCCACTTTTCACAGATTTGAAACTAATGTTACCACCGTGTTCGTTAAGAAAAGCTCTATCAATTTTAGAACTTAATGAGGTTCAAATTTCGACGAATTCCATTAAAATAATGTTTGAAATACAGGGTTAGTTTCATAATACGACAAATCCACGTATATGTAAGTTTCAAAATCCGACAAATCCATTTCAACCAATCAGTGATTGCTAACACGATCACGTGAGCAACGTATGTTTTAGCTACTGTAAAAAAATAATTATTCATTTTATGAGTAGTATATAATAGTGTATTTAACCAACTTAACCCTCTCGTGCATTGGGTCCACTGTGGTGGACAGGTAGTTTATAGTTGCATAGAAGTTAATTCTGTTAATAAAAGTTTTTTTATTACTTAAAGTAAGAATCTATGATATTATGTGTAGCTTGTGTTAAAAAGCCATCTGTTAGAAATTAGTTGGAGTATGGTTAAAAAGCTGTCATTGTGTGATATAAGGAAAGTGAAATGGACGCGAATTTCCACTCGGTGATTTCAACTACATCTTTTTATGGACGTTCTAGAAAAAAGGTAAATAATTAGAATAGTATGACAAAATACCTCTAAAATGCGATGGTTATAGTTTCAAAACCCATTTGTAAAAATTTTTAGAAGAAAATTCTCAAAATTCACCTGTCCACTGTAGTGGACATCATGCAGTTTGTGATAAATACTTGTTTTTTTAATTTCAGACTGTTATTTTCGAATTAGACGACACTAATAATGATGCCGACATTGAATTTATTGAGGATGAAGAAAATCACATCATTGAAGATGAAATTGATTTTAATTTGCCCGATGGATCAGATATCGAATCAGACGAAGATGAGGATTCCAATGGTGTTGTAAACGATATCCAAGAATTTGATGCAGAAGATGAAATTCCATTAGCACAGTTAGTTGCAAGTTGGAAAAATCAAGCAAGAAAGAAAAAAAAAGAAAAGAAAAACTGGAAATGGGAGAAAGTTGACAGTATGTATGGTCCTGGGACATTGCCACCTTTTTCGGGCACAGAAAATATAAATGTTCAGGCTGAGACTCCAGTAGAATTCTTTCTGGCACTGTTGACAGAAGATATTATTGAATATATCGCATTTCAATCAAACTTATATGCAAACCAAGATAATAAAACTTTAAATATAACAAAAGATGATTTGTATATATTTTTGGGCATAAATATAATAATGTCTTATATCAGATATCCTACACTGATAAAAATGAAGTTTTAAATCAAAAC
Organism: Cantharis rufa; assembly: GCA_947369205.1. Taxonomy (NCBI): domain Eukaryota; kingdom Metazoa; phylum Arthropoda; class Insecta; order Coleoptera; family Cantharidae; genus Cantharis; species Cantharis rufa. The sequence goes on along the minus strand of OX376305.1, from coordinate 30,980,994 downwards.
GATTATTCGCTTTGAAATTTAATTTTTTGGTTTAAAAGAAATCGTTTTATAATAAATACTAATTCATTTAAGTTAATAAAATCCCTTCTTTTAAAACAAAACTAAATTTGTTTTAAAATAGTTTATTTCAAACAAACGTTTTATTATTTAAATTAAAAAAAGATGGCATTTTATATGAGAAGGAGTTTTTTATTATATTAAATACTTCCATTATTTTGCACTGAAAGAAAAATCTGTTGCTTCAAAACGAATTATTTCTATTCAAACCATTTTATGCATTCTATATGAAAAATAGCAAAACATTATAGGTTCTATTTCAAAATCTAAAAGTTTTAATTGAAATTGCTCGATAATGTAACATTTTTCCATTTTGTATTAAGCATTACATAAAATGAAGAGATGGTTATTTTCAAGGTATAGCAAGGTATAGGTATAGGAAGAACTATGCCAAATACAACTATAAAATTTTAATTAAAAATTGATAGATATTTTAATATTAAAGCATAATTATAAAAGTGATAATAGTGTTACTGCTGTCTGTGCTAGTTATTTATATTGTACAAGGACATACACAAAGACGCAATTTAGCAGTTTTGGCTTCATGGGAGGGAAAATAATGTGATAAGAAAATGAGCATGTATAATCCTGGATTGCCTACCATAGGTATGTACATACATATATTTCACAGGTTAGTAGTTTACCGAAGTTAAAAGTGTTTATATCAACGAACAACTTATAAATATTTGTTGAAATGGCTGATGAAAAAATGAAATTTTTACTGGAAAAATGGAATATGGCGCATCTTATACCAATATTTGAAGGTACGTGATATTATTTCCTAGTTAATTAATTTTATTTCTGAATATCAATAATTATACATTGAAAAGCGCGTTCAACGAAGGCAAGGGGGCTGCGAGAATGTCGACGCTGATGGCGCTGGTAATAACCCCGACCAACCTAGAATTCAAACACGAAATTGTAGCTTTCATAAAAAATTAACCATTACATTTTTTGGTTTTTGGTCTCATAATTATGCGATTTATTATTACGATAAGCGCCGTTGTTAAATGCGAATTTTACTGTAGTTATAACAACAATAATACATAATTTTATTAATATCGTGCATAGTGAAGGTAATCGGTTCCACTAATCGAGTTTTAAAATTATGTTGGACCAGTGAGTAAAGTAAGTAGTTGGGTATCAGAAAAATTTAATAAATCGTCTTTTTAAAAGCTTTTTTCTAGATTAATTTTGCAAAAAATTAATAATTAACCCTTAATCTGCAAACCTGGGTATTTCGTGTCCGAGTGAAAACAACTTTTGTTAATAAATTTCTGAGAAAGGAAAGGTGGGCGCTACTACCCCTACCTAAAAAAAGTTATATAGGTAGAGAAACCCACCACCAAATTTTAAGGCCCTAGATCGCTTTAAACAGTAGTTGTACACAATTGAAATTCAAAAAGGACACGAAATACCCAGGTTTGCAGACGACGTATACTAAACGTGTAGGTAAGTGAAATTTATTTTTTACCTTTACTCATGTATTATGAGTAAAAATATTAAAACAAAAATTAATTTTGCCCGTATTGTGACTTCTTAGTAAAATATAAAATAAATTTAATAAAAGATAAGAAATGTTTTATTATAATAAAATGTGTTATACTATAATTTTTTTACCTTTTTTACCTGTCCAAACTTAAGCATTTCGTAATAAACAAATAAAACCAAATATTTTTTTTCTTAAAGCTTTACTAATAACCTTTAATTTGCCGCTTTATATGTAAAATTATCTTAATTTTTCTTAAAGTTACAATTTTTTCAAAAAATTTCGATTTTCTGACAACTTGCTTCAATTATTTAAAAAAAAGTATAAGAAAAAATTTTATTTTTTACAACTTTATGATAGATATGTCAACTAGAATGTTTCGAACATCAGCATGAATTTTTTCGAAATTTTTTGAGCTCATTAACACGGCGTAATAACGGCCGGACGCGAATGACCCAGGTTTGCAGATGGAAGGTGCGCAAAAAACGTTTGCAGAAGAAGGGTTAATTTCAATGTTTTTTTAACGTTCATTTATATTGGTCTAAGCGACCTAAATTGATTCGCGGCATTTAGATATCAATTATTAACGCGTAACACCGGCGATGTAAATATTAATAAAATAATACAGCGACTTAAAATAGTTTAAAGAAGTCTAACGCTTTTCTGCAAATTTTAGTTTTTTAAAAGCGTTTTTAAGCTGGGCTGGAATAGCTTCTGCATAATTTGAATTTACCGATAATATTTGTTGTAATCATATCGACGGGGAATGACAAAAATACTTAAGCGTCATTGACGATAATGGCACTTAAGCCTTTTTACCTTTCCACTCTCGATATGGCAGTAATAGTTGATTTTCGAACAAAATTGGGCCCTGATCATTGTTCCCATGCTCTCTTCAACTGTAGAAAATTTAATACTTTACTTTTTATCATCACTGATATATTTTATTATTCTGTAGAAGAAGACATACTATTATAAAATAGTACTCTATAATATTTCAAGTTTTTATATTTAAAAATATACACTTTGGGGCAATCCTTCAACTCGAATAAAAATTATTTATTTTAGATTCCTGGAGATATTAAAAACACCTTAAAAAACCGAAGATCCCGATTGCAGAGATTTGGTTTAACGAATCAACCACACTTATTAGTTGTCGGTTCATGTTTGACTGATATAACTGAATATTATTTAATATTAGAAGAAAACATAATTGCCTGCGATACTGTGCTGGGTGCGATAGATCTTTTGTTTAAAGCATTTCATGTTTTAAATGCCCAATATCCGGAAGAAAGTGCTCACATCTGGTATTCCATTCAAAAGTGGGTTTATAGTGTAACAACCAAAGTAATTAAAATAATAATAATAAATAATAAATAATAAACAACAAGGTAATTCCTTATGTGGAAACACTCCTACAAGAATTAGGCAGGGATTAAGTTTTTATTCTTTAATTTTTTTTTTCAATTTGTCTTTTTATAATTAATTTTTTTATATGAACTTTTTAGTTTTTTAGTATAGTTTTAGTTTCCTTTTGGTTTTTTTTTTTCGTTTTAGTTTTTAGTAGTGTTAGTTTTTTTACTTTTTATTATAATATATAGTTTTTTTAAATATTGCGTAATTATTTTTAAATGGAGTACATATGTCCATTTTGCACGACAACATTTAAATGTGTCAAACTCTTTATAAAACACATCAGAATTAGACACAGCTTTACCTCGACCAATACCATAAGATGCAAACAAGATGAAACATGTTCTAGATCTTTTCAAAATTTGTGTTAATTTAAAAAACATATTATGCGAGTTCACTCGAACACCGCATTAAATACAAATTCATTTCAATTTAGTTGTGAAAATTTTTTAAATGAAAATGCTTTAAATCTAGAAAATAATTCTGAAAACGAAATCTATAAGCAGGAAGAAGGCATAATTTTTGAAAATTCTAATACTGATATTTCTAATACTGATATTTCTAATACTGATATTTCTAACATGTCTGCATTTCAACAAAATTTAAGAAAATACACTCTAAATTTTTGTTTAAAATTATATAGCCAATTTAATCTTCCAAGAAATAATATACAAATTATGATAGACAATGTCACTGAAATGCTTTATGAACCTATCATGGATATAAAAAAATTTATCAATAATAATCATTTATTAGGAGATAATGAGGAAAATTTAAATCAACTTGAAATCATGTTAAATGAGCTTGCAAATCCATTTTCTGATTTAAAATCAGAATATCTCCGTTTAAAAAGTTTTGAACAAGTAGATTCTTTCATACGCCCCCTTTCTTTAACAATAGGTAATCGTAAAAACGATAAAAAGAAATCATCTAGAATTGTGCTAGAGCAAATTGACAGTTGCATTGAATATATACCTATCAAGAAAACATTGAAAGCATTTTTTGAATTGCCTGGAGTATATAATGTTATAAATGATTACTATTTGAGTTTAGTAAATAATTATAATGTCATATCCAGTTTTATTCAAAGCGATTTGTGGAAAAGTATTAAACAGAAATTTTCAGGCAAAGTAGTGTTTCCTTTATTTTTATATACTGATGATTTTGAAATTGGCAATCCTCTTGGTAGCCATTCTGGCATTTATAAAATATGTGCTGTCTATTTTGTTCTAGGATGCTTGCCTCCACAATTTTCTTCCCAATTACAAAATATTTTCTTAGTTCAATTGGGATTTTCAGACGATCGCAAAGAATTTGGTAACAAAATTAGTTTTCAATATTTAACAGAGGAAATTCAAGATTTAGAGAAAAATGGGATAGACATATTAAACGAAGATGGAAAGACTTATAAAATTTATTTTACTGTGGCTTTACTTCTAGGTGACAATTTAGGATTAAATACAGTACTAGGATTTTCCGAAAGCTTTTCATCATCTTATTATTGTAGATTCTGTCGTCTTCATAAAAATATTATTTCAAAATTAGTGACTGAAGATTTTAACGAATTACGAAATAAAGAAAATTACACTCATGATTTAAATGCATTAGATATCGGCATCAAAGAGGAATGTTTTTTGAATAAGCTGGAAAATTTTCATGCAGCAGAAAATTTTTCTTGTGATATTATGCACGATTTTTTTGAGGGCATTTGTAGGTACGAAATTGGACAGATTTTGTTTCAATTTATTTATTTGGACAAATATTTTAGTCTTGAAGAACTCAATAACAGAATTAGATATTTTAATTTTCCTCAAACTAATAACAAACCTCCAGCTATTCTAAAGCAACAACTTTTAAAAAAGCAAATTCATTTATCTGCGTCTGAAATGTATTCACTGACGAAATACTTAGGTTTAATTATTGGCGACAAAATTCCACAAAATAATAATTACTGGGAACTGTATTTATCTTTATGTGAATTGATTAATATTATAACTAGTACATGTATTAGTAATTGGACGTAGTTATGCAAAAAGGAGCCAAGCGACAAAAACATAAAATTTTGTTTATTTGCTATAAGTGACCGAAATAGACATATTTACATTATGCAAAAAAGAACCATCTGAATATTGACTCTAACTCGTGTTGTAATACTATAAAAACCATCTGTATACACAAAATCGTTTGAAGTAAATTTGCAAAAAAGAACCAAGCGACATGGTTCCTTTTTGTAAAATGTGATATTAACACTTTTTGTAGTAGTAATATGTATAACAAGCGGATATTTAGGTATGCGATAATCTAATAATATGATATTTCCTTTACTATCTAAGTGTTTATGAAGTAGGCTTTAGAAGTAGGCTAGAAATTTACATCAGTTTTCTCCAGTGTGTCTTCGATTACACTTGGATATTTTTTAATATTTTGTGAAAACTTACAAAGTGACGAAATGAGTGTTTCAAATCGTACTAAAAAGATGCTTGAAAAGTGTATTAGTGAAGAAACTCAAGGTATGGAAATGAAACCGTATTTTAAATACAATGAACGCTGATTTAAAATCTAGATATTGTAGATAATCATAATAATAATTATAATTCAGGTCCAGCTGTCAGAAAAACTTGCATATCGCAGGCAGAAACTGAGATGGTTCCTAATGAGAAAGAGACTCTAGAAAATTTAGATTCAAACGAAGACAATCTATCACATATATCATCCGAACCACCAGAACTTGATTCTGAAGTTGCCAGTTTATTAGGAAATCTATCGGATAATTCATATCAAGATCCGGATTACGATATAGAGAGCTTTGAAAGTTCTTCTAGCGTGCAAAAGGTACTAACTATTATTGCTTTTACTTCTTACAACATTTTGATATAATTTTTTAAACCTAGGATGTAATATTGGATCCGTCAACTCCAAAAAATAATTCAACAAACACTGTGTTGTGTTCATCAACTACAACAGACTCCAGTAGTAGTATATCAAAAAAAGGACGCCCAAAAAGAGGTAGGAAACGAACCTTTGGTAACATGTCAAGGGATGAAAGGAAGAGTAACAAATACAAACGTAAGGAATATGTTAACTCAAAAAAGCAGAAAATTGCTGATAAAAAGTTTATACCGTATTCTTGCAAGTGTACTTTATCCTGTTCCACAAACATTTCTGAGAACCAACAGAAAATTGAATTTGATAAGTTTTCTGAGCTTGGAAGTTATGTGTCCCAAAATTTATTTATTGCTGCTACTGTGAAAGAAGTTCCAGTAAAAAGAAAGCGGTCAAATGTAGCTTCTAAAAAACAAAAACAATTTTCGAGAGAATACTATTTAAACAAAATTTTAGTGTGCCGCAATATGTTTATTAAAACGTTAGGTATATCAACAAAGCGTATAAATACATCTTTAGTCAAGATGAGAACTGAGGATAGCATTACAGACAAGAGAGGTACTCAAGGAGGGTGGAATAAGTTGAGTGAAGACTTAAAAACTCAGGTAATAGAACATATACAAAAATTTCCAAAATACATATCACACTATAGCAGAGCTGAAACAAATTCTCAGTTTTTGCCGCCAGAAATGACTTTATCTCGATGGAAAAGAAAGACATAATACAGTCAGTTTTTCGAGCTACAAAAAAATATTTTACAGGAATTTTAATTTAAAATTTAAAACGCTCAAGAAAGACACTTGTAACAAATGCGATACACTCAACATCCAGAAGAAAAACTCAACTAATGACGAGGAGAAAGAAGTAATCGTCCAGGAACATAATCTGCATATTAGTATCTGGCAGGAAGCAAAAATGAAAATGAAACAGGATATGAAATTTGCTGCTGACAACAGATACTTTGAGTGTTTGACGTACGATCTAGAAAAAACTCTTCCTCTTCCACGAATACCCACTAATATAGCTTTTTACAAAAGACAACTGTGGGTGTATAATTGCGGCATTCACTCTGGAAAACATAAGAGAGGCTTTTGTTACCCTTGGGTAGAAGGTACTGCTGGAAGAGGTGCTCAGGAAGTTGGATCTTGCTTGCTAAAGCACATTAAAGAACATGTTTCGGATGGGGTTACAGATTTGGTTTTGTGGAGTGACTCTTGTGGTGGACAAAACCGAAACATTAAAATAGTTTTAATGTTAAAATGTGTTTTAGAAAGTCATCCAACCATACAAAAGATCACCATGAGGTACCTCATTTCAGGACATAGTTACCTTCCGAATGATGATGATTTTGGAAAAATTGAAAGCGCTTTAAAGCATCAACAATATATTTATATTCCAGAGGATTACTTCAAAGTAATGGAAACATGCCGCAAAAAGAATCCTCTGGTAGTAAGGCCAATGCAAGCAAAGAATTTTTTTGGTATTGCAGATAATATAGAAAAAAATATAACTAACCGAAAGAAAGGTATAAATGGAGAAGAAATTAGCTGGCTAAAAACAAGGGAAATAATACTATTAAAAGAAAAGCCCTTTTCAATTTTTTTCAAGCAAGATTTTAACGGTGTTGCTATAGAAGTAGATATAACATAGAAAACCCGTGGTCGTCCTTGTAAAGGACTGCATGAAAAAGATTTAAACCCGCTATGGCCCCAAGGGAAAGGAATTGCAAAAGAGAAGCTAAAAGATCTTAAATCAATGTGGCATTTAATACCGAAAGTCCATCAAGCGTTTTACTCAACTCTTTTTGTTGATGAAACTGTGGTAGATGATATAGATGGATTTGGAGGTATCTTAGATTTTGAAGCATATTGATATCCTAATTATTTAATAATTAATTATTGATTTAATTACATCTTATTTTTTATCATATTTGTGTACATAATAAATAATTATTAAATAAATAAATTTATATTATTATGTGTCTTAGTTTTATTATGATTAAAATTAATAACGCAAAAAGGAACCAAACGACATTTTTTAAAATTTTAGTAATACAACAAACAAATTTTCTCAAAATTTTTCTGGTAACACAAATAACATATCATTAGGCATAGTTTAAACCAAACCAATTAGATTATAATTATCAATCTATTTAAATATGACTCTTAAACTTTGAGCTTCAATATCTCAAAACTTCCTTTTGGTGGATGGTTCTTTTTTGCATAACTACCTCCAATTATGATCACAATTTATTAAAAGTTTTAATAGAGGAGCATCATACTTTATATATAAAATATTTTGGTGACTTGAAGCCTAAACATCATTTTATAATTCATTATCCCCGTCTTATGTTGTTACTTGGACCTTTATGTAACGTTTCTTCAATGCGATTTGAAGGTCGTCATAGAAATTTCAAACGTGCTGCAAACGCTACATGCACTAGAAAAAATATTATTAATACATTAGCTGTAAAAAATCAACTCAATTTCGCTTACAGATTAATTAATAAAACGGGACTACTAATTAATATAGAATTTGGTAAAGAAGATTCAAGTTTTTCAAAAATTATTAACGAGTATTCCATATTTAAGCAATTTATTGGAACAGAAATCAAAAACTATTTTGCAATTAGCTGGGTTAAATTTAACACTATAATTTATAAACCCGGTCATGTGCTATTTATAAAGGATGATGATTTTTTCCCAATATTTGGAAGTATCCTCTTTATTTTGATAAATAATAAAAATGATATTTGTTTTATTTTGAAGCAGTATAAAACTTTAACTTGTGTTCGACATTACTGTGCTTATAAAGTAATTGAAGATACTAAATTAACTTGTATAAAACATACCGATTTAAATGATATTTTACCCAAGTTTGCACATAAAATGTTAAACGAGACTTATATTATAATATAATTATAATAGAAGAGGACAAATAATTTTGCAACCCCCTGTAATTTATTTAGAGACTACCAATTTCGGCAGCTTAATAATTATATAATATTATACTGTATGTTATAATTATATAATGTACCACATTTGTAAAAAATATTTAATTATAGTTTATTTTATTATACAAAAATTATATATTTATTTGTTTCTGTAATGTGTAGTAAATATATCTTAATAATAAATAAAAAAATTTCTAAAACCATATGTTTTTAATTCAAATAAATTTTATTAATTGAATCAAACATACATTTTTATTATTTGAAAGTAGAATTCTATTTTGAATTAAAACTACAAAATACTTCAGACAAATGAAATTAATTTCAAACTAAAACCGTTTTCATCTTGAAGTAAAATAACGACGTATTTATTTCAATACCATGTTTTACTTTAAATCAAATGTCTGAATAATTAAGACAAGTATTAAATCAATTTTAAATTAAAACTATTAACGTTTTAAATTAAAACTATTACTGTTTTGAAATAAAGCTAATAGGTTTTAAATTAAACCTATTACTATTTTAAATTAAAACTATCGCTGTTTTGAAATAAAATTTCAACGAATTGAGTTAAAACTATAATTGTTTTAAATGAAAACTACTTATGTTTTGAAATAAAACTCTACCATTTTTATTCGAAAAGTAACTTTCTAAACGAAAATTGTTTTGATTTAAATGTCATTGTTATTTCCCTATATACAATGCATAAAATCGTTTGAATTAAAATAATTTGTTTTGTAACAAACGATTTTTTTTCTCAGTGTAGAATTCGGCTCTATTGGAGTAGTGACATGGCCATAAGAATGGATCTTATTGCTAATTCTATGTCAGCAAATAGATACGAAGCAATACTAAGGCACCTACACTTCACTAATAATTTAGAATTGGAACCAAACAACCCTGACAAGTTGAAAAAGATTCGTCCGTTCCTGAATAAACTTCAACAAAACTTTATATCTGCAGCTGAACCAGAGGAATATCAGGCAATAGACGAACAAATCGTACCATTAAAGGGACGTTTAGGCTTGAAGCAATACCTTCCCAAGAAGCCTAAAAAGTGGGGTGTAAAAATTTGGGTGCGAGCTGGAGTCAGCGGTTATATGTACCGATTTGAAATTTATCAAGGTTCTGGAGGTGGAAGAGAAGAAATTAGTGACCTAGGTTCACGTGCAGATGTAATAGTTCGCCTAAGTGATGACATTGGATACCAAAATCATAAGCTGTTTTTTGATAACTTATTTTGTTCAGTACCTTTATTAGAAAAACTGAAAATCAATAAAATATGGGCAACAGGTACAATAAGATCAAATCGACTGGCCGGTGCCGAAACTGTTTTAGAAACCGACCGAGCTATGAAGAAGCAAGGAAGAGGTAGTTGCTCTTTTGCATCTACTAAATGCGGTACTGCAACTGTTACAAAATGGATGGACAATAAACCAATACATGTAGCATCAAATTGTGCAGGATCACAACCTCGAAATTTTACAAACCGTTGGTGTAAGTCTACCAAAAGTCTTATGGAAGTTTCCAGGACATTCTCTATACAATATTATAATAAAAATATGGGAGTGGACCTACTAGATCAATTTTTGGCACTATATCCACTCCGACGTCGAAATAAAAGATGGTATATTAGAATATTTATGCATTTCATAGATGTTACAATTATAAATGCGTGGATTTTATATAAACGGGCTGGAAACAGGAAATTGGATCTATTGGAATTCAAGGCTAATGTCGGTAGATCTCTTATCAACATATCAAATAATAAAGAAAACAAAAGAGGAAGACCACGTTCAGCAACACCACCAAACAGCATTTTAAAAAAAAGGAAGCCCAATCATCATGCCCCTATCGAAACCAGGAAAGATGGAATTGGACACTGGCCTATATTAACAGACGTAAATCACGCAAGAAGATGTCACTCATCTGCATGCAAAAAGAAAACAAAATATTTGTGTAAAAAATGCAAAGAACCCTGTTGCCCTAATTGCATGGAATGTTTTCATTCTTAAGTGATCTATGGCATGGTGTCCACTACAGTGGACAGATAGATTTTTGACTTTTTCCAAATAAAGTATGTAAAAAAAATTTTTCTTTAATTTTTCCCATTATTACTTAACCATTAGCTACTATGTAAAAAAATTTCAGTGTGTTTGCTTTAATTAAATTTAATTATGCATGAGAGGATTAAAATCGAAATGATTTTCAGAAAATTTTCATCATTAGAAAAAATATGCTTCCTTCCCCCCTCCCCCGTCTCCCGACCGCGTTACATAATATTATTACAGAAACTTTCTTTTTGGTGTGGAAGTGAGTAATTATTTTAAGTGACCTATTTTTTTTAAGTCATTCGTCTTAACTGAAGCAAAATTTAAGTTATATTTTGCAAGTGTAATCTTCGAATTTTCGATAGAAATTGTAATTACAATTAAACAGCTTTATTTCTTCCGATTGACGTAGTATACAAAGTAATATGAATTTTTTTTTCGGCACAGTTTCTGTCAAATTTTTATAGTAATAATTTACTGCAGAAATATAAAATAAATGGTGTATTATCAATCTGCGATAATTATCAGTTAGAATGAATTGCCAAATCCAATTTTTTAAATAAATATTATCCAATAAAAAAGTACAACGGGATTCTTAGCCGACAAGATGTACTAACTAAGTGCATATTCTGAAAGAACAGATTATCCGGGGAATTCCACACACGATTTTTTTAACAAACTTTTAGTATCAAGTACAAATCCATTGGGGGATTTACTCACTTGAACAATTTTTTAGCTCATAATTTTTGAGAGAATTTTCTATTAGTATATAGTGTGGTAGTACTAAAAAATGTACAATTTGTCAAGTAAGGTAAATAATTATAGAAACTGCATCAGCGTCGCCACCGCCGGCGCCGAGCGTATTTGCTGATTATTTGTTTTTAGCCTGCTGTAACTTGGTACGATCTGCAAAGTTATTTAACGGAAATAATTTCACATGTAACATACAGTGGTAATAACTAATAAGTTATTTGTTGGTAACCTGCCGAAATTTGAATTTTACTGTTTTAGTGCTGGTGTAATTTTAGTGAACGATTTTGTGAATTTTTCTTTTTTATTGTTCGCCGAAATGGTGCGGTTTTTAAAAACTCAAGTGGAAGACTGTTATTGCTGTTATTATTAATTTTAAACTGCTGTGTGAATAATTGTTAAAATGAATACACGGTCTAAAAGAATATTGGCTATGGCAGGTAAGAAAATGTTGCAAATTAATTTACATCAAAGTTTATATATTAAAAGGCACGTAATTCTTTTTAAATTCAAATTTTTTACTTAAACTAAAATGTTCAAGATTCATACAGCTTAACTGCGTAAACTGTTTTATGGTTATTGCGAACTATGCTATTTTTTAATATTAACTAACTTATTTTAAATAATTTTAATAATAATAAACGGTAGATGCTTTATAAAAAACCATTTGCAAATCTAATTTTGAAGAAAAAATAAATTGAGCGTATCAGTATCAATTATTAGGTACTTATTAATCGTATAGATTATAATTAACAAAGTTAGTGAAATATGTTAACAATGTAATTTTGCATTTATATTGATAGATTTTTTTTAACCAGACAACAGCTTCCGCAGTTAGCTTATGAATGTAAGCAATAATAACTTAAATAATAATTATGTTTTATTCAGGGCTATTCTGTAACTAGAAATAATTTTAGCAACTTGCTAAAAATTAGCAATAAGTGTAATAACTAATAACCAATCACTTGCTTCCAAAATATACAAAATTGATTATTTAGCAATATTGCTCATTTTTAGCAAGTTGCTAAGATTATTTCGAGTTACAGAATAGCACTGAATGTCACAGGAAACCAAAATTAAGTTTCTATTATGTAACCATTATTAATTTGTTGTTAAACTTGCATACTCACAACACAAAGATATTTGTTTTCGCCTACCAAAGCAATCTATTATTAAATCAATATTAATAACAAAAATTTCAAGCGATTGAAATAATTTATTTTACCGAAAATCGTCATTGAAATAACATTTTCATAACTCCATTAGGAGAAGTCATATTTCAGTACGAGCTTCACATGCCATGAAAGTCACTTTTTTCTCATTTCCTCGCACTAGTGCGTGAAAAGTAATTTTCCCCGCACAAGTACGTGAAAAGTAAATATAATACATCGAGTTTTTAATAATTTTATGAAAATTTGACGTTTACTTTAACCTCCTTGATTTAGTACAAGTTTGTTTTGTTTCTCTAACTTGTATTGAAAATTACTATTTCCTGGCTAGTCCGGTAATAATTAGTAGGTAATTGTAATTGTTTTGTTTGTAACTATGTAATCAACAAATTGACAAACTTGATTTTTGCTCATTAATTTTATAAATGTTGTTCAATTAATGTTTTACTTTAAAATACTCTGCAAAAAGCGCCACATTGCTCCTCGTCAGTAATGTATCATTTTCCTGACTTTTAAGGAAATAACTATAATTTGAATTTCAAACTAGAATTATTTAGCATGCTTTTAGTTTTTAGTTTTATTTAATATTTTAATTTTTAGTTTTAATAAAACTGAATTTATTATTTTATTGTTTATTTCGTTTTTTTTTTACAGAAAACCTGAATAGACAGAATAATAATATACTCATTTTTCAAGATGGCGGACAACGAACATATGAAATCTTGGTCAACAATTTGAACTTAAGCTTTTTTAGGCATCCCCTACAACATATCCAAAATTCTGCCAGTTATGTTCACTTGCATTTCTAACCCGTTTTTTCCGACGTAATGACTGGACTATACATAATAATTATTTTATTGTTTTCAAAAGCTCTATTAATTATAATTTTTGTTAATAGAGAAACTCCTCAACTGGTAATGATTCTTCCGATACTTCACAAGCATCTACAGTTTTACTTAATTACCATAATTCAGTTAGTCATAATTCAAGTAAACCTGATATAAATATGCAAAGTTTTATTTTGGAATCCAAACCTGATATTTCGTCTGAAAATAATTTACCGTCGACCAGTTTTACCATATCTACAACTTCCAAACGCAAACGAAATAAAGACTTTTGCTTTTATTGCGAAGAATCGGTTTTAAATTTTGCACGGCATCTAAAGAGAAACCATTCTTTAGAATTAGAAGTTCAAAACAATATTTCCAAACCAACAAAATGTGAGTTACGAAAAAAATACTTACAGCGCTACGAAAAAATAGCAATTATATTCAAAATTCTGTGGAATGCGTAAAGCCCATGAAAAAACCACAGTTACAAAATTCAAAATTTCTTCCATGTACATTTTGCCTTGGGTTTTATTCAACAAAACAATTATACCGCTATAAAAAACGGTGCCCAGATAATCCTGGGCTCAATACTTCAGGATCGAATACTTTAATTGAGGCACACAATTTTCTTTTGAGAAATTTAAGGGTGGATCAGCAACTAAGGGATAAAGTATTTCCCCACATGCGAGCTAATAAAATTCCTCTAGTCGCCAAAAAGGATACACTGATATGTGCTTTTGGCACGAGATATATGAAGATCCATCGAGAGAAACATTTTATCAGCGTCACCTCAAGGAAAATGAGGGAATTATCAAAATTGTTAATTGAAGTTATGAAATTAAAACCTAACGTAAGAAATTTATTTCAAGTATTACAGCCACAATATTTTGATGATATTGTTCAAGCTACTAAAGTATAGTGGGTCAGTATGACGCAGATAAGGATACGTTTGCATCACCAACTTATGCAGTCAACTTTGCAACCTCGTTAAAGCAATGCTGCGACATTGCACTTGGGTATGCGTTGAAAAAAAATGATTTATGTACTGATGTCAATAACGGTGATTCTGAAAAAAATCTAAAAAATATGAAACAATTATTGGAAGCCAATTGGAAATTTGAAATTTCCAGTCAAGCATGCAATAACTTGCATGTTGCAAAATGGAATAAAGTTACGCTTGTACCGTTGGCAAGTGATTTAAAATTATTAAAAGAATATTTAATATTGACAGCAGAGGCAGCTGCTGTCAAGTTATTAGCAAAAAATAATAATTTAGTTGCTTATAATGAACTGTTGGAGACTGTATTTTGCAGAGTTATGCTGCTGAATCGAAAACGGCCAGGAGAATTACAGCGATTGTTGTTAGAAACTTACCTAAAAACTGAAGTTGGCAATCAAAGTAATTATGAAGAATTTGATAATGCAATGGCTCCAACGGAAAAGATTTTATTAAAAAAGTTTAAACGTGTAGTTACTCGAGGGAAAAGAGGTAGAGGTGTTCCAATACTATTTTCTGCGATGTTCAAAAACACATTGAAATTTTAAATAAAGTAAGGGCAAATTTTTTGGGTACTGATAATATATTGTCATGTTATTTCTTGTTTTTAATGAATTTTTTTAAATTATCACCAGTGTGTGTGATCTTTTAAGCTAAGACTGGCATCACGCATCTGCATACCCTTTTTATTAACTGTACGTTTTGGTTTCAATTTCAAAAAAAATAATATTGTTTCACAATCTCTAAATAAGATCCACTTTTTAGAATTGTAAAGTTTAGGTTGAGGGGATTTGAATCGGGTGAATTTTGGTTTAAAAGACGCTATTTGCAGCTGCAAAATTTAAAACAGTGATATAGTAAAATTTTAAAAAGGAAATAGTTGGTACCGGGAAGATAAGCTTGGTATTAAGAACATGGTGGAACTTATCAAAGTAAAACGTAAAATTTTTGAAAAATAAAAATAATTTTTGAATGTTGAGCGAATTGTGTTGGAGAATATTTTTGACTAGTTTTGGATGTGAGAGAAAAGTTCAAAGTTGTATAATTTGGATCGATTTGGATTTGAGTTTCCGATGCCAGATGGATATTTTAATTTAATTGCTTTGGAAGTATGGAATCCATAATGAAAGTATCCAGAGAGTACGTAATTATCTAAATGCATCAAGCTTGGAGTTAGAAATTAGAACGATACCTGCAGCACAAAAAGTTTTAGTTTGTTAGACATTTTTATTAAATTCAGAGAATGACTTGTTTTTGATTAGAGCAACAGAGAATGATTATTGCGGGGTGGTTTTTTTTAGGGTTTAAATTTGTAATTTTGTATAAACATTTGAATTTTAGTAGCTTACCAAAAATAAAGTCTAGTTAATAGACTGCAAAAGGTGTCGTAATAAATGCGGCTTTATTTTTGCTCAGTGAAGCTGATGTTGGATTCTTTGGCCAGAAGTGTGGCATTTATATTGTTGGAAATTGTGAAATTAAATCAATTCAATTTACGTCAGATTTATATTTTAATATACTGCAAAAGATTATAAAAAGAGGTAAGAGTCTTCTACCCTGGTGCTAGTCGAGGCGTAATAAATAAAAAAATAAAAAGAAAGGAATTTGGTAAATTTAAAATTTAAATAAAATAACATCTGAATATATTTATTTGGAAAACCTAGATCTAAAACAACGATAGTAGGGTATAAAATTTTGGAAAAGTATGCACGTTTATGTAAAATCCACCAAAAATTTATAACGCCGATGAAAGTAGCAGTGATGGTGATTTTTCCACCAGCAATTCTTCAGACAAAGATTACGTTCCTTTTTCTCCAAAAAGGAGTTTCGTTGCGAGTTTATGCGATTCTGAAAATGAAGATGTTATTCCATTTCAAAGTACAATTAAGGTCAATTAGTAATATTTTAAATATCGTGTCAGATTAATTTTGGGTATTATTTTTATAAATAATATGAAATAAGTTTGTGTTAAATTTAGTTTTTAACCGACTTGAAAAAAAGAGGTTATCACTTATCAGTTTGTTGAAGTATTTTAGGGATGTTCAGCGATAATTTTTTAGCACGTTGTTCGATTTTAATAATTCTCGTTTTGTTAAAAAACGAATACTTCACGGGTGCTCCCATATAAATTTGGTCAAGTTAAAAAAAACAAATTTTTTGCTTTTTAGATACTTAACTTGTATCTTTTGTGTTTTTTGAAGTTGGTTTTCTTTTGAAATTTATTTATTATAAATGAACTTATTGCTGATATCAGTTCTTTTTTTAATGTACTTGAAAAACAATTATACGATGATTTTTCTACCAACGATATTTTAGACAAAGATTGCGTTCGTTATTCCTCAAAAAACAGTCTTATTCCCAGTTTATACGATTCTGGAAAGGATTATGAAATTCCAATTCAAAGTACTGTTACGAAATAAAGCCAATTCTATGTGATGACTAATGTATGATGTCATGTAATGATGAGTCATACATAATAACATTGTTTGTCATCCAAATATTGCTTATTCTGCAGTCTAGATACTTCCAGAAGTATATAGAAATTAATAGAAGTTTCTGGAAGTTTCTAGTAAGATGCATTTAGATATAAATACAGAATCATTTCCTGCGACGGACAATTCGAGTTTAGACTTGCAAGTGTCAACATAAATAAAGTGTAATAGTGATACCGAGTGTTATATAAATATAGTGCTATAGTTTAAATAAATATTGACTAATTGTTAATTATTTGTATTAGTGTAATTTAGTATTAGTGTTAATATTAGTGTAGTGTTTATTCTGTTATCATTAACTTTACCTGTAAAATACATCTTTAGCTCTTTTGAAATTAAATAAAAGTTTTAATTTTCGTTACATTGGTGTCAGGTGTGGGGTTTAACTCGTAAAGAGCTAAAGAACAGTAGTGAAAGCGGTTTATCTAATTTTTGTCCGTGAGTGAATGCCGGTTACCCGGTCGCAAAGCGTTAAAATGGATACGGAGATGCTACAATTTTTAAAAGACAATTTTAAGAAATTGGAAGAAAATTCTAAGACTCTCGAAGGAAAAATAGAAGAAAATTCTAAGACTCTCGAAGGAAAAATGGAAGAAAATTCTAAGACTCTCGAGGGAAAAATGGAAAAAAATTGTAAGACTCTCGAAGGAAAAATGGAAGAAAATTCACAAGAAATTAGAGAACTCTTAGGAGACAATTTAAAAGAATTAGAAGAAAAACTTCAAGAAAAATTGTTAAAAAACTCCAAGATTTTAGAACAGAAAATTGAAGCAAACGCTAAGAAATTGGAAGCTGAAAATAAAAAAACTGACGAAAGAATGAAACTTATCGAGACAATAATAAATGGAAGCAATTGGCCGGGTAAAAGAACAACAACTACTGTAATAAATTCGACAGCGGTGGCAAAATCGGATAATGAAGCGACTCCTAAACTAAAAGTGAAACCGCCGACTTTCGATGGAAAAATACCCTGGTCCACTTACCATAAACAGTTTGAAGCGGCAGCCAGTGCTAATGGATGGAACGAGTTGGAAAAAGCTATTTCGCTGGTCGTCGCTTTACGGGGAGAAGCACTCAACATCCTGCAGACCATTCCCGATTGTCAACAAAAAGAATATGGGCAGTTGATCGCGCGGCTAGAAAAACGATATGGAGACGGCCATCTTCAGCAGGTTTACCACGCTCAAGTGAAGAATCGTTGTCAGAAATCCGATGAGAGTCTTCAAGAGTTTGAAGCCGACATTGCGCGATTGGTGAGGCTAGCTTACCCTACAGCACCGGATAGCTTCCTGGAGCAATTGGCAGTACAAACTTTTATAGATGGCATCAGAGACAGCGAAATGCAGCAGGCGCTACGTTTAGCCCGGCACAATAGGTTAGATGACGCACTGGCACACGCGCTGGAATTTGAGACGGCAAAGAAGACGTCGCAACGAGGGAATCACCGAGTACGATGTGCCATAGAAGAGCCGGAACAGAGTTTGGCAGAATCCGGCCGAATTTTAGAAGAACTTCGGCGTATCTTTCGTGATCGTCCATCGCAAGGAAGAGGACCTACGTGCTGGAACTGCGGTGAATTGGGTCACGTTCAACGCCGCTGCCCCAAGCCAAGAAGACAACCCAGAGAGCAGCCGGAAAACTAGAGTGGGTCGGCCAGAAGGGGCAAAAGTCGACCTCTACTAATAATGCCCCGGAGATAACCATCCGTGCTGCATCACCGACTAATGCGATGAACAGTATCTATATCGATGGTAAAATAAATAATCGAATCTTCCAGATACTGATCGATACGGGAGCAACAAAAACAATTGTGCGGCCCGACGTAGCGCGAGGATGTGGAAAAATATCACCCGTAGCGATACGTCTTCGTACAGCAACTGGCGAAGAAATCCCTACGAATGGAAATGTTTCTGTGAACATTGAAATAGGAGGCAAGCTATTCAACCATCAAGTAATTGTGGCCGACATCACCGATGACGTTATCCTGGGAATGGACGTTATAAGAAAATACGGGTTCCATTTGGATATGAAAAATGATGTACTTAGAGTTGATGGTGAAGAAATTCCATTTCATTCGTCGGGAGACGTAGCGGTACGGGTCTTGTTGACCGAAGATGTCATCCTACCTGGTAGAACAGAGAGCATCGTGATGGGACGCCTGGATGGAGATCTCCGGAAGGGCTATATTCGCGCCATCGAACCGACCAACAATGGAGCACTCGGTAAAGGTTTGTTGGTTGGTAAGGCTCTAGTAAAGGTTATGGATGCAGTCCCGGTAAGAATCCTTAACATCAATCCTGACTCGGCAAGTTTGAAGAAAAATACGGTGGTGGGACAATGTACGCCGGTATCCCACATTGCGAGATGTTTTGGAAATACCGAAGAAAGTCCTAAAAATAAATGTCCCCAACAATTATTAAACATGCTGACTTCTTCGTGCAAAAATCTTGACCAAGCCAAAGTAAACGAGGTGAAGAAGTTAATCCAGCAGTACCACGACGTGTTTGCTTTGGACGAAATTTCTAAAGGACGAACTCAAGTGGTAAAACACAAAATCAATGTTGGAAATGCCCAACCCATAAGACAACATCCGAGACGACTTCCATTGGCTAAACGTGAAGAAGCCGAAAAGATTATTACGGATATGGAAAAGCAGGGGGTGATCGAACCCTCAAGCAGCCCGTGGGCGTCTCCAGTCGTACTAGTAAAGAAGAAGGATGGGTCTACGAGATTTTGTGTTGACTATAGACAACTGAACGCAGTAACAAAGAAGGACAGCTACCCTTTGCCCCGAATTGACGACACTTTGGATACTCTCTCCGGTTCAAAATGGTTTTCTACTCTGGATTTGAAAAGTGGATATTGGCAAGTCGATTTAGAACCTAGCGACCGGGAGAAAACTGCGTTTACCGTCGGAAATGGATTATGGCAATTCACCGTAATGCCCTTTGGATTGTGCAACGCTCCGGCCACCTTCGAGCGCTTGATGGAAACGATTTTGCGAGGATTATCATGGAAAACGTGTCTAGTGTATTTGGACGACATAATTGTGGTTGGTAAATCATTTGAGGAGCACGTGAAAAATTTGGAAGAAGTGTTTCAACGATTGAGAGGGGCTAATCTCAAGTTGAGCCCGAAGAAGTGCCACATATTTGGGACAGAAGTAAAATACTTAGGACACGTTGTATCCAGAAGCGGTGTAAAGGCTGATCCAGACAAAATCAAAACAGTAGCAGAATGGCCAATTCCAAAGGACCAACATCAGCTCCGCAGTTTTCTTGGGTTGTGTACGTATTACCGACGTTTTGTCCCTGGATTTGCTAATATTGCAAAACCTTTGACCAAGTTGACCGAAAATGGACGCAATTACGTCTGGACTGAAGATTGTAGCAGAGCTTTTAAACAGCTGAAGCAATCTTTAGTCAGCGCGCCTATTTTGAGCTATCCCCAAGCGGACGGCAAATTTGTATTGGACACCGATGCAAGCAACTTGGCCATAGGAGGCGTCCTTTCTCAAATTCAAAATGGACAAGAAAAAGTTATCGGTTACTTCAGCAAGGTCTTGTCAAAGCCTGAAAGAAACTACTGCGTGACCAGGAGGGAGCTGTTAGCCGTTGTCAAGTCCACGGAACACTTTTACAAGTATTTGTACGGCCGAAAGTTTCAGCTAAGAACGGACCATGCCGCGCTAAAATGGCTTCTACAGTTTAAAAATCCAGAAGGACAAGTGGCAAGGTGGATTGAGCGACTGCAGGAATATGACTTCGACACCGAACATCGTGCAGGAACAAGTCATCGCAACGCAGACGCCTTGTCCAGACGACCATGTTCAATAAACTGCAATCATTGCTCACGGATGGAAGAAAAAGTCAATCTTCTCCGAAGAACTACTGTTACCGATGACAATTGGCAGCCCGAACAGTTGCTTCGGGAGCAAGAAAACGATCCCGACCTGAAATTTATTTTGGACTGGAAGATCGAAGGACAACGGCCAACTTGGGAAGAAGTAAGCGCCCTGAATAGTGACATCAAAACGTATTGGGCCCAGTGGGACTCTTTGAAACTAGAAGATGGTCTTCTGAAGCGATCCCTGGAGAACGACGACGGCACCGAATGTAAACTCCAGTTAGTAGTGCCGAGAAGCCGAGTGTCAGAAGTGCTGCAGCATTTGCATGACGGAACTTCGGGAGGACACTTCGGCATAAAGAAGACCCTAGGGAAAGTTAGGGAAAGGTTCTATTGGGTGAATTGCAAAGAGGACGTCAAGGAGTGGTGCCGTAAGTGCACACTATGTGCATCGAAAAACGGACCATTAGGAAGGCGCAAGGCACCCATGAGACAATATAATGTGGGAAGTCCATTTGAGAGAGTGGCAATCGACATCGCGGGTCCATTTCCTGAAACCGACACCGGTAACAAGTACATTTTGGTGGCAATGGATTATTTCACTAAATGGACCGAGGCCTATGCAATACCTAACCAAGAGGCTGCTACTGTCGCGGACGTACTAGTGAAAGAGCTTTTCTGCCGATTTGGAGTCCCTCTAGAGCTACATTCCGATCAAGGTCGAAATTTTGAATCGGCCTTATTCCAGAACGTTTGTCGTATGCTAAACATTAACAAAACCAGAACAACACCTCTTCATCCTCAATCAGATGGCATGGTCGAACGAATGAACCGAACAATGGGAAGATACCTTGCTAAGGTAGTCTCAGAACATCAACGGGACTGGGACCAATATTTGCATCTGTTCCTGATGAGTTACCGGTCATCCGTTCACGAAACCACCGGACAAACGCCAGCTTGTATAATGTTTGGACGTGAAGTACGTTTGCCATGCGACCTTCAGTTTGGAAGTAAACCTGGAGAAGAAGTTGCTGGAGATGACTATGTAAGCAAGCTGAAGAAGAAAATGCACGACATTCACGACACCGTTCGAAAGAATATTCAGCTGGCCAGCGATCGGATGAAAACCCAGTATGACGTGAAGGCAAAAGAAGGGGGTTTTCAGCCTGGTGATTTGGTGTGGCTCCATAATCCACAGAGAAAACGTGGATTGTCGCCAAAGCTGCAAAGACAGTGGGAAGGCCCATATGAAATAGTTAACAGAATCAACGATGTTATATATCGAATCAGAAGACCACCAAGAGGCAAGCCAAAAGTGGTTCACGTCAATCGATTAGCCCCGTATGTCGGTGACAACAACAGCGATTCCGAGGAAGATGGCGAAATAAGAACAATAACCAACAGACCTAGAAGCCACCACCAAGAATCAAATTTCGAGGAGTTTATGTCCACCTACAAAGGTACCACCAAAGCAAGATTTGGAGTCACAACTGAAGTGCAACAAGATCTTTTTGCGGTACCAGAGGACTACTCCCTCGCGCACTGCGTGGCCCAAGATCTTCGCATGTCCCGTGGAATTGCCGTTGTATTCAAAAAGAAGTTTGGACGTCTGCATGAGCTTCAATCACAACAACTTGCTGTTGGTAAAATTCTGAAGCTACGTGACCAACAACGATCGATTTACTATTTGGTAACCAAGAGGTTCTCCCATCAAAAACCCACATATAAGGACCTATGGAAGACTTTGTTGGAGCTTCGTAGAGATATGCTAAGCCGTAACACCAAGAAGCTAGCGGTGCCCAAGCTTGGCTGCGGTTTAGACCAATTGGACTGGAGGACTGTCCGCAATATGCTAGAAGTCGTGTTCCGGGGAACCGGAGTTCAAGTGTTGGTCTGCAGCTACAATCTAAGCAATATACCAAGAGGACAGAAAAGTGTTGACTGTTATTTCTACCGCCAAGGAGTATGCAAAAATGGTGCTAACTGTCGGTACCGCCACGACCCCTTCTATAGATGTGAAGTCTCCACTGTTCTGGGACAGAACAGATTTAAGGAGGGGGCAGTGTTACGAAATAAAGCCAATTCTATGTGATGACTAATGTATGATGTCATGTAATGATGAGTCATACATAATAACATTGTTTGTCATCCAAATATTGCTTATTCTGCAGTCTAGATACTTCCAGAAGTATATAGAAATTAATAGAAGTTTCTGGAAGTTTCTAGTAAGATGCATTTAGATATAAATACAGAATCATTTCCTGCGACGGACAATTCGAGTTTAGACTTGCAAGTGTCAACATAAATAAAGTGTAATAGTGATACCGAGTGTTATATAAATATAGTGCTATAGTTTAAATAAATATTGACTAATTGTTAATTATTTGTATTAGTGTAATTTAGTATTAGTGTTAATATTAGTGTAGTGTTTATTCTGTTATCATTAACTTTACCTGTAAAATACATCTTTAGCTCTTTTGAAATTAAATAAAAGTTTTAATTTTCGTTACAGTACTATTAAGGTGAGCAAAGTGAAACATTTTTAATTATCCATAATTTCTTAATTGCATTAAACTGAACAACAAATAAGTATTAAATCGTTGTCTAAAAAACAATTATTTTCTGATTTTTAGATAATTTATGTTGCTTTTGTGTTTTATGGAATCGGTTTATTTTTTTAACTTATTTATTATAAGTGAACTTATTGCTGATACTTGTTCTTTTTTTAAGGTACTTGAAAAACAATTACACGATGATTTTTCTACTAACGATTTTTTAGACAAAGATTTCGTTTGTAATTATTCAAAAAACAGTCCCATTCTCAGTTTACGTGATTCTGCAAAGGATCATGAAATTCAAATTCAAAGTACTATTAAGGTGAGTAAAGTGATACATTTTTAAATTATCATGTCAGTTTGAGATTTATTGTAATTTTTCTGTAAACAATAAAATGGAATAAGTTTGTGTCAAATTTTATTTTTATGGACGAACTTGCTGTTGATATTTCTAATTTTTTTAGGTTTTTGCAAAGCAACCTGAATTAGAATCGAAAAATTCAGAACACAATAAAAATTTATGTCTATTCTGCTTCGAAGAAGTTAGTCACTTTTCGAGACATTTGTTGCGAAAGCACTCTGATGAAGAAGCTGTAAAAATAATCATAAAAATACCTGCTAAAAGCAACGAGCGCAGGTCAGCAGTTATTGCTTTAAGAAAGAAAGGCAATTTTATATGGAAACAGGAAAAGAAGGAAACAAGACCTGTAAGAAAACTACCGAGCGATGGACCTGTCTCCGTAAATAATATACGAGATGTTGAAAAAAATAAAGAGAGTTTTCCTTGCGTTAACTGTTTGGGATTTTATAAAAAAAAGTTATTTGTGGCGACATAGGAAAAAGTGCAAATCAATAATTGCTGATAATAAAGGTACCAAAGTTCAGCATCTTACAGAATCTCAAACGTTTTTGGTATCCACTGGTCTTCTTGGCAATTATTTAAATAAAGATCGATTAAGATCACAAGTTTTTAATATTATGAGGCCCGATAACATCAGTTTTACTGCAAAATCTGAACCATTAATATGTCTTTACGGAGAGTCATATTTAGCAAAACATAAAAGAAAGCAAATGAATGTAGTCGTGTCCAATAAAATGAGAGAAATTGCAAGATTAAAGCTGGCTTTACAAAAATCTACGACTACGTAAAGCAGGAAGAAGGGTATGACTGGCTTAAGTTGTTCTTGTCAAAACATCCAGATTTATCTGTAAGAAAAGCAGAAGGGGTTTCTACAGCACCTGCTGAAGGGTTAACTAAAACAGTAGTACAGAACTATTTCAATGTATTGGAAAGTGTTTTAACAGATTATCATCTAGCATTTTAGTGCTGCATATTGCCTTAAAGCGGTGGTCTAACTAACCCATATACACTGGACCAACTAACCCTCATACTATGGGTTAGTGAGACCAGTTAGAACTTTTAATTTTTTGTTTATAAGTAATAATGTAACTCCATTTATGTATCATTGTAATAAAATACTTAAACTGCATCAGTGTATGCATTGACTTGTACCATTTTGAAAATTTAAAACATGACGAAAATGAAAAGAGAATGCTTTTAAAAAAAGTGGTCCAACTATCCCGGACTTACCCTACCAGCACCTTTACTTATATACCAATTTTAAAAACTCTACAATTTTTAATATCTAACGATTCATTTAGGAAATTGTTACTAATTGTTACTAATTATTACTGTCGCATTTGTACAGCTGATAAAATCACGTGTCAAAATATGACACAACAGGACGATTCCTTATTACGTAATAATCTGTTGTACGAAAATCATTGCAAAGATAATGAAATTTCAAAAAATATATAGTATATGGCATTAAATGTAGAAGTGTTCTAAATAATCTCGATCAATTCAAAGTGTGTGATAATATTTCTGTAGATATTATAATGCATGATTTATTGGAAGATGTCGTTCGGTTGGAAATTAAAGTATATTTAAGGTTTTTAATTTCAAACAATTTAATTACTATTTTTGAAATAAACGATCGAATTCAATCTTTCAATTTTGGAACAAATGACAAATGTAATAAACCAAGTTTGATTTGCTTAGATAAACCTGGTAATTCAATTGGTCAAAGGGCAGCACAAACTTTATGTTTAATACGATATTTGCCTTTAATTTTATCTGATGTAATAAGTTCAACACCAATAACGTTTAAGAAAAAATTTCAAGTTTTAAAATTACTTATTGAAATAGTTAATATAGTGTTCTGCCCAGTTAATACAATTGGAATGATTACTCGTTTAAAAGAATTAATTACACAACATCATGCATTATATCAACAGGAATATAATAACAAGTTAATTCCAAAGCACCATATGATGGTTCATTATCCACAGATTATAATGAAAATGGGACCGCTTCTTGGATTGAGTTGCATGCGGTTTGAAGCAAAACACGGCTACTTTAAAAATTTGGTGCATAGTTTAAAAAATTATAAATCGTTATGCAAAACATTAAGTTACAGGCATCAAGAACATATCGTCGGCTTGGAGCAAAAACAAGATAACTCCAAAATGATAGTTTTGAGATAATGCGACTTGAATGTTGAGTTGACAATGTAAAAGTATACAAATTCAAAACTAAATATCTTAATAAAAATTTTATTAGTGTTAGTACAATTATCTGATTTTGCCAGAACGTAGTTGAGTATGATTCGTATCCAATCGTGTAGATAACTCATTTTGTCCAAAAATGGAGTTATCTTGTTTTTGCTCCAAGCCGACGATATATGGCATGAGTGGCGAAATCTTAGCCTATCATGTACTTTTTCATATGGTAAATGTCGTTCAGATAATATATTCAATAAAAAATTTAAAAACACATTCCA
Organism: Cantharis rufa; assembly: GCA_947369205.1. Classification (NCBI taxonomy): domain Eukaryota; kingdom Metazoa; phylum Arthropoda; class Insecta; order Coleoptera; family Cantharidae; genus Cantharis; species Cantharis rufa. Next base: position 30,954,669 of record OX376305.1, on the reverse strand, counting down.
ATCGTTTTTTAAAACTGCTAATAATTTAATAACTTTTACAAGTTCTGTTAGTGTTTTGGGTGTTACATTTCAGAAAAATAAATTTATAACGACAGAGCGTAACGATTTGGATTACCCTATATTTTTTGAAATTATCGAATTGTGCGTTGTTGAAGAAAAATCGTGTTTAATCTGTAAAAAATGGACCACTTTAACTTTCGATACGAACTTCCAAGCTTATATAATCAAAAATTTAGATGGTGATACTTTTTACAGTATTTTTGACATAAAAACAATAAAACACTTTTCTTGTTATTATCTTCATCAACCAATCGATTGCCAAGCTTTTGTAATTGTTCCTAAATTTGAAATTGTGTTTTAAATATAATGTATTTTTATTTTTTTAAATATTTGTTTATCTTTTTGATTTTTAAATAATTTTTAGTTATTTTAGAAATAACTCGTTTTTCTCATTACAATCTTTATTTTCAGTTTTAATATTAGACAAATAAGTATTATACGTAGGAATATAATATAATTATGTAGGTTTATACTTTTATTGAATAAAATATTTTTAATTACTTCTCTTATCTATTTTATCTATTCTATTATCCACCTAGAAATTAATTTTATTAATAATAAGTTATTATATAATAATTAAAATATTATATATTAAAATATTATATATAATTTATTATAAATAATAATATTAATTTATTTAACGCTTATTTTAATTTTATTACAGGAAAATTGCAGAAGAATCTGTAAAATAATTGCTTCATTATTGTTAATTTTACATTACTTTTGTGTTAAATCCACATTTTTATTTCATTCTTTTATCTAATGTTTTTGTTAAAGCAGGATTCTCTGTTGTTATTTCAACTAAAATTTTATCAAATTTACCACTTTTTTATTGTTAATTAAACATCACATGATACTTAAACAAGCAAAATTTTCGTATATAATATACCAAGAGCTGGACATATTTCCGATAATTTGTTCAAGCTGTCAAACAAGTGTTTGTTGCGCGAAAACTGCCCAAGCCAAAACTACACAAACACGCGTGTAGGCAGCGCGAACAAATTGTCTCAGAAATATGCCCAGCTCGAGGTATATTAGGAAAGACTATCGCTTGAACGAGTATTTAAAAAAAAATTTTGTAAATTTTTTTGCGCACGATTGATCTGAAATTTTGCATGTGTTTTCGTACCAATAATTCACCAATAAATGTGCAATTTATATAATAAATTAGTAATGTTCTGGTTTTGTTTCAGTAATTTATTTGTTTGAAAATAAATACATCTCAATAAATGTAACGTTTTATTTACTACTTTCAAATAATAAATAATCTTGTATTTAAAATGTCACTTGTCATTTTTGTAATCTAGATTATAAAAGTATTAAGGACGCGTTCTCAGCGACGAAGAATCGACTTCATATATGTATCTCTTTTTATTTGCCGGAAAGTGCTGGCACCTAGCGTGTGATAGAAAAATATGAAGTTACTGCTATTATGGTAATAGGTGAAATGATCTTCAAGAATGTTTGCATAATTGCATATAAGTATTTCTAAATATAGTTTTGTTGTGATAGTATAACGTTACAATGTAGATGTATTTTTATTATTTCTGACGAGTGTTTTAATTTCAATTCACGTTAGAAATTGTAAATGTCATATAGTCAGTGGCGGATCTTACATCATATAATTTTAGTAAAATCAAAAATTTATTATTTTAAATGTTTTTAGAAAAATGTATCACAATTTCAAATATATAATTATCACAATGAACTAAATTATGTTCAATTGTAGGATATTTTGGGCTGTTATTTTAATATTTGTGTATATCAAAGAGTTAAAAAATTGGTAATTCTACAATTTATTTATACTATTATACTACTACCTAGATTTGGATTTGCGTAGGTTTGAACGTGGTTAAAAGTTGAAATTGGCAATATGTAATGCAGAGAACAAATGCAAAAGGGGGGGCAGCAAATGCTCTTAAGCCTTACCCTTTGGATTAAAATATACTACTTAGAATAAGGATAACCATAGTCAAAGAAATGGTTAAATATATAAAATACGTATGTACATGTTCTACACAATGTTTAAATTTATTTTAGATAACTTGGTTGCTTCATGGAGGTTCTTTTTTCTTAATTGGCTGAGGTACATTATTTAATAGTATTTAATTTACATGGAGTAACAAGGTGGAACTCGGATGACCGTAGTTCTTATAGGTTTATAGGAAAATATTATTAGGAGATACGTGTCCGTCCGTCTGCATGTGTCAAATTTCAAAACTATTTCTATGGTTTAAAAACTATAATGGAGTAATTCTTAAAGTTGAAACATGCGGACGGACGGGCGGACACGGGACCAGAACATAAGGAAATTCTGTGCGCGCGCATTGTAACAGATTGCACTTATAAAAATTTATTTGTTGACAGCTAATGCAGCTAACCTAAATATCCTAAATTCAGTTTATTAGAACAGTCAATGTTTTGGTGTTTTATTATAAACTAGCTGTATACCCGGCTTCGCCCGGGGTCTCATTATAAATATAATGCTTTGCTTTAGTCTGAGAACTCCAATGATTTCCAGTCTTGCTTTCCGCTGCTGATTTATTTGTGAAGCTCAAAATACCTTTTTAGGTGCATTTCGCCAGCCCCCCCCCCCATTTCGAATTTTGGATCCAAAAAAGTCTAAATCGTCTGTACCTCGTTTGTATCTTTCTTATTTTCGTTTGTACCTATTTTGTTTTTCATATACTTTGAAATATCTAAAATGGGCATTTTCCCAACCACCCCCCTCATTTTGAATTTTTGATCCAAAATCGTCTAAATTGTTTGTACCTGTTTGTACCTTCCTTATTTCCGTTTGTATCAGTTTTGATTTTGAAATATTTCAAATTTTCTAATAATGACATTCTGTCCTTAGCCCCTCCCCCCCCCGGATTTTAAATTGAAATAAAACAAAAATATTTGTCTGAAAAACAAAATAGGTACAAACAAAAATAATGAAGGTACAAACGATTTAGACTATTTTGGATCCAAAATTCGAAATTTGGGGGTAGGCTGGCAAAATGCACCTTTTGGGGGGGGGGGGGGGATTACGGGAATCTCGTTAATCGGTCACTTTTCCTTCAACTTTTTTAACATTTTCTTGCACTAAAACATTTTCCAAGTCCTACTGAGTATGTGTTCCAAATTTGGTTGAAATCGGTCGAAGGGTCTAGAAGTGTATAGCGAACAAACATACACACAAGCTATTTTATCTAATATTCACAGGAACTTTTACATTTGTACTGAAAGGGTAATGTCCTATATAGGGAAATTAATCCAATTATCCGTTGATCCGTCGATCTGTTGATCCGATGAATAGGCACTATTTGCCACATATTTTATTAAAGTTTGTTGAAAGCCGTTCTAAAGTAGCCTATCTTCTTCGCAGCATCGTAATTAGCTTATACGCCAAATTTCATAAAGATTGGTCAAGCGGTCTAGGAGTCTATAAGGAACATACATACATACATACATACCTACATACATACATTCATTTTTATATATATAGAAGATAGTATAAATACGGAGTGAAGTAAATAATAAAAGCAATATCAAAGTGTGACCAACTCAGCTCTGGACCAACTGTATAATAATTATAATTTATAATTTTATATTTTATATATTATATAAAAATACATTTCAATTATTAAAAATTAAAACAATGTTTATTTAGTTAATATAAACCATTGTTTATACCAATTATTGGTATTCAGTATACTTTTAAGCGTTCCACCAACCTAAAGCCACAGTCGTTGCGGTCGAGCTTAAAACATTATCAATGACGTCACTGATTGCTAGCCCACCACGAGCACGAAACCCCACTGTAAAAGCTGGGTTGCCGTGATCGTGTAAGTTTTCTCGCGCGCAAATTTAAAAGTTTAAGTATGGATTTCGAAAAAATTGCATTTTATAATGCCGATAATGAAAAAGTTATCGAAGTGGTTATATCTGAAGTTGATGCAAATCTTGTAAAAACAGGTAAATTATCTAATTATCACTAATTGTTTATCACATTAAAATATATAAAAAAATTATTCTTTAGTTAAGTGGAACGCCAAATGACATGATCGCGCCGCGGTCGTCGTGGTAGTATTTGGTAGTTCGGCTGATCTCTCTCATCTATGGTTAGAAGGGTCTTTTTCAAGTGATACTGATTCACAAAATTCAGCCGGCTTCTTTGGAGCCTTTTTTTAAAATAAAATTTTAAAACGCGTACACTTTGTTTCTTGAAAGATAATATATTTAATGACTTATAAATAAATAAATTAGATACAGTTTGAATTTTTAGTAATATTATAATCACTTTATTATCTTTTATTGTAATTAATCCATGTTTTAATTTAACTAATAATTACAATAATTTGTAAATTGGTAAAAAAAAAAAAATCTAATTTATTCATTTATAAAAGTCATTATGAATAATTTTTATAAAATTACGGTTAAACAGAAAGATATATCAACTAATTTATTATGCAAATATCATGGTAGGTACGGACAATTTTGTAATAATTTGAAATTAGAAATAAAAGTAAATTAACTTGGAAATACAGCGCCGTCTGTAAAACAATGGCTGCACTGTTTTTCATAATTTTCTAATAGGAGCTTATGCAACCTATCCGACTTTGATGAATTTTACTAAAATTTTAACAATAATTTTTCAAATTTGGTCTGTCGAGGTTAACGCCGTTATTACAAAATATTTTTTGAAAATTAAAGAAGTAAATTGAAGTAAATTTTCGTCTGATCATGCTAAATATAACTGCTATATAAGTAAATCAAGTTGAAAAGGTAAAATTAGAAATATTACACATGCTTTAAAATGCACCTTTTTGAGTGCCCTAAAAATAACATTTATAAATTATATGGTTTAAGTATAAATGGTTTAGTATGAAGCTGTAACCTTATACTTTATATTTCTGCTTCATTTACCATCAAATTCAAAATAGTTTTTCTGTGGGCCTCGACAGAATAGAGCAACTTTTTCCCCATTGATTTAACATAGCGTTTTCACGCCCTTAAACTATATCTGCACTTGTTTCGGGGGAGATTTCGCGATAGTCTCCCTAAGGCGATTATCGGTTTTCAAATTTTCGCTATTTTCCATGCTGATTGGTCGTTATTGTGTCGATCCAATATGTCAATTGGTTGATGTTGGTCACATGATACGTGAGTGCGATAGTCTTGCAAAAGTTCCTATAAGATTTTGTTAAATTCATGCAAATAAAGTGTTAAAGTAGCCAATTAATCTTATGTATTTCACAAGTATATTTTGTCAAAGTTAAACATTCTGTGGGTTAATTGAACAATACAATTGTTCTTATTTTACAAAAACCTGAAACTAATTTAGCCATTATAAGTATACAACTTACCTAATAAATTCGCGTTAATAAAATATCCTCAATTTTTAATTTAACTATATTGATTTGTAAACCTGACTTATTTTTATTCTAATGTTTACAAAATATAATAAGTTAATAATTAGTAATATAGAAGTTGTTATTCTGCGTAATAAATTTGCTAATATAACAGAAATTTGTAGTGGACCTGCTGGGACAACATTTTTTTGTTAATTTAACAAAATACTTTTTACTGTGTTTTTTCTAAATATTTGAATTATGTATATTATTCGCAAAATAATTTGTTTGCCCAAAAACTGGGGTACCGAGGACCACCAGTAACCAGAAGATCAAAGGGAGACATAGAACACTACATTGCCATATCACGAAGACAAAACAATTGGGTTGCTTATAATTAGAGGGCGGATTTATACACAGTAAAAAGTATTTCGTAAAATTAACAAAGAATTGTTGTCCCAGCAGGTCCACTACAATTTTTTGTTACATTAGCAAATTTATTACGCAGAATAACAACTTCTATGATTCAAATTATTATATTTTGTAAGTATTTATGTTACTATAATAATAAAATTTGTTAATATTACAAAAAATTGTAGTGGACCTGCTGGGACAACATTTTTTTGTTAATTTAACGAAATACTTTTTACTGTGTATGCGCTAAAAAGGTGTAAACAAAGCTTTACATAATTAGGCTTTACAAAAATAGCTGCTAGAATTTTTTCAATCCAATCAATGCAAATCCTAGCAGATTTTTGTAAAGCCTCATTGAGCAATGCTTTGTTTACACGTTTTTAGCGCATATAAATCCGCCCTCAACTTATAATGATTCTCATTGTAAATCATATCCAGTTTATGATAATACTCAATTGAAGGTCGAATTATTATTCTATTCTAAGTTATAAAACTAATCATTCACTCTGCCGTGCTAAGACAAACCACCGTATTTGAAAAAAAGTGGTAAAATAGGATATTTTGCTTTAACATATTAGAATATCGTAAATTTTCAGTTTTCTTACGTAAACCCACTGTATTTGATCAAAAAATAAGAAAATTATAATAAACTTTAACCCGTATTTGAAAATAATCTATGAAAAACTAAAGCTAAACCACGTACTTTTATTTTACTAAGCGCTATTCCCGTGTTTTAATTCAATTACGGGGATCTTCCTTAGAAACAATTCAAGTACGGTGTATACGTTTAGGAATGCGCCGATTTTAATGTTATCACTTGTTAATAAACCTATTTATATAAAATTCACCGCGCGTTTATTAATTGCAACTGCAACTTACTGATTGTTAGTTTGTTCGTTCGGTTTCATTCTTATTTTGAGGAATAGCTGATAAATTATAATAGGTGTTGAAAAAGTTTATTGTTTATATACTTATTAATAGTACGTAGTGGTAGTGTAATATTTAAGTTTGTGCTAAAATTCGAGTTCATGGAATGATGATGGGTTCCAGAGGAAAAAAATTAGTGGCACTAGCAACTAAATCTAATGTGGTGCTTCCAGTTTTTACCGAGGATGCATTTTTCTTGGGTGACTTCGAGTCAAGTAATAATAATAAAATTAACAATAGTAATACTGATGAAGAATTCATCCAAGTTACCGAGAGTTGCATTATTGTTAACAATAGAATTACCCTAAACGATGCTTATAATATTACATTAAACTCAAATATATTAAATAGTTAAGTCATACAGTAGATATACAGTTACTCCAGAAATTATTAGAACGCTCTTATGTTAACAATGTTAATTATACATTTTGAAGCCGTTTTTTAACATATAAAAATCGATATTACAGCAAAAATTTTCAAATATACTTTGTTGCAAATTTCATTGGCTTCAATTTTATTTCATAAAAATATATAAAAATATATAAATATATAAATATATAAATATATAAAACGGTTCAATTAAATAGGAAATGTATAAGTACAAAAATGTAGAGAATTTACAACAAAAACATATCTATTAATTTTTTAATTTCGTTTAATTTCGTATAGAAATAAAATTGAAGCCAATGAAATTTGCAACTAAATATATTTGAAAAATTGATAACCAGCATTCAGTGTCACAATTATTAATCGAAAAAGAAATTGAAGTCAATAATGCGGATAACAAAAATGTGTTTGGAGATTTTAAAAATGCTGTACAATCAAGCAATAAAGGAAAGGTACATGTTAAGTCTATGCAAGTTAACGATTTACAATTATGAAAAAGTCTGTCTTCGGCCAATAAAATTAAAAAGCACACCCCTAAGCTCTACATTTCTAAAATTACCGAAATAATGGTCAAAAGAAATGAATTCGAAATGTACTACAAATGCGGCTCCAATGAATAATGGCAAAAACTAGATTTTACATTAAAAAAATATATGGGCGACATTCCAACCCCTTTAATAAAAACAGTACTTGAGTATATAAAGTATATAATAAAAACAGTATTTGAGCAAGAAAAAGTCGAAAAATTATTAAAAGCATTAGGTAGCATCATGCCAGAAAATAGAAAAAAATTTTGGGAAGATCTTCCTAAAAAAGTTGTTGAGTGATAAATTATGTTTAATTTATACCATATTTTAAATTAAAATACAAAATAATTGAATAATTTAATGTTTTATTTCACATAATCCTTTAAAAAAAAGAGATTCGCTTTATCTGCTTCGTTAAAATTCGATTTTTTGATTTAGTGAACAAGTGGTAAAACCTAGGATAAATATTTGTATTTGCCAGATACGAGGATCACCTAAGTAAACTGGCAAATAGTCTAGGTTAAATTCTCGTATTTGCAAAATACGTGGTTTTTACTTTGCAAACTGGTCAATTAGTAGTAACCAAATTAATCGTAAGGGTTTTTATTATACTAAAACAAGCAAATAATCATTTTTTTATTTTTTGAATAGATTAATAATACCTTTATTGCTATAAATAACTGAAATGATAAACTTAAGAATCTGTAAAAGCTAGACACAAAATAAAACTTTAAATCGATATTCCGCCATTTCCACAAATTTTCAGATACGGAGGTCTTACTTGTGAGGGCAGCACTATTCTGAGTACAAGTATTATTATTATTATTAATTTTACCACAAACTAATCAGCGGCAAATTATCATGCAGGTGACACTTTTCTACTAAATCCCTAAAGTCGTTTCTCAGAGATGTGCTTCGCTAACTTTATATCAAGTTAACGAAACTCCCAAAAATAGCAAAAAAATTAAAACGACAAAATCAAATTTTCCACAACTAATTAGCGGCTAATTATCCACCCAATCGTCATTCGATTGTCGATGGGTGCTTCGCTAACTTGATGGTCATGATTTGTTCATGTCCTATTCCGGTGAAATGTTTACAAAAATATGATTGAAAATTTTTTTAAATATACATGCAACTCACCCCCAAAATGATGGTTCTAAGAACACGTTGAATTAGTCCATGTGTTTCTCGTGCTATGATTCCAACTACACCAACAAAGTCAACAAAGATGAAGATGAACCTACGAAATTCAAATTCAATTACAATCCAGATGAAATCAATTGTGACAATTTAAAAAATATTAAAACCGCTAAAAATTTACTAGACACTAACACTAAATCTATGCACGAAAATTAAAATACTTACTGTTACAATTCGCCATAAGTTTTGGGTATTTTCCAGACCACCAACTTGACGAAGTTGTGCAAATCATTCGAATTCATTTCAATACTTGCTGTTATATCATAATTCGGCTTAAATCCAAATCATTTCTATTATTAAATAATTACCAATTATAGTATTATATTAAATAATAATTAATCCGCACATAAACTTATATTGTAAACAAAATTCCACAACTTGAATATTATAGTATGTACGCATTTGAGGTTAGTAAAAATGCGCCCTTAGTTTGATTTGGAGTCTTCACGAATGGCTAAAAAATATTACTTCAGACTTCAGACGACAATGTATTAATAGATATTTAATTAATTACCTACATGAACTAACACTTCAAATTTGTGGGCCTGCAAATTATGATAACAACAACTTTATATTTTCAACTGAAATGTCAAACTTGTCATCATAGTTTGCCGTGCTCATGCGCCACGAACCATAGGCGTCCGCTTCAGGGATGCATGGAGGCGAGTGCACCCATTGAAAATATTCGTAACACTTGCAAATTTCATTGGATTTAACTAATATAATTTCTATATCAACTTATTAATGTTACTCGTTTAAATATTAAATAGACAGCTTCTTCACTAAAGTTTTCTTTGTTCACCGATGGTAACCGTTTGGTTTCTTTTTTTTTTCTGGAAAAATATTTTAGCATAGACTCCATGGTTATCTAAACCGGATTAGAATATCGATCTTAAATTGAATAATTTATATTTTACATTAGAATTATGTACAAAAGTCACTCCGTAACCTTTTGCCAACTAAAAAAAAGAAGCAGTGAATGATCGACTTTTTTTCGCTAGCCGAAATACAACGACGTGATATATTTTGTCTATGAGATGACTTGAGTTTTCACTTTTGTGAATTAAAATTTTTAATGTTGAGATTTCCCATCGAGGTGTTAATATAAATAAATAAAGAATATAACGGTTATTAATTTATTTTATAGAAGAAACATAACGAAAGCGACGCTTTCCGACTGTCCGCTCGGAAGACAAAGCAAAGCATTTCTAGTCAGCTCACAAATCGACTAGTAATGTAAAATCGACTGGTAATGCGTTTTCTTTAGTGGTCGCTTCTGCCACTTTTGCATGTCAAATCATTTGTATTATAAAAAAATATCGTCAATTCTGCCGCAATACCTCCAATCATCAGTACACCAAATTTTATGGAAACATATCCGGAGATTTATTTGGTGTATACTATATTAGTGGTCACTTAAGAAGTGGCCATTTGGCCGAAGGCTTTTTCCACATACTTTCTAATGCTAAAGTACAGTTTATCACCATCACACACCACAAAAATGTTTGTTTTAATTAAGAGTTATTTAAAAATATAGAATAAATAAACAAGAAAAGATATACCTTATTAATTTAAAATTACCATTTTTAAAAAGCACACAAATTTTTAATTGTTCAAAAATAATTATTAAATTGTGAACTGTCAAAAGTGACTTAGAATACAAACTTGCGAAATGAATGTCATGTCATAATATGACCAGTCATCTAATACACTTTGAAAAAAAATAGATAAAGTAAGATTGCAGTTAATATTTTCTATAATTTTCTTGCTTTTACCTTTGGCTCAATTGTTTCCCCACCAATGCTTGTATTTTAAAAGATCTAAGATCTATTAGCACACAAAATTTTATCACAATCGGTTCAATATTTCCGGAGATGCGGAGACATTTTCATTTTTTTAAATTTATTTTGGTTGCCCTGTCAAAGATTTCTCTGCCAAAACCTTATTTTCACCACTAGAGCCCACCAGACATACGTCCAAAAAGTTTGACTGCCATCGATGCAGAAATGCCGAAGAAAATGGAGGGACAATGACTTCTTCAAGTTTTCGCAAAAAAAGTAATCTTTTCTTTTAATGTTGAATTCTTGAATTTCATCAAATGGTTCTATATGCTGTGAAGTTCTGTGGAGGCAATGTTCCTACATACAAAATCAGTACAGAAACAAAATTTGACGGCCGACAGACCGACAGACCGACACAGAAACAGTTCTTTTATTTTTTGCATATCTTTACGTTTCTGAACAAGATGGAGATCTCGAAAATGTAAAAACAAAAATTTGAAATTTTTTTTCGATTACCTTACCTCCAAAAATATTTTTTTATCTACGACTGTCAAACAATAGTGTCATTATATGTGTAACCATTGTTTATATATATATATAAACAATGGTGTAACTATGAAATGAATACATAATTTTGTTCATATTCTACAGTGGATAAAGGATTCATTATCCACGGCTCCTGTTCATTATCTACGGCTGTTGGCATTTTTTATTTATTTTCTTTATAAATGACAAATGGCAACTTGATTCGATAGTTGAAAATTAATAAACACAATACAATTTAAAACTTAAATAATTAGATAATGCAGTCTTAGTTATTGTTTAACAGTCGTATAAAGAATAGTATTCAATTATTATTATTAGTATTCAAGTATAATTACAAAACTCGCTCACTACGTTCGCTCGTGTTGTAAACAATTCTCGTGTAATATGGCTCATTATACACGAATTGAATAATATACTATTTTTGATTGGAGGTAAAAATGCTATTATAAAAATTTGACCGACGGCGACGCACAAGATTCAAGTTCTAGGTGGACAAAAATCAATAAAACACCAAATCGACCGAAAACATTTGTTAGACAACAACAAAAATAGTGAAAAAATTTCAAGCATTAGGGGTGGTTTTTAGAAAGGGGATGAAATATGTATTTTTTCCAAAACTTCTGAAACTTTGTAAACATACCGATAATACTATATCTGTGAAGACACAAAAATTAAGGAAAAAATTCTAAACTTTAAGGGTGGTTTTTAGAAGGGGGATAAAGAATATATTTTTTTCAAAAATTCTGAAACTTTATAAACATGCCAATAATATATCCGCGAACAAGCATAAAAAATATTGAAAAAATTCTAAACTCAAGGGGTGGTTTTTAAAAGGGGGATCAAAAATATATGTTTGTATTTACATATTTTTTGTTTGTTTTATGCTGCTATTATTTACTAATAAAATACAAAATTTAGTACAGTATTTATTTCGATTTATTTGTCGGAATTTAACAACAAGAACATAATGAATTTTAATGCTTTATACTCGGATTTTGTACTATAGAAACAGAATATAGGTATGATGTGGTTTGAAATTATTTTAACAGTTTATGGAAAATTTAGTTTATGTATTGATGCAACTTACATTAAATGACATATTCCACTGAGAAAATAATTTCAAAACACAACCTACTCTGTTTCTATAATCGCTTGATTTTCATCATCAGAAATCTTGAAATTTCCTTGGAGCCATATAGAATTGCTCTTCAAGAGTAGCACTCGCTGTCGCCCCGATTTAAACCATTTTTGCTCAATTTTTAGACAAAATCTTCGAATTCAGATTTTAATACTATTTATAGCGTCATCTGATAATGAGGAATTTCCAAGTTCTTGCAAAATATCTGCAAATATAACATCAAATCTTGTAATTTTCCAGTTCACAATCCCTATATGACAAAAATCGATTGTCGAGAAATTTGCAAAGTCATTCTGGAAGTGAAGAGAAAATTTATGGATATCTTCAGATTTGTGAATTTCAGAATTAAAAAAAAAATCAGATTTGTGTAGCTTAAGGCAGTGTTCTAGTCTAGAATTTTGAAAAAAACAATTTTTTGTTTTCTACATATTCTTAAAGTTTAGACATTGAAGAATATATCGTCGAGAAAAAATTTTAAAATTCCAGTAATATATTAGGCCAGTCATATTTTTTTAACACTAAAAATCGCAAACAAACGGCTAGTTCTGATTTTTTAATATGTTGTAAGGACCACTATCAGTAGTGTATATCCAAATTTGCAAATTGGAAAAACCTGTGCTAACTCTGTAGTACTCGAAAAACCGCGAAATGTTCGCACTTTTTTGGGTTTTTTCAATGCAAGTCCTAAACTATGGGTTTTTTTAAGAAATATTTTCTATACATTTTTAAAGTAGACCAAAATTGCTACAATTTTAGATCAGAATGATCTCTCTAGGTTTAATACTTACCGAGATACAGCCCTCCAAAAATTGATAATTTTTTTCAAAAAAGTGAAATTTTAAGATTTGGTCAATTTTCGACCCCGATATCGGGCACAAGTCACAAGGAAAGATGTTGTAAAAGATGTAATTAGTTTTAATTTAAGCACAGAATGACGTCTGTAGGCCATATAGTTTACTCACAAATCTTACAAATCCAAAATATGAGAAACTGCATTTCTCTTAAATTTTCTCTGTTTAGCTCTCACCGTGGTTTAAAGGTAGTTTGGAAGGAAATACCATTAGGCCAGTCATATCTAACACTAGAAATCACTAAAATCGCAAACTAACGGCTATATTAGATCAAATACCTGGTGTATCAAGTAGGTATATGTATATACATCTACTTGATGGTGTATAGACCATCTGGATATCTATTAGATCTACGTTGAACAACATCTAAAGGTGCGTACCGACTACAGACACTGCAAGGCTGTACTGCATCCGTAGCATTTACCTTATGGTTGCTTAATTCGGATGGAGTAAAAAATACGTGTACCAATAAAATATTATTATTTTTGATTTATAAGTTTGAAAAATTGCAGTAAATTATTTATTTTATCAGTACAACAACACTTTTCAAGTGTAGAATATTGTGTATATATCTAAATTCAAAAGTTCAATAATGAGTTATCCGTATTACTGAAAAATCTTTGAAAAAGTTTAGTGACTCATTTTACTCACTCACAAACCTAAAAAAATCAAAAAATGGGAAAATTACATTTTTCGCAAATTTGCTCTGTTTAGTTCTTGCGATGGGTTGAAGGTAGTTTGAAAGGAAAAACCATGTACATCCACAAAAAATATATATTTAAACTATTAATATTGTGATAATAATGTTATTTATTTATGTTATTATTGATATTATTTTATTAAGCATATTTACCTATAAGGTATTACAATGACATTATTTTTGATTAGAATTGTTCATTTTGAACGCTTTGTGGGTCATTAAAGATTGCGTCATTCAGTCTGAAATCTAATCCAACAAACATTGATAATGTAAATAATAGACCAGCATATTCTAACAATAACACATATGCAAACATAGCAAGAGGTAACAAACAGCCCCATGTTCCAGTCCCAACTACTACTCAAGCCGTTACACCAATTTTACAACCTATCCATCAAACTTCAAATCTGGAGAATATGATAACAAAAATGATGGAAAAAATGGATATGTTACTTAACATTCTTACAACCATGATCAGCAAAATGCCGTAATGCCAGTGCAACTTAAAATTGCAATCTGGAATTCCAACGGTTTAGCCAATCACAGCCAAGAGGTTAAAATGTTCCTAACCAATCACAACATTGATATAATGTTGATATCTGAAACACACTTCACAAATAAAAACTATTTTAAGGTACCAAAGTACAAAATTTATGATACCCAACACCCAAGTGGTAGAGCGAGAGGCGGTACGGCAATCATCATTAAAGACAACATCAAACACTATGAGTTGCCTAAACATCTCCAGGCGCACTTGCAGGCTACAAGTGTTGTAGTTGAAGAAAACGAAAAAAAAACCACTATATCCGCAGTTTATTGCCCTCCAGGACATAACATCAGCCAGAACCAATATGTTGACTATTTTAACTTGCTTGGCAGTAGATTCATCGCAGGAGGTGACTTCAACGCGAAACATACCCATTGGGGATCAAGATTGACTAACCCGAGGGGCCGCCAGTTATTTCGAGCAATGAAAACAAAAAATTTGCAACACTGCTCTACCGGTCAGCCAACCTACTGGCCTACGGATAGAGAGAAACTGCCTGATGTGCTGGACTTTTGTGTTGTTGGCGGCATATCGTCCAATTATCTCACCACCGATTCATGTTTTGAACTTTCATCGGATCACTCCCCAATAATAGTGACGTATACTTCACTGATTACCAGAAAACCCAATCCTCCAGCATTGTATAATAAACAAACTGACTGGGCAATGTTTAAAGAACTCCTGAATATTAAACTCCCTCAAGACATTTCACTGAAATCCGAATTCGACTTGGACGAAGCAGTACAAATCCTAACTAAAACTATACAAGAAGCGGCCTGGGAAGCTACGCCCAAACATCTAACTCTAAAGGAAAAAAACCACTGCCCTAAGCATATTCAAGAAGCCATTTATCAAAAAAAGAAACTTAGAAAAAGATGGCAAATCACTAGAGCACCCAGCGATAGAACAAACTACAATAAAGCAGTTAAAGAGCTAAAAAAGCTGTTAAATTACCACCAAAACGAAGAAATTCAAAGCTACCTAAGTGGATTGACAGCAACAAATGCAACTGATTATTTGCTATGGAAGGCAACCAGAAAAATCGCAGGATCCCAGCAAGCAATTCAACCTATCAAAACCCCCCCAACAATGAATGGGCAAGAAGCAACACAGAAAAGGCAAGCACTTTTGCTGACCATCTAGCCAATGTGTTTAAACCATTTCCAACTGAAGATCTTGACGAAGATTCTAAAATTACTGCATTTCTCGAAGCCCCATTTCAAATGGATTTACCAATAAAGAAGATCAAGACTAGGGTTGTTCAAGAGTGCATAATCAGTGCATAATTCGTGTATTTTTTTTTCGATTCGATCGGTAATCAAAAATTTTACACACCATTTTCATTAAATGGAAATCGTAGAAATCGAAAATATTATTTTTCTGAACACCGGTGCAGCGCCAGCGGTGCGATTCTAGGATTTTTTTACCGATGTCGATATGTAGTTATCGATCGACAACTACCAAGGTTGTCGACTAAAAGTTGTCACGCGATTCTCAAACAGTGAATGGTCTACATCTATCGAGTATGTAGTCATTCAGTTCTCGATCGACAAAACCCAGCCATTCAGAGTTATCGACATTGAATTACTGTCATATTTTGCAGGTTAAAATATATTTGTTTTGGTTTTTTCTTGTTTGTAATAATTGGTTGTAACAATTTCGGTTTAACAGTGCGTTATCTGTTTGCTATTTGCATTAAAATAATTGATTGTGCTATTTGTGACAATTTTTTTTCGTGGTTTTGTAGGATTTGTAGGTTTGGTTTAGTACTCGGTTTTGTATACATAACTTTTGTAGGCTATGCAGTTTCGTGTTGTTATTTCTTTAATTATAAAGTGTTTTAGATTTTTTAATTATGGCTGCTGAACTGATTTTTTTTGGCATTGTATGAACAAATGCAAGCTGCGGATAATGTCAGAAGAGATAATAATCGGCTTAGATTATATCGACGCTAATTGAGGGACACTTTCAACCTTTTTGAGTTACGAGAAACGGAGTTTCGAGTTTATTATTGTCACAGAAATACCGATCACACTGTATATAATTGAAATTATAATTAATAAACGAAATATCTTTGGATATCCGGTGTGATCGATGATTAAACAAAATCAAAAGTAGAACAGTTGGAACGCTGATCGAACACGATTACTAAAAAGATCAAAAGTACAAGAATCGATAAAGAACCAATAGAGGTAATTAATTTGATAATGAAGATTGAGGGTGAGAAATATGATATATGGGGGTGAGAGCACGGAAGCGGCAGTTTCCCGGTAATTACGGTTTGAACAGTGTTGCCGCCGTGATCTATGCCCGTTTGCATCATGATCTCCCACCTATGTGTTTTAGGGTAAGTTAGTCATATTGTAAACCTGTATATAATTTTATTTGATTGAATATATGTGTTAAACTTTTATGGTGTATTAAATCTGAGCTACCCCGTAAACCCCCCACGAGATAGTCGTGACATTATAATAAATTTGACTGTCTTACCTTTTACTCATTTTTACAATTCTCAAAATTCACTTATAAAAATCTGACAGTACAGTAACTACTAACTAGATTTTGAAACAATAAATGAATGGCGCCGTTTGCCAATCTCACTATTTGATTGGCTAAGAGCTAGGTCGGTAAAGTAGTTTTTAGTAGCAAACTTAAACATTTCAATGTCGATCGAGAACTCAACGATCTACATCGCAGTACATGTCGGAATCGCACGGTGAGATATCGATCGTTCACTTGTCGATCGAGTGAGATACCGATCGTTCACTTGTCGATCGACAAAGATATCGATCAATATCTCAATAAAATCCTAGAATCGCACCCCAGGTGCAAAAATCGAGACTAGGGTAGTTCAAGAGAGCATAATTAGTGCATAATTCGTGTATTTTTTTTTCGATTCAGTCCACAATTAACCCGTGGGGGGGCTGACCGTCCGTACCGTCAGCCCCCCACCGGAAATCGTGTTTTCCCGCTAAAGGAAAAGAGTGCAAAATTTTTTTCTGGCGGTAATCGAAAGTGCATAAATAGAGCATTATTCTGCATTCTTTACATTTTCGAAATTCGAAGGTGGGGGGCTAGATGGGCGGAGGTTGGCAATTAAGTACATTTATTCTTAAAATTAAGAACTAAATTAAAATTAAGAAGTGATTGGGTCAATTTCCAGTACGTTTATTCTTGATTTAAAGTTCATTTTTCTAGCTGGTGAGAACGGATTTCTTTGAGTATATAAGTTGAATTGCTTCTTCTTCTGTGTCAACGCTATCCAAATAATCATCCATATAGTGCCGTTTGATAATTGCGTCCACTGCTAGTGGTTTGCTCTTAAAAAATTCTTCGGCATTGCGATTTTTCACTTCTTGGGCAGAGCATGGGGAACATTTTGCACTAAAAATAATCGACGTCATTTGATACGTCGTTGGACTTGTATTTCGATTACTTCCTTGCCATATAAATCTTTGAGCTGCTTGATCTTCTAGTACAATTTTAATTTGTGGAAACATTTCTTTAATATCGCCGGCAAAGGCAATTTTTCTTTGCATAAATTTCTATAAAACTGTCGGCAATGGATTAAGTTTATCTGGGCTAATTAAGAAAGCATCGTTTAAAGTTACTCCATGTGATTTTGCCCCCGCATCAAATACAAAACGTATTTTTCCTGGTTTGTTTGGATTCACCACTCCAAAATGTGGAAGATATCACGTTTTATTTGTATTTATGGCCGCTTCTTGCTCTTTTAACTCTTTTGCATAACCATTTCTTAAAAAATCTTCAATTATCGTCGAGTATGCTTTAGAAAAAACAGGGTCTCAATCCATTTTTTTTTCTATCGATAGCAGACGTCTATGTGCCATCGATTTACTTTCGGGTAGTAAAACATGATCTGTTTTCCACAGAAGTCCTGTTTCCCATCTGTCACTACCACTAATTTTCTTTGTGGTGTTGTCCATAATTATTTGTTGTGCCCGCTTGTCCTCTCTGGATTGTAGTCGATCTACTTTTTTAATGCCAAAGCTTTCTGTCTCAAACGATGCTTTACCAACTCATATGTAACTCGTCTATCTCTACTTCTTCTATATGTAAAGCAAATCCTTCGTCAATTATTTCTTTGAATTGTGCGGCATTTCCGTGAAGCACCCAACCCAATTTGGTTCGCGAAGCAATAGGTCCCTATCTTGGCCCTTCCATAACTTCTCTGGCTATGATTAAATGGATATTATCTTGTCCAATAAGTTGCGATGTCCACCGCGGTCAAGGAAGAAAGTTCTTGGTGAGAGGGATTCCCATGACCCTACAATTTGTTCATAGGATACTGGGAATCGAGCAACAAATTACCATCGTTAACTTAACTTTAATCTTTGTATAATTAATTTAAGTTGCCATGTTCCTAAATTTAAGTTTTTAATGACTAACAAATTTTTCTGGGTTTTTAAATATTTTAAAACAAACAAATAAACTAGATCAAGAAAGATAAAAGTTTCGGAAAATTATTATGAAAAATTTTAATGTAATAAGCGTGCCAAAATTAAACATCTCCAAGGGGATGAAGAGAATAATAACGGCCAGGAAGGCCAGTCGAGAAAATACACAGAGCGAAACGGTTGACGAAAAATTCGTTAAAATTTAAAATTAAAGAAATAGTGCAAGCAGATTAGGCAAGTGCGAATTGCCCCCTAATAAGACAGCCATTCTTAAATAAAAGAACCCAAGAGTTAATAAGGAGTTTTTCTGAAAATCATAGAGTTGTGTTTGTGTGGATATCATCCTAGAAGTTTCGAGCGAGTCTTGACGAGAAGCCCAAACCGAGTACGAACAAACAACAATTAAGGTCGTACAAATATTTTAAAGTTTTATTAACCCGGACTCACCCAATTTATTTATTATTAGTTGTGTTTTTGTTTACTTGTTGTGTGTTATTCCTAGAATTAAGTACACGCACGACCACGAACATTACACGACACGTTAATTTTGTTAATTTGTTTAAGTTGCTTTCGTTCAATTATTATTTTTGTTATTAAAAATTTGTGTTCCCTTAAACATCCTCTTTGATTTTGTCTAATGACGAGGAAGGACTAATTTAATAGGGGAGGACATAGCATATAAATTGGCATCCCAACGTGTAGGGGCTGGAACGGTGAAACAGCGCTCATCA
Organism: Cantharis rufa; assembly: GCA_947369205.1. Taxonomy (NCBI): domain Eukaryota; kingdom Metazoa; phylum Arthropoda; class Insecta; order Coleoptera; family Cantharidae; genus Cantharis; species Cantharis rufa. Next base: position 30,935,103 of record OX376305.1, on the reverse strand, counting down.
AACTCGCGACTCCTGAGGGTAAAAGTAGTTTCATGCTCTACATATTTTTTTGAGAACGTTGCTTAAATGGAAACACGAGGCAAGAAACGTGTGGAAGAAACGGCGATTGCCGAAGAAAGCGACCAACGGGTTGAAGAAACAATCGATGCGAGCGAGGTGCTAGAAAAAGAAGAATTGGCGGCAACAACCGTGCACCAAACCCATTCACCAAGCAGCAACGAAGCCATGATGGAGTTCCTGAGGACCATAAATGAACGAATGTGTCAAGGGCAAAGGGAATTGAATGAACGAATGTGTCAGGGGTTCAGTGGTGTAAAAGATGAAATGAAAGAAATGAATGAAAAAATTGATTGCGTGAGAAGTGAAATGAACGAAGGAATGAAAGGGATGCAAGAGGAGATTATGGGAGTTGTAAATGAGCGGTTGGAAGTGGCGGAGGCTAAAATTGAAGTCAGATTCGATAAAGCTGAAGCCCGAACAAACGTCTTAAGAGAGCAGATTGATGAATGCGGAAGAGAAGTAGGAAAGGTAGCCGGGGAAGTATCACGGGTCAAAGACAATGTTAAAATTGTTCGAAATGAATTAAAAGAAAAAGACGAAAAGGATAGGCAGCTAGAAGCCACAATCGAAGCCATGAAGGAAGAAGCGAAAGAATTGAAGACTAAATTCGAAGATAGGCCTGTGCATGATTTGGAAGAAGTTTTAAAACTACACCTGTCAAGAGATTTTGACAGCGACAAGCTGCCAAAATTCCACGGCGACAATCGTAGTAATCCAAAAATTTTTATAAAAAATATAGAGCAAACCATAGGAAAAATTAAAGAAGTTCGACGTATAAAACATATAATCCGTGGCACTATGAAGGGAGAAGCAGAGGTGTGGTTTTCGATGGTGGAAGAGACCGTCACCACCTTTGAAGAATTTAAGACCACGTTCTTAAAAAAATATTGGGGCGAGACCGAGCAAGACCGGGTACGGGGCAACCTTAACTGGGGTAGGTACAAGGGATACGAGCGTTCTAGAGAAAACTACGCTATCCGACTCATCAACCTGGCTCAACAAGTCGAGCCAAAATACGAAGAACGCGAGTTAATCAAAGCAGTGGCCAGACACTTCGAGCGGGAGGTAAAGAGCCGTATTGGGATAGAGCGCGTGGTGACGTTGGAAGAGTTCCTCGAGCTTCTAAAGCGATTTGACGAAACAGTCGAATTCAAATACGAGGTTCTCAATGGACACCAGGCTCCGCCCCAAAGACGACCAGAGCACCAGGGGGAGCATTACTCCACTCAGGACAACCGCAACGGGAACCGATTCGAAAATACCGGTAATCCCAGGGGAAATTTTGGGAACGGTTTTCGTGGTAGGGGAAACGGCAGAGGCCGATATGGAGGCGATAATCGCGACGACACGGGACAACCGAACACTCGCACAATAGCGACCTACCAGATAGTCGGGGCTGCTACCCCACAGCAGGCGCCGACAACCGTGCAAGGTCCTAACCAGGGGGCGGATTTTGTGCAATGACGGGGTTAGAAAGAGTGAACTCGTACGTACACCCGCGGGAGTTCATTACTGGCGACAACATCGACTCAACACCGGAGGAAGCAGTAACACTTCCAAAGATATACCTTGAAGTCGAAGGTCTAAAACTTCTAACGCTCGTCGATACTGGGGCAGAAACTTCGTTGGTAAACGAAGGCAAAATTAAGGAACATTTTCACATTTTTAGGGACAAAATTTTACCAATTAAGAAAGTCAACTTAATTACGGCAAATAGCCGAAAGATTACGTCGGTCAACCAAATGTTGATGGCTAATTTAAAATTAGGGAATGTAGAACGCTTAGAGGGTCTTTTAATCATGCCAAATTTGAAAGTCGATTGTCTTCTTGGCATAAATTTATTGGAGAAATTTAAAGCTAAAATCCATACTGGAGAAAGGTTAATCGAGGTCAACGGGGAAAAAATAGCTTGGCAGTTGTCTAAGTTAGACAAATTAATCGCGACAATCCATTTTAGAACCAAGTTAGAAATTCATTAAAAGTTATTCACAAAAGACAGTTCGAGTGGGAAAAACCTCCAGTTTATAAAAAAAAAAATATATATTGAATCAACTTTATTTACAATTAATATGACGGACGTCAATGGGATTTCAAACTCAAAAGAGGCGACTAACGAACATTTAAATATTGCGAAATTAATTATGACAGATGACATTCAAAATTATTCAACTGACAGTGACAGACGAATAAATTTTACGAACGTCGACCAAAAACAAAGATGAACCGCAGGGTACCGAAGAGGTTGAGATTCGATATTGGCGATTTAGTTGTTGTAAAGAGCCTGCGGGTTGCGTCAAGAGCCCACGATAGGTGTGCAAAGTTGGTTCTCCCGTATGAGGGTCCGTACAAAGTCGGATGAGTATGCAACGAGAACGCATACGAGTTGCATCACCTAGATGATGACCGAATCCGTGGAAAGTTCCACATAAATTTAATTTACCCATACGCAAATGTTTCGAACGAAGACATAGGGTAGAAAACAATTGTGCAATCAATGCGCGTCAAAAGTAGTGTTGAGGTAGATGTTAAAGGGGAAAATAGAAGACGAAGTTTTAGGTAAACACCAAAAAGTACCAAACCAATTTAATTCCAGCGAATAGCTGATGGCTAAGGGAAATGGGGAAATTGTTTTTAACGGTTAAAATCCGAAAAATGGGGAATAGTAGAAGCTCAAGCAATGACTGAGAATAGGCGTGGTTCATTCCGGCAAAGACCGAAGCATGAACTAAATTAACGCTCAGTGGTTTGAGGAAAGAAGTAAAGTGGTTCAGGCATAGCTCCTGAAGATTTAATAAAGTGGTTCAGAAAAGTTTTCTGAAGATTAGTTTAGGTAACTACGGTTATGAAGTGCACTGCACAAAGCAGTAAGAGCGAAAAGGTACAAATTGGTGATTAATTAAGATTGACATCGCTAAACAAGAGGTAAAATGTGATAAGGGGGTGACAAATTGATTGGCACGAGTTTTCAATATAAAGGGTTTTAACGAAGGAACAAGGTTAGGTGCAAGTTTGTGGCATCAAGACCTCATACGAGAGCATCAACAAAACAGAGAGGGGTTTTTAATTTAATTTCATTAGTTTTAATTAAGTTAAGTTAGTTATTTTAGCTTAATGCTACATTAGGAAATGGGGGGAAAAAGATTAATTTTATATAGGATTAGTAAGGAGAGCGAGGGTGATTTTAGTTAAACACACATGAGCCAAGCAAAGCAGCGGTACGAAGTAGGATGCTAATTTCGATATCAAAAATCCTCAACTATTACTTGGAATCTCCTTTTTGTTATCTCAATTAAGGGGGATATCTATGCGATGTCCATCGCGGTCAAGGAAGAAAGTTCTTGGTGAGAGGGATTCCCATGACCCTACAATTTGTTCATAGGATACTGGGAATCGAGCAACAAATTACCATCGTTAACTTAACTTTAATCTTTGTATAAATAATTTAAGTTGCCATGTTTCTAAATTTAAGTTTTTAATGACTAACAAATTTTTCTGGGTTTTTAAATATTTTAAAACAAACAAATAAAACTAGATCAAGAAAGATAAAAGTTTCGGAAAATTATTATGAAAAATTTTAATGTAATAAGCGTGCCAAAATTAAACATCTCCAAGGGGATGAAGAGAATAATAACGGCCAGGAAGGCCAGTCGAGAAAATACACAGAGCGAAACGGTTGACGAAAAATTCGCTAAAAATATAAATTAAAGAAATAGTGCAAGCAGATTAGGCAAGTGCGAATTGCCCCCTAATAAGACAGCCATTCTTAAATAAAAGGACCCAAGAGTCAACAAGGAGTTTTTCTGAAAATCATAAAGTTGTGTTTGTGTGGATATCATCCAGGAAGTTTCGAGCGAGTCTTGACGAGAAGCCCAAACCGAGTACGAACAAACAACAATTAAGGTCGTACAAATATTTTAAAGTTTTATTAACCCGGACTCACCCAATTTATTTATTTATTAGTTGTGTTTTTGTTTACTTGTTGTGTGTTATTCCTAGAATTAAGTACACGCACGACCACGAACATTACACGACACGTTAATTTGATAATTTGTTTAAGTTGCTTTCGTTCAATTTTTATTTTTGTTATTTTGTACAATTTTGTTATTAAAAATTTGTGTTCCCATAAACATCCTCTTTGATTTTGTCTAACGACGAGGAAGGACTAATTTAATAGGGGAGGACATAGCAAAGTATAGTGGGTTTTGCGTTCACCATCGAAGACGTCTTTAAGGTGCTTAAATATTTCCAACTTTCTTTCATTCTCTTCACGTTGACAAACTGAACGGGCAAACTGAGATTTTCTACGGTGCGTACATTTTTCATTGGATAATATTCTTCACCTTCTTCACTCTTAATTTCAATATTAAACACTTGCAAATTTATTACCTGACAGGTCATAGAGTTTGTCCATCTCATACAAAGTTGTTCGGTAGGTCTTGTTGCCCCAATTTGCTTTGCTACAGAACTATCTACTAACGTAACTGTCGAGGCTTCGTCAAATAAAGCGTAAATGTGAAGATTTCCAGTAGAACCTTTCAGTACGACAGCAACAATTCTTAAGAAAATATTTTTATGTTTTCTCACTGTTGTGTGGCTTAGACATGGTTCAGTTTCTTTCAATACTTCAGCATTATTGTACGGCACAGAGTGGAGCAGAAAGTGATGATTTTTCTTACAGACATCGGTATTACCTACGCCACATTGTTGCTTACTTCGACAAAATCTAATTGGATGACCTCTCCTCAAACAAGAAAAACATACCTTGTTAGTCTTGACCCATATCCATATATTGTCAATCTCAAAACCTTTAAAAGTCGAACATTCCGATAACCCGTGCTGTTCCCCACATAACTGGCATTTCTGAACTACCTTTTCAGATTTCTTATGTATAGGTACTTGTTAGTACCGTTTCTTTCTTCATATTGTTTCCATAAAATTTCGGTCTTTCAAATTTACTTTCTTTAGTTAGCTGTGGACTGCCTATAAAACTAATAGCATTTGCCTTTTCTTCTAACCACGTAGCAAACTCTTCCAATGACAATGTACCCATTTTCTTTTCTCTCACCCTATCTCCCCACTGTAAGAAAAAATTAATTGGAAGTTTACTTAAAAGATCTTGGAGCAATTATGGGTTTGACAAATGACTTTGACAGTTCATTGACATCATTGTGACAACTAAATTTTGCACAGCATTTGAAAAATTAATAATCCAATACAATTTTTCTTCTTTAATAAGTAGTATTTTTTTCGTTTTTGAAATTAATTCTTCCACCACAAACTCTGGCCTCCCAAATCTTTGTTCTAGTAAGGATACAACTTTGTCATAAGAATCTGGTGAATTTAAAAGCGCACAAACTGTTTCTCTTGCTTTTCCTCGTAAACACTTTTGTAGTCGATTAATATTTTCTCTTTTAGAAAATCCACAAATGTCTGTTGTTTCTTTTAATTAGGTAATAAAGTTAATCCACTCTATAGGCTCTCCTGAAAATGTTGGTAATTCTGTTTTCATGCTTTGTCTAATCAACATTTTTTCTAAATAGCCATTATTTGGTGTAGCTCTAGTGAACTGTGCGATTCACTTCACCGTATTCTTCTTGAGGATTAATTCTATTTACCCACTCTTGAACATTAATTTTGCTTCGTTGTAATGGAATGTACAATCTCCGGCGATTGCAATCCCCACCACACCCGGAATATGACTTCTCCGGTAAAGGCGGGATCCCACAAGTGGTGCATTTGGCCATTGGCCATTAATGGTGTATTGTACCAGTGCAAAATTGAATAAATGTGATACCGATCCCACGAGTGGTGTATTTAGCCAACATCATTGCTGGCTATGCACTGGCCGGAAATGGTGTTGATAATTTATAGAATTTTTGTAAGTAAAAACTTGATAAAAATGCAACGAGTGAGAAAGGTACACTTTTGCACAGTAGATGCATTCAAAGTAAATACGTTCACTTTAAATTTGTTGCAGATAAGATTAAACTTGAACATGTTCACTTGTAATAGAAATTAGGGGGTATCCCACGAGTGGCGGATTTGATGAAAGTTGGTAGCTTTTACACCATTATACCTTTGTGGGATCGGAAAATACTTGACAATTATTATATATTTTTTGTAAGCTGGTCGTTCCAAACTGAAGTCGGTAAATTTGACGCACTTCAAAGGAAGACCAGTAAATCTATAAATTAAAACGGGATAAATAGAATATTCTTGAATATATTTTTATGCCAAATGCTATTTAATTTAGCAACTATTTATTAAATAGTTCTAAATTAAATATTAAAAAATTTTGTATATTGAATTAAAATTGGATTTAAACATATGTATTTCAGTTCAGTTACCAAATGTAAATAAATAATGTTTTAATAATCAGTTTTATTTATATAAAAAAAATTAGAAATAAATAGTATATTACATGCCGAGGTGGAAAATGGTTCATTACAGCAGAGCGCTAAGTTAAGACTAAGGCGCGAAGCGCCGAAGTCAACTTATAAGCGCGACGCTGGAATGAAGCTCGACACCAAGATATGTATACTATTTTATTAACAATCTGATGGTAAATAACAAAAAATTAAAATTTGTATTATTTATTCGCTGCTTTTCACTTTATTTCATTTTTGAAAAGAAAAAGTAGTTTATCAAGTTGGTATAAAAAATAAATTTGAGAAGTAGCAGAAGAGAAAAAGCTTGGCATCAAGTCAGCATCGCCACCACTAAAAACTTACTAAAAAAATAAAAGTATATAGGAGTTTGTGGCTTAGTTATCACTACTCGATTTAGTTTAAATCGAAAAAAAATATGTAATTTTAATTTTGTAAACGCATGAGAGATGACGTGTGGTTTAGAATGCCGACTGTATTTTTTTTTGCTTAACCTAATGCTGAAGTCCTGAAGACGAGTATACTAGACTCGAAACGTCGACAGAAAAGTTAGAAGTTTTTATTTTGACATAGTCTAATTCCCGATAAAGGTTTTTTAATTTTATTTAAAATATTTTGTGCCACACTGTATTCCTTTGTTAAAAACGTGGTACAAAAGCCAACCCTGATTACTTCGTTCAAAAATTGTCCACAAAACTATAAAATTATAAAAAACAAAAATTTTTATAACAAAGATGTTACAAAATTATTACAGGACTTTGGGGGTTACTTTTTCATACTTTTGCTGACAATATTTACATAATTAGCTTAAACAGCAACTGTAGAAAACTATAAAACAGGTTATATAATTGGCTGCCCAGCAAGCTATTATTCAGCGCGTCATTGCAGCTAATTGCCAGCGAGCTAAGCTAGTTACTTAGCTACTTAGCAAGCTAAGTTTTTAGTAGTGGCGATGCTGACTTGATGTCAAGCTTTTTCTCTTCTGCCACTTCTCAAATGGCTGTAATTCTCGAACGGTGAGAGCAACAAATTCGCGATTGCGGCAACTAATTAGTCACAAATTCTCATATAATTATTTTTTGTTTTTAGTAAGTTTTATATATTTCTATATAATTATTTTTTAGTTTTAGTAAGTTGTTCGTGATTACACCTCGGCTGTAATTAGCCCCAAATTAGCCAAAAATTCACATATAATTTTTTTTAGGTTTTGCAAAAGTGGCGGCGCTAGTTTGATGCGGGTACATCCCTTGCATTCAAAATACTACTCTAGCGTGCGCTGTATAGGATTTATTTTTATATATTAGTTTATATAAATTATAGCGATTTTAATCACATGCTTTTTGAGTTTGGTTGATAGGTTGAATAAGATCGTTACTATTTAATTTAAGGTAATAAATTGAAAGGGTTGCTAAGGATAAGAATAAATTAAAAATTCGAAAAATGCGCATTATTTCCCTCTTTAACCGTTTTCTGTATTTATTTTGTGTCAATAGTTATTTTGTTTAGAAATCTAATTCCTATTGTAATTATGCTTACAACTTTTGTAATGGGCGCTCCAGACTCTCGCGAGAATCTCGCGAGAACAGCACGAGAACGCGAGAACATCACGAGAAACGAGAGTGTGGAGCCGATTCTCGTGTTCATTTTTAGCTTCTCGCCTTGCAGGCCACTCCAGACTCTCGCGAGAATCTCGCGAGAACATCGTGAAAAAACGAGGACAACACGAGAAAAGAGAGAGTGGAGCTGATTCTCGTGTTCCTCATAAGTTCTCGCCTTGTTCTCCACTTGTCGGTTTTTTAATGCGAGACAAAGGAGTCGAGATCGCGATAACACTACCACACCTGCACATTCGCATTCTTCAGTAGCGCCTGACTCACCGATTAAATAGTAGTATAATTAATTGTGAATTAAAATGAGCGTAAATTGGAAAACGAACAAAAATTGGCATTTATTGATTGCCTTCAAGCAGAACCAGCTTTGTGGAAAACATACATAAAAGGCTATAAAAATAAATCGAAAAAAATCATGATGCTTGGGTGTGGATTAGCACAATAATGTAAATACCCGTCGATGAATTTAGAAAAAACAAAGATTCTCTGATTGCAAATTATAGAGGTTATAAAAATAGAGAGACAAAATCAGTGAATTTGGGAGTAGGTGCCTACGACTACGATGTCTATAAGTCCATTTGGTTTGCGCTATGGACTCCTTGCTTGGTGACAGTACAAAATGTAAAAACACAATTAATAATAAAATAATGAAAACTTGAAGTTTGGCGTATTTACGTCGATTTTATACCAAAAAGATTATCTGTTTTTTGAACATAATTTGAAGAAATAGATATTTAATTTAAACTGTACTCAATCACACCAGGCCTTACGAACATTCAAGATGCGATTTTGACAAATATTAATTGTCGAAATAAAAAGTACTGTTTACGTGTGATCGGGAGTTGGTACGTTTACATAATCCGAGCGCTGTGACATTACTGACCTCGTTGCTCGTTGGTCTTGTAGCGCAGGCCGGGTTAAAACTTCGGTGCGCTCACAATATGCGCGCGTGTATACAAACTAAAATACGCTTCAACAGTCGAAATAAAAAGAAATAAAATGGCAATATTATCTTTCAAGAAAAACATTATCGGAATAATGAAGTGAAAATGATCACTGGCACGACAGTAAATGCAACAGAAAATCCTGATACGTGTAGTACAATTTTTGAGTACGTACAAATAGACTTTATTTCAAAAATCATACTTTTAGATGATACTAATCCATTAAAGGGGCCAAAAATTCCAAATTTAAACTTTTCGACATATCACAAAATTAAAGAACTGTTAATCGTTTTAGAAAAAATTATAGAAATTTATTTAAAAAATCTGCACTGTAGTACTGAGAACCTTGTGAGTGTGGATGTTTTCCAATTTTCGATGTAACACGATAGAAAATCATTTCTCGCCTTGTTCTCGCGTTGTTCTCGCCTTGTTCTCCGATGCTATTCTTGCCGAGATTCTCGCGAGATTCTCGCGAGAACTTCTCGCGATAGTCTGGAGCGCCCATAAGAAACAAAGTACATAATACTTTTTAATGAATTAATTTATACTTATTATTTTCTGCTTGATGAATAAACTACTAAAATAAAATAAATCCAATGGAAATTTGTCTATATCAACAACTCGTGGGAATGCATCGACCAGCTTTACTTGCTAACTAATAAAATTATGTGTCGTTCTTTGACTGGCAACTGGCATTACATTTACCGACTGCCAACAAGCAATGGCCAGCAAACTAAAATTCTACAACTATAGCGGTCCCACGAAGTGGAAAGTGTGGATCTTGTAAAATAAAATCTGCTTCCACTAAATAAAACACCGTATCGTGAACAATAGGTATAATGATTGTAAAAATACAATAAAAAAGTCGAAAACAGTATACAACAATTTCCAATGTACACAATAATATGATTCGGCAGCAACAAATATTGGTAATCCAAATTGAACAGACAAGGAACTCCAGCGTTCCCACGAAAATACAGCAATAAGTATTGATCAAAAATTATAACTCACCCGAGTACCCAAGCTTGTTTTACACAATAAAGAACTACAATGGTTTTCACAACACTGCGAAGCTGCACCTTCCGCTGAATTGGAAGCCGCTCACAAATGGAGTTACCAACTGCTTCTTGGAGAAATGAAGCTGGATCCTTGCAGGATTGTTGAGAGGTCGCTGGTGAAGTTGAACTCGGCAGGAAGCGCACACACTTGTTTCCAATAAACAACAGAATTGAATAGCAGGATGATCGTCGATTCGGATGTAGATCAGAGAATAGCACAAATTCGACTAAAACCGTCGTTTTCAAACTCGAATAAAAATACGTTGACGTAGTTGTTAGCAAATATTACGCACATGTGGTTTGCAGGTATAACATTCCCCAATAGGATACCTTAATTTGAATCTTGGAAGTCACGTATAATCTTCAACTCAATTACACAATAACTAAGCCCGTTGAACTAAGCCCGATTTACTTTTATAAATTAATATTCGATCTGCACTTAAAAAAATACTAACTTCCCAATCAACTGAAAATCAACCGCCTCGCTCGACGTTAATCTCAATTCTTCCGAGTTCAAAACTTGCACACCGATGCCTTAACGGAAAAGCGCTGGGAACCATTTTCCATAGGCGTGCGGAGCAATAGGAAATATGGGGACGCGCAAAACAAGTATTAAAATAAATTGTTATATCGTACATCTACAAGTACTTCATGTGATTTCGATGCCTTACTCTTCTTTTCACTTTCAAACTCCGAAATTGTCTTATGGTCATTTATTTTAGCAATATCATATTGCAACTGCTTGTTGATAACATCAATTTCTACTTCTTTGACAATTTTAGCTGCTTTTGCTTTAACTGTGGCTAATGCCCGTGCTGCCTCCAGTTCAACCTGTAATACATCACTGGATTTTGACTGCCCTGACTGTAACTTGGGGGGACACCTGCTTTTTCTAACAGTCGTGCACTTCTTCGTAACAACATAGTTACTATTCTGTACACCATTGAAAACACTACTACACGAAAACACGTTCCCATAAAATTCACGGCTTCAGGAATTTTATGAAAACCTATATAATTATTTTACTTCAAATGGACTGTATAATTTTAACATTGTTTATTTTGGATTTCTCTTTACAAAAACAATGAACAATAAATTAAAACACAACTTAAAACATTACAACTCAAAATTCAAGAAACTCAAAACATAACAACTCGCTGACAAAATCATAATAATCTGTTTTTCTTTTCTTTTTCGCCGGCTATTAAATTATTTCGACAACAATACCAAAAGCATATGGTCTCCCTAAGACACACAAAGTCAATATACCTCTTCGCCCCATCTTCGCTACTAACTGTGGGAGGTCCGCTATACAGTTTGGCGAAGTATGCTGCCCTGTTAAATTTTCTACAATCGATCGATTGCAACACTCATGTCAGTCATTAGCATTTTACTAGATGGCGATCAAGATTGCCTCATGAGAAAGTGTGGTCACACCAACATAATTATTATCAACGAGAAAATTTCTTGAGATAAGCATTTTAATATTTTTAAACAGAGTAATTTATTTATATTTTATTAATTGTTTTAATTGTAATGTTTTTGCATGTTTTACAATTCATTTTTGTGACTTCGTGTTGAATGTGACCATTTTGCTACCACCGATTCCCACCTTTTCATTTTGCTTAATGTCAAACAGCACTACATCTTTCCTTGTTTTCGGTGAGTGTTGTAATATTTATTTGTATTTTCGGTACTTATTTGCCTCTTCCCTAGTCCTGCAGATGGAATAATATATGTTCCGAAACGTCGATGGACAAGCTATAGTTGTTTGATTTTGCCTCCCACTAAACCTGAAATCATTGTTTCAATATACAAAGTTGGGTGAGATTTGGTTTACCAACTGTATAAACATTGACTGGTACAGAAAAAAAAATCTCGTTGGATAGACTCTTAAGCTTCAACTCGGTACACCATATAAATCAAAATGCGGCAATCGTTAAAATGATGAAGCATAAGATTGACACATTAAATTGTCCTGAATTACTTAAAAAGAACTATAAAATGATCACAACAATATTGAATTAAAATGAATCCCCAAACGGGTTCATCAAAAACATCCTATTCGGATACAGAATCGAAGAAAAACTAAAATCAATATTGCATGAACACAAGGATGATCAAGTAAAGAATTTTGTTAAGTTTCCATTTGTGCCGGGACTGTCGACTAGGCTAAGGAGTCTGTTTGACACAGAGAAAACTAAGACCATATCTAATATATAGACTAATCTAATATAATATATTATATTATATTATATATTATATTAGATTAGAGATTAGAGATACATACATTTTTGTTCCATGTTAATTGTTGTAGTACTCTATGTTGAAGTTTATTGGTGGTTGTTTATGTTAGAGGTGTCTGTCGTTCCATGATTATGATTGTCTGTATCTTTTTTTAGACTCTGATGAGGACCAATACAAGGGTTGAAACCGGTCAGTTAATATATCAATAGATTAGTTTTATTTGAGTATGACCTAAAAAACCCACTATATTCTAACATCCAGTTTAATTTACAGCTACGGGATCGATAAAATTCAATTGCATTAATTATTAAAATGTTCATAATTATATATAAATAAGTGCCAGAGCACTTATTGCCAGATCTCGGAAAAGAGCTTGAGCTGCTTCATTGAGCACGAGCTGCTACCTGCAGATGAGTCAGCACCACCTGTAAAACTGGTGGAACTACACTTGTAGAACTTGGGAACTCGAGAGTTCCCAAACAAAATAATTTATATTTTGATAATTATTATACGTCAATGTCAATGATAAGTCTTTTAGCAAAAAATGGTATTCACACTCGCGGAACCGTGAGGCGAAATCGAAACCAGCATCAAGCTAGCTCCGCCGCTTTTGCAAAACCTAAAAGAAATTATATGGGAATTTGTGGCTAATAAGTTGCGGCAATTTATCGTTATTACCGTTATCGCTCTTACCGTTCAGAAATTACAGCCGTTTCAGAGGTCGCGGCGCTAGCTTCACATCAAGCCAGCGTCGCCACCACTAAAAACTTGATAAAAACAAATAAAAGTATAAAAAAGTTGTGGCTACTTTGTGACTAATTAATTAGCCACAGTTATTAGTTAGCTTACTGCTAATTAGCTACAATTACGCCCTAATAACTCTGAACGATAGTTTTCTGGCAGCCAATTATATAACCTGCTTTATAGTTGTTGTCTATAGTACTATAGTTGCTGTTTAAGCCAATTATGCAAATATTGCGTTTTTATAAATTTTTTATGCTTATATAATCGGTATTCAAGTATCACGAATATTCAAGTATATCGTGTAAGCATCCCAAGTAGCACATTTGAAAAATGTCTGTAAATTTTACCTAATAATGTAATTTTTACGTAATTTTTACATAATTTTCAGACCTATAAGTAAGTTTTGGTAATTTTTTAGGTAAATATAACTTGAGAAGTTTATTTGTTTATTAAGTCAATATAAAAGTAAAACGGACGTAATTTTACAGTTATTTTTCGACTTCGAAGTTTATTTTACTTTAAAGTAATTCTTGGTTAATTTTATAGTGAAAATTTACTTAATAATTTACCTATAAAGGTACGTTTAGATCTGGAACTTATTACACGAATTTTATGTCCGACAGTAACTGTCGCTAATGTAAACGACGATTAATTTCTGTCCGACATATAGGTTTCAAATTCCGGCAATATATGTCGACACATATAGAAGATCAGATGTAAACGCCGCATTTATTTATGTCAGACATAATATTATATGTTTCAATGCTAAATTGCAAGAGTTGATCACTCGTCTACTTTTATATGAAAGCGTCGCGCGATATTTTTATAGGATTCATGCATGTTTTACAAATTCTTGTTTTTAATATAATTTAATTTTTAATTAGTAATTAGGTAGTAATATTAATAGTAACTAATTGTTATTAATTGGAATACACATTTGTTTAGCTTAAGTTTTTGTTCAAAAAGGATATTGGGTTAGCGGACACCAAATAAAACTACAAAATTACTCTGCCGACGTTTCGAAGGTCTATTATGCCTTCATCTTCAGGGCTGTGAAGAAACAAACATGGAAAGTCGGTAATAAGCAATACAAAATACAATCATACCTCCGTAATTGGATGTAAATTAGTTAAAATGGCAATGGAGACGCAACTATAACTCAACCCGGAAGCAATACCCAGCTTCAACGAAGTCCACAATATTAATTGAAAAAATAATTTCATAAAAAACTACACTATAACTAATTAATAAATACTATAAAATAAACAATATATAACAATAATAAATACTATAAATAATTAAACTCTGTAAACCACTTTAAAAATTAATAAAATTTATAAAATTTCAAAAAGATAAAGAAATCACTGAATTTCAAAAAATCAAAAAATACATAAAAAATTGTCTTTTAAAAATAGATAAACCAACGGTCAGAGACATCTAACCAAATACACTCGAAAAGTCGCGTAAACCATTACAGGGTACATCCAACAGAGGTAATCGTACAAAGGTTAGTAAAATAAAAGGAAACTGCCAAGAGTCATGTAAGTGTAAAGCCGTCAATTGCGAACATAAGTTAACTTAGTTTTCTCTTTGTAACGTTTTAAAATATTGCGAAAACTCTCACCAATTTGGAAAAAGTCAGTCTGTTTGTTGAGATTGTTATCTAAAGTGGATATATACGCAGCCTCTAAAAATATACGTTTGCCGTAATTCACCTCTGAAGCCAGAACTTCCACATCTTTTTCTTCAAACTTATGCGAGGTATCTATAATGTGTTCCGATATTCCTGTCTTCTTAGAACTATATTTAATATCGTAGGTATGCTGCTTTAACCTATTCCTCAAAATCTGTTTAGTTTGTCCTACATACTTCTGACCACACCCACATTTGATGCTGTATACAA